>OX485808.1:35079179-36279179 GCA_950295325.1 Polytrichum commune | reverse complement strand
TAAGAGTGCGCAGTCTGAGTGGTGACTCTCAATTTTCAGTGTAAAACAATTGTAAGAAACGTCACCCTGTTGTGGGCATTTTCAACTCCACATAAGGTATGTGGGTGTTATATGGTTCATTTTTCATGTTCTCCAACTTCTACGGATGAGATTTACACAACAAAAACTCGTGTTGCATTAGTAAATCCACAATGAAACATCTGTAAAAATTGGATTGAGAATCGGACTTCCCTTGATGCAATTATGGATATCAGAAATGCATGTTTATTGATTTCTAAATTGGATATATAGGTCCTCCCAATTGTGTTCACTATTGAGTGTAGAGTAGTTATTGATATTTGTCCAACCTCTTTTAAACATGTGTCTTTATGACTTTTGTTCCGTGATCCTCACCAAACCACATACCAATCCAAATATAGAGGTCCAATTACGAAAACGAGCCACTTAAGACCCATAGATACCTTACAATTCTGGTTGTTGTCATTACAAATCACAAAGATTGTTGCTTCTCATTACAAGATTGGACATGAGATGGTAAAGCTACAAGAGGTCAAATTGAAGATTTTTATTTTCTTCAAGTGATCACATAGGCCCTGCCAATTTGTCTTCACAATTGAACATGTGATGGTGCCTATATTCTAAGCACATCATTCAATCTCATTGTCACACATGATGTCTTTTCAGTGTTCATTCTTAAGTGCAAATCCTACCATATTCCACTCAAGTATGAGTGTCCAACTAAGAAGATTGACAACAGAAGACCCACATACACTATGCAGGCCTTAATCGAGCCATAGTCCTCAATATTTAAGTGGTGTATGACGCGCCTTGTAGTTAAGAACAGACACCAAAAAGATACATGTGACAATGAGATTGGCCAATTGCTCAAAAGGAGGAGATTATTTAAAGCTCAATCATTAACATAATCAAGAGGGCATGTGTCATCACTCAACAAGAAAGAAGAATGTTCACTTTGAACTCTTATAGCTTTTGCATCTTAACTCTAATTTTAAAACTTTAAACTACAATGTGATTCACAATTGACACCGATATTTAATTGGTGAGTGGTGAGGTGAGGATTGAAAAACAAACACCAGAAGGACACATGTTTAAAAGAGATTGAATTACGTTATCAAATTTAATTAAACTATTGCACAACTCGATAGTTAACACAATTGGGCAGACCTATCTAATCACTGAAGAAACCAACAAACATGCACTTCTAATAACATAACTGAATCAAGCGAGGTCTGATTTTCGATCTGATTTTTGCTCATGCTTCATTGTAGATTTGCTAGTTGAACACAACTCATCAGTTCAAGTTGGACAAAATGAAAAACAAACCACACCCACATACCTTATGTGGAGTTGGCAGTGTCTATTATAGGCCTGATTACCTTACCTTACCTTACCTTATCTCAGTCTCCTCAATCTCGAAGTCCAAGTGCATATATACATACGACCACCCAGGTAGACATTCCTGCTACAGACAGAGCTTGTGAGCACTCACGCAGTTTGCGTGCTAACTTTCCTGCAAACAAATAGCGTTGTTGTGGCGCATTTCAATGCTTCCGACAATCCGTGTCATGTGCAATTGGGCAGCAAAATCAAGTATCACCTGCCACAGTACCTTGTACTGCCTCACCCACTCCCAAGGACGTCTAGACTTGGAATCTGTGTTCCATGGTACTGGCAATGCAGCTTCGCTCGTTAGAAAATAATGTGCACTATCCACCACACAAAATGTACTGCACCTGAAATCAAAGATTGAACATTTTAACCCTTTCAAACTTCTACAGGTGGTAAATTCAAAGAATAAAGTAGTAAAGACAGCACAGAAAGCGTTTCGGAGGGCTTTTGGTTAGACCACTCCATCAAAGAGTAATAAGGCATGACACAGTAATCTAAGATGACCTAAGATGGCTTGGTACTTATGAACAACTGGCAAGTGAAACTCATGACACATCCAATAGATTTTTGCAGCTGGTTTAGACAGTGTCCTTCAGTAAACAACCAAGCCTTTTGCGATGCTCAAAATGTTTACCTTGTCTACAATCTGTCCATTCCAGAACAATGTTGATTGAAACATTTCTATCCTCTCAAACTTCTACAAGTGAGACACACTAAGTGGATGTTGGTGGCATCCAAAAGGACAGCCATTGCACTTGAGTGCAATACCAAAATCAAGGAACTAGTAAAGCCAGTACAGAAAAGCTTTGAGGGTTCTGGTAAAGACCATTTTGTCTAGAGTAACAAGACATGATACAGTCACCGAAGATGGCTTCGTGTTTCCAATCAATTGTCAAGTAGAACTGATGACACATCCAATAGATATTTGGAGCCAGGTTAGATATTGTGGGTCAGCAAACAACCAGAATCTTTTGCAAAGCTCAAAGTGTTTATATGTTTACCTTGTCTATATTCTGTTCATTTTGGAACAAGGTTAATTGTAGATCACCTACCTACATTGTAATCTCCATACACAATATTCAGGAGAAAATACCAACCATGCACATTCACCACAAAACAAGAGTTGATGTATTCATCAGTGAACTTTGAAAGTGAAACCCAAAAAGCTAGATAGAGGAAGCCAAATTAGAGAAAGTGAGTACCTAGGGTGATGAGTATCAAAATCCAGCCAATGAGCATGCATCCACAGAAAGATGAGCAGGATATATACAACTTAGATAAGGTTGGTTGTGGATTAGCACTGCCTGCACAATAAAGATCCAACTCCCGATGATGATCGGGATAGCATCATCAGCCGTCCCTTTTTCACAATATTTTCGTCTATGTGCAATTAATAGTCTGGGTTCCATGGTTCCATAAAGAGCTCTGCAGGTTTGAACAATTCATAGAACAGCATCACTCCAAATTCCAAAATGGTTTGGTCAATACAAAAAATTTACCCTTACTCCATAAAACAAACACATGGGTCAGGCACTTCCAAATCCAATAAGTTTGATCATATTTTCCAGCATAATGACAGACTGCCCAAAACTCCGGCCTCTCCAATTCCAAGTTTTAACCAGATGAACCAAGTTGCTCCGCAGACAATCGGCTACAATCTTGTAGTGCATAATTGATTTTTCAGCACATTCTTGCTTTTTAAGACCATGCAAGTGCATCCTCTACCATGTTTACTTGAGAATGCAACACCTTTCAAGCAGGGTAATTCATGATTAAATTACAACTCTTTCAATTATTGCATGGCTCGAAAGACACAGGAGTCAGAAATTTAGTTCTTTCAAAGGATATGGGAACTTTTACTGTAGGTATGTCAAAGGTTCAAAGTTCACATACCAACCACAAGATAGGTAGTACACAACTAGAAGTTTTATCCCCTAGATGTGACAACTGCAGGATTTGAACCCGCAAACAAGAGTCCAAATACTCTGTTGTCTTTCACACAATTTCAAGCAAGACGTTGACACCAACAACATAACAAACCCTGACGTCACCAAAAGTGATATGGACATGTTAACAGTGTCACAAGAATCCCCCTGCACGATTCGGCTGAAACAGTTGCATGACCAGGGAAAGGAATACTTAACTTATACCAGGATAAGAATTAGGACAAAATGTTCATTATAAGAAAAAGTAACCATCGTACCCAAAAAGTAAACTCTCAAAACAAGCTGCAACTACTTTTAAAATGCACATCAAGACGGGATCAATACTGTTCTTATCTGGATAAATCGGATGTTTCTGTGTCAGATATAATATCACCAGCATATCCGCAACATATGTAGATACTTGTAATACTATCTCCAAAGAGATTATCTTTCTCACCAGCCTGACTTCAGAGAACATACGCAGCTTCAGCTTCCTAATTACAGTAAAATATGGTATAATGTGGGCAGAACACTCATTCTCAGGCAGATCCATATACCTCCATCCTCGGCGGTTTCTCCTTAAATGGACTAATCCCATCACCACGTCTTCTTAGCCTGTAGACGGAGATTACTCCCCAGAATTGACCAACCCACCCCACTTGGCAGACTGGACTAGGTAACCACGAGGATAATAAGAATACACTGTGATACACTTAAGATAGGTACTCAACAATAATAATACTCCACATGACGATGCCTTTGCCCCACCTTGCCCCACTTTCTGGTAACGTGTACCATGAAAAATTCCACTGGACTCGTTGGACCACCAAGATGTCATGCCAAGATAGTCCAACAAGAAGCAAAAGCCCACATGGTGACTATTTCTCACCATCCGAACCTTCCAATAACGTTCTCTTGCCGGAGCCCCGAACGCGTCGAGAAATATAAGCTGATACAGTCAAACAAGGCTTAATAGGAAAGGAGGAGTATTATTGCAAGTCGAAATCCTCAATATTCACACCCAAGCTTCCAACAAATATCCACCGACTCTCAAATTCCACAAGTCCGCCACACCTGCTCAGTGAAATCCACCCCAAGCAACTACTACTCCCCCAGAGGTGGCAGTTTCATTCCAACACGAATCATACTAAAGATGTGAAATAATGTGAAAAGTCGTCCAACTTCCTGCGGTCAAAAGGTCTCTAGGCCTCAGAGACTATGTTCGATGCAGACCACCATCCCCGCACACGCAATCCAAAAGTAACCCTGAACTTACATACGCTTCAAACGCAAACGGACTTGCGGAAAAGGGCTCCTTCCCTCAATCTTTGCATCTGACCCCGAAAGTTCTACCTTTGACATTTCCAAAAGGAACAGAAACAACAGAAGCACCAATCCACGAAAAACACCGAGACAACCAGACCTTCGTCTCCCCTTCTATCAAAGCCCAAGCCATCCATGGCCATGGCTATGGGAGATCTCCAAGCTCCAAAACTACTCAAATGTTCCATCTGCAAGCTTAACTGGACGAGCACACCATTAATATCACAACCATCTGTCGACAAAGAACAAGGGCCATGCCTGCTCCATGTTAACCCCCTCCGCCGAGCTTACCCCCCGCCATAGCCACCAAAATTCTTCGTAACTCCAACATAACTACAAAAACTCTCCGAACATTTCACTGGATGGAAAAAAAAAAACACCGTGAGAACGACAACGACCAGTAGAAAAAAGAAACCGACGTACATGCCTGCTCCTGCTCCACCTTAACCTCCTTCTCGAAGCTCAACCCCGCCATAAGCTCCATAGCTCCTATACTACTCCCAAATCTTATCCGAAAACTTCATTAAATGGATAAACAAAACAAAGGAGAACACCGGTCTACAGAAAATCAACGACGCCGAATCCTGGCCCCGCCTTGCGTCCGCTCGCTCCTCCAGACTCCGCCATACCCCGCCATAGCCACTCCGAGCTCCGCCATAGCCACGGGCGCTCCGTTCCGCGAGGGGCGAAAAAGAGAGAAAAAAAGAAGATCCTGCGCAAGAGGATGACTATATAGCCCTTTGAGACATGGATGAACGTGGTTACAAATATCGTGATGAATGTTCCCGTTCGTGGATGTGAGCAGAGCTTTAGTCAGTGGATGGAAAGCAGGATGAGCAAAGGTTGACGAAATTGTTACGCTTCGCTGACATGACAGAGTTCATCGCCCCTGAACAAAGAAGGAGAGCCTAGTGGTAGGTAGATAGATGATGGATGATGGATGAAACCTGACGGATGACGAGACTTTCTGTTAGTTCATGCAGACAGAGGACGCACTACAGACGTGGATGATTAGTGGATGGAAAGAAGACGATTAATAAATAATAGCATTGCATCGGCGAGAGGGAATTATCACATATGAGCAAACCTCTCATTCAACCATCCAACACAAAAGCCTAAACATAAGCTTAGTGTGCATCTCGGAGATTACTTCTCTTCTTTTAGAAGATTTGACACCAAAATTAGGTTTAAAGACCTTCAATTAATCTAACTTCGTCCCAGTCATCTGAGAAGAATTGGTGACAAACCTATGAAAGTCATGTGTAATTTATGTTGGATGCATGGGAGGTACATTGGTATGCGACCATTTTCTCTCACCTAATGCATCAGCCCTTCCACATGCATGCTCCTAAAGGACGGCTTTTTGCACATGTGAAATGCACTAGAGCCGCCAGTGCATCACATTGCATAAGGCGTTGATGTTAATGTATTCCCATGCAAGAGAATGTCTTGGCACGGGTTTTGTGAAATTCGAGCATCGTAGTTGTTGAAGCAAAGGAGTTCATTCATCCCAAACGCTCGAGATTGACAAATCTCTATCGTGGTTGTAGCCATTTTCTTCATTTATTTTGGAACTCGTATGAATATCTCATTCATTATCAAAGTGGATTTTCTCAAGCTCAATAGACGTTTATGCCCCCCCCCCCCCCGCACACGTACCTACTTCTATTTCGTGTCTGTTATTGGAACCACACTTAACTACTTGTATATTTAAATGGATGTTGATTGAGAAAAACTAAAGGAGTGAGGCATGCATAAGGTAGACAACCCTTGCTCAAGAGCGGACATTGAAAACACATACTATGTGTCTAGAACATAAAACCTGATAACTAGTCTAAGCTCAACAATCAACATAATTTGGGAGAGGCGGGAGTTTATGAGCATTTACGAGCACGAGACCTTCACTTTGACAAAGAATTACATACTCACATGAGCTCCTAAAATCATGAGAAAAGTGGCTATGGCCTCAATTTGGATTTTGCTAACCATCTCCCACAAATCGCATGTTTCGTATCCTAGGAGAAAGTGGGCTAGTCTGGAAAATAAACCATATAAGTCCCCTCTGCCTTACCTTGCCCTGCCCAAAATCATTCGTGAGGAAGATATAAGTGGTGCCTCCTTCATACGTAGCAACACGAACCTAAAGGCTAGGGATCTGTGATATCTATGTAAACTCATCCATTGCAAAGGTGAGAAACGCAGTGATCTCCATTATAACACATAAATGACAAATTGTGAATGGTTTCACTTCAAAAACAACATCAAAGACCTCGAATTAGTCGAGTGAACTACCAGCGGAATGAATCAACCCTCAACCTTGTAATTTAAGGGACTCGTGTTTACTAGAGCCCCTTCCATCCCACAATGGACACCCCACAACGAATCTCCAAGCTAAACCCACCCGAAGGAACGGGGCATGGATGAACCTCACTCGGACAGAGCTCATCCATCCAGGACGTGGAAAGGAGCGCCACGATGATAGGCACTGGAAAGTAGCGAGAGATACCGTGGGGACAGGTGGGGATGCAAGGGCCCCTGCAAAACTGTAAGCCAAGGGGATAAGGGAAGAGGAGCCCACAACCACGGACTGACTCTGCACCTAAATATAGAGGGTCCTAGGTACCTTATCATAGTGCAGTGGTGGGACCCACCTCTAGATTCTTAGTAGTTTTATTATCATTATTGTTGTTCTTGTTATTTTGGCTTGGCTTTATATCATGTGGTCCTCGATGTGCGTGCATGGTATAATGTTGCCCCACCCTTGTGGATCTTGGTTGGCCATGTGTGCGGATCTCACATACCCCCACGACCTTGGAAAAAGGCTCATGATAAAGAAGCTCACAACAAAGGATCGCATTGGGTTGGTCACTCATGTGGTAGTATAATGGGTGACTCATGGATCCCCGGCCACTTTATTACTACTTCCCAAAGTGTATATTTCGATATTTTCGGTTTCGTGTTGCTTGTTATTTGGATTGTTCTCTAATACCATGCCCCACACCGAGGGCTAGGGCCAATCGCTCCTCTTTGGCAACAAAAAGGAGTGTATCTCTTGGTAGGGGGGATTCATCTCTTAATGAAGTGTTACTACTGCTAGTAAGGTCTGCTCACTAGGTGCAGTGTACTGTTGTTGCGCCCAATCATTTCATTGCGTATAAAACAAAAACTCTTATCAAGATGGAAACCCTCCCACTGCTCTCTGGGTTGGTGTGGCCATGGTATGGCTTGAAAGGTGAGTGTCGTACGTAGTTTGGTGTTGTGTTGTATCATGGTTATTAATGCGACATTTAACCCCTATACGTAGTATTACTCGTTTTTAGATTGATGCAACATGGGGCTGGAGGTTTTTATGGTGATAGTGCTCTCCTGGTATGAAACATTACTTGGCCCGAGTATTGTTCATTTCGTCCCTTTAAACCGACAAGTTGATAACATGGGGCTCAACGTTGCCGATAATTCAAGCTTGAATCAACTAAAATATCCGTGAAGAATGGA
The DNA here is from genome assembly GCA_950295325.1 of Polytrichum commune. Lineage (NCBI taxonomy): Eukaryota > Viridiplantae > Streptophyta > Polytrichopsida > Polytrichales > Polytrichaceae > Polytrichum > Polytrichum commune. Next base: position 36,271,026 of record OX485808.1, on the reverse strand, counting down.
ATTAGTCATGTGGTCACTAACACCTGCTAATTAAGCAAGTCAATCATAAATCGGTTGGGAATGAAAGTCCCCGTAGCAAGTTAGTTTGACAACTAGACAAAGGGACACTACTAATGTAGGCTTATTAATGTTATGATTGTTCGGTTATCCCGACATGTTTCATTTTTTACTTTGAGGCCACGGATGGGTGGGGTAGCTTCAATAAATCGAGAGACAAAAATTAGATCACGTGTGGAGAAAAATCCCTCTGTTGTATTACAAATTAGCTCGCGGTTGTGATCAAGGTGAAGAGTCCCTTATTCATGCCCAACACCAGCGGTTGGCACCGTCTCTCTCTCTTTCTTACAAATCAAGTTTCTCGATTTTTATAATACTATGTAAATTTGTATTCCAAGAAAAACGTTGAACCATTTTGCAACCAAAAGCACGTGTTTGAATAAGACACGTCTACCTTAAGCTTGTGCTTTTGCGCCACCATCTGCAACATTTTGAGCTTTTATTCACTTTTCTTTGCTTCTTATTTTTTGTCTTGCACTAACCTACTATGCTACCTAGTAGCCGGAACTTCTTGGTAAAATAGAAGGGCACGTCTACCCAAGTGTGGAGTAGGTAGTGGCTTGGAATTTTGATTTTGTTGTGGTACACTCAACTTCGAAGCATCAAGTCTCGATATATATATATATATAGTATATGCATGGTGTCGTGGCTTTCCGTTTAAGGGTTAGCTTGTGTAGTTTCTTCCACCACTTGTGGATTCTCTTGCTTTCTTCACTTTACTTTGCTTGTTTTCTTGGGCGAGCCGGGCCCTTGCATTTATGTTTGGGAGATTTTGTGTGTATTGGGGGGAGGTAGTCAAATAGGTTGTTGGTTTGAGGTTTCAAACCCAAAACATGAATGCTTTGTGTATCACGTGATATGGCATGGCTTTTCATGCAAGGTTTAGCTAGTGCTTGTGCCACCGCTACAAACATACAAGTTGTGATCATTGGAAACTCGTTGTACATCACTAAAAAAAAGTTGCAAATCTATCACAATGTTAGATTTTCATTGCTCTTACATTGACACATGTTGATTGCCTAGGACTCATATGATAGTAGTGCACCAACTAAGCCTTTCGAGCTCTCATTAGCTTTATTTCGTGTGTTGCCTTGGGCGAACAAAAGCATTACCAACACGTGAGCCCCATGCAACCATCTTTGCATTGGTGAAATAATAATCAAAATCTACCATTGATAAATTTGCTAGTTTTTTAAACAACACAAGACAAGCTTCCAATGACGCATCATGGTAATCGCCCATGATTCGTATGCTTGTAGTGAAGGTTATGTTAGTAGTTGGATTTTGAGCTTTTTACTATAAGGGGCGGGGATTGCCACATTGGGTAAATGTCAAACATGTGTCAAGGAATAATAATTTACTAGTATCATGTCATATTCACATATGTATAAGCAAATCCACCTAATCGTCAACTATGCTTTGGTCCAATTTGCTCAAATCTCACACAAAGACTCGAAATTCACCACTTGAAATTAAAGGAAGTTCCAAGCTTCAACGTGACTTGGATCGGAGTGAGAAAACCCATAAAAGCAACACAATTAAGCTACACATAGTGTGGCCAAAGAGACTAACTCGCATCCTTGTTGGAGCTCCCTAGGATTGGATCGATGACAAGGACTACTTCCAACCCCTATAAACGAGTTAGATATGTGTCATATTAGTTGTTGTATTGGATAGTATTGCATGTCATGGCCTATTGCATGCCTTTCCTTGTAACTTAAAGCTAACTTAGAACCTAAGCTACCCGCCGCTCCCCTTCATTACCCTTTCCTTTCATCTTTGGTAAAAGCCCGGGCTTGTAGGTAAAAGAGGGACACACTTACCACACCGTCGGTGTGGAGTAGCCATTTGGAAGTACAAAATATGTAACTAGTTACAAGCTTATTACACAATATACAATGTTTTAGCATATAGATTGTGTTATATATTGAGTGCATAACCTCTACATTGGTCATGCTTGTCAAATTTTGCTTCCATGATGATGTTGATACATATTGCATTAAATAATTCCAAATGCACACCCGATCCACACCAATCAAAGTATATTGTTTATGGTATTTAGTCTCACATGCACGGTTCCAAATAGCTTAGAAGTGCCAGGTCCATTATTTGTCAACATGGGTGATTTTTGGAAAGTGGTTTTTGAAGGTCAAATTTTATGAAAGAAAATGGCGGGGGGTGGGTGGGTTGGGGGGGAGGGGGTAATTTTTTGATGGTTCCTAGAAACCAACTCACTCATCCTACATCTACTTTTGCACTTGCATTTTCCCACATGGAATGCAAATGCAGGAGAATGCCCCACTCTTGTGAACATATTGAAATTTGAATGTAGAGTGGGAAGGGTTTGACCTCGATATACATTCATTGACCATCTCGTACCTACACACGTGTTTCATATTCTATAAGAATAGAGCTACATTGATTATCCCAATCAATGCGTGTTACTATTCGAAGTTACACATTGCAATAACGTCTTACAAAATAGTTTAATTTTTTACTAAGGAAAGTTTGATAGATTATTAGGACATCACAAAATATGAATGATTTTGCATGGTAAGATATCACATTCTTATTTTATAGTCCTAACATTGGGTAACTCCGAGGGGAAAAAAAAAAACCATTGCAAGACCCGTTTTCCTTATCTTATCCTCACGTCACACAATGTACACTTTCGTGACTACTTACTGTGGGTTATGATTTGGAACTACACATTGCTATAACATTTTATTGAGAGTTGTCATTTTTAGACTCAAATATACATAAATAGTTCGCAAGCACATCAAAGACACGTGATATAACATACTTGGTGAAAAAAAGGTCAACATCGGCCCCCAAAAAAAATCTATAGCAACACGTAACTCCAAATTGTAACCCACACTTAGTAGGACAATTTGGTGTGGCTCGCCCAAGCTTGCGTTGGCGTTCTCTCTCACACGCACTCAAAAAGGGAGGGAAATGCAAGTGAAAGCTTAACAAGTGGCCGCACTCCAAACTCCCAAGTTTCTTCCCCACCTCCCTTCATAACTTCAATGGCATCATCACCCCCGACGGCCCTCATAATACTCAAGCCCCCCCCCCCCCCCGGGTGACGGCCCCGTCCTTAACCTTACCTTATTGACAAGGACCACTCCTTGCTTCTTGCTTCAAGCTTGGGGTCGTACTCTTCTCCTCTCTCATTCGTGAGTGTAAGTGTAAGCTTTGAAGCCACTTGTACGACGTATCTTCAACGATAGTCTACGTAGCCAAGGGTGTGGCACAAGTTAACTTGTTGCGGTCTCACATTCCCATGACATAACCTACAAAATACACTCTAAACTCCGTAATATCACACTCGTGGTAAATTGAAGTGCACTTGATATTACGGAGTTATGTGTTGTTGCCATGGATGTGTGATAGACAGAGAGTCAGTGTAGGATAAGATATTATGGAATGACACACAACCAACATTGTGACAATGACAATGATGACCAACAATGACAATGTGGTGTGTGTGAGCGTGTGGTTTGAATGCTTCGATGGTTTATTGAACCAACACAATCCGAGTGGAAATCAAGAAATAATGCTCATTTGCGATTCATTCATCCACGTGACAACTAAGGTGCTCTAGATCACAACAAGGTTTTTGACACCCCAAAGTCAAACCGAATTCGGTAAGAATGTCCTGATAGGCCACATCCGGGGCCTTTTCCAAATCCATGCGACTCTATTTCCACTCAATCCTACCATAACCTTGCAGGGCGTCCCAAATGACCAGTTAAATTTAGTGTCAAGACCCCTGATATATGAAAGGAAGACGTGACAACCAAGAGTGAAGTTCGAGCAGGGAGAACATCCGCTCCCTAGGGTTTTCCCGGATATAAGAAAAGGAGTGACATTAAGGAGGTTGATATTACGGAGTTTAGAGTGTAAATGTGTACAAGGAAAAGGTGGTCAGGAGGACAGTGGCGGCAAGTGCAGAATCGGCAGGACGTCCTTGAGGCCGAAAGAAAGAAAGAGAGAGAGAGAGAGGCGAATTTATTGGCGGGCAGGGAGTGGAGGACGTCAGTAAGTTCGGGCAGGACACGCATCTAGGGGTGGTTGATGGTGCATGTTATTACTCCTATGACAGTATTGAATATATTAGTCGAGGGAGAGGAGGCCCTTAGGAGCTAGTTATTAGGTTAGTAAGGAGTAGGGCACCATCATCAACGGCACTTGAAAGGCTGGGAAACATCATGCGCCCTCTCCTACGCCCACAACATGCCACCCATTCCCCATTTCCTCTTCTTGCTTTTGCCTTTGCCTTTGCCTTTGCTTTCGTGGGAGATGATGCTTTTGAAGGTTAGATTCCGCCCCCGTTGGAAGAAGGTGAGCAATGAAAACGAGGATCGACCCCGAAAAATCAACCAAAAAAAATAAAAAATTCGGTAGGTTTTAATGACGATGGTCGTGGGTTTTACGAGTAATGTTGAGAGGGGGGTACTAGGGCAAGGTCAAGGATGTCTTACGAACAGGATACTTTGTTCAGTCCGACCTCCTTACGGAGTCTGGAGTTCTTCTTCTTATGAGAGGGGTGGAAATTTGAAAGCAAAAATGAGATAGGGATATGAGCATTGAGAGCACCTCTGCCGCTTGCCACCCTACATCTCTCCAACTAACACATGTGTGGCTTTGTTGTGTGCGCGTAATCGTTTCATTCGAATAGTTTGATTTTTCATTTTTTGGGAATAAATTGAAATTAAGCAATTGTTTGGAGAAAGAAAAAAAACAAAAAAAAAACACAAGTATGATGGAAGTGAAACTCTCGTTGGAAGTTCCAAGAAATAAGACTCGTGTGCCACTCATTGGCTCACCAAGAACTCTTCAAATGAGTCCTAATAGCAATCATGCCATGAACACACCAAATTTTTCTACCAAACCTAGCCAATATTTTATGATATGGCACCTTTTGAAGACCAAAGAGCAAACTATGCCATCGAAGCCGTCTATGATCAACAAGACAAGTCCCACATAACTTGTTGGGAATTGTACAACATCCACAAAGCAAATAAAAAACATGACCATTTGTTATGTCATAAAAGACTTGGCACTTTGTTATGTTTTTAATATATGTTAGTTATTTAGCATAAATCCACTCATTTGAGGCGATAGTGCATTATGACCCACACAATGCCCATCATATGATGCTTTACGCCATAATGCCCACCATACATGGTCTTTATGTGATGGAATGCACGACCCCAAAGGAAATTCCATGTCCTTCAAACGATCAAAGAAACGAGGCTCCAAGGGTAGAACCATGAAACAATATGGGACTTTTGGAGCATCTTGACAATTCTATGTGAAATTCCTTTTGAAATTTTAGGTTATGTGGAATGGAATTCCAAATACCATGAGGGGTGATGTCTTTCCTTTTTTCACAAATTGGTTGCAACAAAGCCACTCTCTAACGCACCCACTTCCTCCCGAGCTTGGAAGTATAAACTCTTTTGATGGGTGTGGTTGGTCTCGTCTAGATAGTCAATGTGATCATGAAGATTGCGATTTCAAGTTCCATAATCAAAGTTGAGAGGCGGAAGAGGTCAAAGTGATCAAAAAAGTCCCTCTCGATTGTGCTAGTTGTTCAATATAGAATAATGTCTATGTTTTGAACATGTAGTCCAATCCCATCATAGCACTTGTCTTTTGCAAGGCTCCTCTTAACTACAAACCTTGCCATCTACTGCTCAAATATAGGTGTTCAATTTGAAAAGTAACCACATGAGGTCCACACCTTACCAATAAGGAAGTGGAGGCATAACAATCACTACTACACCCCCTCTACATTGGTCCACCTAAGAGTAGAAGGAATCAAACAAATATATATGACATTTTTTCCCTAACGCAACAATATAAAGGGTTGTCTAACCCAATTAGATGTCATTCAATCCATTACTATATTCTCTTCGTTTGTACTCAAGCTCTACATTTACATTTGCATGGTTACGTGATTGATTTTAACAAACACACATTATTTACTTCCAAGTTAAGGGTAGTTGATATCAAGTATAGTGTAGTAGTGGTGCCTCTTCTACTCTAGTATTTAATTCCTCCACCAAGTACCCCATAAGAGCCATTGCCACTTTGGATAAAGAAAATGAAGGGAATTGTGGTGGTGCTAAAAGTGGATATGCCTCATAGAGAAGTTCCAAATGTTCGTGGTAATTACACCCACAATCATCCATTTAATCAATAAAGCCATCATGGGCCAACATTTTTATATTTACTATGGACCAACTTATAATACTAATGCTAGTGCATCTCCCCCCTCATGCAAGCATAACATTATTCATATCCATAACAATATTATGTGGGACTGACAATAATTAATGGAATATTTTCCAAATTCAAATTGAATATGAGAAATATTTTGTGAAATATTGTCAATCCCACATAACATTATTATGGATTTGAATAATGTTTTGAGAAGGGGGGGGGGAGCTTACAACAATGTGTAAAAAGATATGGATGATGGAGTAAGGAGCAATGAACCATTCATCCTCATCAACGTGCTTATTGGACACAACTTGATAATACAAATTCCAATGACATCACACAAAGATGGATAAAATAATATAAAATTGTGCTAGTGGATGATTTGTTGATATGTTTGTGCTTGTTTGTCATGTGAACATACTTGGTTCTATAGGCTTAGCATTTCATATTGGGAAAAGTTCGTTTGAACATGCACAAATGTTAGACCTTCCAAGACGGATGTTTTGTGCATTGGAGTTAAACATTTGCACACGAAAAAATTTGTACACAAGAGTTAGATAACTTTCAATAGATCATCTTTGCGTTGGAGTTTGATGGCCGTGCCTAAAATATATGGAAATGAGTTGAACTACCTCGTAGTAGATTAAGCACAAACCTTACCAACTTCAAAATTCTCAAATCCAAAATTTAACTTCGCACTTGTGAATCTCAAAATCAAGAACAATGCTCATGAATTTCCAATCATTATGATCTATCAAATTATTCCTCAATGAACTACGATACCATGTCAAAGGGGAATCTATAATATAAAAACATCATATAAATAGCATGAGAGGGAGAGAGAGTGAGAGAGACCTCGATCATAGCCATGATGGGTTTATTGAGCAAGGCTTTGGGACAATTGCTATTGCACCATGCCAGAGGTAGTCCCTATCAGTAACCATACATGCATTACATATGTCTTCATTGGGTTGGATGTCATCAAATCGTAACAAATTAATAAGTTACATTATATTGTAACATATACACACTCACTACACTAAATATGATATTTAGTGTGACTTACTATTCAGAGTTACATGTTCTTATATCTTTTTACTACAAATGTATTTTTTTACCCAGTAAAGATGTTAATGTTCTATAGTGTCCAAACAACCAATTCGACCATGGTTGGTAAAAAATGAGATTCACGATAAACAATTGTAGCATTGCGTAATTCCAAATAGTAAGTCACACTAAATATCATATTTAGTGTAGTGTGTATTGTGGGGCCAAAATCTATTCCATGTAGGGCCCTAACGATACTTCCTAGATCTTGAGTCTTGCGGATTTAGTATTGGCATTATTAGGGCATGTTTTGTTTTCATTAGTAATAACTAGTGACCATGACCATTGCTCTCTAAAGGTTATGAAATGGTTGAGAAAGAAGTGATGGTCCTAGTGTGTTTTACACAAGGTCACCAAAAAGAGAAGTGACAATGTCAAAGAATGGATGAAAAGCCCCACGCAAGGGGGGGGGGATACTCTCAATTGGAATCTAAATGACATGCGTGGGTCACTACGAGATTAAAACCCCTGTGTACAAGAAGTTTATAGAGAAAAAACACATGTATACATACTAATGACATGCTAGAAAACTAACTCAAGTATTTACACTAAGCCTTTCAATTTAATGTGATAAGTGCCTTCACTGCATATATAAAATATAAATCATGAACTAAATATGCCTTTGTTACATGTAAAATCCATGTTCACTTCCTAATGAGAAAGTCAATGAACATTTTTCCATCCACGTACAACATGCAACTCAACGATTGCATCAAACAAAGAAAGACGGGAGCACAATAACTTGGCCACAATGCATAGAGCAAAACTCAAGGGAGCCCATGAGCACTCCGAGAGGCTCTAGCTTGTCCTACGACCCAAATGCGAACCCTAACAATAAATCGACAAGGGAGTCATCAAGGAATATTACCATTTAAAAAAATGAATGAAATTATGAAATACATGAAACTAACACATCTATTGTCAAAAAGAAATCCTAAACTTTAGGGCCCCATTTTGTACATTTACGTTTACTTCAAAATTCTTAACATTCATTTCAAATGTACACACTAGAGAAAATTAACACCTTTCTCTTATGTATACCATGCATGCTAATGCCTCAAATGATACCCTTTCTTACATTCATGTTAGTTCGTAGTATTAAGAGTCCATCACCCCCCCCCCCGGGATGAAAAGTGACGTGAAATTATATGTCCAACATTGGATAATGTTCAGTGGCCACCCAAATTTTGCGGTGAGAGAATCCATATAAGTTGCCTCAACCTAAAATGAAAGAGGCCATGTCAAAAACAAGTCTAATTTTTATAACTCCTATCTTTAGCCCATGTCAATTTATGCAAAGTTCCCTTTTTAGTGAATTCCTATTTGATTAAGATTGTATCATTTCTTTCCGTTAGAAAAACTACACTTGGTCTAAGTTTGCTCCTCACACTATCATGTGACCAAAGCTTTTTGAAACTCATATAAATGTTTTTTGGTCACGATCTTTGGACCACCAACCATGACCACAAGAAATCCTAAATCATTTTTTCTCATGGCCTTAAGGAAGTAGACCAAGAACACCACCACTTGCCCAAACAAAAAATAACATTGTTTGGTTATCCCCAACCTATATACGGAGAAATAAAATAAAATAAAATAAAATAAAATGAAGTACGGGCTTGGACTTAATAATGTTGGGCAAGTTGGAAACAACTCAATAAGTTGGTGCTACTACACATACATACCTCACACGTTCACACTTCAAAAAAGAGACTCGTTCTTTATAACTTATCAACAATACGTCTAGGTAAGCTTTGTGCCATGCACTTGGGATGCAATCTAAGCCTATGTACAATAAGGGACAATAATAGTGTGCCTCGGAGTTTTGGGCCCCATCGTCACATTGATCGTGTCAAGAAGGTGTCGTGAAGAAAGAAAGGATGTTGAAATGCTAGGCTAGGCTAGACTAGGCTAGGTGGACACATACTACTAGTTCAATGCACGAGGACCGCATCAAGAGGGAGGGACTTATTGTAACAAGTGTACCTCTCATCCATCCATCATAAGGACTTGGACCCCTATACGTTCGTTGCCAATTCATATGAAACGACCTTGAGCAAACTACACCAAATATCATATTTAGTGTCACCAACTCTAATCATCTTGCTCAACACTAATTTAAACCCGCGGTGTAGTGTCACCAACACTAAATGTTAATTCAACATTATTTGTCATTATTTGTAATTTTTTGTGGGGATTGTAGATTTATAATGGTGTGATTACTATCACTTACCAAGTGATCTTTCATCCGAATTCAATCATCTATGGTAATATTTCATCACAAGTTTGATGACAGGAGAAGGTGGGATTGTGGCCAATGGATGAACTCGTCCATCATCAATGACAATATTTGTTCACTTATTAAGAAGAATTGTCATATGACAAGTTGCCATAGTGATATAAATTGCCATGTGACACTAACTATCATAATTATTGTTGTTTGGGGTCTTTAAAGCTAATTATGGTGTCAAATCAACTAAGGAAAGTAACACGTATGTTGCATACTAGTTAAGGGGTTCTAAGTTGGATGGATGAGAAGTTAGATTTTATACAATAATTCCCTCTCTCTCCTCCATTTTTAGTCACTGCAAGGTTTTGCCTTTCAAACATCCTAAAATGAATGTGGTAAGTTTACCACACTACTCATTAGCACAAAGTTGAATCTATCTCTCTCTCTCTCTCTCTCTACACATTTATAGTAGTAGGTTTCCAACCCATATTTGTATATTTCAAACCAGTCAAGTGGAAGAGAACCAATGGTAATGAGCTAATGGTCCTAATGAAGTATGGAGATGGGCACCTTGATCAAGGGTTGGGTCATGCTTCCTGGACGAGTGAGAATACAATATGTTGGAGTGTTTTGAAGTTCGTTACGAATGATTGTGTAATGGAATATGTAAGAGTGTTGGCTTGGAGAGGATGGGATACACACACCTAGTATTTAGGGGAGGGGGAACCTTGGAGGATTTGCCATGCTCTTACCACACGTTCTCTTCCACTAGATGGGTATCGAAGCTATGAATGGGGGCTTAGAATCTACCATTTTATAGACCACAATACACACATAAGGTATATAGTGCTAAAACCAACATCTTCCCCACAATCAACACCCTCAAATCGTGCACGAGAAATACAAAGCAAGTATGAGGAGGTCCACCACCTTAACATCATGCATCCATGTTGGTTTTTTAATCATCTACCAATAAAGTGTTGAACCCCTATAAATCCCCTCGTAGAAAAAACGTGTGTTTAAAAGAGATTGACTATGTGCTCAGAATATGACAATCGTTCTAGGCTTGATGGTATACATAATTGGGGAGATCCGTAAAGGCCATTCAATGAGCATGACAATCTTCATGTTGATAATGAACAACACATTCATATCAACTCCAAAAACGATTAGGATAGTGGCTATGGCCTTGATTTAGATTCGCCAACCATCTATTACTAATCGCATGTTCCATATCCTAGGAGAAGTGGGCTAGTGTTTTTTGTTAAAAAAATAAAAAAATAAAAACATATAAGACCCATGTACCTTAGCATCAAGAATTTGCAAACCATGTAGTGGGAGAAAGCAAGACGATGAAATCTACGTGTATTTTTGATCCCCTCCCCCCCCCCCCAAAAAAAACACAGTAAGTGAGACACACAATCTAGGATTTGACACATAGTGTGAGTTGCGGGAAAAAAGAAAAAGAAAAAGAAAAGAAAAGGAAACAAGAAAACAACAACAACGACACACTTCAATTGGCACGTTAAAAATTGAAATGACACGTGCTCGTTAATTGGAGACTGAAATTTCACATTTTGGATGACAATGTAGATTGAAAGATATAGATGTCGAATTGACATTCTTTGTTGTTTTCGTTGTAGAGGAGTTCAAGTGGCACTTTAGAGTTGAAGTTGAACGTCAAATGAAAATGGTCAAACACACACATTGCATGAGGCAGTCACAAACGCTGCACAAGTTTCAACAGCAAACATTGCCAATTGTTAATTGTTTTTGTTGTTGTCGTTGTTTTTTTTTTTTTTTTTTTTTTCCACGACTACGGGTCTTGAGAACGGCACGAAATTAAAGGAAGAGGACGTGTTTTCTTCTTCTTCTTCTCCTCCTCTAAGTTAAGCTGCTCCTAGTTTCCTTGTCCTTTGGTGGTGCAGCAGGTGTCAGGATTTCAGTCGATCCAAAACGCGTGGTGGAGTGTGAAGGTATGGGAGTGGGAGGCTGGGGGCAGCCCAGGTTGCCCGAATATTGGAGCATGCCTCTACCTAATAATATCATGGGGGCAGGCGGATCTCCTCCCTTTAAAATACTATTTCATTTCTTCCTTCTCTCTGGGTTCCCCACTCCACAATTAAGGAATGGCCCTCAATTGCATGCGTCGGTATGCCATTGGTCAACTCCAACCCAAGAAAAGTAAAGTAGAAGAAGAAGAAATGCCAAAGGGAACATCAATTTATGGCCATATGCCAACTCCTATGGGCATGGGCATGGGCATGGTGCTATTCTTTTTTTAGTGTTTCACGTCATGAGTGAATGTCATTATCTCGCAGATGTTATTATGATATTTTGTGATTTTAGAGAATTAGCCAGTTTGAAACCATCCCGACGTGCTTTCAGTCACATTAGGTTTTTGGGTTTTTGGGTTTTTCTAAATCAATTTCAGTGCACTGATGATGTGATTTGAGTCCCTTGCGATATTAACGATGTGGAGTTCGAAATATTAGTGGCTCGTCGTGCAAGGTTGTAGTTTCGACTTTCAAACTTAGAGCTCTTGCATTGTCGATCGAGAGCCCTCACCGTTGGTGGATGTAGAAGTAATGTAGCCTACAACGTGTGTGTCGTAATACGTTAAATATTGTGGGTTAGTCAAAAGTGGACGCCCAAGATGTTGTTGGGAATGTTTCTAGTGTGAAAGTAGGCTCAATCGTGTGGCTCATAATGTCTATCATAATAGTGTGGCTACAAAGAACTCGATGCAACCATGCAATGTTGTGGCGTTTCAACATCAAGGAACGCATAAAATTTTGAAAACAACCTTCCAAAAGTAGTGACAACTTTGAGACGAGGTGCATCTCGATTGTTGAATGTGGTGGGTTGTTAAGAAAACGTGTACCCATAATATCATCGTGAATGTTTTTAGTGTGAAAATAAGCTCAACTAGTGCGGCCTACAATAATTACGAGGAAACTTGGTGCACCCATGTAATGTTGTTGCGTTTCAACATCAAGGGACCCATCAAAACTTGGAACACCTTCCGAAATTAGTGACGGCCTATACAAGACGTGTTCCAATTCGGTCGTTTGTTGAATTTTCGGCCATGACTCTCGCATGTTCACCCTCCACCTTTTGGGCCTTCACGTGTCTATTAGTTTTTTAGTTAGGTTTTCGTGGCGCCTTCAACTGCACTTAGAAGCTCCGCCAAATATACTCCACAAAGAGCGGCTAAGTTAGTACTCTTCTCCACCACCCAATTTTTTATTTTTTTCTTTTGGACTCGGGCACAAATTCCTGGAGCGAAATTGAGGCTCTCGGTGGATTTTGGGAGAATTTTTGCTGCGGCACATGTTTTTTTGACTACCGTCATGGACATTCCCCTTTTTTGTGGGCGCCTTGAAACTTGTAGCAAAAACTCAAACTCCACGAAAACACTACACGGATTGTCTTGTCTTGTCTCATTTAGTGGGTGTGGTACTAATTCCCGAAACACGCACTATTTTGCCAAATGTCAAAATTAGTAAGGGTTTGTTTTCTTTTACTGAGTGATATTGATGTCATGAATATATGCTCATGTCTCATACATTTTAGGAGAATTAGTGTGTGGTCTGAGGTGTTTGTAGAGTGCGTAATTTGTTTTCGTGAGCTCGAAGAGCTTCTTCTTCTTTTTCTTCTTTTTAGTCGGTGTCCCTCACTTTTGATGTGTCTCCTAACACTAAGAAACTAAAGAGAGCTTGTATTGAGAGCTTCTAGCACTTCGACACTTTGGGCTATGAAACCCTAGATTTATGAGTGGCGTTGATTTCACATCGCAAAGAAATTTAGTTTCACCTTCATTAGATTCCCACATGCCTTATTACCCCACCCTCGCTAAATGACATAATCATCGTTGTTAAAGTGTAAATGCATGAACATGTTTCCAAAAAAGGTCATAACATTGCATATCATTCATTTTTGTTGATTTGAACACACAAGATAGGAACACTCAAACTCCATGAAACCACTGCTTCTTAAGGTGCACAACCCTTAATTACTTAGTTACATTTCCTTATTGAGATACCCATATTCGAGCGATTATGTGGTTGGGTGTGGCTCCGAGAATGGACACTAAAAATCCACGTGTTTCAAAGATATTGAATTGTTTGCTAAAAAAAAACGATGACTGCTCTAGACTCAACAACCAACAAAATTAGGGGAAGCCTATGCAACCATTTAACGAGCACACGAGTACCTTCACTTTAACAATGACTAGAACATTCATACGAGCCCCAAAAAGCACGAGAAAAGTGGCTATGGCCTTGGGTTAGATTCACTAACCGCCTAGTAACAAAACGTTAGAATTTTAGAGTTTTTGAAAAACCGAAAAATCGTGTGTTTCATATCTAGTAGAAATGGGCTAAGTTAGCCATTCTAACTTATACCTCACTAACCTAGGGCCCCAGGTTAGAGGCTACTACCGCCTGGCCTGCATTAACTTTCCCAGACATTTGGATATTCTACAATCCAAAACCCATTGAGTTTTGTGTTTTGTTTTGTTTGCTGGCAACTTTGAATATACACACGATCTGCCTATATTTAATAATACCGTCGATCTACAGAACTAGTATTTGAACTTGTTCTCATGACCTTCAAAGTTCTTGATAAGGCTTTGCAAATACTTTAACACTTTTCCCTCAAAGCAAGAGTAGGTTTGATGCCCACTACGGACAATCCGGAAGTGGACTGGATATACTTACCACCACTACTAACCCGTATTTCCAATGTCAGTTTTGGGATAAGAAGAAGAAGAAAAATAAATGTGTAAGAATTTTTTGGGGGATGAGATATGAGGTTGAAAGCACGCACTATTCTTCCATGCATGTATCTGTGCCGTTTTTGTTTTTGTTTTTGGTTGTGTCTTGGCTTGGCTTGCATTGATAGTGTGATTGTTGTCCCAAACTTTTTCTTGAGGCTCTCGGGTCCTTGGGGGTTCAACTTTTTGACTGGTGGGTTGCAGTTCAATAGCTAGCCCACGTTTATTGGTGCGGGCCACCAGTGAACGGCTTCGACCGAGACTAGTTACATCCGATGGCTTTCATTGGCCAAATTGGAGCTAAAAGTGACACATGCCCACACCAGTAAGTGTGGGTGGGCTATATAAGTAAAGGCAAGTTTCGACTATGATGAAGAAATGTACCAGTCAAAAAATTTAGGGAAATGGAGCAATATGATTGGCTACAAAATGAGTTCTCCATTGGCCCGGGTTACACTATGGCCAAGACCTCTCCGGTGGACTACTTCAAGCATGGATGAAAGAATGCCACGGGTGCCACCATGGCAACATTTTTTGGCTAAGGGAGTTCTATGGAGGTCAAGTTTCTTGGGCAACCTCAAACCCGTGGAAAAGAAACTTTGTCTCTGGGAAACTCCAACTTGATGTATTATATACAAATTCCATCTTGTTTGCCATACCAATTGTTGCCTCGAATAACCTTGTCTTTGGGGTGGAAATTCTTCACTGTAGTCCAAACCAACCCTAAGTAAGTGGTTGCTTGAGGTCATAATAATTTTTAGTACATAATTGAAGTATAGTAATCTCCCACTTAAGTACGCACTTTGAACATGAGCCGTTGGTGCATACTTTACTCATATCGCTTTTCTAGACCCTCTGATTCAATGAATCGCAACGGAAACAGATGAAACTTGAGGCAACCCGCTTGACCGAAACCCAATGATTTGAAATCGTCGCAAAGTCGAGCAAGCAAGCGTTGGGGCGGGAGTATGAAATTAGTGAAGGTGCCATCCAGAAAGTTATGGAAGCGATGCGAATTGAAGAAGAACCACCTATTGATGACATAATCTAGCCTATTGAGACATTTGTTGAATCTGAAAGCGCTACCGACCTCTAAGGCTTTGAAGCTCTACTCTCCTTGACATCGACGACCAATTGCTTTGCTTCGATGTTCAAACGGAAGTTGGACATATGTATGATGAATTGTGATGATCGTTTGAGATGTTTGCAGCGAAACGTTAACACGTTGACAATGAATGTCAAGCGTAAAAAAAGCATGCATTCGCGGCAAATGACTCTGCATGACATGTTCAAACAATAAAATACGAACCCTAATTTTTGTCAAAAAAAATTGCGCACTTAACCGGGATGCGTACTTAAATGGGTGCGTACTTGAGCGGGATATTACTATAGTCCTTTCTTTCTTTTCTCATGCTAAATGTGGTAGAGCGGCATTCCATTCATTGCTTTGCTTGGAGGTTTTCCCATTGCAGGTAGCTTGAATTAGTGGTGAAAGCAGTCGACAAATTTGGATTCACCGCACGCACACACAAGAATCTCCGTCGCATTTTGTGTCGCCAAATTTTCAGCCCATGAATTAATGGTGTCAGTGAACAATGATTTGAAACCACTTTGAACTGAGGGAGCTGCCAGAGAATATTATTTATCTGCAATGTGTAAGTTTCATTGCAGTTTCAAGGGGAGAGGAAATTTGGCGGTTCGAATCCCGGCTGTGAAATCTTTTCTCTACTTGACGGAAAACTTGCCCAATTGTCTCATGTGCTTTGGCGTTGGCTTGTCGGCCTTTTGTCTCAAAAAAAAAAAAAAAAAAGGAGAGGAAATTAACTGGTTTTTCCACTGGTGAATGGGTGGCATTAACAACCAAAACATTGTGGCAACACCATATAATCTACAGGAGGCCACTCCTCAAGGAAAACTATACACAACTAAAAGGTCTTGCTGATATGCTGAGAGGCTAATCGAAAAAACATTGCATCGTTGAAAAAGACTTTTGGGGACCGAGGTTGCCTCTTTTGGCAGATAGTTGCCAATTGATGTTAGTTGCATAGCACCAAACTTGTTGAGCTAGCATGCAATTGAAAAATATGTGCTTCACTGATTCCATTGACATCTGCCCACAATGGGGGCAACTTTTGTCAATCTCCGTTGAAATTAGTCCACGCCATTCATTTACCGCCACTGCCTTGTGAACAACTAACTGAAGGAAAGTCGCTTCCTTATGCACCTTGTGCTTGTGCTAAATGGTGCTCCAACTTAGAGAGGTGGAAGGAGAAATTTCATTTCGCCATTTGTCAGGGTTGAACTTCTTGAGAGTCTCTTGAGTAGTACTCCATTTCCAACCAAGCTTGGATGAGTATGCCAAGAATGGAGTGACCTCATTGCCACCGCCGATGTGTTGGGTAAAAGAAAAGTTGATCCAAGATACGAGCATACATCTCATTCATCCAACATCAAAGCCACAAAATAGTATGTAGTTCGCTTTGTATAATTGATTTAACATCAAAATTAGCTTTGGAGACCATAAATTAGTGTACTTGAGGTCATTTGAGATGAGTTGGCAACAAATCTACCAAGGGTGACCAAGTTCTTATGTTGGGTTGGATGGGAGGTACCTTCCCAATTTCAATAAGCAAACTCGGTGCACGGGTAGATCACTTAGTGCATTTTAAAAACGACGTGCAGCATAATATAGAGAGGATTAAAATCATTTGAATTAAAATTTTTAAAGGAATTCCAAATAATGAAGGGGCCATTAAATGTAGATAATTCCATTATAAGTAAGTTAGATGGACATAAAACGTGGGCCATTATTTTTGTAAAATTAATATAGGGGCTGAAGATAAGGATCCTAGAAGGTATCTTTAGTATGGTATATAAATGGGTTTAGGACTCACCGGGATGGATGATAATTGGGATTTCCGTCTGTCCAAAAATGGATTAAAATGAATGTAGAGTACAAAAAATTGCAGTGACTTGGACAATATAAGTAATGGAAGGGTGCAAACAAATGGGCCATTTTTGAAATTTAAGTAATTATAGGGAGGCTTTAATTCAGCCCTTGAAGGTAAATAGCCCCAAAACAAAAAAAACCCTAGCCGCACATGGTGCACAAAAATGCCTTAGAGTGATCTACTCGTGACTCGGTGCATCCCAAGTTTCATTTTTAGTGGTTTTTTTAATAGCTTTGATGGGTGATTCTCTCTAGTCTCTTGAGATTTGGATTACCACCCAAAGGCCAAGGCGGACGTTTTTTGTCTAGGCTATCATTGGTGCCCGACAACAACAATGTCCATGTTTATGTTACAATCCCAACTAGGCAAAGATGTCATTTGTACAATCAAATCTAGTACCATAAGAGGTGTCGGCTTTCTTGAATAAGGTGTTGAATTGGATTAAATTGGTCTAGGTAATTTTTGGAAGATTTTGCTTCGGTCTTTAAGGTCATTGTGAGTTTAAGATGTTTTAGGCATTACATGTCCACTCTTGTTAATGAGTAAGAATGGACACTTAAAAGACATCATCACAAGCTCCAAATGGTGGTGTATAATGTGATTATTACATTGAAATAACACCTAGTGGTGTATAATAAAATCACCTTAAAACATTTTATGCAACAATTGACTTGGAATATTGTAATGTGGAAGACAATGAAAGAAAATAAGAAAAATAATGCAATTACCATGCCATAAATTATAAATTTATAGTTTTGATCCATTATTATTATTATTTCACATTACAAGTTTTCCTTTGATAGTTTGTGGTGGTGTGTTAAAACAAGAGTGGACTATGTACTCATAATATATTAACCTTTATAGCTTCAATAATTAACTCATTTGGGATGCCTATGTGATCACTTAAAAGAGAATGAATCGTCAAAAAATTGTGTTGTCTTACCATTGATACTCTTGCAAAGAGATGTTTGTAAAATTTGTGAATCTAGATTTAGAATCCACCATCATATAGTATATCATAGAACCATCTCTAGTGGAAAAAACAATATTGTTCGTGGTGAATATTATGGGCATATGTAAAGTGTGACTTACCCTACACATTCCTATAGCATGGCCCGCATTATACACCATCACACATGAGAACACCATGTGATATTGATTACACTTGCTAACCACATGACTCGGTCTAATGGTCAAAATTGTGAGAGAGGAAATTATCACATACGAGCGTGCCTCTCATCCATCCAACATACTTTATAACTGTTATTACAAAAATTGACACCCTGTAAGTTTGTGACCAATTCATCTCGGATGACTTGGACTAGATTGATTTGGAGTCCTTGAAACTAATTGCATTGCCATATCAACTCAAGATAATAAACTCCATGTTGCATACTATTTCAAGGACTCTATGTTGAGTGAATGAGAGGTAAGCTCGTAAGGGATAACATACCCTCTCCTCAAAATAATCTATTACCAATAAGTAATATGGTGAATAGCCGTAGCAAGGTGCCCTAAAGCCCGGCCCTTATCTTCACCCTATTCGTACGTGGGTGGTGTTGTTGCTTGCCACCGTCACTAGCGTCACATGTAGCAAACCGTTTGCATGCGCCATGTTTCTCAAGCTCCCTCAAGCCATTGGCTTCAACTAGGTGAGGAAACGGTGCATGGACCCACAAAAGAAGAAAAAAACACCAAATTGAAGCACTCAAAATGTGTTGGTGGGTCTCACTAGTAGTACACGGTGGCCCCGTGTTTCGTGAACTTCCAACTCCACCAACAATTGTGACCCTTGGATCGAATTGGGAATCGTCTCATCCGAGTAGCAATTGCCAATCGCACGGATTTGTCAATTCAAGTTATAGGGTCACATGTAAGTTGTAAGAGGATAAAGCGAGGATTCTCTTTCTTTGTAAGTGATCACATAGAGCTTCTAAATATCGTGTTGGCAAACAAACTTACGATATTTGATGTCGCTCGTTTGGGCACACGTATATCTCTATTCAAATGCAATGTAAAACAACATAATTAAAACACTCAAAACATGTTGGTGGGTCACGTTAGTAAGCAACACATTGGGATATTAACACACGTGGCCCTGCCGTGGGCACTTTCAACTCCACAAACAATTTTGACTCCTGTCCATTCGTATTAAGAATCGTTTTACTTTATTAACAACTGCGAATCTCATGCAGGTTGTTAAAATACCATATCCACGTGTGAGATACAAAAGAGATCAAAGTGAAGATTTTTCTTTCTCTTTAATCGATCACATATGCCTTCCCAACTACCAGTATTAACACTGGAACCACAATGTTATGGTTAGAATGTCTTGAGACCAATGTCATCGTAACACGTGTCAAATCTTGCCTCCAAGTCGTGCCATAGATGTCCGATTAAGGAGAGTGACCACACACGGCCCACATAGCACCTCAAGGGTTTAGAATGTGCTCCGTCTTCCGGCGAGACTATGAGTTATTTATTCTTAAGATGTGAGCGAGTTTTTGAGTGGATGAGATTGTGGCAGGCCGAGGAGAGATTTAAGGGGAAAGGGATACAAAAACATCTGTCGTCCTTAGATTCCGCCTAAATTGCTTTGAAGTGTTTAGGAAACCTTGCACGTGTGGTGTAGGTAGTGCTACACTATTGAGGAATATAATCTTCTCCCACTAACTTAGACCAAGTTTGCGACTTTTGACAAATTGTGTATATGTATGTGTGAGTGAGTGTATTAATTAGTGGGCCGTTTCCTTGTGAAAGTTGGGCGGCCGGCCGGCCTCCTTCTTCGTGGAATTATTGTGATGAATGTTGGACTTAATCCAACACGAATCGGAGAAATATTGGTGTGGCTTATCATGTGAGTCGAGCTAACTTATGAACCACAAATGTACTTTAAGGTAGCCTCAAATATTTCTACCAATTTCATCGTCATGTCAATATTAACTGTCATCTCACATAGGCCCACTATACGAGAGAAAGAGAGAGAAGGGGGGATGGTCATATACAAGTATATCTCTCTTTTATCCAACATAAGAGTCTTGAGTTAGTATGCAATTTGAATGTTCTTATTTTTAGTTGGGTCGACGGATTTATATTTAACTTGAACTCGAGTCAGTGTAGTGCGAGTGACTTGAGATGAAATGGCCACAAACATATAAGGAGTTGAATTTGTGTGTTGGATAGATGAGAGGTATGCTTGTATGCAATAACTCCCTCTCTTTCTCTCTCCCTATTGCAAGGTGCGATCTTGTTCAACAGAAAACACGTACATTTATATAAAAGAATTGACATGTGTCATACTCACATACTAAATCTTTTGTGGAAATCACCTTTCGACACTCAAAGTGTTGAACTAACCATACACTTCATTGTTTTGGGGATTTAACCCATGACTAGCTCCACGTTGTATATTTCTAACCCCGAGAATGTTACAAAAACATAGGGCGTGCTAGAAACTTGCACTTGTAAACACAACCTTTGAAGGTTTCATTAGTTTGAGTCACAAAACTACCCCCAAAAAGTCTTTGGTAGCGCGGGTTTCACAAGATGTACATACCTCGAAGGTTAACCACCGACGATGTGTCTTTGTGATCAAAGAAGAAGTTGCCAAACGTGGTCGGACTCGGGGATGGATAACTTCGAAAAGGTGGGTGTGAATCAAAAATATCATTAAAAATATCTATTATTGAACAAGATCGGAACCATTTGAAGGCGGGGCACCCAACCCGAGCCACCTTCGCCCATATCCTCAAGAGACCAAGAGTTCTATATAACATTTCAAATGATTCCACGTCAACTACCAAAATGCCACCGTGAACGATATTGGCCACAAGACTTGGTAGAATATTCATTATAATATCACGCTCAAATTTAGTACCCTCCTTGGTGGCGCCCACACTAATCCCAAAATCATCTACAATTTGTGCCTCAAAATGAGCGTGGCCCACCCACCCGCACAAACCGCAATTGTTGCTTAATTCCTTCCCGATGATGCCCCGATGCCGTTTGAAGTGGGTCGAAACATTATATTCTATGTAAATGGTCGTTGGTCCAAATAACCATGCATTTGACTCC
The DNA here is from genome assembly GCA_950295325.1 of Polytrichum commune. Classification (NCBI taxonomy): domain Eukaryota; kingdom Viridiplantae; phylum Streptophyta; class Polytrichopsida; order Polytrichales; family Polytrichaceae; genus Polytrichum; species Polytrichum commune. The sequence goes on along the minus strand of OX485808.1, from coordinate 36,249,596 downwards.
ATGGAGGCCGGCTCAATGCGCCACTTGCATGTGTGACCTTATGGCATGTTTAGACTACGGTGAAGAAGTGCACCCACTTAGTAGGAAATGGGGTAACACTAAATATGGTGTTTAGTGTCACTAATTCTAGTTGTCTCGCTCGATACTAATTGTGAACCGCGGTATAGTGTCACCCACACTAAATGTTGACCCAACGTTATTTGTCATTTTGTTTGGGGGGGGGGGTTCTAGATTTGATTCCTTGCAATCGATGTCACTTACCAAATGATTTTTTATTCAAATTTCAATCCTCTATGACGATGTTTCATCACATTTGACTGCATGGAGGTTGGCTCAATGCGCCACTTGCATGTGTGACCCTTATGGCATGTTTAGACTACGGTGAAGAAGTGCACCCACTAAGTAGGAAATGGGGTAACACTAAATATGATGTTTAGTGTCACTAATTCTAGTTGTCTTGCTCGATACTAATTGTGAGCCGCAATATAGTGTCACCCACACTAAATGTTGACCCAACGTTATTTGTCATTTTTTTTTGGGGGGGATCCTAGATTTGATTCCTTGCAATCGATGTCACTTACCAAGTGATTTTTCATTCAAATATCAATCCTCCATGGTGATGTTTCATCACATTTTACTGCATTTGACTGCATGGAGGTTGGCTCAATGCGCCACTTGCATGTGCGACCCTTATGGCATGTTTAGACTACGGTGAAGAAGTGCACCCACTACACTAAATAGGTAGATTAGTGTTAGATGAAGATTAGTGTTAGAGCCAATAGTTACCCAAAACACTATGTCACTTGAAAGTACAATTAGTGTTACAATTTCCTTTGTCTTTATTTTGCATTGTCAAAGTTGAGTTCCATTAAGTTTAAATTTTGTAATATCAAATTCCTAGCATATTACATTTTCTATGAGGCTCACATATTCTACCTCCAATTCTTCATTTGAAGATCTACAAAAAATGTCATCTAACACTAAATGCGCTTTTGTAAATATTCAAAGTTACTAATTGGTACAAATAGTGTTAGAGTTGACATTTAGTGTTCTAACACTATGAAGACAATTGACATTTAGCGTTTTCGTCAACTATTAGTGTTTCCAACACTAATCTACCTATTTAGTGTAGTAGGAAATGGGGTAACACTAAATGTGGTGTTTAGTGTCACCAATTCTAGTTGTCTTGCTCGATACTAATTGTAAACCGGGGTATAGTGTCACCCACACTAAATGGTAACCCAACATTATTTGTCATTCCTTGAGGGGATTCTAGATTTGATTCATTGCAATTGATGTCACTTACCAAGTGATTTTTCATCCAAATTTCAATCCTCCATGATGATGTTTCATCACAAGTTGCTGACAAGAGAAGGTAGGGTTTTGGCCAATGGATGAACTCATTCATGTCCATGATGGTTTTGGCGAACTTCTTCACAAGATATGTCATCCGAAAGCTACCATAGTGATATCAAATACCATATGCCACTAAATATCATATTTAGTGTAGTTTCATGGCACGACAATTCCACACGAAGTGACCAGAATAACACGAGTCCGTGTCATTATGGTCATTTCGTGTCGAATTGTTGTGTATTGAAACTACCACATTTCTACTAGTAGTTGGTTGGTCAAGAATTTCAACCCCAAGACAAGCTTGTTTCAGACAATGGTTGGTATGGCAAACAAGAAGGTAAAACAATAAATAAATGCCTCAAGTTAGAGTTCTCCAAAGGCCAAGTTTATTGTCGGAGGATTTGAGGTCACCCAGAAAACTTGACCTCCAAAGAACCCCCCTAACCAAAAAATAAAATGTTGTGCAGTGTTGGCATTCATCAAAAGTAACTAGATCTACAAGAGGATTACCCAAATTGCGAGATGCTCGAAACATATGAGTGTCATGTCATTTTTTCATCCATGGTTGAAGTTTTCCACCTGAGAAGTCTTGGCCGCAGTGTAAACCTTGGCCGATGAAGAACACATTTCATAGCCAATCATATTGCTCCCTTCCCCTAATTTTCTTGATTGGTGCACTTGTTTGTTACAGTCTAAATTGGCTTTTAATTTATTGACATGGAGACAACATAACATTATTAAGCAACTATATAATGGTTTATTTCCAAACAAAAAATTGAGATAAAAATCACAATTTTTTTTTTAAATGATCAAATGCTCCTCAGAATCTGTATAGCATGCAGCTTGAGTGCTCCCCATAAATGGGGATTCCCATAATTAAAGGAGATTTATCATTGCCCGATACCTAGTCCCATAGAACACAACCAAGGAATCAAGTAATGATGTGTGAGTTAGTGACATGCAACAAGTAGAAGAAATGAGAGGTTTGGTTTAATAGTACCTACCGGCAAGGTTAGAATAAACTATCAACGCATGTAACTACTGATGTGGCTGACTAATTATACATCCGAAGCCCTTTGTGTTGTCCCAAATTAGGGCCACTTACACTATGGTTGTCTGAGTCAAGAGGCCATGGGATTGGATGACCAAACTTTGTTGAAAGTCCAAAGAAATGGGTTGAAAATAGCCAATAAAATAAAGGAATTGGAATCTTTAGCCGGGCAGAGTGTGAAGCCTCCAAAGGCCGACCCCAAAGGCCAACCCCAAAGTCCAAACCCAAAGTCCAAACCTTTGGCCATGAACTCCCATGGCCTCTCGACTTGGACGGCCATAGTGCGAAGCCTCCATAGGCCAAACCCAAAGTCCAAAGGAAGAAGGAGCATCCCACTTTATTCCTTGCCCAAAACAACCCTCCAATCTAACGACCAAAATGTTGTCATTTAAAAAAAACAAAAAACAAAAAAAAAACAAAATCAACGGCCTCTCGACCATATTTTGGGTTTCCATACAGCCTTTGGACTTTGGCCTCCAATGTGAAGGGTTGAGAGGTTGAATTCTTGGTTTCTTGCGATTTGATTGGTGGAAATCGACGGCCCCTTGACTTTCGGCCATAGTGTGAAGCAACCCTTATATAGGACTTGTATGTGCTTGCTTACCTTCAATCCATGTTTAAGACTCATTCAAAATATATATTGGACCTGTAAAATTTAAACATTGCATGTAGGTTAATTTACTCATTCATCCCAATTTAAGTCCACTATATTATTTAAGGGCTTTAATATGATTTGAAGGTTGGTTTCAGTAAAATAGCATGGGTTCTATAATTATTGACATTTTCACCCCCTCCCCTTCCCCAAATTTGCCCTTGCCCTTGGTAGGTGTCGTGAACATTTACCCAAAAACAACAATTTTGAAGTAAGTAGAGCAAAAACAATCTCATGTTTGTCATTAGTTCATTCAAGCATGTGATTTGCTACATGGAAGAAGCACCACTTACATGCGAACTTAAATCAACATGAAAATAATCACACGCAAAGATTAAGGGAACGACTCCTAAGTAAGTTTGTCACCACAGTTCCTAAATGCTTGAGAATGGAAGGTATTTGTTAAGTAGGTTAGTCACCATCACACTTATATAAGAAATGAAAGGCAATTGTGCACACATACAAGAGAACAACCATCTTCAAGAAGACTTTTCCAAAACAATACACTACTTATTTCCACATGATTTGTGAATTACCGCATATAGAATACAATGTGAGGAAATTATCACATGCAAGTGTACCTCTGATTCATCCAACATTAAATGTATGCAATCCAAGAGTTATTTTGTACAATTGATTTGACACCATAATCAGGTCATAAGACCCCAAATTATCCTAGTCGAAGTCATTTGAGATGAAACAAAGGACAAATTATGGGGCCGGGGGGTAAGTTGCCCTTGTGACAAACAAGGAGCTCCCGGTTTCAAGACATGGGTTGTGCAATCAAGCATGTCATGACATGCCTTTTCTAATCCACTATGGACGCTTCGCCGAAATCGGACTGCCTAAATGTTGAGAGGAGGGTGCACTACCTCCACATTCGGGTATGGCAAAAAAAAAATCCCTAAACTAATAATTTCCTAGAAATGGGTTTGTTGGGGCCTAGCCGTAGACCATCTGACAACAATCGTTTCGGTGTCATGAAATACCCCATTTCCTACTTGTGAAGTGCCCAAGATGACTACACATTCAACACTAAACTTGAAAACTCGAACCATGTCATCTAAAATCAAAACGATGTCATCTTGCAACCTCTTTTTTCTAGTACACTAATAAAGGGTATTTAATGTTTGATTGTATGTAATGTTATTACCACCCTACCCTGCTCAACACTACTTTTCAATTCCTTGATAACTAATGTTAGACATAAATGCACCGCTACCTTCTGTATTGCCACCTCCTTTCCTGTGAAGCATGGATTTTGTATCCTTACTAACACTAAATTCAAACACATAACTTCCATATATTACCATAGTTGACATCCAGTGTTTGACTTCACATTCAATGTTACTTACTTTTACATGGTTATCGACATTTAGCATATGCATTCATATTTAGTGTGACAAACACTAAATATTCTTTTTAGTGTAGTGGTGGGGCGGCCGGTTCTCCCCGTTCATTTACTTAACCACCCCTCGGAAACCAAGCTAGGCATTAGGAAACCAAAACGCGGACACCAACAACCAAATTTGCTCCCCACTCCTTGGTGCCTCGGATAACAAGTGACTCATAGTACACCGCCACGTCACCACACGGGGCCTGATTGGTCGAATACTATCCCCGTCACAGTCCGACAGCCTCCGAGGCACCGCCACCTCACCGCATTCCACGTCCACCTGGCACCCCCCCGCAAGGACACTTGTAAGTGGGTTGCGTCCGGGTCACCTTACGAGGGGAGGGGAGGGGGGAGTTGGTTAAATAAGCAGTTAAAGGAACCCCATGTGCCACATCACCATTTGTCTGCTGACATGGCTGCTGAGGTGTCGGACTGTGCCTTGCCGACCCCCCGAGTTCGGATGACGGGCCCTGAATCTTTGCCTGAGTTATCTGGGAGATGATTTGGAGGCCCCCCCAATTTATGAGCCATGACTTGTAATAAGGCGACATGGTGCTTAGTGGCTCACTTATTAATTGCCTACAACTTCTCCCCTCCCGCCACACACATTCGGCTTGCGTGTGGCAATAAAGGCATTTGCGGTCCCCCTAACATTGAAGTTACTTTATGAGAGATAATTTAGGTTTTGGGAAAAAACATTGCCCTTGATTCATGGGGTGTGGGTTTAGGGTAAGGTACATGTAAACTTATCCATTGTGGATGGAGAGACTCTAGTAAAGACGAGTCCCCTATAAGATTGAGGGCCGATTCGTTCCATTATGTTTTCATTAGACTGATATGTATGGGTTTTGGTGTTGTTGTTGGAGTATAGTAGGGTTTAAAGAGTTAATTACATGTTTTATTATTATTCTCACTATGTTTGCATCATCTTTGCAACGGATGAGTTTACGTAAACACCACATGTTCCCTCAATGTTGGAACGATGTGGGGAATGGCAGGGCGATGGCATCACCCTCACCATGTTTTGGGAAAAACTTGGGGTCCAAGATAGCCCTGAAGTGGACCTTAATTTTGGGACTTGATATTGGACCTAAGCTTGAACATTGATTTTTCAAACTAAAAGAAGCATTTTCTTGACTAGAGACCACCAAGATCTGGTGGGAAAGTGATGCCACATTAGTGTCACTTCATGTTTATTCATAAGGGAATTGTATTGTTTATCTCCAGTGTGTACATCTAAAATTGCTATCAATTTTCTTGACGTAAAGGTATATGTACAAATGGGGGCCCTAAGATTTAGAGTAAAAATTGACTATAAATGTGTTAGTTCCATTCATTGTTGTCATATGGTCAAAGTCCTCAATGACTACCATGTATGTTCTTGTGGGGGTTTACATTTGGGTTGTAGGTTTTTACAACTACATGCTATTGAAGCCTTCATGACCTTCCTTGAGTTATGCTCTCCATTTTGTGGCTAAGTTAGTGTGCTCTTGTCTTTGTTTGTTTGATACAAATGTTGAATTTTATGCTCTAGATGAAAATGTTTTCTCCATAGGAAAACGAAAGTGGATTTTATCTGTAGTAAAGGCCTATATATAATCTATGATGTATATTTTGGACATGTGGTGAAGGCATATATCACATCAAATTGAAAAGTCTTTATTATAAATATATGAGTCCATTTCCTATCGTGTTGTTAGCACATACATTATGCTTTTTTTTGTTGGTATATACTTCTCGTATAGGGGGTTTAAGTTCATAGCAACCCACACACACCATTTAGGTTTCCGAAGAAAAGTCCACCCATAAGACAAATAGGGTCATTCCATTTTTTGGAGTTCCTTTGGTCTTGGACCATGGTGTAAACCCACCCTTGGTAACTTAACACATGATCTCGTGTGCACTCCACTAAATATTGTAATTAGTGTCACCAACACTAAATGTAAACCCAACATTATTTGTCATTCCTTGTGAGATATTACACACACACACACACACACACACATACACATGTGTGTGTGTGTGTGTGTAAGGGGGGGGGGGGTGTTTTACAAGATATTATTGTTTCTATCAAATCCCTTGGGTACGAGACAATGCCTTACTTATCCCATTGGATGAATTTCCAACCCCCACTGAAGGAAATAGTTCCTACTTGGTTACTTTTCTTATCATGACACCTATATTTCATTCGCACATGGTTTGGTGTGGCTCTCAGAACAATATACGTGCTCATAACACGACAACCATTCTAAACGCAGTAGTCAACATAATTAAGAGAGGGCAAACCTCTGCGAACAATTAATGAACACGAGAATCTTCACTTTTTGATAACGAAAAAATTCATACAAGCTCCAAAAATCATGAGAAAAGTGGGTACGGGCTTCTTTGATGTGGAATTGCTAACCATGTTGGAGTAATCCCGTGTTGTTACACATCCTAGGAGAAAGTGGGCTAGTTGGGGGGGGAAAAAGAAGTAACCATTTAATAACCCCTCTATGTACGCCAGGCCACTTGTGGCAGTGGAATAAAATCCATTCACTGTATTTGTACTCCGATCCATTTCACTCCTTTGTTTCTTCTTCTTCGGAACACAATTGCCAGCTCAACCAAATCCACGAGGGACGCACCCCATTGGCCGCATGTTCTTCAATGAGCGAGTGAGAACTTGAGGCCATAACCACTTTGGCATCACTTAGGGCCACTTCACACACGAGACTGAGAGCCCGTGACCATTAATTACCCTTCAAGCACTCTCGTTGGTGGAAAAGGCGGAGCCGGTCCAAGTTCACTTCACACCACGCTTGAGGGACCGACGGAGTATGTGAGTGCAAGATGGATGTAAAAGTCTACATGGATTCAATCTTGCATGGCATGGAATGGATCGTGTTTCATGGTCACTTTAACTAATTTCAAAAATCACCTCACACAAAACCAGGAGACCATGACACTTTGAATGCTCACAACCATTGATTTATTCTATTTTATAATATGTAAGGACCTGCATAAATAGAAATTCATTGAAATAACATTTGGTTGAGGGTCTGGTCACATATTGGTTCACACTACATTTGAGGGTCTGTGACCACACAACGTGATTTTGGAGGTGTGTTGGGACGACCTTTGGAGACTTTCTTTTGGGCTCTCACAATTTCATGGTCACAAGCTCTTGGCTCATGTGTGAAGTGGCCCTTATACCTACAAATCTTGTAATTAGTCTTCAAGCATTGGAAAACAAACTCACAACGGCAAAGAAATAATCTACATGCTACACTGTTTATGGTATTTGGAGTGCCACTTACAATGTGGAGTTTCCTCAATACTATAACTTTCATGGTTGATATAAGATTTTACCAAGTGAAGATGTTAATGTTCTATAATGTCCAAACAATCAACGCCACCTTTATCAAATTAAAATTGACATCTAAAGCTATAGCACCATGTAACTTCAAATCTACCCTCATGTAGATTTGTGATTATTCCTTGAATGGGCTCCACTAAACTAATTCAGGATTTTTGAGGATTATTCTCGTGCCTTTCAAAAACGTCACCTCCACTCTACATACTATCTAGCAATGTTTTGTTTGTTTGTTGGATGAAGGCAAGGTATGAACATATGGCACGATGGATCTCTTGATTCGACTGTACTTGTCATCCGTCCACATTGAAACCATGTGCTCCCCTATAGGTTTCTCGTTAATTCATCTTTAATGTGTGGCATTGAACTACACCATTTATGGTATTTAGTGTCACACACACTATTTGCGAAGGGCCTAAACTAGATACCTAGAGGTCTCAAAGTGTCACGTCTCCTGATTGCCAATATGATTCCATTTGTCAACATAATTTACTCTTTTAAGTGAAAAATATTTACATTATGACATTTAGAGTAGCATATTGTGATATGTTAGATGATAGTCTCGCATTTTAGTATGCAAGGGAAATATTTTTGAGCGTAAAAATGGCAAGTGTCGTGCACTACATTTTAGTATGGAAGAGGAAGATATTCTTGAGCATACTAATGGTAAGTGTCATTTGTGTACACTTTAGTCCACTTGTAGACCATTGTGTAACATAAACATGCACCTCATAGCACTATTGAACATAAACTTGTCAAAATATTAGTAAGTGCACTTGAATGCCAAGTGTCATGAGGTGAGAATTATTGTGAGGTTGTAGATCATCAATATAACTTAGCATACGCCTCAAATAGGGTAAGTGACACTATTACACATGTGACACAAAATACCATAAATGGTGTAATTTGAGACATTTAGAACTTAATTTGGTGTGAACACACCTAGAATAATAAACAACACATACTATTTCACAACATTCTCCCTTTGCATGATCCACACAAACATGCCATGCGAAGGCAAATTATGCATTTTCAACATGCCATTCATCATAGAGCGCTCCGCTGCAAGGTGGCCATAACATCCAGGCGAAAGGGGTTTTTCATTCATCCTCACTTCCTTAGGAAACTGTTGTTTTTTTTATTTAAAAAAAAATTTCCCCCTCGAGTCTTCATGACATTTTTGTTGGATGATTGAGAGGTAGGTTGTATAACAATTCCCTAGTGAAAGGGAATTTATCGCATACAAGCATACCTCACACCCATCCAACATCAAAAAAACTTGACCCCCTAGAAGTGTATGACCAATTCATCTCAAACAACATGCACCGGACTAATTTGGAGTCTTTGAAACTAATTCCGGAGTCAAATCAACTCAACAAAGTAACCCCCGGGCTGCACACTACTTCAAAGCTTCTATGTTGGATGAAAGAGAGGTACATTCATATGCAATGTCCGTGGAGATTTTTGACCATAATCGGTTGAGATCCTAGTGTTTCCATATCCAACCGGTTACATATTGACATCTTTCGACTTTTCTTCATTAATTTGAGATACATTTCATAAATTCATCTAAAATGATCGATTTCAACCGATTCATCTGTAACTAGCGCCCCATTGTCCCCGTTCACTGCTTCTCTCTCTCCTCTCTCCCCCATTCCTTTATCATTTTTTTAATTTTTTTTTTTGGGTGAACTGCTGCCCGTACTCAGCTTTCCGACCTCCACAACTTTACACTTGTCCCTTCCCTTCCCTTCCCTTCCCCTTCCCTTCCCTTCCCCTTTGCGTCAAAACTGAAACTCTTAATTGGTGATGAAACAAAATCCTGAAACAAGAAATCATGGACTCCGTACTTACAACACCCATGAAGATCCCCACTCCGACACGTGGTTGCAAAAGAAGACCAATACTTCGAGATTTTTATTTCCATTGTTTGGGCTTCCTTTCTTCTTCTTCTCTTCTGCCCCCCTTTTGAGAGGCTTAAACCTGCAGTGAGATTGTGAGCTTTTCGGCCCCACTTTTCAACAATATTTTGCATGCATTCCACCCTAACCTACTTACGGTTCCTTGAGAATCTTCGGCGGCTTCGCCTACACTACCACCTATAACTCAAGCTCCCTTTCAAGCTTAGCTTTTGCTTTGGCTTTGGCTTTGTTTTGTTTTGTTGAGAGCCACAAAACACACACAAAAAGGTCACCACCGCAACCCCCCTCCCCGGCCCCGGGGCTAAGGTAGCCCTTATCTTATTTATGCCGCTTCAAAATGGGTTTTCAGCTTGCTTTTTGTAGTAAGTTATGGTGTTTCTTTTGCCGTTTCATTCGAGGGCCGCATGCATGGATGGCCAACTTGCATTGTTGTGGTGCTCCCATTTGTGGATAAGCTTAGCTAGCTAACGCTCTTTTGGGGGGTTGGGGTCCTTGTTTCGATGTTGATTGCGAATGGAACCGATGCGAAAGGCTTGAAAACCTCCTCGTGCTCATCTTGGTTTGGTTTTTCCTCTTCAAGTTTGTCGCTTTGTAACGGCCGCATAGTGCGATGGAATGGACTTGGTTGGGTGCCTTTCAATCGCCCAACTTACCTAAGTCTACCTTGAAGGTGGATAGTTTGGTGGTGGGCTCATCTCATAACATCATATACTTCCTAACCAAAAAGGGAAAAAGAAAAAATGATGGAAAGAAAGTGAAGAAAGAGGTGTTTGTCATGCAACTAGGAAACTAGAGGAAATTGATTTAGGTTGACCACTTATCCTCATTTATGGTAATCAACAATGAACCTGCAAATTTACGACAAGTTAAGTGGATTTATTTGGGAGCCATGTCTTGGTGTTCCATGAGAAACTATTATTTTAGTTGTAAAATTCATGGGTTTCGTGAGGCCTCGCCGTCTTTCTAAGGTGTGCAAGCATGAAAGCGAACATTGACTTTGAGGTGGGTGAAAATTTTCTAAAATGTAGCACATCGTCTAGAAAAACACTTCTCCTAGTTTGAGAAAAACCAACCTTCAAACTTGGACCCAATCGTGAGTCCGAAAATAGGACAACATGTCCAGTCAAGGGATGTTTTGGACCCCAACTTTCTCGTTACACCCAGACCCCTAATGTAAATCTCACTATTAACACAAGTGTGACCATTTTCTCTCTCCCCCCCCCACCCCCCTTTTCCTTACATCAAAAATTCAATGTCTTGCTACCGCAATTCCTTCAAGCTCGTGTCGAGCCTTCACCTTCACCAAAAATAAACCGGCACACAAGTCAACAACACCATTGGATTCGGAATCATAATGATAAACAGTCGACAAGATCGGCCGCAACTAAAGACTTCAACGTACTCCACCCACAAGAGCGCTTATAATCACACCACCCAAACACTTATCACCCACACAAAAAAAAGCGTATAATATAGGGCCGACAATTTCAACACACGGTACTAGCTTCTTCTTCTTCCTCTTCTTCATCACACCACCACTGCTCACATATCTATCTAACCAAAGTATCTCCCCCCCTACACACGGATCTTCTCCGACTTGAGCCCCCCTCGCGACCGGATACTTGTAGCCTTCATAACTATGCCGAAGAAATCGCAATTATCACTCGGCAAATCAAAGGGCCGGTGCGGCGGCCCAAGCCCTATTTAGCACCGGCCCCAAAGCCGGCCCAAAAGCGTAGTAGTAGTAGTAGTAGTGGAAGGGGCCCGGGCTTTCCTTCACCCCCCCCCCTTCCCAAAGTATATATGATAAGTTAGGAAGTCCCGACTCCCCAAAACATTTCATCCCCAAAGTATCCGAAAAGTATCTCCCCGAAATTCTCCGCTTCAAGTTCCGAGTCCACGCATGGTAGGGTTATGTATTGTAACGGTGAAAGCATGCCGCCTACTACCCAAGATTTTTCGCGGAGATAATTCAAGCTAGCTCATGCTTTCATGGTGGCTTGAGAAGCAAGCTCTCATGCATGTTTGTGGGTTGGTCAAAAGTGCAAGAATGACAGGTAGAAGAAGAAGAAGAAAAAAAGGTCACATACTACACAAGGGTGTGTGTAGGGTGCTAGAAAATGATTGTGGCTCGGTTTGGGTTTTGTGGCATCTAAGTAAGATTTCATACGTTGGGGATGGAAGGGGTTGTGGTTTTGAAGATAAATCGCCCTGTAGATTGAGGGTTGATTCACCTTATCGTGACTAGATTGATTTGAGGTTTGTGATGTCATAAACTACAGATGGAAAATGAATTTAGCAAGTTCTTTTCTACACACCACGAAGCTTTAGCTTGGATTTTTAATTTTCTTTTCTTTCCTTGTCGTTTATGTGTGACGAATTGTGGTGTGAAGATGGGGCAAGTGTGGGGCCTCCCTTGGGTGGGTTCCTTGGAAGGTAGTTGGACTCGAGGTTTAGTGTAGTGTTTAACACTTTATGTGTATATTTGGATCCTTGTTACTACTCAAAAGTATGCTCGAAGTGGGTCAAAAGCGCATGATGGGCGTTTGGCAAGCACCGGCTTGAAGTAAGGCTCGAGTTCCCAATCCCGAAAGCAAGTTGGGCTCCGGAAAGAAAGCTTCCAACTTCCGAGGGGAGGAAAGGAAGGAAGGAAGGAGGCAAGGGACAAGTTGGGTCAAACCGGGCCCTCTTTTGTGTGTTGATATAGTCCTCGGTTCCAATCTACTATTGTAGAGTGTTGTCTAGTTCAACACTTGGGAGTGTCGAAAGCAATGACAAATTGGGCATTAAAAAGTGCCCCGCACTAATGTGGGGACACGGTAAGTGACAAGGCCCTTCAAAAACTATACTTAACTTTGTCACTTTATGGAAGTATCCCCATCTCCGATCTTGAGAACACATGGTTTTGTGATGGCGGAAAAAAAGCCCCTTCCTATAGGACACGCTTCTATGTATATCGAGTAGTTGAATGGCAACTGCCCGGATGACCTTTCGACTCCATTCCACCTTGCAATTGAAGGTCTAGATAGCTCAAATTTTCAAAGTTCCTTCAAAATGAACTATCAGTGTGGATGTTAGCACACATTCCTTTAGTACGTCCTCCATGAAAGCACACCCTAACAAAAACTAATGCAAATGTAGTTGGAATTCTTTATTATTAAGAATTGTAAAAACATTGGGTACAAATTGAACGTGTCCAACTGCCAATAACATTTGGGTTGTCGTATCAAAAGCATGCTCGTCCTCTCCAAATTTGGGGAAACCAAACCAACCCCTACAGATGGATCTTTGTGTCTTGTGAGCTTTTTCGTCGGAGTTGAGGTGATAATGTTGAAAGGCTTCAAAGTAAAATTGGATGTTGTTGTTGTTGTTGTTGTTGGATCCTGTCATGTGCAAGCCCATGGGGGACACATGATGAGAATGGAAGTTTATTGACATCAGTTTGATCGAAGGATTGAGGTTGGCGTGGGACTCAATGTCTTTGACCTCAACCCAAATTGTCATATATTATTGAGATATAACTAGATTTAAAGTGAAATTACAGACTTATGCATGAATTTTGGATGTAAATGAAAATGTATATGTGCCCTTCTATCGGTGGATGTTATGATAGAAACAATAGATACTGGTCTTAGATGTAGATTGCATCTCTTGTTATACACATGTTCCAGTTGCATGCATGTTTTAGTTTCATACACATTGTTTTATTTATAAAAAAACACACAGTTAAAGTGAAGTTTTCCAATCACGTTGCTTCTAGAAGTACGTATGATTAGGGTTTTTGTAATATTATTTGGGTCTCTTTTCCAAAGTAATTCGTTATGAAACAAATAGGGCAAAAAATCCTCGGATGCATTGATATTTTTGGTTAGATGAATTGTCCAAATGTACTCACATCCACACTAAATTAGTGTATTGAGGTTTTGGGTGGGAATGCAGACTTTTCCCTAACCTTTAGTGTTATTTGGTATCAAGGTTGGATGGAGATTTGTGTGGCCTTGCTCTTACCTCGTCACGGTTGCTAGTCAAAGAGTACTATATGTTGTAGGCGAGGCCCGTGTAAGGAAGGGGGGCATTGTCGGAATAAAGGCCAAGAAGTGGAGCCAAGTTCTAGATCCACATTCTAGCGAGACCCCCTACTACACACCTCACCACATGTAAAGCTCCATCAACAATGGGGCTTTACATTGGTCACCTTCAATGTCTCATATTACTTCGATCGTTGGTTCTTCATGTAGTCAAACTTTCCCTTGTTTCCCCTAACTAGTTTGCGACTTCACGGAGGTTGGAGTGCACCCACACACGTGCCTCTTTGGCACCATATTTCACCATCTCTTTTAACTTCCTATGATGTTGGCACATCTTCTCCTACATTTCTCGAAATATTTTTGTCATTCGCCTATGCAATACACTACAAAACTGTTGTCGGGTATTTACATAGCCTTATGTTTGATCATGTCCAAGAAATAACGAATGGCTAAAATCACACAAAAATGGTGAAACCATTAAAAAGAAAAAAGAAAAACACCCTTTATTGTTGATGGATAAGTGGTCGGATCTAAATTCTCAACCCCCAAACTCCAAAGTCAAAATCCAGGAGACACCGCATAACATCATCGGAGAGGGAGACTCATGCACAATACACTATACACTCAATGTTGGATTTTCATTTATTTGTTTATTTTTTTGGTACAAATTGAAAAGTCAATTGCAAGAACGGGACCAGAATACAACCACCTCAAAAGAGAACCAGTGCAAACCGAGGGGAGATCAAAAAATAATGTCCATCTGGGGCCTAACAATGTCGGATCATGTCTAGGAAACAACGAACGACTAAGAAATCAGACAAACGATTACATTTTATCAAAATGAAACCCCTCCTCTTCTTGTTGACGAATACGTGGTCGGTTCTAAAAATCAAAACCCTAAATTCTAACAAGCTCCAAACTCCAAAATCGGAACTCGGGAGGCACCCCAAGTGCAAAGCACGAGTGGGAGAGGGACTCAGCTTGAGGTGTGTGGCCAAGGGGGGATCATGACTTCACACCCACACTTGGCCGCAGCTAACTTAGCTCCCCCCTTGTGGTCCCATTGAGCTTTACCCAGGGTTAAACAAGGGGGCCCAACCAGAGTTAACTCCCAACCCAACAATGGTTAATTCCCCACCCCACCCCACCTAACCAGGGTTGATTCGCAACCCAACCAGGGTTAAAGTCTACAAGGTAGGCTCGCCCCTCCCGAGTCTTTTAGAGACCAACCCCTCGCCTCTCCCCACAGTTTCTTCCTCCTCCAACTGCCCCTCCGGCTCTCCCTCCTCCTTCTCTCCCTCCCCCTTCTACCTCCATCTCTCCTCTACTCCTCCTCTCCTCTTCACTCCTCTTCTCTTCTCCCCCGAGCTCATCAGCTCCTCCTCATCAATCAATTGCATCTTCATTTCTTCAATCTTTTTTTTCCAAATTTTCAGAACATTTTCCCATTTTTGCTGGCCTCCTTCCTCCCCCTGACCAGTTTGCAGCTTCACGGAGCTTGGCGTGTACCAGCACACACACACGCGCCTCTTCATCAGCACCGGATTTCATCGTGTCTTGAATTTCCTCTGATTTTGGCACAGATTTCCTCCTGCGTTTCCTCGATTAATTTTCCGATTATTTTTGCGGCCTCCCTGAGCACCTCAACCGGTGCCAGTTGCAGCTTGGAGGAGCTTGGAGGAGCTTGGGAGTAGTTAGAGCATTAGATTCCGTCTCTTGAAATTCTTGCGAAGAGTTTTGATCATATTTCTTCCGCCGTTTTCCTGATTTTCCCCCTCCCTTGGAGCATTAGAGGCAGTTGTGGTGAGAACTCGAGAGGAGCTCGTAGCGTACAAGCGTCTCGTCGGGAGGATTATCGGGTTTTATTTGCGAGTTTTTTTTCGTGATTTTTGCTGGCGCCGGGAGCGTCGTCAGAGAGGAGGTGGCAGTTTCAATTGTGGGGGGAATTTGAGCAACTGGAGCGACTGAGGTTAAGTTGCAGCAGTGGAAGGGGAAGGGGGCAGGGGTTGGAGAGAAGAGTGGAAGCACGGTGTCAAAAGCATGTGGCACTTGTGTATGGAGCTCACAGAACAGCGGCCGCAATCATAGTACTGCCCTTGCGCCACGCCATGTCATGCCCTGCCGTGCTGCTGCTGCCATCTTAATAGTGTTGAATAGGAGCTTAAGTGGCGTGATATATAGTAGTTGATTCAGGGGGAAAGTTCATTGTGTCTGTGTGTCGGAGAGAGGTCGTACAGAGGGGAGGGGGCAAGTTGTGGTGTGGGGAGTTTGGTCTTAAAAATCTGAAAGTGGCTTCTGGCCTTGTGTGTTGTGTCTCCGTGTGTGGTAGCTTGGGACTGCCGCACCATGTCGCCCCATGGGAACATCAGCACTGGAATGGCGAGGCTGTGAAGCAGCAGGTGAGATGCCTTCTCTTTCTTTTCTCCCCTTCTCTTTCTTGCACCTGTGGAGTATAGAAGAGTTTGTTCTGTATCTCTACAGAGGTGCAGATTTTTGATGCATAAGGAAATTATTGCCGTACATGTATGGCGAATCCTGATGAGACTCTGTTCTTGATTGTCGTACAGAACCTCAACAAGACCAGACAATCCTTGAAGGATAAAACAGCGGCGATGGAAGCAGCATCAAAATCTCGAATAGTCCAGTGTCCAAAATGTCGGACACTACTACAGGAACCTCCCCCGGGCAATCCTTTCTACGAATGTGGCAGCTGCTTCGCGACTCTTCAAGGTACGCGTTCGTTTCCTTACAAGGACGTACTTGATTCGCTTGAAGCTTAAATCGGCTATCTTGATTCATAAAAGTAAGCATCATCAGCTCCTACATGGTCGGACCACTAGGTTTGTGGATTGTGCGTGTGTCAAGTGGTCTCAAAGTGAGAACTGGCGATTTCTTGTAACTGCGCCCCTTGCCGTTTTCTTTGTGTGGTGCGCCGATTTGTTGCCTCGCTTGAGGTTCTTACTAGTTGCAGGAGTAAAGCCTCTTCTGGAGGAGAGCCAGAAGGTTAAAGATCAAGTGGACTAATAATGTGAGTGCTGGGTCAATTGCAGCCAAGCACGCCACGCAAGAGGACTTGGACATCCGCATGCAACAGAAGGCGCTGTTAAAGCGTATGGAAAGCGACAAGAAGACAAAGAGCGTATCATCTGAGGACGGATACAGAGTCTTCCATTCGGACTCGTCAAGCGAGATATCCGAGAAAGAGGAGCAATCGGTGTCGGGAGAAGGCTCGCCCTCGTGGTCGCCCTCAAGGTGGGAGTCACCTCATTACGGTCCTAAACCTGGCCGCTCATCATCATCGCATGGGTTCCAGCAGCAGCAGAAGCAAGCACCGAACGAGTCACTTGAAACGTCGCACCAGCAGTACTATCCTCAAAGTGCATCAGCACCACGGTCGAAGCATGACCTTCCACCAGATAAAGTTGAGGCTCTTGGCCAGAACTTGCATCGCCTTGGTGTTGAGGAGAATAATGCTCCACAATACACCTCAAGTCCAGAAAGGGTGCATGGCCATGGCGGTCATCATCAGAGGCATTCAACGATGAGGAGACCTCGTTCTGAGGAGTTTCTAGCGGCGCAGGATGTGGAAAGACACCATGCCCCAAGCCATCATGTGCAGAAAACTGTGTCATTCAATCAGACTGTTGCGGTTGCTGGGGTGAGTAATAATAAGCATGCTGTTGTTTCATCATCAGGAGATCAGCGCTCATCATCTTTGATGCCTCCAAATGATGTGCAGCATCATGGTGGATCTCGCGTGTCTCCTTCCGTGTCCCCTTTGGTGAAAGGGGAAGCTGGACTACATGTGGAGAATTTGCAACTTTCTGGGAATTTCGATGGGAGATCTTCCCAGCATACAGCGAATGGGTTGGAATGCCAGCAGGACTTGTACGCTGCCGGCGACATACAAGATTATGCGGTGAGTGATTATGCATCTACTGTTGGCGATGGAGATTCTTATCAAGCAATGGTGTTGGAAAGTCATTCGCGCCCATCGTCTGGTGAGCTTGATAGTTATGTGGTCTTAGACCATAGGGTAACAAGACCTGGGTCATATCAGAGGTCTTCCTCCGCTGGCAGAATTGCTGCATTGAGTCATGGCTATAATAATTATGGTGCTGAGAACCATGATTCGCATCAGTTTGATGGAGAGAAGTCGGCACGACATCAGCAGCTTGAATGGTTGCAGATTGGAGCATCTCAGTCGGTGTCAAGAGTGCAACAACGGCCACCGCAGACTTCATCATATCATATGCAGCAGCAGCCGTCTCATGTATCCTTCCAAGGTTTTTCGCAATCACCTCCTCAACCTTCACATCTCAGACCACCAGCCGGTCAGAATGGCCATTTGATGCACGAGTCCCACCTTCAAGGTGGCGTGACAAAGTACCCTTTTCTCCCTCGAGGTGACGAAGCGCCTTATGTGAATTGTCAGCAATGTGGTCAGCTTCTATCAGTGCCATCGAACTTGCCCCCTACAAAGAAAGCTTATCAGAAGCTGAGGTGCGGGGCGTGTATGAAGATCTCAGTGTTCCTTCTTGTTTCGGATGACCAAATCTCAGCTCTCCCACATTCTCCTAGGAGATCTGGAGTCAATGCAGATTTCCCAAGGAATTGTAGCCCTCCTGATTCTGCTTCCAATGGTCGACATGCTCCTCCCAGCACCAGGGCAGAGGCGGATATGGTCTTGGATAGAGGACATCCACCTATTTCATCTGGAGGGCCACAACGGTTGCCACCCACTGCAAGGAATATTCCACGGGTTCCATCGGGGTCTAAACTCTCAGCTATGGGATCTGCTGCTGCTAATGGAACAACCAACATGGCTCAGCAATCGGTTGCTGCAAATGGATCACTAAACCAGAACCCAGCTCCCAACGGAGTGTCTAACCAGTATCCAGTTTCCAACGGAGTTTCAAACCAACAGTCAGCTGCCAATGGATCATCGAACTTGCACCAAGTTGCAGGGCCTACTGCAATCCGCAATCCTCACGTCTCTCACTTTAGTGAGGGAATGTCTGCTCGTCCAGCGCACACCTCTTCTGGCGTGAATGGTGAATCACCAGTGCATCATGTGCTCCCTCGAGGATCATCGAGCAGTGATACTGAAGCTCATCATGTTCATGATGGCAGATTCCCTCAAACTAGTAGTGAATCTGAGAATGATTCTCCCAGACAGCGTGTTTCTCAAATGCCGGCCATGAACTCTATCCAGAATGAGCAGTTTTATTCATCGTCAGCCATGACACGGGACCACAGTGCCACCCAGCAGTACTCTAAAGATGCAGGTTACTCAGAAGAGGGTAATTCAACGCCGAAGAGCTTGAAAAGTATTATGAAGAAGGGTTCCAAGGACCTGACCAAGACAAAGCAAGGATCTAGTACCAATCAGTACAGGCGGAAGGTGATTGTGAATGGAAAAATTGTACCTGATGTCTTGGTGAAGCGGGCCGAGGGTTTGGCGGGGCCCATTCATCCAGGTTCTTACTGGTATGTGCCCCTCCCATTTGTGTCCTTGTGTCGTGGTGATCATGGGTATCTGTACAGATCTTGGAGGTCATATGTTCAGTATTGTCTTGAGAATGCCCTGTACTTATTAGCTTTTAATCCTGATGCAGGTATGATCCTCAAGCTGGCTTCTGGGGGCTCTCTGGTGAACCATGCTTGGGCATCATTCCAGTAAGTGGCTTGTGCAGTCTTTTTGTACGTCGTTTATTTACTCTGTCAAGAGAGCCAACTATTAGTGATTTGAGCCAAGTGTGCTTTTGCTGACTGAGATTATGGAAACTTCTGCAGCCGCACATTGAGGAACTCAACATTCCAATTTCTCGACACTGCTCGGGGGGACAGACAGGAGTGTTGGTAAACGGAAGGGAGCTGCACAAGACCGATTACGAATTGCTTGTGAGACGAGGGTTGCCCACTGCACCAGGGACTGCATACACCTTGGACATTGAAGGTCATCTGAGGGAAGCCATTTCTGGGACCGAGCTCCGAAGTCTTGGCGCACTTGCACCAACGTAAGTGATAATATCCCTTTTCAGAATGATATTGGACTGTTCCAGATTCTCCACATGTGCTATTATGTGGGATATCTACCACATGATTTTATCTTGCATTCTAGTTTTCCTGCATACTTTTGTCACTAAAATTCTGTGAAAATGAGATTGATGATTAGTGTTTGTAGGTTTTTGGCTGATTTCCTTGTCAAGTTTCTGTGCATTGTTGACGGTAATGTTATTTATGCAGGTTGGGACAAACAGGGCGAGGTCATGGGATGTGGGTACCTGGGAATAGTAAAATTGCTTGAATTTGAAGTCTGCCAAGTCCTCCACAAGCTGCACTGCCTTGAACTTTTGCAACACGTGGAAGACCATATCCATCTCCAAGAAAGTGATTCAACACTTCAACGAGTAAAATCTGGATTCAGTCTTTGCCTTTTAAGGGTAGGCGATATGTCAATATACTCTGCCTTCATCCAAGCTTCTAGAAATTGACAGTATGCTCACTGTCATTAGTAGTACATTTTTGAGTGTCACTATGAGGCTAACGTATAGAACGGTTTTCTTTTTAATTTGGTATGTAAAGCTGTACAGTCTGGTCATGTTTTTACCAAGCATGAAGGCCTTCATTGTCGTTTCTATCTCAGGATTCATGGGCATAGTTTAGGCCTTTGTTCTTGCAATTGATTACCATGTTCTCTGCAGATGCAAATACCATACTGCCACCATTGAGTCACTGCATATCATGATCACGTGTGCCTGTAACACGTTTTAGAGTACCTGCTCGACTTTTTCATTTCTGTATTTCTGTTGACTACTTTGACACCAGAAATGGTCTTTTTATGTGCTCGTGTGGAGTGGGTCTGCACTTATGGTCCAATTCTACCAAATCTAGTGTGACCTGCATCAATCTGGATACTTGGTGCAATTCTTGGTTTCACGAACTAGTCAGGGCTTTACTTAAGCAGAAAGTTCTTGCATGTTAGTTGGTGTACCAGCTGCATGTGAACATTCATTTTGGGCCTCAGTTTTGGGATCTTGGTCACTTTATGTCTGCTATATCTCTCAGCATGACAAAGAGCATATATTCGATGCTGACTGGATAGCAGATGTTGATATTGGCGAAGATGATAGTGCATGGATGGAACATGGTACTTGAAAGTGAGTGTGTTCTGGTTCTTCGTTGTTTAATACATTTCCTGCGGTTCTTCCAACCCTCTGCAATGTGTTCATATACGGGGGATTTAAGCATTCGGAGTTTCAGTTTATGTTGTTTCACTGTTTCTTTATTCGAGCCTGTCGGCCATGAAATACTACAAACTTGAAAATGGCTGCTCTTACCTTTTTCTTCCACTCCCACTCAGTCATTTTTCTCTTGAAGACCACAATCCAGTGAGGAACGCTCTATAAACTAAGTACTTGTGAACTCCTTTGATTTCGTAAGAACGTAACTTGGTAGTTGCACTGACGAGATGACTGATCATTGCTAATGCTTGTGCAGGTGCTCCATTTATAGGAAATGAAGATACATTATCTTCCGAGTGCAACTGTGAATATTATAATTCATTCTGTCAACCCATTGTTGGCAATCCATTTTTGTCTGGTGCTCAATGGCCTACTTTTTCTTGGCCCGAGTTTCTTGCAAGAAGTACAAACTGCTAGTGTATGCTCTGGTTCGGAATCGAATTTATGCATCCCTGGCAACAAAATTTTGACACACACATTCTTTCACTCTGGTTTGATTCTAACCTGGGTTGAAATAAAGAGGAGCTACAACTCATGCATATCTGAGCATTTCATTGAGCATATTGCCCTGTGTGATTGATGATCGTTAAACATCTGTACATCTTATATTTCAGTTAAGTAGATAGTTGAAGTTAGTTTCTCATCCTGGGATACATGGACCAGCATACACGGATCTAATCTTCTTCACCTTCATTCTTCAGTTTCTTCTCCCCATCTCAACTTTCGGCTCAATGCAGAGTGAAGAAACGTGAGAATCTCTATCGTCTTCTCGAATTCTCCACTTCAGGGTCAGGAATGTAGGTAGTTGAATTATCCGGAGTGGGTATTCAGAAATTTTGTATTCACAGGAGAGATGTCTCAGGGAATTCAAACTTTTCTCTCTTTATACTATGTGTGTGGATCTACTATAGTAGAGTTGGTGCTCTCTTATGTGCCAGAATGGAATGTTTGAACTATACCTTGCAAACAACATGCTTGTGTTCTGTACAGGAGCGTGTTTGAATGATAGTGAGAGGTGCAGAAAAATTGTGACAGGATTTGTAGCAAGTATACATACATGATTCACCACTGCATCGATCTTCTTTAGTGACTATTTCTGAGCCTCTTTCTTTTATGAGCATGGTATTTTGAATTACATAATATACCCTGTATTGTATTGAGCACTTAGAGAGATGTGAAGGAGCTCATCATGTGCAGTTGATTTGACTGCTTATTAGCACTATCGCTCTCTCGTCTCTTTCGTCTTGCAGTGTGCTAGTCAGTGTGTGTTCATTGTGTTAAAGTCTTGTCACTGCCTGAAGTCTATCAAGCTTTTGAATTCCATGGAATCTCTGCGAAGCAGCTGTGATGAGTGTGTGGAATGGATGGATATTTTTCATCATCTCAATTTGTTTATACCTACTATTTTAACCTCCATCTTGAGTATCTTGTGCAGTTTGTCCCCATGTTCAGTTCAAGAAACTTTTCTATCCCCACGAAGTCGAAAGCAACAACACTTTTCAGTCAAGATCGGGTGAGTAAGAACTCCATCTACATTTCATTTGTGTTTTTTTCAATTTTCTATTGTACACCATTTTGGAGATACCTTAAGAGTGATATGTCCGGTTCAAGCTCTAAAAGGCAATTTCCACATAGCAATTTCCATAGAGGCTCGATAAACTTGAATAATTTCAAAATTAATTTCAAGGAATGATTATTTTGTGTTGAACTAGATAGCACCGTCTGGTAATTAATTTTTAAGGGGAGTTTTGTATATCAAGCTCAACTACAAGCTGATAAGGTATGCTGATTTTGCTTGATGAAATTGAAACTGTGGGTACAATTTGGGCCATGGCTACGATCACCCCAAATTTTATGCTGCAGGGATGTCCTCCAGGGATTGTGATCATTGAGAGACATCGTACAATAGATTGGGTGGAAGTTGTATTGACATTTTACTCATGATGGTTGACTATTACAAGGTAGGATTGTTTGGAGTGAAATTTTGCATGGGGTTTTATCGAAGAACAACCAAGGAGGATTTTTGGAGCGATTCAACTTGCAGTTGACAAATCAGATATGAGCTCCACTGGGATTTTCCAATTTTTTGCAGAAATTGCTCAAGTCAGCAGGAAGTCATGTTATTTGTCGAAAGTGGCTCTTATGCCTATTGTTACAAAACAAATTATGTACTGTATGGCAGATCAAATGAATACAATCCTGGAGCTTGAAAAAGTTGCGTAGAGCTCAATACAATCGTGTTGAAACTCCCAATGTTGCCATAAATGTGAGCAATATAGTGTGTGATTTCTTCCAAGTGAATACAAATTTTGATTTGAACGATTGTACAGTAGGCAGATAACCGCAGTATTCATGAGATATGAGGCGCCTCGGGTCCCAAACCAAATCAAAATATATTGATGAAAGTGTGTTGAATGTGTAAACGTGTCCTGCATGCTTAATCCATAAACTTACCAACTTATGACATCGCCGTCCTTTTTAGACGCGCAGGTGAAAGAGAAGATTTTAACCGACATTGATCGATGAACTCCTATCGAGATTCCCGCTTGAAGAAGTTGTTCCTTACGACAAATCAAGTCCAGTCAACTACCTAAATTAAGGTAAAGCCATTCTTTTTGTGCAACCTCCAACCCAACCAACTGTACTTCTTACACCACTTTCTGCCCAACAGTCATCATGAAAGGTTTAATGAAAACCATAAACAAATTGTGGGAAATATCTACCCAAAGTTGAAATAACCATTTTATTGTAAGACCTCCGACCCAGCACAAAGTTGCATATTCTGCCCTCGTGCGGATTCCGCAAAAGCCTGATTTCTGCAATCAAGCTCCACGATTTGTGGAAATCATGAAACTCTACTTACCTGCCTCCACCACCAGACCCACCTACTTAATGTAGATGGGTCTTAAATGGTTACTTTTCTCGAGCAGCCCACTTCTTCTAGGATATGAAGCATGCAATCAGTATGACATGATGTTAGCGAATTCAAATCAAGGCCAAAGCCACTTTCCTCTCACTCTTTGGAGCTCTTATGAGTATCTTAGTCATTATCAAATCGAATGATTTCCACACTCATTAATTGGTCATATAGGTCTCCCCATTACAGTGACTATTGAGTGCAGGATGATTATCATCTTTTGACAACACGGTCTAAGGGTTTTGAACACGTGTTTTTCTGGTACCCGTTCTTGTAGTCCCACATAAGCACATATTACTCAAAATACACATGTGTTTTAATAAGAAAATGAACCGAGTAAGAATTTAGTAGAGTCCCTTTAAGGTAGAAGTGCCTATCACACTAGAAGGAAACATGGTCTCTTCGACACGAAGTTTTGACACAAAAAGCTTTTGTGTGGGAGTTTTAAGCTTTTGCTCGATTTTTGAGCTCCGCAACACAATTCTTACATGCACGTAAGAATTGTGTTGAGGAGCTCAAAAATCGAGCAAAAGCTTAAAACTCTTACACATATGTGTAAGAGTTGTGTAACTTTAATGTCATGCAACAAGTCCGTGAAAGAATGTTCTATCTTTAATTAGGTAGGTGACTTCCTTCAAGGTCTAGATCTAGCTAGAAGGGAGTCCCCTACCTAATTAACTACTAATTAAGGTAGAAGAGAGACATTACATGCATTCATCCAACATAAATGCACTAAAATAGCAAATACTCAATGGCAAGGAAGTCCGTGAAAGAATGTTCTATCTTTAATTAGGTAGGTGACTTCCTTCTTGATCTAGATCTAGCTAGAAGATCTACAAAAGTAAACAATAAATAAAAACAGTAAATAAAAACAGTAAGTCAAAACAGTAAGTCAAAACAGTAAAAAAAAATAGTTTTAAAATAGTTTTAAAAATCGTTTTAAAGTAAGTTTAAAAAAGGAAGTAAAAACAGTAAATAAAAACAGTAAATAAAAACGGTTAACACAAACGGTAAGTAAAAACAGTTTATAAAAACAGTAAGTAAAAATAGTAAATAAAACATTAAATAAAACAGTAAATAGTATGTCGTAGATAGAAGATAGTAAACTATACATAGTAAACTATACATAGTAAACTATACATAGTAAATACTATACCGTATATAGTAGATAGTATATTATATACAGTATATAGAAGCTAAAGAGTAACTTGGGGCCTCTATATACAAATGCTTTAAATACTTACCATATATCATATGAGGAGTGGTGGCTTAGTGGCTAAGGCCTCTATGTGGGAGCCAAGAGGTTCGAGGATCAAACCCCTTGGCCCCCCACCCTTGGCTTAGCCCACCTTGGTGGGTAGGTGGCTAGGCATTTGGGAGTAGGTTCTTGTAGATACCTAGGCTTGGGAGGTGAGGAGTGGACTACTAATGGATATTTCTTTTAAGGAGATATATTATGTGAGATTAAATTAATGTACCTCTGGAATTCTCCCATTATCATAAATTATCACGGCGATCGAGATCATTAATTACCACGGCCGTCAAAATCATTAATTACTGTCGCAGTCAAAGGCCTTTAACCACGACACATTTCTGACACTCATTTCGGAAAAATAGCACAGGTCCAGGATGACAGCTTGTCCACACTGGCTGCAAATTCAATGACATGTGTGCTGGTCACTTAATACTGTTAAAACACTGTCCTTTTCGTGTTCGAAAGAACCCTGTTTCCTTCTAGTGTCATGGCCACTTTGAGCACTTTGGTCCCTCACTTAATCCATACAAACAATTGTCCGATATTTTATTTGGAATAGCAATTGCACTTTCCGCATACCGACATTGAGATGACATGAATAAGAGCATACCTAATTTCTGAAGAAATGTTCAAAGTCA
This sequence comes from Polytrichum commune, assembly GCA_950295325.1. NCBI lineage: Eukaryota > Viridiplantae > Streptophyta > Polytrichopsida > Polytrichales > Polytrichaceae > Polytrichum > Polytrichum commune. The sequence goes on along the minus strand of OX485808.1, from coordinate 36,223,779 downwards.
CAAACTTCATTTTACCCTTTCAAATGTCATACTCCTCCTCCAATGACCCAGAGTGGGGAATGTTGGTTGCTGTCCATTTTATCTTTCCCAACCAATGAGTTGCCTTTTTAGTCCTTTGAATAATTTAATTGTATTTCATGGTGAAATATGTAGCTAGTTAGTTTGAGTTACATAAAATAGGCGTCGAATTTGGGGGTCACTGGGAGAATTGGATGTTCGTACTTTACACTAAAGTAGATGAGCCTAAAATCAGTTAGCTTCTTTAATCAAACACCTATGTTTGGCTCCTAATGAGCAGTTGAGTCACTCTAATTCGGTGGGTGAGTGATACATGGAGATTTAGCTGTTGCCTTGATGATATTTCGGAGAAGTCAAACTACACCCACCATCCTCCATAGTGAGGAACGCTATACACTGAGCTATGACACACTTGATATTTGTGCATGAGGTGGGCAAAATAGGAGGTGGCATGTGGTTGTGAGGTGTTGACCAACTTGTATTGTGGGTATTCTATAACAATAAGCCAATTCGGCAACATTTTATCTAACATGTGACCACTTTAGAGACATGACACAACTTGGTTTCCATTGGCAAATGACCCATGTAGAATCTGCTGACGATGTCGTCCACTTGCACAACATTGAATGATAAAAAGTTCAACGCCTTTGATTCCGGAGCCTAGATCGACACCTTTTCCAACTCCGATTTTAGTGATTTCAAATTCTTCAAATTGATATGTGGAGTTCATGACATGTTTTCATCAGATCTCAAGCTATTGAGAGCTTCACCGAAATTTCAAAATTTGAATATTCAGAGCAAGTCAGAAGTGGCCATGTTGAAAGTGAGACTTTAAGGGGGGGGGGGGTTGGGTTATTACACTAATCAAAGGAGCATCTATGACAAGCCAAACAATGTGAACATTGATTGGCTTGGGGCCCACAAAATGAGAGCTCAAGTTCTTGACATTCCTAAGTTTAGGATGTTGACCAAGAGCTTGTTAGAAATGACCGAGAACTTGTTGTAGTACTAGTCGCTCCACATGAGATCCATCAAGGCGCCATCTAAGTTTTAAAACGTGGTCAAAAGCTCAAGTTTCAATATAAAGTGGATATAAGTGAAGAAGCATGAGTAAAAGGCTGCCCTTGCCAAGGAGAAGGCTCTCTCCTTTGAGGTCTCAACCCTTCTAGTGTAAAAGGAGCCTTACACCAACCACCATCATTTTCACCACCACCACAACAAGGTTGAGAGATGAAATTCCTTTCGTATCCTCGCCAAACTAATAACTTCATTCGTACAATCTTGTGTAAATAATTTCCATCCATCAAAATTTTGATAGATATTTTACAAAAAATCATCGAGAGCTTGTCGTAGTCATTCCATGTGAACCCCATCAAGACAACACTAAACATTGTAAACCTAGTCAAGTCAAAAGCTCGAGTCCTCCTTAAAATTCAACGCTTAAGTGTAAAGTGCATAGGGGGGAGGAAGAAACATGCATAAGGCTCCCCCGGCCAATGAGAAGACTCCTTTCTTTGAACCCTCAATGTTTGAGCTCTCAACTTTCTCTAGTGTAAAGGGGGCCTTACATAGATCATCATCATCATCATCATCATCCTCCTCCTCATCCTCATTATCACGTCACCATGGCAAGGCTATACGGCGAGGAGATTCATTTCCTTTTTCCATGGCGAAAGGCTACTACGGCACTAATTTAGGCACACAATCTTTGTGGAAAACGATCATTTCCGGGTGCGCTTTTGACAGCCGGCACCACTTATGCCCAATCTTATTTGTGGATGAGACGCGCATACGATCTTGCTGCATGTGGGGTTCCGTTTTTTGAGGTCCCCAAGAACGCCACATCTTGCACACTTTGTGGAGTTTCATCAAGGGCCATGGACATATCTCTCTTATAAGTCGGCACTCAAGTGCTCTCTTCTCTTTGCAAGTGGCGGAGCTCGGGACGAGAGAGAGAGAGAGACTTTGGCAAACTTTGCAATTGGTATAGCTAGTGCTCGCCATCATCAAACCTCATTTATTAGTATCATTATTTTATGGATTGCATTACTATTGTAGAAGGTGCTCTATTTCATCTTTACCAGTGCTAGAATGGAGTTTCCATGTGGGATTGAAAAAGGTCTCAACCAATGTGTGATTGACACATGGAAAAACTTGATGTTGGGATTGGGAGCCCTCTACGGTGGTGTTTTGGGGCCGTCCATTCAAGTGGAGAGTGTTTTTATGGTAAGGTAGAGGGGCTTTGTTTGGTTGCTTGTATTGTTCGTTGTCTTCTATTACTCAGATTCGCGAGGTTGGAAACTATGTACGTCCACAACATGTATCTCAAGAAGCAAGGAAGAATCTCATAAGATTTTGAAGTTAATCTCAAAATCGTTGTGGATTATCGGAGGCCATTGACAGTGAGCCATAAACAAGCCACAAAGGTTCCCTCAATTGTGCTGACCATGAAGTCTACAATGGTCAACAAATTTTGAGCATGTAATGCACTTTATTTGAAAAAAATAGCATGCCCTTTTGGCGTCCATTCTTAGAATTGCACCTAACCACCTACCGCTCAAATATAGATGTTTGATTGAGTAAAGTAACCGATTGAGGCCTGTTTACCCTATGTGGGTGTTATTCGGTTGTTTTTTCATGATTAACCTCTAGAAAAAATGTACAACATTTTTATTTGTATGGTAGTGTCACTAGAATTTTTAAGATAAGTATTTAATATTGAATGAAACTAGGATGAATAATTTTCTCATTTCCATATCTCATTCATGCATGTATGGAAGAGGTAGTATTAGGTATTTAGAAGAGGTTGTCAAGCTGAGAATGAGGGCACTTCTTGCTTAGGGTTGCAAGAAGAATGGGCAACACTTCTTTGTGGAGGCAAATCAAAGGGGATGCGGATGGTTGATGCGGGTGGTTATACTTACGATAGGGGTTGATTGTTAATCAAAAGCACATTTGTATACTTGTGTTAATGAACATATATGATTTTTAGATTATTTAATGTACACATATTTTCACTTGTATTTTATGAATGAGGTTGTATGTGTATTACTTGATTTCACAAAAAAAATTGTGTATAGGGATTTTTAAAGTATGTTGCAAGTGCACGTGATTCTTGGTTTTTGATCAAAAGTGCACCGCCTAATCTTTTTCTTTTTAAAAAAAAATTAATTAGTCACTAGGCATTGTCAATCCAAGTTGCTATCAACCTACGGTAGTGAAATTACTATCAAAAGAGCTATTATAAAATTATCATAATCACTTGTGCACATTCTATTGGAGGATCTTACCATACAATCCTATTGTAGGATCCTATGATAGAATTCAACAATGTCATGATTATGGACTTGGACTAAGTCCAAATTTACTTAAATACGAGATATTGCCTCAATATTGAATACCCAAAATGCAGGATGTTAAACATGTCATTCGAACTCGATGGTGTCCTACGTGGTGCTAACATGGCCCCGCCTGCCTATGGACCCACCCCCGCGCCCTCACCACATGTGACTTGCTGGACCCGTGGCTCTGTGACCAGGGCAAGGCTAGGCCCTCCTAACCTGGCCTGACCTCCGTCCCTTGACGCCTACAACTCCGGTAGCCTGCACCTCCATCAACGGAGATCGCCAATGTCGTCTCATTTGTATTCTACAGTTTGCTTTGTCCTGCAAAATCATTTCAAAGCCTCTTTGGTTTCATGTATTGAAGACGTGTGTAACGTCATGCCTTCGTTGTGTGATGTAAGGCCATGTCAAATTGTCCTCGGTCTACGGGTCCTCAAAATTGAAGACAATTTAGGAGTTCAGGGCAACGATTTTAGTGTTCTATAGTCTCCATCCTGCACTCCATGTGCTTTCCACTATTCCTTGCACAACCAAAGCGCTCTTCAAGTTTAGAAGATTGGGATGGAATAGCATGATGGGATTGCAAGACGTCACTTAGAGCATATGGCAATATTACGCCAAATCCAACGTATGGTTGTAGTGCGTCATACTGATCGGGTGGTTGTAGGGCAAGGTTTACAACGACTGCCAATCTTTGTGTGAGCAAGGCTTGCTTGCCATTCGCTTGAGGTACTACAATTTCCTTGCCTTTCACACCATTTAGAGTTTTGAGGTTTAGGGTATGATCTTGTTTCACAACGATTTTAGGTTTAGGGTTGATTATGTTTTGTTGTTCCTCTCACTTTAAAGTCCCGTCTTATCTTGCAAGCAAAATGATGCTACATGATGCTATTGAAACATCTCCCTTTCAAGACGAAAAGCCCAACCCCGATAAACCCTACAATCCATGAAGGAAGGCGGAACTCCTGCAAACACTCAAGGACACATTGCAAAATTATAAACTTGGTTTGAATCCGGTATGGTAATCTCGATTGGCTACCTCATAGAACTACATGGAAGGGATCCAACATTGACTCCCAAACTGCACTGATTCCTTGGGACAGATTGGAAGACTTTGTGCAAGGAGAACAACGAACTAACTTCCCTTGCAAGTTCAACAGACGAGTGCAATGGAGAAACAATCCTGGAATGCTAGCATTCTCATAGGTTTGTTCACATGGTCAAATTATATTATAAGTATGAATGCTCATTGTCCTCATGTGGGCGTTTCACTTTATTCTCATAAATAAATTCTTTGATCCACAGTCCCTGACTATTTGCAGTCCATGACTACATAAATTGAAACACACGCTTGAAACCCTAAACACGTGCATGTCAACTGTGAGAAGCGGCCGAAACATAAACACTCCCTAAACACCAAACCGTAGTAGAAACACTCCCTAGAACAACTCGTTGTAGCATAAACACTAAACACGCAACACACAACACAACATAAACATAGAAGGGGAGGAGGAGGACGCGTGTGAGACTAAAATGACCGTAACCTAAGCCATCTTTCAAACCAAAAGAACATGCAAATCAATGATTGCTTTGAGTAATGAAGGATATGGTCACTAATGACGTCCCACCCAGTGCGGTGCAGCACATCCCATTGGAGTTTTATGCCGTAGTGTAGCACGAACCAGCTATGGTGCTACGGTATTTCTTACTCATTAAGGACTTATCCTAGTAAATGTTAATGCATTTTTATTGCCCTTTTTCAGAGAATATCTTAAAATGCAAACCCCTTGCCACAAGTGAAATTGTTTTTGGCCAAATTTCGCAGAATATCTACCTCAATACAAAAGAGGCAACAGTCTTTTATTGATTTTTCTTCTTCTTTTAGTCTGGTGTTTTCAAATGATCTTCAGATGGATGAAATCATCCAAAAGTATTATGATTATTTAAGTTCATGATGGCTATCACATTATATCCAAGTATTCTCATATAATAAGAATATCTCCATGATGGCATGATGGCCGTGATTGCCACTATGGCTCCTACAACAATAATGTATGAACATAAGGGCATCGCCAGCCCATTCCCGGCAACGGTAACTACCGGGAACAGTGAGCCCGGGCTCGGGCCAACGGGCTCGGTACCCAGCCCGTTATGCACAGGGTCCCTGTAAAGCTACTCCCGCTCTCGGCACATTTTTGGAGTTTGCCGAGAGAAGTTGTCCTCCCGCTACACACTGCCTTATCCAAAAGTAGCTTGTGAAGCTGGGACACCTGTGTGCCGGGGGGCCCTTGCCGGGCAATGGGCTGGACCCCCCTCCCGCCAAACCCTCCCTCCATTGAGCAGGGCTCCTTGCATCCCGCCCTGCCGGGAGCTGATGCCGGGAATGGGCTGGCGATGCCCTAAGGTAGATGAGGGTGCTTTGGCTAGCTTCCTTAATTGGACATCTATTTTGTGGTTCCTAATTTGGTGGGTGAGTAATATGTGGTGTGTTAGTTGTCGCCTTCACAAAAGTCAAATTACACCCCACCATCCTCTTTAATTAGAAGTGCTATCCAGCTAGCTATGTCATGCTTGATTTTCGTGCGTGAGTTGGGCATATTAGGTGTCAACAACTTTGGCAAATTAGGAGGCAACATGTGGCTATGAGGTGCCAAGCAACTTGTATTGTGGGTACTCTATAATGATAAGTCAGTTCGGCAACATTTTATCTTACATGTGACCACTTCAGGGACATGACACAACCAATATTGGCATTGTTTTCATTGGCAAATGACCCATGTAGAATCTGTTAACAATGTCGTTCACTTACACAACATGGAACGGCAAAAGAGTTCCCCCCTATAACAACAAATTGAGAAGTAAAGAATCTTTTGGTTGTGGAGCCTAGATCAACACCTCCCTCAACTCCGTTTTCAACGATTTTTTAAATTATTTGGTCTTGACTTGCAATTGCTAACATGCTCAATCTTCTAATGCTCAAACCCATCGACTAGATGATTCCACAAAGCTGGAGGTGTCCACATTAGTCTCATTTATCTTACACTGCCTAACACGATCTAGAGTTTAGAATAAAAAATTGTGCTTTATCAATGATATGTAACACCTCTAAGAAATGCAAGTCTAAAATGGACATCAATTAGAGTGTGGTTGGAATATTACAAATTGTGGCATCATATTCCATCTTGAATGCAAATACAACATGTCTGCTTATTGGTAAACATGTACAAGAGTGTTCATTTAAGATTCACACCTTTTTTTAAGGTAGATGTGCCTAATTTAGTTACTTATCCTATTCGGACAAGATTCAGATACTCATATTTGAGTGGTATGTGGTTTGGTGTGGATCACAGAACGGACACCAAAAAAGTGTGTGTTTAAAAGAGATTGGACTACATACTCAGAGCATGATAGTCATTTTAAACTCAATAGTCAACATAATTTGGGGGAGGGGGGCCTATATGACCAATTAATGAGCACGGGAGTATTCACTTTGATAATGAATAAAATATACATAGGAGTTCTAAAAATTATGAGAAAAATGGTTGTAACCTCGATTTGGATTTAGTGACCATCTCATAAGTATTGTTCGCGTGTTTCATATCCTACAGGAAGTGGGGTAGTTGGAAAAAAGTAATCATTCAAGAGCCATCTACCTTAGTGGACATTAGATGTATCTAAGGAACTGTTTACATCATGGATCATGAAGTCGTCCCAAGGCCCTGTAAAATTTGTGATTGGTTGTTGAACTTGTCTTGGGACCACTTTCATGGTGATCATGGAAATCAAGGTCTCCAAAAGACATATTTTAAGGCCTACATTATCCATTGACATGGTCCAACAAGTTTTGCAATGGGAGAGGCAAAAAGGTGCTCGGGTAGACAAATAACAAGGGCCCATGGCAGAGAAATATTGTTATAATAAATTTTTAAGAAATGTTTTTTGGAGAAGAGAAGATGAAGACAAGACAAAAAAATGGTCAAACTTTTTCTTTTTCTTTTTTTAAAATTTTTTGTGTGGTTGAAATTGTCCTCCTTGGGCACATTTTAAAAAAAAAGCACACTCACTTTTTGGTGCATGGTTATTCCTCTTAGTCCACATTTGGTGCACACCTAATGAGGGGGCCCGAAGGCTTTGTAATTTTTCTTTTAAAAAAGAAATCAAACCATGGAAGTTGGACCATGAAGTCGGACCATGAAAAAAGGCCATCCTCCATGGTCCATGGTGTAAACCGGCCCTAAGACTTTTGCAAACAAGATGAAAATATACATGTGTGACGTTGAATAAACTACCCAAGCAACTAGAGCCTTAAATGCATGGAGTTGAAGATTCTAAAAGGTTAATGGGGAAATGAGCCAAAAGCTAGTTCAAGTTATGCTACAAGAAAGGGTGTATAATTGTCAAGTGAGATGTCCACATGGTACAATTCCACTTGCGTTAGATATTCACTTTAAGAACTCTTTCGGAATACTTACAAAGATCCTCCTCTTCAACGGGTCTCATGGCGTCAATAACTATCTAGGAATGTAAAGATCCCCCGATTTGAGGTTGGCCACTTTAAGAAGTATCTCGAGAGAATATGGTAACTTAAAAGATTGGGAGCCCATGTACTCAAAAACTATCTAGGAATGATAAAAGAATCCATAGCCGGCTAAGTTGGGAGCCTATGGCTTCAAGAAGAATGTCATAATATTATATGGATTTCCCAATTTAGACCTTCGAACGACTTCAAGAACTATTTGGCATTAGAAAGATCTCCCCATACGAGGCTCGTGGCACGCTATGGTGATCCCTTTAAAGTAAGCTTTCATCCTCAAAAAAAAGCCACTATCATCACGCTCTTTGTGATATTTTGCTATAGGTCTCGAATGATGGCACTAGCCGGATCCCAATCATAAAACCGAGATTTTAAATCCTCCCCTTATGCATGTGGTATGTCATGGTACGGCGCCCTTTGCCATTGGGTAAGATTTTAGTTAGGGTTTGATTAGTTAGGGAGGGGTTAATTAGTTAGTTAGGGCCACTTTGATAAGGCTTTGTGGACCCCTCAACGACCCTAGTAAGTCACTCATAGGGAGTCGGAGACCGTTGGTTGGACGTTTATTCCTCGGGACTTATGCCGGGGCTTCCCAAGATAACCCATGGTCAAAATTGCACGATCACGTCTCTTTGATATACATATCAAGATATAAGGTATGTGGGTGACATTCGGTGTGTCTCCTTGGTCGGACCCTTATATTTGATGGGTGTGTGGGTACGTGAGGATCAAAGAACAAACATCATAAAGATACATGTGTTAAGAGAGACTGGAATACGTCTCCAGATTCTGTTAACTGCTCCCACACGCAATAATGAACATGTTTCGAAGGACCTTTGTGTTCAGTTAAGGAATCAACAATTACGTGCTTTCGGTAGCCATAACTGATACAAAGGAGGGCTGATTTCCAACCCGATATTTGCTTGTGTTTCATTGTTAATTTGTTTGACATAATACAAGTCTTGTCTTGTAAACTATGGCAAAGGTCAAAAAGCACACGTTAATGCAATAGAAGAAATTGGCTTGTTTCATGTTTCAAACCAAAGATTATAAAAACGTTAGAAAATTTTGGGTATTGAAAATTTAATATGAGAATATGCTAGAGATATTCAAAGAATATTCACCATATCTATAGAATATCCCTTGAATATGCACATTATTTCAGAGCTCTCTTGTAAAAACCCCTTCACCTCAAGTGGTTCATATCTCTACAAGAGGTTGGACCTCCCCCTTGTCCAAATATTGAGATATTATGTGAATTGGATTTATAATAATAATAAATAAAATAATAACAACTTTGACTTCTAGAGGATGCAAGCATAAATAAAAACATATTTGCATGTGGGCTATTGTTATCTTTTGATGAAGGGCTCTTATGTTTGAGTGGCCATGATCAACACTAACTTGAAATAATAATAATAATAATAATGAAAAAAAGAAAAAGAAAAGAAAAATGAAGTGATGTCTTCAAGACGAAGCAAGCAAACACGGGTAGATCACTTAGTGCATTTTAAAAACGACGTGCGGCATAATATATAGAGGATTAAAATCATTTGAAATAAAAATTATAAAGGAATTCCAAGTAATGAAGGGGCCATTAAATGTAGACAGTCCCATTATAAGTAAGTTAGATGGACATAAAACGCGGGCCATTATTTTTTTGTAAAATTAATATAGGGGTTGAAGATAAGGATCCTAGAAGGTATGTTTAGTATGGTATGTAAATGGGTTTAGGACTCACGGGGATGGATGATAATTGGGATTTCCATCTATCCAAAATTACTTAAAAGGAATATAGAGTACAAAAAATTGCAGTGACTTGGACAATATAAGTAATGAAAGGGTGCAAACAAATGGGCTATTTTTGAAATTTAAGTAATTATAGGGAGACTTTAATTCAACCCCTGAAGGTACATAGCCCCAAAACAAAAAACCCCCAGCCGCACGTGGTGCACAAAAATGCCTTAGAGTGATCTACCCGTGCAAGCAAAATGAAGAGAAGGGATGCAGAGAAAGAACTCCGGTCTCCGGAGGAGGCCGGAGTGACTAGAGTGTATGTTCGTAGAGCATCCTTGACCACGCCCTAGGGCATGGTGTAATGAAGAGAAGGGATGCAACTCTGATGGGTCCACAAGAGAGGGTGGTCATATGGCTCCTTAGGGTTATTTAATAATTTAACCCCTAAAAATGCATATGGGGCTATATATGACCCCAAGTTTCATATAAGTGTTATGTACATAGTAAATCTATAAAAAGGTCATGCATTTTGGCCAACAATTGCATATGGTAATAAGCATCCTCTCCCAATAAATATATATATTTAATGAGCGACTTACAAATTCAAAAAAAAATAGTGGGAATGGGGTGTATCGTCTAGTGAGGTCGTATTCTTAAACAAGCATTAATCAACAAATCAACAAATCTTGTGGTGACACCTCACCAAATTGATGGTAGTCTAGGTTGACCAATTTCTTGAGGTATTTCTTGTCATAATCTCATTTCACATAGCAAATCTTGGTCAGTTGGGCTGCAATTCTATGTGATAGTATTGATAGGCATCTATCTTCATGAATATTTTGGTGATGGGATGATAATCAGATTGCAATGGTATGTTAACCCTAAAGGATTACGTGTAGAGTGAACAAGTTACAACAATTTTCATGTTTTCAATTGGGGATGTTAAAGTGGGTGTTAATTTAGGATTTTATCTCAAATCATCTTTATGCACTGTGTGCATAAATGTCATCATTTTTTAAAGAACTAGAAAACTAGCAAATTACTATCAAATGACTTTATTTTTGGCCAAAAGATAAAGCCTTGCAAGACCGATCCCCTAGTGTTTATACATTACTATTTGGGTTTGAAACAAAGCTTGTGGACCAAGTAAAAATGTGGAAAACACCAAATATGGTCTCATGGTCCTTTCGGGATAAAGGCTGCAAGGGCCATGCAACCAAATTGGCTATAGTAAGGGCCACTTCACGCATGAGCCAAGAGCCGTGACCAGGAAATTGTGAGAGCCCAAAGAAAGGCCTTCCCCAAGACACCTTCAAAAGCATGTAGTGTGGTCACGGATCCTCAAGTGTAGTGTGAAATCATATGTGATTGGGCCCTTAACCAAATGTTATTTCAAGGAATTTCTATTCATGCAGGTCCTCACACATGATAAAATAAAATAAATCAACTCTGAGCATTTGGGGTGCCATGGTCTCCCAATTTTGTGTTAAGCCTACTCCAAGAGATGGTTTTTGAAAATAGTCCAAGTGACCATGAAACACGATCCATTTAATGCCATGTAGGAATCCATGTAGAAGAGTCTCCATGATTCAGAAGAATGGTTTAATGCCTAAATTTGCGGTAGGTGGGCTTAGTTTAGGGAGTTTAGCTAATATCATCATAGAGCCCTTATGTTGGCGGTTGTATATGGTCTTGTTTGTTGTCTAGTTTCCTTTTGTTGAGGATTAAGTATGTTAGGTGTTGTATAGCACTGTGATGTATGTTCATCATTTTTTTTTTGATGAGCTGAAGAAGTTTGTGTAGGTTTTTGAGTAGTTCCAGGCTTCGTGCATGGATGGACCAGTGGACTCTTGCAGTAATGATTATGAGTGGGTTTACTGTCCAACCATGTGCCTTAATTGCGATTATAAGAGGGTTATATTTGGCTTATTTAATTTTAATGGCTTAGTCCATAAATTACATGTGTGTGAATGCGAATTTTATTATTTGAGAGGCTAGGATTAGGGGATGGTGTGATTGGGCTGGTTTGTTCTTGTGTTACTCCTTGTATATACATATGTCCGGACGTATTCTTGTTAGGCAAGTGCATCTTGTTGTTTGGCGTGAGCATTGTAGGGGCCAAGGTGGGATGTTGTTATCTTGGGGGTGGTCTTTGTTGTTGCCAACATTTCTGAGCGTGTAGTGTCACATGTAAGGTTTCCTATGTATCGGGTTGATCTGTTTTTAATATTTGTGTAATTTGTGCATTTGTGGTTTATTTTGTTCTCTAGATGGAGTTGGATAGTTTGTGGTGGAATTGGTCATTGGAGATCCACTTTTTAGCATAAAAAATTGTCTAGCTTTCTCTACCGTGAGTCTATTATGTGGTACTGGGGAGATGGTGGGTTTGGTTGTGCCATCAATAGCTAGTATGTCCACATGTTTCTTGGTCGTTGTTTATGCTAGTTTATGTCTTGGTCATTGTTGTGGATACATGTGTGGGCTCTAACTTTTTGGATTGTAAATTTATGGGAGAACCAAGTGATGACGTGTACCATGAAATCTACAAAGATATTGTCGGGAGGATGGGTGCCTTGTGTGATATTTAGGAGTTAGATATTATTTAGATTGCCAGTACACATGTGAGACATACAACCTAATTTTGTCCTAGTATCAATATGGGTTTACAATATGTGGTAAAATATTTTCTCCTCAAATCTCCTACATCTCTTGAAAATTATTGTCAAAATGTTTTCTATCTTTTGTAAAAATTCTTGAAAACTAGGTGGTACTTTGTTTCATTTTCCAACTTTTTCTAGTTGGATACAATTCTAGATAAGCTCACCTTCTATGGAATTTAGGTCCAAAAAAATGTTGAGGACATAGTCTTGCAATGCTTAAACATATACTTTGCGATTAGTTAAGATGACCTTGAATATAGCATGAACACCTTCTTCACATGATAATCAACAATGAACTACCAACATTGCATAATCTTGTGTAGACTAGAAATCTTGCCATATTTAGGCAATCGTGGAAGGTAAATAAAAATAAGTTCAACAAAAAATTCTATATCCTCCAAAATAATATGGCATGTACTTTTTAAGATTATTTAAAACCGGGAAGGCTATCTACCTATAGTATACGAGGATTATCTCTCCTTGATATACCAACCAAACATCAAAATTTATTGATATTAAAATTAGGATACCCACATGTAAATTCTCTGATACCATTATTGATGTTGATTATTTATACCCTTGCATCCACTTATATACCAATCCAACATTGGAATAAATCGCATCAATTATCTTGTAATTTCTATTTTCTAATTTAAGATTAAATTATGCTATTTCACCTTCTTTGTATACTTTATTTCACCATTTTATTATGCTTTTAACCATTTTCTATCTATATGGATTTTACTTTTTTCTTTTACTTTTTTAAAAGAAAAAGTAAGCGATTAACTATATATTCAAGAAATGAGTAGATACATGATTGCATTGCCCATACTCTTGGCATGTGGAATCCATTTTGTTCATAGTCACTGATGCTAACACAGCTTGGACCAGATTTCATGTACAAATATGTAAAGGAATCCATCACAAATTGCAACTTAGGGTTGGAATCATCAATCAATATTTCTACCTCGATTCTTTGTTCATGGCTTCGTACCGAAAGAGGGACTTGAAGTATTTTAGAGATGTATTGGGCTTGCCTGCAAAAGGGCTTGATCCAAATGAGTTACAAGATGAACATGTAACTGAAAGTGAGTGTGTAGAAGTTTGGGGACCCAGGAAGCCAAAGCGTGGATTTCTTTTCAATCCGTCACATCCTGACACAAGGTTGAATCACCGCATTAAAAAACTTTGGTCTATCATTCACCGAGTGAAAGTGCATGAGTTTGGCTTGAGGTTTGCTAAAGCTATCTTGGCCGAGAAAAAAGGAATTCCAATTGATTGGGCAACATTTGCAGTGGATACTGAAAGCAAAAAAAAGAGTAATCGTTTGAAAAAAAAAACGCAAAGAAGATTGAGTTCAATCAATGCTGAGCTTGATTCTGAAGCGCCTCGAAAAAGAAGCAAAGTAAGTATGCGGATGGAGAAAGAGGAGATGGGAAACGATGATGGTATGAGTATGTATAAGAATCAAGTAAATAACAACAAAGAGAATGAAGGGAAAAAGCTACTGATGACTCCCAAGACCTCACAAGTGCAAGTTGAAAATGTATGTGATGTAAACAAGGAACAGATGGACGTTGGATGCAATAATCCAAGATTAGATCAAGAGCTCCATGGACCTGTGACATCAATGTCTATGCAATATAAAACAAACATCAACAAAGAAGATGATGTCAAACAGCCATCAACGCGATCTGAGGCTCAACAAGTGGTGAATGAGGCACAAAAGGTGAGCAAGGCAAATGAAGATCACTTGGACTTGATTATCAACCATCCTAGGTTGGATGAGAAATTGCAAGGTCTCACAACATCAATGTCCGCGTACGAGTCTCTATTGCATTGCACTCTAGGTTCGAAAGCCAACTTGCAAAAAAATATAGAGAATGCTTTATCGACGTGCATGACATGTAAAGATGCAATCGCCACATACAATGATCTTTGTTCTCAACAAGCCACAGTTGATGAGGCCATTGTAGACTCAACACATCGTTTGAGAGATGTTATTGCACATCTAAAGGCGGATAAAGAAGTGGGTGGGGTGAAGGGAAATAAGGATGCAATGTTTTTTTCGACTGAGTTGGAAGATGCTACAAAATGGCATGATGATTTGTTGGAGGAGAAAACAGCAATCGCTAGCAAGATTGAAGCCGAAATGAAGGACATCGAAGATAAGAAAAACCAATTAAATGCCGCAAATGAAGAGTTACTTGGATTGTTACTGCAATATTACAAAATGTTTGGAAAAGACTGCAATATCCTTGATAGCATGCAAAGACAATTGGAGTTGCTGCAAAATGGCTTCTGCGAACTAAAGGCCCTTTGTGATGTGGGTGGAGTGGATGGAGACTAAAGAAGTTGTCAAAGACAATTGATTTATAAATCTCAGATCCTATTAGCTCATTTACTTCTTGAAATAAACTATCGACAAAAAACCAAATCTCATGTATTGTTTGATTTTCAAGTAGAAATCCAAAACTCTGATTGAACTAAAAGACTAGTTTAATGTGAATCCTTTTTCAATTGGTTAAATGAGAAACATGTGAATTACACTTGTTATTTTGCAAGTCATGGTGGATGCCTTCTGAATTCTTGAAACAAAATTCATAGATAACGTAATATGAATTTCTTTTGGATTTCTACATGTCTACAGTTTGGACTTAGATATGGACCTATACGTTAGAAATAAACCATAATAGGTCACCGGCGCACCTACCATAATAGTACTTGTGACACTTCAACTTCAACATCTCACAGATTCTGTTATGATTGTGAGGTAGGTAGTCTCAGTGATAAAAATATATATTGTAGGACACAATCGATTGAGTCAAATCTTGAGTTGAGTTGGTATGATTTCATACAACAATATTTTTTGATGTACCAATTAATTGAGCTTCACGTCATTCAAATGGATTGAGAGTGGATTGCCTACTCAGACCTACTCAAAATATATGGGCATCGAGTCCATGTGAGTCATCCTTATTAATTCCTGTCAATTAAAAATTTAGGTGTGGAAAATTATATGTTTTTTTGATCCAGTTTACATGGTTCATGTTTGGGCAGTGTACTTGGTTAAGCCTAACTTCCATCCCAATTCAAAAGCCAACATGGTTGTAGAATCATATCGACAGCAAGAAGTAGCAAGGTTTGTTGGAAGTGGTGTATCCTATTTAGTGGAATGATGGGGTTTAGGGTTTAAGATTCATTTGTAAACTGCTGCTCCTAGGAGGGTGCTAGTTCCAGCATAAAATTTGAAGGACTTTAATTTTAAGCTTCTTGAAAGCTATGATTATAATCATCCTCCCAACATCGCACCATGACCTTTATACCAGTTTATTCCAACATGAAGAGAATGCAAAGTGATACAAGTTCAATCCATTGTTAAATTATGCTTGAATGCACAAATTTAGTGGAGGAGTGACTTAAAGTGATTCTTTTGAAATTGTCTCATTCAATGGTGCGATGCAGCAATCTAATTATCATCTGTCACATAATAAAGTTATCCACAAAGTCCTATCTGGCACCAAATAGGGAGTTTTCATACCTCTTTGGAGGACTTTGCGATTAAGAGGTCATTCAGGAGGACTTTTCCCATTCTAACTGGGTACTCTTCATGTCACTTTTCTAAAGTCCGTGTAAAACCATGCCTGTTATGTTTAAATCACTTCAACAAGAAACACAAGCCATGCAAACTTAAAACATCACAAGCATCTGCAACCAAATAGAAGTAATGCAACAGGCTAAACTAACTTTTATTATCGTCAGTTTAGGCCCATCAAGAATACAAAGACTTTACAGTCTCAATAGAGTTATTAATATCAAAAGCTCTTTGTTCCTTCTGCACAAGCTTAAAGGAAACAGGGTTAGAAAATCTCCTCTAAAAGACCAGTTGCCGCTTGCTCCATTGCACGTGAGCTCTAATAAAATAAAGGCTACTTCACAAATTCTGATTTTTAAGTAAGTCTACTCCAACTTCAACTACAACCTCTCAGCTGGGAAAGTCACTTGCGGAGATCGGATTTCGTTGTGGCTTTGAATGAGCCGCAGCTCAAGATGCTTCTTGGGTACATTTGGTTGCAACCCCGCGTCCTCGTAATCCCCTGCTGTGTGTTTCAACACCGACTAGCATAACACAAAATCATGTATTAGGGTTCAGGGTTCAGAATTTAGGATTCGATATATTGCAATCTGTTGATAATCTCATCCTTTCTTGTACAAAGTTAAGCGGGCCTTAAAATGGACACTTTTAGGTCTGCACCCACTTCTCCTAGGACATTACAACACACAATTGGTGCGAGATAATTACCTAGCAAATCCAAATCGAGGCCTAGTTTTCAATGCTCATATGAATATCTTATTCATTATTTAAGAGACGATCCTCTTCTTATTAGATAATCATATAGATGCCCCCCAATTATGATGTTGATTGTTGAACCTAGAAAAGTTAACAGATTTTGAGCAGATAGTCCGATCTCTTTAAATACATGATGCTATTTTGGTGTCCGTCCTTAGATCCACACACCACTCAAATATAGATGTCTAATTTTAGATAAGTAACCAAATTGGGCCTGCTTACCATACCCATCGTTACCGAAAACACTCCAAAGCTCCAAAAACACAGAAGGTCTACCCTCGATAGCTTGAAAATTTATCATTTACAAAAACACACACACAACACAAAGAGCCAAGTGTAAATGTCCACAAGAATTTACATTTCAATTATTCGTCTCATACCTGGAGGCTTGACACTGCCAATTCTGCGGCTTTCTCCAGGTCATCTGGGTACTTCTGTAGCATAAGAAAAAGGAAATGTGATTGATAAAATTACCATATCATTCTTAAGTGGCCTATTAAAGTTTCAATGCACTTGGAATAATTCTCTGGTAATCCGAAATACCTAAGAATGATTCCATTTGGGACTCACGCACCTATTCGAATGAATCTTGGTAGATGGATGAAGGATTTTTGTGTCCCAAAGAGATAGGTAACAATGCAATGTCGACTGATGAAAACACATTGCCAGTCAACAATGCTTGATTGCATTCATGCATATACTCGAGGACCTTATTTCTTGAAAATTTGTTCTTGAAACTAGAATAGAAAGAGAGCACATTCTTAAGAATGCTCTGGCAACAAAAGTATGATCGTCAGAACTCAAAAAAAATATCATTGCAACTCACATGGCTCCATCCCAGTAGAAGTGCTGTCATTAAATCTCCAGTGCCCTGTCATCACGATTAAAAATACATCAGCCGACCAAATCATCACAAACTAGACCTTAAAAACATAAACCATAAAATGTATGATAAGACCAATTGACATTGGTCTTGAGCTCAGAGTTGGTAACCCAGCAAGCAAACAACTACAAAAATAAGTTCTGGAGAGTCAAACAAATTCAATGGTACACAAAGGTAAACATGCATTCACGACTTTTAAGTTGGAAATTTATAAATTTCATCCTCCAGGTATTGAAAGTACCGTAAAGTACGAATGGAGCCTTGGTACTGTTATCTTGAACTGTTTAGGTGCTTCTCCCTGGAATCAAAATCAAACCACCCCACAAACAATTGGACAAAGTTAAAGTACAAGTACGAGATCATAAATCAAAGAAAAAGACAGCACATGTAAAAACAAGAGAAATAAATGGAATTTGACAGACACAAGACGTTGGCTAACGTTCCCCATACAAAAGTAGGGCCCAAAGGCATTGGTTGAATGTACTTTTGTCAAATCCAACAGGAAAGCCCTCAATCAATGGAAGAAAAACATATAAATAAAATAAAACTAGTTTTTCTTGTACCTTGGCTTGCACATGGCTGCCTATGATCATTAGCTCATTCTCAAGTGCAAGGCTGGTGATTACCACCTGGATGCATCATAGACCAAAGAGTTACAACACATTTGTTTTTCACCTCTAGAAATTTCAGTGCTACTTCTAATAGTGGACTCTCCTGTAAATAATCCTATGAACATCTTGAGAAACAAAATTCTATCGGAGTACCACATCATTTGAAAGGTTGACAACATATGGTAGTCATACAAGGAGAGAGGGAATTATCTCATACGAGCATGCCTCTCATCCATCCAACTGAAAAACTTGATCTTGTATAGGTTTCTGGCTGATTAATCTCAAATGAATTGGACTAGATTAATTTGGGGTCTTTCTGGTGTCAAATCAACTAGAAATAATAAACTCCATACTGCATATTGTTTTGGGGCTTTTATGTTGGATGAATGAGATATGCTCATATGCAATAATACACTCTCTCTGTCATACAAAACCAAGTGATTCTACCTTCATTTGCCCTCATGTACATTGTGTTCATTGAAGCTCTATTGAAATTTCAAGATTATGACTATGTGTTCCATGGAATAGTAGAGACATGCAAGAAGTGATAAAATCACCAAAAAACATAGAACACATGCAACTACACTGAATAGTCCTATTGCTGTGAGCCATAGTAATTTTTTGGAGCCCACGCTAATTCTCATAATTAGAATTAATGTGGGCCACATTAACATAAATTCCTTGTAGAAAATTGCCATAGGCCACATTAACTGATTTTCTAGAAAATTAATGTGGGTGTTTATTTAATTTTGTGCTATTTTTTTCCTTTGACTAATATTCAATGCATTGGTCGGAAGTCTTCATGAAGACTTAGGGGAAGACCTCGGGTCTTAGATCTATGTTAATTCCAACTTGACTAGAAAATTAGTGTGGCCCACACTTATTATTTCCACATTAGTTTTTCTACTCACACTAATAGGACTATTTAGTGTACTAATCACCACAATAAATACTTACAAGTATAGTTATCAAAGCATTGACTATGAGCTAAAGTTACTTTTCAATGGCCAAGAGCAGTGGATATCTTATTAAAGTAGTAGTTGCACCTCCTTGCCTCCTAATCCAACCCGTCCTTATCACTTCTTTAATCTCCAACCATTTGCCGTTTCAAATTGAATTTCTTACAGTTTACAGAGCCCCAACCCCCAACCCCCAACCCCCAACTAATAGCCTTACAAAAATCAAGGGGCACATATTTTGAGTTATTGTTTTAAAATCTTCCCTAGCTCAACAAGATCCAAAATCGCATAAAGTATGTTTTACCTTTGACGGGCCTGCCGCATGTAGATCACAGCAAGCCTCCAAAGCCTCTGCCTCGGTTCGAATCCTGCCAACTTGCCCCCATCAATTTTTCATGAACTTCTTCCACCAAATTTACATTGAGATTGATGAACAAACTGCTCTAAGGCAGAAGTGCTTAATTTGGCTACTTATCTTAATCAGACTCCTATATTTGGGTGGTGTGTGGTTAGTTGTGCATCCAAGGACAGACCAAAATGACATGTGTTTAAAAGAGATTGGACTACGCAATCTAAACATGTTTATCATTCTAGACTCAATAGTCAATATAATTGGGGGGATCTATATGACCATGTAATGAGCACGAGAATCTTCACTTTGACAATGAATATCTTATTCATATGAGATCCGCAAATTTAGAGGAAAATTGCTATGGCCTCGATTTAGATTTGCTAAAACATCTCATACTAATTGTGTGATTCAGATCCTAAGAAAAGTAGGCTAGTCAGAAAAAGCAAGCTATCAAGACCCATCTACGTTAACCATTGCTGTATTGGAGGATAATGTTTTTCAGACCCTAAAACAAAGAAAAAGGAAGAAACAAGTAGGTAAGCAGCTTTGTTGGAAAAAAAAATAAGAAGAAAAAGAAATAGACAGGTTGATATCGTACTGGCGACCAGTGAGCTGTTCTGCTTCAAATTGATTGGGGGTCAGCATAGATGCGACTGGAACAACCTGAAGAGCACAAAAAACTGTTTAGAAATCCAAAACATTGACACTGATATTGTGTTGATTTTTAAGGTAAAGCAGCTCATTTGTGGGCATCTTTTCCAATTCCACAGATAATTTTGGCAGTTAAATCAAACTGGGAATTGTCTCATCCAGTTAGCAATTGCCATGCATGAAAAAAATTGTCATTCCAAGCTTCCGAATCCAGGTTGAAAGTTATAAGAGGTCAATCTGAAGATACTTGTCTTCCTCTTCAAACGATCAAATAGGCCCTCCCAATAGTGATGTTCGCTATTGAACTTAGAATGGTGTCTACAATTTTGAGGACATAGTCCAATCTCATCGTAACACATGTCATTTCAGTGTCCATTCTTAAGTACAAGCCTTGCCATATACCACTCAAATACAGGTATCTGAGTAAAAAGAGTGACCACGTAAGGCCCACAGGCCATAAGACTTTGTATTCTCATTACTGTCTCCCAGCTACTCTAATAGTACTAAATGATACGGTAGGAGCCCAAAACATTGAAACCCTCTTTGCAAATCAATTCCAACACCTTGTCTACTAAGAAATAAGACAGACAAATAAACAAGTACCTTCTCTCGATATACAGGAACGAGCTCTGGCGTGACATAAAACTTTCCATCATCACCCATGACTGGATCACAGACTGGAAAAAAAAAACAAAGAAAAACACCCACATTACACATTATAAGCAAAAATATATGTTTCTAAAAATATCCTTTCCTTGATGAATGAAACTCTTAGTATAAGAGGATATGCTCATGAACAAGGATGGGCTGCTTTGAATTAATCAAGTGACATAATAAAAATCTATGTGGCCAAGCAAATGTACAAAACATCAGCAAAGCAACATCAAGATAATTTGATGAATCTTATAGGATGAATTGAGAACATTCAAAATGGTCTCTCACCATAAATAAGTTTGGGATTGTAACTTCGCAGCTTCTCCACCACCTTCAACACCGTTTCCAAGAATGAGACCGATCCTATGTACCCTGTTTAGAGTTGTAGAGAACAAAAAAATCAGGTCATGGATTTGGAAGACAAAACAGCCCAGGGCGATCACTCCTTGTAAGATTTTGGGAATAACTTGCCAAAAAATATAGGGTAGAATAAAATCCAAAGGAGTAAAATTTATTTAACAATTGACATAAACATAGGGTACTAAAAATTCATTTTGAAAATACAAATAGATATATTTCAATAATATTCATCAAATATATGAAATATTCCATGAATATGCGCATTAATTCATAGCCCCCCTTGAAATTACCCCTTTATCGCATGTGGATCAAATCCCTTTAAAAGTGTTCACCTCCGGGCGAAACAGTCAATTTAAATTTAAAGATGTGTTATCCAACATATCTTGAAGTTTCATGCATACACAATCGATGTTGGACTTTGTGTAGTTATGCATTGTCAAAAAAAAAGCAGTTTACCGGTCAATAGGTGAGTGTAGTGCAGCAAATCATTAGCTTCAAGGCCTTCAATTAACGTCCATAATTGGTCACCATCCAACACCTGACCCTTCACTGTTGAATAACCTGCAATTTCAATCACAATGATGCAATCACATCAAACTAAAATATTGAATCAATGCCTACCATACAACATAGGATTAAAATTGATTTTTAATCTCTAGTTTCTATACTTTGTAAATGCAAGGTCTAAAAGGATGGAATCATAGCATTCTCTTTCTATTCTATCTTCAAGAATAGATTTCCAAGAATTGAGGTTCTCATTACATGCATGATTTTATACCCTGTTGAAGTGGCAAACTCTCATTAGTTGACACGTCATTGTTACCTATCTTCGCACAAAGCTTTCTCCCATCTACCAAAACTACAACCACAACTACAATTATTTAAATTTATACATGCAACTACTGCGTAGTTGAGTGGATTTGGCCTCAACGACCATCGTCCCTTCGTCCCTCCTATTAGTGCAATCCTTGGAGTTGAGACAAATGATTTATGAATTCTAGTGGAAAGCTTGTCCGAGTGTTGTTGCCTTCTACAAATCTTTTCCCATTCTTTGGCCTTGACATTCTCTGCCGGTGCCACATAGCAACTACAAACAAAATAGAACCAAAGAAAGTAAACTACAACCATAGCAACCACTCCCAACTACACCTTGCATTGTAATTGAACAAGGTAGAAGAGTGATTCTGGTTGTGGTGGTCATCAAAGCACCTTCTCCCTCCTTATCCCTCAAAAATAAAGCCAAAGAAAGTAAACTATAACCATCATCAACAACAACAACAACAACAGAGGATAGTCAAGGAAGGGCAATATGGAAGACCTCTAGGTTACAATCAAAACTATCCACCATTGGGAAATTAACGACAAAATCAGTTTCCTTTCTGCCAGAAATCCACATCTCACAACATCATTGGACAACAAATCCTCCATTTCTCAGACAGCATGTTCCTGGTTCAGGATACTAAACTCTGAGATATCATATAGTGGAAATGAGCCAAATGTTACCAATAACAAGACTCTGAAGAAGCACAATTTTTACAGGCCTTTGTTCTTGTAAGGAGAGAGAGCTATGATGCAGACATGTGAGGAGCCTCAACACTGCTTAAAAATTCTGACCACAACATTTAAGATGGATATTGTAGAGACTTTATTTTTGACAATTTCCCTCCTCCATTCTCAGAGGGCATATCCAGTGCAGGATACTAAACCCTGAGATATTATTAAATGCAAAGACTCAAATGTTGTTCATACAAGATTCTGAAGAAGCCTACTTGACTGGCAAAAGGATCTAGACCCAACATGTACTATGGGTATTGAAAACACTTTGTTCTTCGACGATTTGAATCCTCCATTCTCAGACAGCAAATCCAGTGCAGGATACTAAACCTTGAAAAATAAATAAAAACTGACAAAGACTCGAATGTTCTGTCGATACAAGATTTTGAAAAAGCAGACTTGGACAGGCAAAAAGATCTAAACCCAACGTTTATGATAGGTATTGTAGAGACATTGACCACTTGCATTTTAAGAGGCTTTTGTTTTGCAGAAGCAAGGAGGAAATTCATTGATTTTCAATGAAAATAAAATTTAGGATATTCCCTCGAATTTACACTCGATCCTATAATGAAAAGCTCAGTAAGAGATTTGGTCTTTGAAGCTCCCTAACAACACCATCGTATGAGAAGACTGATCATCTTGTTTGCTTGAAAAAACAATTTGAAGGAATGCAAAAGCTACCTGTGTGATTCGAGAATTGCACAGAATTGATTGGATCAACATCAAACCCTAAAAGTTGCAATGGGAAGACTGCCGCCTTGTTCCCAACATAACCCTGCTCTCAATTCCACCCAAAATCTGCCTCAAATCAGAAGTTGAAGCTCGAAAGGTCCTCCACAAAAGTATAGATATAGCAGGTTGAGAGAAATTCATTCAAATTAAGGGCAAACCATATGAACCCTGCCAAAAAAATTGGAACAAAAAAAAGAAAATTGGTGCAAGAGCAAATCAAGTACCTCGGAGCCTAATGAACAGCAAATTAATTGGCAGAATTTCTACTTACATGGACAGTGTGGGATTGAATGCTGAGAACTCTCCCAGCTGAAGGCAAGGATGTGTCACCCACCAAGGGCGCCATACCCTAAAACCTTAATTTCCCTCCGGTTTTTCGACCGAAGGCACCCACCGAAAGTTTGGAGGTCCCTCAATCCCAAAAACTAACCCCAACTCGAAAAGCCTAACCCTGCAATGCCAATGTCCAACTCGAAATTGCAAGTAGAGACTGGAGTTGTTGAAAGTGCGGATCTTCTTAAACCCCTTCAAAGAAAACCCAACAAATTGCAAGGAGATTGAGCGAAACCCACAAGTCCGTTTCGATCGTGTGACTGATTGAGTCAGTGAGTAAGGATTGACATGCGCTTCAACTTAGAACCCACAACTCCAATGCGTCCCGCTTTAAAACTTCTCTGTTTGATTTTTAAGGTGGAGTTGCACTTGGGGTGTGTTCCAGGTGATCTTTGAAGGAACAGTGAGGAAATTGGAAGAAGGAGAACAAAGAACAACTTAATCCATGAGCTCAGCATGCGTTGAAGATTTTACTATTTTTCAAAGGTTAAGAAATGATCGGAAAAGAAAACGTTGTTCCGCTTCAAGCGAACATTGTGGGCGGCTTGCTGAGGGGCTAATCACACCGGTCACTTTTGGTACCATCTGTCTGCATTTCCGGTTGTAATAGTGTGAAAAGTGGTGGGCCAACATCTATTTCTCAACATAATTCCCAGCAATTTCACGGCTAGAACCGAACCGGACAAAAAGTTTGGTGTGATCCGTGCATCAATGTAGAGTGTCAGCTTCAAGTCAAAGGCACGTCTCCCTTCTCCTCAATCTTTTAGTTTAGTTTTTCTGGTTTTACTTTACCTTTGGTTGATTGCTTTTTGTGCTATGATATAACAAGTGGCGTAATGTTGAATCACACCATAGGTTAGCGATCGCGATGATTTTGAGTGTTTTTTGTAACGGCCTCGTGTTGTTGTTGGGATCATGGAAGGACGACACGTGAAGGGTGTCGATGGTACGTTCCTATCTTCATGCTCAATTCATTGTCCAAAACCTTGCTTGTCCCGGACTCATTGACTCGATTCTATTAACATGATCTTATCTGGTCTTAAATTATTGGTGCAAAAGTTGCAATTTTGATGCAAGCTAAGGAAAGGTTCTCCTTCTCCTATTCTTATTTGGTGAATTGTGATTAGTTATGCGATCCATGTGACATGTGGCATGTTGTCAAATCATGTTAGTTTCCAGGTGCTCTAACTTTCTTAGGATTGAGTGTTTCGTTGAGATCGTGGAAAGGACGAAACACGAGGGAGAGCAATGGTACATTCAAATCCTCGTTTGTCATCATCGATGGATTCGCTTTTCTTACTATGTGTTACTCCGATTTTGATGCAGGTTAAAGGTGATTTTTCTGGTATTTAGATAGTTTTCTAGATCCATTGATACATGTGAAGAGATAGATGATGAAGATCATTTTGATTTGCTTTCACAAAAAGACTCATAGTGACTAGCAATGGAATCCCATTAGCCAATATAGCACTAAACAATGACTAATTTTGGAAGTTAAGTCTCGCATGGAAACAACACTAAATGTTGTACTTACAATTTGTCACCAATTACATTTGTCTTGCTCAATGCTAATTGTGAACCGCCCGTGCAGTGTCACCAACACCAAATGTAAAACCGAACACTATTTGTCATTCCTTGTAAATGAATTTTAGCATTACAGATTTACAGTTGTAATTATTGCCATTAACTAATTGATTTTTCATCCAAATTTCAATCTTACATGATAATATTACATTACAAAAAATGTTAGGATGCATGATACCCCAAAAGTGGATGAACTAAAAGTAAGTTGGGATGGCAATACTTGTAAAGTTATTCATAAGAAGTGTCATTAGAAAAATTACCACGGTGACATAAAATACCATGTGTCACTAAACACAATATTTAATGTAGTCCCAAACTAGAGAGCTAGGTATGCAGTGAAGACACTACAATAGTTTTATGTGTGATCTTTGGTGGCTAGGTGGAGAGCTCATCTCTTAATGTGGCTTGTGCCACATTAAGGTAGTTTTAGATATTCAAATCTACGGCGTTAATAGATTTGAATACTTAAAATCTACCTTGTAATGGCAAATAACCAGTGGTAACGACTCGTGATCCTTATAGAGTAAATACTAAGAAGGTTTCCGCCACCCATGCAAGTTACCATTATATACCACTGTGACCTATGAGCAAATTATTGGTAAATAGTTATGAGGTTGCACCTAAAAAATACTTTCTCATCTACCCCTACATATTCACACTCCTTAGTAAGATTAATAGATACTATTGTTGCTACACCTTTTATTTCAAATAGTGTGATTTGGAATAGCATGGACCGAGCTAATTTTCAAATACCTTGGAAATAGAATGGAGTAAGTGCCATACCAACAAAGTCACAAACGGCATGGTGTGTTGTATAGCTTGGCATAACTCATATGCTAATAAAGATGCCACCATGACAAAGTCACATGGTGTGATGCACAACAATGACAATGGTGACGCCACATGGCATATGGACGTTTTGAACAAAAAATATCTCATGCAAGTCAATTCGGTGTGATGCACACCGATGACAGCAACCAAAAAACACACATGCAAGATTCTTTGCAATAATTGGCTTCCATAATACACATTATTTTGAACACCTAAGCGTCTTGTATAATACACAACATTGGTACACTCTAAACTCCGAAGTATCACACATGTGGCAACCAAAGTGCACATGATAGTACGGAGTTTTGTAGTGTTAACATGGATGCGTAATGCTATAAAATTAGTGTAGCATGTGACATTGCGGAATAACACAAAGGAGATGTGAGGACATTTTGAATTCATTCTCCCGTCATCTATGCTAGTGTGGTCCACTCCATGGCCTTCCCAGGCAATGTGGCGGATGCATGCACCAACATTCAACAAGCGGCATAAGAAGAAGAAGAAGAAGAAGATCCACATGTTGACACATGTCGCAATGTGAGGGTGTGGGTTGACTTCTTTGGTGGTTTGCATTAATGAGAAAATTCATGATATAAGGGAGAGAAATATGACAATAAGGAGTGAAATTTGAACTAGATCCGTTCCCTAGGTTTTTGGGATATTAGAGTGTGTGACATTACGGAGGTTGATATTACAAGGTTTAAGGTGTACATCTATATTAAATGATTTATAGATTGTGTTGATTATATGATTAATGTGGTCCACATTGGTTTGAAAACGTGGATGTTGATGACTAGCGTGGCCCACATTTTTTAACAAAAATTGTGTAATATGCATTGACACTTGGGACCCCCCCAAAAAAAAGAAGCCCCCAAAATGCTTAGTGTTGTGACTCTACAATATTACTCATACTTATTGGGCGGTCTATTAATATAGCACACACGATGTTAAATATTTTAGGGGAAAAAATTAAAAAAACCCTCGAAGAAACACATCACCAACACCAAGTATTTTTGTGTTGTGCATGTTTTGAGACACAAAATTAACGCTTCCCCAATTGACACAAAAAGCTTGAATGTGGGAAATATATAGGAATATTTTGTGAAATAATGTCAGTCCCACATAACATTGTTATGGATTTGAATAATGTTATGAATTGGTGATACTAAACATCATATTCAATGAACTTAGTATTAATGTCCTCATATTGAGATTCAAGATAACTTTATTTTTTTTGTTTAATTATACCTCAAGATGGTTCCTGGTTCTTTCCTTTTAATTCTGAACTATAATTTCCACGTGAGATTTAAAAAGGTCTCAAGCAATGTAAGATTGCCATGTGGCCAAAAAGGATATTATTATTTGTTAAGCTTTGAAACACTATCTTGTAGTCCACCATTGAAAACATGCAACCACTCTTTAGGTATGTTTGCATGTTGTTTCAATGCAACGAGTCAAACTAGATTTACATAGGAGTACGTACTTATAGATCTACATATGTAACTTCCTGAAAATAAGATTAAAAAGTCCTAAGATTTTTTGACGCGTGACTTGATAACTCATATCATCTTCATCTTAAGTACTTGAAGTCTAAGAAGTTACCATCTCAAAAGTACTCTCGTTCATGCAGAAAGGACTTTAATCACTTAGGTACGTGGGTCTCAAATGGACACTTTTCTCCCTACACCCACTTCTCATAGGACACAAAACATGCAATTAGTGCAAAATGATTACCAAATCCAAATTGTGCCCTTAGCCACTTTCTTGATGATTTTCTGGGGCTCATATGATTATCCTATTCATTGTCAAAGTGAAGATTCTCCACATTGTTAAATGACCAATTTAGGTCTCTGTCAACTTTGTTGACCTTTGCATCTAGATTGGTCAATAGATTTTGAGCACATAGTTTCAACACGTGTCTTTTTGATCCCTGTTCTTACATCCACACCCAACAATTCACCACTCAAATATAATTGCCCATTTGAGGTGAGGCTTCAAATTAGGCACATCTACCTTACCACTTCACTATTTGAAGTTTTGGATGACATTTTGCACCAAGGACATTCCTTCGGTACGAAAATATGTGTGTATTCAAGGGCATCTCAACTCCACAAACCATTATGGCCATTAGATCATCAACTTGGACAACTTATTGTGAGCAAGCATTCATGAATGAGGGAAGAACACCAGTTATAAAATTGCAATCCAAGGTTGTATGCTCTTGGGATCTCTAGTCAAAGTGTAGATTCCATAGTTTATAAAAGAAAGAATTTGGGTGGGGGAGGAGGAGATGATGGTTCATGTATGCCAATATCATGTGCATACTCAAGTATGTCAAAAGGTGTCTGAATCAGAGTTTGGGAAGTTTTTGAAGCCTTAGTGGCTAATTGCCGGTAGTTGCTACGAAGGGTTGGATTTTTTCCAATTTACATCGGCAAGAGCCGGTCTTTTGTAAAATCAATCGGTCAAATGCCTATATTTTCATATTTTCATTGGCCAATATCCGATTAAA
This sequence comes from Polytrichum commune, assembly GCA_950295325.1. Lineage (NCBI taxonomy): Eukaryota > Viridiplantae > Streptophyta > Polytrichopsida > Polytrichales > Polytrichaceae > Polytrichum > Polytrichum commune. The sequence continues at coordinate 36,195,119 of OX485808.1, read as the reverse complement.
TGGAATTCGTATCGGCACTAGTTGTTTAAAAAATGTATGAAAAGTTATTGGAAATCATTTCTTAGTACAAAATCTTGAATATGTGAAAAGAAAGGCATGTTCAAAACTTTAAATTTGAAGAGTTAGTATCCTTGGCAGGAATTGAACCTAGCAATGCCTTCACCGCTTGAAGGCCAAGGGTCCCCCAATTCTTCATAAAAGCAATTGGATTTGGTCATGGAAAGGTTGCATAATTCAAAAAGTTTAAGGTTTAGGGTACTTCCTCAAGTGCATCATCAGATGCCCCAGACAAATAGCGCTCTGGATTGTTATACAAATAGCGAAACTTAGCAGCATCCTTCCAAAGATCTAGAGCACTTGTTAGAATATCATCAAAATCATTGTCTGGGCCTTCTATAGCAACACGCATCATACTTTCTAAGTTAGATATAGACATTCGATTACGAAGTTTTTGTTTAATAATATTTTGAACAGAAAACGCCCTTTATTTCCCGGGTATCGGGCAATTTTTGAATACTTCTTCCGGTTGAAATCCAGTAACTCACAAGAAGAATCGGCTACATTTCCGGGACATTTTCTGGTCCATCGGCTAATTGCCGGAGGATTGAAATTCCAGTCGGATTGACATCCGATGGTTGGAAATTTGGATCGGCCATGAGAGGAAATCCATCGGCTGATAATGAACTAGCCGTCGGTTTTCCCCGATCATTGGTCTGAATAGAGTACTTTGCACAAGACCAAACTTTTACAGGCAATGAAATGCTATTTTCGGCATGTTGTTTCGTCCACTCTAGCAAGAACCTCACATCAAACTTCCACCATTAAACAAGTGAAAGAAATACCATGCTGCTGATAATAATCTTGAAAGCTCTTTTAACTCTCACCAAGCATTCCTCCTCTCTGGTCTTATAATAGAAATAGACTAAAAGAGCTACAATAGATTGTTTGATGATAGAGAAAGAACTAAAACCTCCACCTCAATAAAGTGCTCCTTTAATTCTTCATCCAACCACAGATTGTGGAACTTTGTGTTTGACAATCAGAAAACAAAAGAAAAAAACATGGACCACCACTTGGAGGAGTGGTGGTTATCTAGGGCAAGTTGATTACACACTGATAGTTTCCAAAACTAAAAGGAAGAATTTTACACATACCCTAAATCCCAAAGCTTTTTTGAGGAAAACATCAACATCTATGGAGTTTTCATAACTCCATCCTCTCTATAATTTGGCCACCAATGCTTCCAATATGACCACCGGAGCTAATTGTGGTGTGGTCAGTGTCTAGTCAGCAGAAAAACACTCCCACAAATTGTAACTATTTGAACAGCTTGTCACAACATAACCCTCAACTCTAAACCCTAAACCACCGGCAATTACTACTTCTAAATGCCAACATATTGCCGGCGATTACTTGCAGTAAATTTAAATAGCTGACAAGGGCTTCACATGGAAGCTTCACACAATGTCCAATTCCAAAAATTTCCTTTTCCAAGAGTCACCTATCAGAATCTCGGCGGGTATTGTCACAATGTGTGCTAGCTCTGAAGAGATGATGATGATGTAGTTATAAAGAATGGCAGGTATGGACATCAGCCCTTGGTGTCAACAACCTTTTTTTCACTCAATTGAGTTTGCCTATGTTGCAAAATATCCGAGAATGGTTTTAGAGGTCACAGGTAAGGGCAAGGGTAAGGCAAGGGCTGCCACTCTCTGCATCTTCTAGGACTCCTTGCACAAGTTTAAAGGAAAAAATATCCGAGTTGAAGAATGAGTAAGACCTAAAGAACTCCACTAAATTCTGGTAAGACACAGATTGGGAATACAAAAACTCACATCACTTTCGCAATGATATGGAGTTTTCCTCGCATCTTTCTGGTGCATTTTTGCTTTGCAGAAGAGATTGAGTTTTTTGAAAGGAGCAGCGCTTGATGTTCATGAGAAGAAAATTGGCCTAATCTAGCATGTCGATGAAGGCTTGAGGAGGTGGTAGGTCAGGAGCAATTTCCACTTCCTTTGCAGGCTGTCATAACCAGACAAATAAGTTAACGTGAGGGAGGGAGCATGTCACTAAAGAAAAATAGATGTCACGAACGCTAATTTTAATTGTCATCAAAGACAAATTCATCCATCTGAAGCATATCTGTTTTGTTGCATATTAGTTGCAATATGGGCAATTCAAAAGTGCACCTGTTGCCACTCGAGGAAACGCCAGACAATGAAGTTGACCACCACCACTAAGCAGAACAACTTTCCTGCCCATGGTCCACATGCGTAATATCTGAATTCAACACATAGCAACGCCCATGATTCAGGTTAGTATGACGATATACAATCGCCAATTGTTTTTACAGCCTTTGTATTACTTTACTTTCAGGTATGATCAGGCGAGTCTCTGCCTCAATTCCGTTTCCAAGTCATCTTTCAAGAGGTTCCAACCAGCGTTGGTCTGGTACTGACTTCTTTTGATATTATTCAGGAATTTATAATGAGTTTTCACTTTTTTTTTAACCAGCAGGGTATGGGTATTTGATGGTATTTTTGTTTTCAATGCCATTTGGGTCTATATACCATGCAAGAACCTTCATACCTATGCAAAATTGTCCTAGTGTCAATATGGTTAGAATGGTATCGACCCAACAATAACTCGACTACACAAAGATTCTCTCACCTTGTGATACCAACCAAATATCAATATATGAATGTTATTACAAAGTTTGATGCCCACGGTAGGTTCTTTGCTAGTATTAGTGATGTTGATTATTGATACCAAGAGCTCACCTGAATACCAGATCAAAAATTGGTTCCAACCAGTCATATAATGACATGTGACACTTTTTGAACATAAATGATTGTTTACACCTAAGTCTGACCCACATGAAAGGCATGTCCTACCTATCTGTGACACTGCATATCTCAGATTGAGAAATTTCAACCTAGCATTAGATCCCTAAACCTCTACTTAGCATAAGAGTATCATATGCCCTTATCATCACGATAAAGCTGAGTTGGAAACCTAAATCCTAGAACAACCTGTAATTTGAATCTAGGTGGAATTTCAGTGATTTCAACCTACCTTGAAAGGCGAAGCAGTAGGTCATCGTCCTCTGAACTCAGCGCATGGTCATAAACGACCTCTGTGCGCTTCGCCACATCCATCCAGCTGTAAAGGCCTTTCATCTAATAATTCAAATACAAAATCATGTCAACTTAAAGCAGATTGTCAATTGAAACTTTAAACAGAATGCCAATTGACGGCGAAACCACAAATTTAAACATTCTCTAGATGACAAGGAAGTAAAATCAAGGCTCTAAATACAAGCAGAAATACCAAGTGTTTAATAAGAAAAATGTGGCGCTCTTGTACCCGGTTGTGCATGGAGTAAGGGTCAATTTGAGGAAGGATTTTGATGGCTTGGCCAATTGCGACCACCATTTCTGCCGGCACAGGTGGAGCTAGGACAATCATGTCATCAGGCAACACCTGTAGTATATATCATCACAAGAAACGAAAAAAATTGTTAATTCTCATTCGTAAAAATGTGTCCATACACATTTCCAGTTGAATTAGAGTTATCCTTGAAGGGTCTCTCAAATACTCATGTCTCTGTAGGGAGTTTCACCGCACTTTAGACCATTTGTAATGTTTAAAGAGCGTTCAAGTGGTGTAGGATGCCCCCATTCTGGTGAATTGAAGGGGAGGTGTTTGACTTTGGCCAAGAGACGGTTATTCAAAATATGAACTCCTTGTCAAACTTACAAGAGCATCATTTTAGATGCGTTCAAAAGTTTGCCATGAATTCATGGTTATATAGCCATCTTTTGACCAAAGTCAACCGCCTCCCCTTCATTTCACCAATATTGGCAGGTTCCAACACCACTTGAAACATGTCAAATGGTCAAAAGTGGGGTGAAACTCCCTATCAAAACACAAGTTTTTGAGAGACCCTTTAAGGATAACTCTAATAGATGAAGATTTAAGTGCTTTTCTAATATGCATTAAGAAGTAAGATGTGGAAGCCATACATGCCTCGGGGACACCGCCAACACGTGTGCTCACAGTGAGAAGCCCGCAGCTGGCAGCCTCCAAAATTGCAATACAAAATGCCTCCGTCAAAGAGCTGTCACACATTACCCACCAATTGAAACCCATTTCTCTTGTCAGCCAATGTACGTATAAGCAAACATTTCAAGTGAGGTGGTAAACATACATAAACAAACTAGCTCAACTAAGGTAACTGGGCCTTAGTGGTCACTCTTCTTCATCAGACACTTACATTTGAGTGGAATATGGCAATTGGGAGGGCCTATGTGATGTCACTTAAAGAGGAAGGAAATCTTCAGTTTGACCTCCTATAACTTTTGGATTTCAACTCTGAGAATGAAACTTAAAATGACAATATGCTTGATTCACAATTGCTAACCAAATGACAAAATTCCCAATTCAATCCAATGGTCAACATTGTATGCAGATTTGGAAAGTGCCCACAATAGGGCCACATACCTTCGTGGCATTATCCTTAACACCTCCCTTTATTTTTAAATCAATACCAAGTTTATGTATTTTCCCTCTTGAGCATACCTGTTGAGAAAAATGTGGCCCCGAACTAAAACAGACCGTACTTCTGCATGTGGCACAGCTCCCAGCATATCAACACGATCTTGAAGCCCGTGTTTTTCCCTCATCTCTTCTAGACGCACCCGCTTAGGCCCGTCGCCACCAACAATAAATCGCACCTTCAATCCAATTCAATTCAAATAATGTCACTTTTTGAGACCTTTTTCACATCACAAGTGCGAAGTAGTAATAATCTATAAGGAGAATAACTGAGATATTCATAACTAGGTGTACTAGAGTTATCCTCTAACTCAGCATGATTTTAGATTGGGAGTTCATTGTTTTGCATACAACACATTCAGTGTCGGGTAAGCTTGCAGTGCATGCTTGGAGGTTTAAATGAAGAACATTCTACATTGGTTCATTGAGGATCAAGCTCATTTTTGGCATGCCACAAGGTGCTAAGATGAGTTTGGCCCCTCAATGAACTGAAATAGGTTGCTCTTCATTCAAATTCAAACACTATTACCTCTGACTCACAAGTGGAAAGAAATGATTGATATTTTGAGCAAAACAACCAATGGAAATCATAGGGCCAACTCCCAACAAAAAGTCCCATTCATGAAGATATAACTCTCGTAACAGAGATCTTTATATTCCAAGAACCAAATTCAGTATGCTAGTCCTCCACAAAATGTGCCAAAAATAAGATCACAAAAAGAGGTTTGTTAAATCGACCACGCAGTCTGTTAAAACAACCACAGAGACACATTGCACAGTAACATGACCTGTCAAAATTTGATTTTTTACATCACACATGAAGAGGAGCAAGGTATTAGCTCAGCTTCCTCTTTCTTTACATTTCCACTGACAAGTAGAATTGTTCAAATTTTGACAGCTCATGTGACCTTGCAATGCATCTCTGTGGTCGTTTTAATCAATGTGTGGCCGACTTACAACCCCCTTAAAAATTTATCAGGTGTAGTAAAATCCATACATGTGGATAAAGTCTGCAGACTTCTGGAATGACTTCGACGAGCAAATCAGCACCCTTTCGATACACAAGCCGGCTGATAACAACAATTATGACCTGGTCGGTTCCACTAGGCCGTGCCCCAGGATCAGGTCGGAACATGGCGGTGTCCACAGCATTGGGGATTACGAAAACTTTTTCTGGATTGAGCCCAGAACGAAGCACTGTATTTTCTTTACTCGTGTGGGAGACACAAATAGCTTGATGAACATCTGCAAGCGTAAATTGAAGGACCTGTAACCACATCCGTTGGGGTTGGTATAACAACAACCTGATACTGTGCTCAAAAATAATAATAACATGGACCATCACTCAGATACTTTTTCCTACTACACATGCAGTTCAAAGTAGCTTCAGACATGGTAATGAGTACATTATGCCAACCTATTAATGTATTCATGGTACAAAACTTACATGTGAGCTTTGTAGAAAGTCCCCTTCCTCAAATTCTATACTGGTGTCCATATCTCTGATATAGCCCTAAATTAATAAAACTGGCTCCAGAATGGAGTTATCCTTTAACTCAATAGAACTATTCGTCGGGAGTTGGTCCCGTATGTTTTCCCCTTAGTTGTTTCTCATACAAAATCAATAATTTCTTTCCACTTGTGATGCATGCTTGTAGGTAGTCTTTGAATTCAAATAAAGAGCAACCTATTTTGGTTCATTGAGGGCTGAACTCAATTTGGCACCTCTTGGCATGCCAAAATGAATTTCACCTCAATGACCTGATATAGAATGTTCTTCATTCAAACCTCTGCACTAACTCCAAGCATGCACCAAAAATTTACTGAAATGAATAGTGTAGTATTCAAAACAACTGAATTCCAACCAAAAGTCCTGTTGAGTTTAAGGATAACTCTAATATTAGTATGTTGAAACTCAAGCATGAGCTCAATCTAGAAGGTAGTCAAGTTTGTTCTAATGCAATCCAAGGCTTTACATGGCATTTAGAAACAAGTTATTGGACAATACTGATGATTACCTTATTCATATGGATACTCCCAAGGTCCGCAAAGCCATATAAAGAATGATCTGTAAAGACAACTCGAAGTCCCATGGTTCGCGCATGCAGGAGAGCTTCATGACACAATGTTGAAAATGCTTGGTGGCCATGAACCAAAGTTATGCCTTCTCGCACAAAAATCGTTCGAAGGATTGGAAGGGAGCCAGAGAGAGTGGGAAGAACATTTTGTTGTATAAAAGGGAGGCGAGGGATGTAGTATACTTTCAAACCATTAGTCATGTAGCGCACACCGCTCCTCCGCCCATACGCGTGGGTTGCCACTATCACCTGGATGTCAAAAATGAACCAAAAAATATGGATGAAGAAAATGTTTACACACAATTACACAAGTCATTATGGTTGTGGTTCAGGCCCACTTTCAACCACAACTACAATTATTAAATTTTACATATTACTACTGTGTAATTGAGAAGTGGCTTTGGACTTGACTGTTGTCCCTCCTTTTGGTGCAATCCTTGGAGTGTAGTCAAACAATTTATGAATTCTAGTGCAAAGCTTGTCTGAGAGTGGGTTATTGCTTTCTACAAATCTTTTCCCATGCTTTGGCCTTAACATTCTCTCCCGATGACACATAGTAACTACAAATAACATAGAACCAAAAAAATTAAATTACAACCATTGCAACCACTTCCAACTACACCTTGTATTGTAATTGAACAAGGTAGAAGAGTGATTCTGGTTGTGGTTTTCATCAAAGCACCTTCGCCCTCCTTATCCCTCAAAAATAAAGCCAAAGAAAGTAAACTATAACCATCATCAACAACAACAACAGAGGATAGTCAAGAGAGGGCAATATGGAAAAACCTCTAGGTTACAATCCAAACTATCCATCATGGAGAAAGTAAAGACAAAATCAGCTTCCTTTCTGCCAGAAATCCACATCTCACAACATCATTGGACAACGAATCCTCCATTTCTCAGACAGCATATTTCTGGTTTAGGATACTAAACTCTGAGATATCATATAGTGGAAAAGACTCAAATGTTGTAAATACCAAGATTCTGAAGAAGCACACTTTGCAGGCCTTTGTTCTTATAAGGAGAGAGAGCTATGATGCAGACATCCGAGGAGCCTCAACACTGCTTAAAAATTCTGACCACAACATTTATGATGGGTATTGTACAGACTTTATTTTGACAATTTCCCTCCATTCTCAGACATCATATTCAGTGCAGGATACTAAACCCTGAGATATTATTAATGCAAAGACTCAAATGTTGTTCATACAAGATTCTGAAGAAGCAGACTTGACGGGCAAAAAATAATAAACCCAACATTTGTGATACATATTGTAGAGATATTTTTTTAACGATTTGAATCCTCCATTCTCATAGAGCATATCCGGTGGAGGATACTAAACATTGAAAATTAAAAAATCAGCAAAGACTTGAATGTTGTGCCAATACAAGATTCTGCAGGAGCAGACTTGACAGACGTTTGTTCCTAGAGAGGGAGAGAGGGAGAGAGGGAGAGAGTGAGAGAGAGAGCTATGAAGCAGACATGCAGAGAGAGCCTCAACACTATTTAAAATCTAAACCCAACATTTATGATGCGTATTGGGTTGTGAAGATTTCAATTTTTTGCTATTTGAATGCACAACAACCGTAATGAGGCAAATTCCAGGTGTTTCAGGGAAGGGTAAACAAACAAAACTCAACCCACCTCCAAGGGTTTAATATGGAAAGATGGATTTGTGTATATCAACACCAAACGGGTTTCCGTCCTGAAAACTGTGCTCTACTTATCTATTTTTGTTTATTCTCCCCTGTGTCAATATCCAGAGACCTTGTAGAAGAACCAAGAAAAGAGGGCTCTTTCTCACCTTGTGGCCACGCTGCAGAAGACATTGTGAGAGATAGTAGATGTGATTTTCGACGCCACCGAAATTAGGGTAGAAGAAATCGGACACCATGAGAACCCGGTGGCGTCCATAGGCGCTGTTCTCCTCCTCGCCCTCCATCCCCACCAACATCCCCCCTCCTCCGCTTACCTTCATATCCACACACATCTTCAACATCCCAAAAGTGTCACGATTTTCAACTGTCCCAATCATTTTGTATTAATAATAATAAGATCCAACCCCCACAACATCATCAACCATTCATTGCTCCCTCCCTCCGTCCACAGATTCTTTCTTGCAACAGGCCAAAAAATTCACAAAAATCCGTAGACCCTACCCTAATGTACTTGCCTCATACTCCCTGAACTGTCCCTCCTCTGTCCCATTTCGAAATAAAAAAATCCACCTCACAAGATCAACCACTGCTCCACAGATTCTTGCAACAGAAAATGTAAAATAAAATAAAATAAAATCGTCGCGGTACACGACCCTAATGTGCATGCTCACTTCACATTCCCCTGCACTGCTTCGAACTACTTCAAACTACTTCGAACTACTTCGGAAAGTTTTTCAGGTTAAGGATCTGCCCATAACCCTAATCCACAAAACTCTACAACCTGTCGATGATCTTCGACCTCATCGGACACCACCAAAATCTGAGACCCTCGGAGCTACCTTAACTTAGTGCAAGTGAGTGAAGGAAGGAAGGAAAGACAGAACCCTCCAAAAAAATTACGAGGATAAAAAATTTCATAACCCAATGATACAAAAAGAAATAACAATAAAATATACATAAATACCTCTTTTTCTCGGAGGTTGGAGGGTGAGGAGGCAGTGCAGCATAAGCAACTACATGACGAGTTGAATGTGCCGCTCCGTCAATCGACTCGTGATGATCATCAACCACTCCTCCCCTCAACCTGCTTCTCCTTCCAAGCATGCAGAAATCGGAAGAAGGCGGTTAAATAACTGGAGGTGCAACCTATAAGTACTCGGAGATGAAAATTAGGCACAAATCATACGAAAAGATGATGTTGATGATGGTATTGATGATGGTGTTGAAGGAAACGGTGATAGGATACAATAATAATAAGGGATGCTCGGCGGCAACAAGTCCTGCCATTCTTAGAAACTTGGAATGAGGGGTTTTGTTCCGATGACGTGTCCGCATCGCAGTGGATATTCGGCCAGCTACAGTGGCTTCTTCCGGTGTAGGTGTTTTTATCACATTAAGTTTCTCCTACTACCCCAGGAGGTCGTATCTCTCTCTCTCTCTCGCTCTCTCGCTCTCTCCAAATAATTCTTACGTGGGTTGTTTGGATTTTCTTACAACTTGTGGGCATGGAGGGGCAGCATCTTCAAAACTTACATGATTCTTAAAGCTGCAAGCAGGTGAAGATGCTCAAGGGAGGCTCCGAACAATGTCTCTTCTCCCACTTTCTGTCATGGTTGATGATCAAGAGGGTTTAGGGTTTATAAGTCAGGTAAGTCAGGTATGTACGTTGCTATCATCATCATCACTACTCCCGGGTTACAAATTGCAGAAGCTTGAAATTCGCGACTCTTTTAAGTAAGTTAAGTATGGTTGTGTGGTGCTGCACTGCCATAGTTGGCAAAGGAAGGCGAGTTGCGTTTGATGTATGAGGTGGACCTCAAAAGTGCGAATTTCGTTTAGGGTTTTGAATTTTTGGTTGCACCGAGTACTTGAATGAGTGAATGGTTTGACATTGGGTTAAGTTGTGGACTCAAATCGATGGCTCCGATGTCCATCTTCGTAGCTTCTTGGCAACGCTTTTCTGATCTGGAATTCAAGTGCTTTAGTGAGGTTTATAATGTACATAAACTCTGGCGGGGGCTACGAAGTCATCCGAGTTCTTGTGCTTACAGGCTCACCTAGTCTGCCGGTGCAGCACCGGTGGACTCGCCTTGTTAGCTCAGTTGGTTAGAGCGTCGTGCTAATAACGCGAAGGTCACAGGTTCGAAACCTGTACAGGGCACTTTTACTTTTATCTGTCGAAGTTGAGAGAAATACATATTTGTTTTGAAGCCCCAAGTAATGATTCCTAAGCTAGACAGACATGTGTTAGTTTGGATTTTTTTTTCTCTGGATTCGCTCCTCTTAGGATAGATACTTAAAAAAATCCAAATCACACCCGGAGTCCTGTGCCTCATGGTGTATGGAGCTCATATGAATTTTCCTATTTATTGTCAAAGTGAATGAGCACTTAAGTAGAGTTTTTTGTTTGCATTTTCTGAGTAACTTATGCCCCCTCCCCACCTGACTTTACCAAATAACCAAAGTCTTTTCTAAAATCCGGGTAAAGCTCCCTCAGTTATAGGGGAGGCATCCAACTATCCCAATGCACCTACAAGAACTTGCTCCGGAGATTTTTTAGTAGGTTTTTAGATAAATAGTTTTCACACGTGTTCACGGTTTTATCTACCAAGCAATGAATGTTGGATAGTTTTTGTCCCATCCCCAAATCCCTTACTACTCATCTATCTTACCATCGGTTTTTGTTAATGCAGCTCCTCGTGCCCTCATAGCTAAGACTAAAAAGCAGCCAATCACAAGGGTGGGAGGCGACACTTTTAAAGGTCCTGCATTCTTGCCTCATATCGAAGTACCAATGGGAGGGTCAGCGCTTGAGGCTTAAAACCTCCACTTTTAAACCATGCCACATCATCTGCCAACTAGTCTCGGCACTGGATAATGTTGATGGTGTGAATGCCGGGTTTTTAGGCTAAACTAAAGTCAGGTGGGGAGGGGGCAGTACCCCAATTTTCTCATGGTCATGTTTATGGAGTCATGCATCACCACTTCTCATTCGTGCATCAGCTATTAGTTAATAGGAGATAGCATATACTGAGGAGTAGTCCTCTAGAATTTGTGTATCATCAGATGGACAACATTGGCATCCTCTCAGATATTGGGTCGGTGTAATATCTGATAAGGAGTGGGTGAAAAAACGAGCATGAATTGCATAGGTATATTTTAAATGCAATGTGATAGATTGCAGGAATAAGTCGGAATACCTCGGAAGAACTTTTAGGTGCACGAACCTCAGAAAGGGAGTTCATTGGATAATGTCAGGAGTTGGCACTTCATGACAGCAGGAATGTTTGTCTCAGCAATCAGTTGAACATAATAAAAGGGCCACAAATACCCATGGTGTAGTAGAAGAGCAAGGTGAGATAAATACCCTTGTTTTGTATCGAGGTTAAGATAATACTTATTGCATATGAAGATAACCAGTAAACCACAACATAAGAATCAAGAGAGACAACTAAGGGCTGCTTCACACTAGGAGTCAAGGCCGTGAAATCTTGGGGCCAACTTAACCAAAATTTGAGTTCTTTTGAAGCTTGAGCCGGCCTCAAGTTTGTGTACTCGTTGGCCACAAGGCCCTTTGTTGGCCCCCCAATCCATGAGGGTTCCTTTTGTGCCTTGGGGGCCATCTCAAGGCCAACATTTTATAGATTAAGATATTCAATTAATTGTTGGCCTTGACTCCTAGTCTAAAGCTCTTTCGGTTGGCCTTAAGCTCTCAACCAATAGGATCGCGAGATTTCCCTCGGCCCTTGGCCTCCACTCCTAGTGTAAAGTACTCCTAGTGTAAAGTGGGCCTAAGCAAAAGCTTTTAAGGTTTCATACTCAATACAAGGTAATCTAAAAGAGAGATATCAGAAGCTTGAATGGAATAGAAAACAAAACACATACAAAGCAATAGACATCTGACAGTGGATCCTTGTCTTAAGTTTCTGCCACTGATCTCCAGGGTGACGAGAAGAGTCGAGCAAATTTTTGTATAGCATGTGTACTAAGACCTCAATTTCATCACAGCGAAACCAGGAGAAATAAGACAAAACCCTGAAGTAAGAAACGAACAACAAACAACAAACAAAAGTTTCATGACCTTCATGTATTCATCAAGAAAGCACGCTATTTTTGAGACGTACATCACATACAAATTACCTTGCATCCCGGATTGTGATCTCAAAAACTTTTGCTATATTCACAGCCTTTTAAGTGCCAGAGAAAACAGCTTTGCATGTTGCAAGCTCACACAAATAAAATGTTGATACATTTCTGAAAGTTTCTCATCCTCATTTTTCTAGCCTACAAGATCTATATATGTCCCGTGTAAGTAAAATTGTGTAGCAATATAAGAAATCATTGAAAATAGTTGTCCAGTTACAGAATAACCTAAACTGTTAAAAACCCCTAAACCCTAGCACTCACCCAACGCACTCTTCTTCTCCCGCTCATTTTAAGGTTCAGGTGCCGCCTTACTTGACTCGTCGAACACCGAAGGCTCACTGGAATCATCGATAAAGTCACCCGCTTGAGTTTCCAATGCCTCTTTGAACACTTCGGTGTTTTTAAAGTCCGTAGCTCCGTAATTATACGTTCGCACAGCCACGACACATGCTACGATCTGCATACCAAATTCAGAATGTATTAGACGAGGCCTGTGTCAAGAAGCAAATTACGCCTCTCAATTGTGGCAAAATGCAGAGGTATAAGCATGTCTCTTCTCCTTCAAGATATGCAAGAACCATGCCTGAGTGATGTCAAAAAGGTTCACTTCGAAACACTTCTGCTACTAAATCAAGAATCCAGGCAGAATGTTTTTCAATTGGTAGGTAGAAACCTCACTCTACACCAGAAGCAATTCTCCACAAGCCACAAACAAATCTCACATACTTAAAGGTGCTCTTCGGTGTCCAACTTCAATGAACCCCCGTTATGTTCTTCACCTCTTCTCATATAGAGATAACCGATGAATTCACACATGTAAAAACAGCGAAGATTTCAAAGAGACCTTTTTCCGAGCCCTAAGCACTCTAAAGAAGCTCATACCACAAGTCTACTGTTTTATAAACTAATGCAACAACACCGCCGCCATCCACGACCCTGACGATAATGGAACTTTACACATCACGAAAACCTTAGTTCATTACAGACATCCGAGTTACAGAGAACGGTGCTTCATCTCTTCTCCTCTGCTTCTGAACCAAAAATTCGGGCCGAATATTTTCAAATTCAAATGGCAGGTGCAAAATTCGCTCTACACCATAAGCAACGGAGCAATAACCCCCCGCTGTGCTCTTCTGCTCTTCCTCATGCGGGAAAGCCCTAAGCAACGGTTCACTAATAAAGAAGCTCATACCACCGGTTTACTGATTTACGAACCAATTTAGCAACAACAACACCGCTATCTACGAACCTCACGATATAAAAACTTCACAAATCACGAAACCCTTGGTACACCACAGACATTCATGTGACAAAAAGACAGTGGTTCGACTCTTCTCCCCTACTTCTGGGTCAACAATTCAGGCAGAACATTTTCAAATCGAAAATGGCAGGTGCAAACCTCACCTCAACTCCACACTGTAAGAGATTCGCATCAAGCAAGCCACAAGGATCAAGAAGGGATTGATTTTCTCAGCTCACTCACCGAGACAACAATTCCGAACACCCACAGGTACTGGATAGTGAACCCCAGGGCATTGAACTGCGGGCCTTCCCAGAAATCGGTGTTGATGCCTTCCAATTTCGCCGACACCTCGTCATACGCCTTCTTCTCCTCGGGCGTCATCTCTGGCTCGGGAGCTGAGGTTGTGACGCCCTTGCGCTCTGGCCCCTTGGTAATTTTGGCATGGGCGATGTGCAGCGGCGTCGTCGTCCTGCCCCCGAAACGGTGAATTCCATTGGAAAGAGATGGAAGCCTGACGAAGGAGGAGGCCGCAGGGCGGTGTGAGTGGGAAGAGGAGGCTCGGGGGATGAGTAGCGAGGAGGAGGAGGAGGAAGAGCAGCAGAGGCGCGAGGTCGCCATAGCTGCGTGCTTCGTTGCGACGAAGTGGAATGCTGGATAAGCTTCCCGGTGCAGAAGGGATGGGAATCGCAAGATACCCGGTTTTATACCCTCTGTGGGCTGGGTATCTCTAGGCACTTATCCGGAGTAGAATAGGTCGGTTATCTTCATATATCCGACGGGTATCAGGAGAGTGTCGTCGTTTTCTATACCCGGACGGATCCGGTTGGAACCAGTATACGGCAGGAGCGAGTGTGAAAATATACACGGTAGTTGGGTCTTAGAAGTTACTTTTTCCGACTTCCCCACTTATCCTATGATATGAAACACTCAATTAGTAAGCGATATTTAATATATCTAAATATATTTTGTAGCCATTTTCCTCATAATTTATGGAGCTCGTATGGACATCTTATTCATAATCAAAGTGAAGATTCTCGTGCTCGTTAAATGGTTGTGTAGATACCCCTCAATCATGTTAACTATTGAGCTTAGAACGGGAATTGTATTCTGAGCATGTTGTCCAATCTATTATATTCAAGCCATGCCAAACCACATAGTGGTGCTCAAATACAGGTGTCCCAATTAGAGTAAGGGGTGTCTTCCTTAGACTTGAAGGTATGACAAGTGTATCATGAAGTTGGTTGAAGTTGCATTGGTTCATATACATGTAGGGAATATGGATTTTAGAGGTCAAAGGCATACGAGAACAATTTCGTAACATTCCACAACTCCTTGGGACCATGTATCACATGAGCAATATTGTTCTTTAACCACAAGATTCTATGTTTATGGGGGGCACCCAAGTTGTATATGCGAATTCTTCGACAAGCAATCGTATATTATAATAGTTTTCAATTGCAACCTCTTTCTTTGGAAGGAACCATCATGTAGTTGCTTAATAATGTTATGTAGTTCTTCTTATCCATAATCGAGGGTATATGAGAACCCTTCTTCAAATATGTCCGGAGGATTCATGAAAATAGCCTTGGCATTTTAAGATTTGGGCCATGTTTCTTTTAATACTTTATAAGTAGACGGGTTTGGGTTTGGATTTATGTGAGGCTTCTTCACATGCCCTTCAAGTGTACTTACCAAGGATACTATGATGTAGGTTATTGACATGGCTAAAATCATTTATGCTTAGAAGTATTTCTCTTGAGAATTTGGGAAAGCACCTTGAAGTAATGTGGTTGAGTGGAGTAACATGGGCGACACTTTGTGGATGTATGTAGGTTCATGAGTCTTGGAAAGTCGCTTGCGAAATTAGTGCTCAAAAGCATGGAAAGATGCCCACACCCTAAACCCTAAACTTGCCAATGACCTCCCTTCCATAAAGCAACATATTTGGAGTTTTGTTTAATGGGTTGTGTTGAGGGACATGTTAGGGAGGGAAGGGGAATTGGTGCCTTTCCGTATTGCCTCTTGAGGGGAGGGCTTAATGTGTTAATGAATTTGGGCAATTTGTCTTGTGATCTCTACTTTCTTCTATTGGATAGCCGCTTTGGGGCTTCAATGGGGTTTCGCAGCTTGGTTTGTGACCGTCCCTAGGAAAATATAAAGGGGTGTGGGGAGCTAGGGTTTCCATTAAAATAAGTGAGTAACTCGATGAATACAATAGGCTCATAGTTGCAACTTGTTGATAATTTGTGGGTTTATTGTGATGTGCTTAGATGGCATGCATACGTTGGTGTGGTTCATAGAACATGTATCAAAAAGATATGTGTTTTAAAAAGATCGAATTGCATGTTCAAAATATGAGAATTATCCTAGATTTAACCATCTGACAAGCATAATAAATCCTCGTTTTGACAATGAAGACAAACATATTAACAATTTAAGCTCCGGAATTATGAGGAAAGTGGTTGTGGCCTTAATTTTGATTTGCTAACCACCATGCGGGGTGGACGCTTCATTGGAAACCTAAATGAGGTGTGTGGTGATTATGAAATGAAATTGCCTATGTGTGAGAAATTTATAGAGAAAAGAAATGTATATGTACTAAGGGTAGGTTACAAAAGGGACTCATGTGTTTATACTAAGCTATTCATTTTAATGTGATAAATGTCTCCACCACATACACAAAATATAAATTATGAAAATAAAAGGCAATTATTACACATATAATCCACTTTCACTTTCCAATGAGAAAGTCATTGTACAAATTTTCATCCATAGGACGTAATTCATAATTATTAAACCTTCAAACACATGTCATTTGGATGATAATCATAAATTGAACAAAATTAACACTTCCATTTTCAAATTTTCCTCTAAACATTAAGGGCCCCTTTTGTACACCTACCTTTACTACAAATTCTTGATAGCCTTCATAAATGTACATATAAGAGAAAAACAATGCCTCTCCCTTATGTATATTGTACGCTAAAGCCTCGAGTAATATCTCTTCTTATACTCACATTAGTTTGTACATGGTATGAAAAACTCACCCCATGAGCTGTCCGTCTCATACTAATTGCGTGTTTCATATCCTAGGAGAAGTGGGCTAATCGAAAAAGTAATCATTTAAGAGCCATCAACCTTATGGTATGTGGGTGTGATTTGGTTATCTTTCTTTGTCAAACACCTATATTTGATTGTTGTGTGGTTCATTAAGGATCAAAGGACAAACACCATAAAGACACGTGCTTGAAAGAGATCGGACTACATCTTCAAATTTTAGTAAACACTTAGTAACCACTCAGGGCCACTTCACACACGAGACTGAGAGCCCATGACCATGACACTTCAAGCGCTCTCATTGGTGGAAAAGGCGGAGTTGGTCCAAGTTCGCTTCACACTACACTTGAGGGACCAATGGAGTATGTGAATGCAAGATGGATGTAAAGTTTACATGGATTCCTACATGGCATCAAATGGAACATGTTTCATGGTCAGTTGCACTATTTTCAAAAACCACCTCTTGGAGGTAGGCCTAAGACAAAATTGGGAGACCATGGCACTCTGAATGCTCACATCCATTGATTTATTCTATGTTATCATGTGTGAGGACCCGCATGAATAGAACTCCATTGAAATAGCAATTGGTGAGGGCTCAGTCACATAAGGCTTCACACTACACTAAAGGGTCCGTGACCACACTACATGATTTTGGAGGTGTGTTGGGACGGCCTTTGGACATTTACTTTTGGGTTCTCACAATTTTATGGTCACGGCTCATGGCTCGTGTGTGAAGTGGCCCTCAAACTCAACGATAAAGACAATTGGGAAGACCTATCATGTATTTGGTTAGAGAATCAACCAACATGCACTTCCAGTAACTATAATCAAATAGGGGATTTCCAACCCAAATCTAGATGATGCTTTCATTGTAGATTTGCTTAATGCAACACATAATTCATTGTATAAATCTAATAGAGGTCGGAGAACATGGAAAACAACTGATAACACCCGCATACCTTAGTGTTAAAGGAATTCGGGATCCCGAGTTTCTTGGACCAGAGTCCGGGGAGTTCTGTAGAGAAAACGGCTAATTGCCGAGCTTTCTAGAGGTGGCTCGGATTTTTCAATTTTTACCCGGAAGTGGGCCTAGAGAGTGCAAAATTTATCAGTTGATAGCCCCCATTTCCTAATGTATTTAGGCAATTAGCTGACATTTGTTTTTTCATTTATGCAATTTCCAAAAGGTCTAAAGTGGGGCCGGTTTTATATTTTGGTGGTGGATGTGTCATTGTCATTTATTATTTCTTTCTTTTTAAGTGTTTAGGATTAAATAATGTGGGCATTCACTCTCCATTTTTTTTGTCTAAATAGTATCCTTAGCAAGAGTTGAACCTGGCAAAGCCCCTACCATATTAGGGCTAAGGATTTAGCCTTCGGAAAATACAAGCACCACAAAAAGGTCCAAGTATTATCCGGAGGCTAGTTAGTATTGAAAAATCACGAAATTTGCGTACCATTGCCATTAGTATCAATTGCCCAAACGAACAAGACACATCACTCACACTTGCTGTATTAGGAGAATTCAAATAAGAAGAGGGATTAGCATACAAAAAACGGTACTTAATGTCCTTCTTCCAAAGTGGGATAGTGTCACCAATTATGTCATCTACCTCCTCATATGGCCTTTCCAAGGCAATACGCAACATTGCATCGAGATTCTTACTACCCAACCTATTTCTAACTTTGGCACTCCCTCAAACAATATTTTTGTTTCACTGTAAGTACAATACCTCACAGTTTCGTTGAGCAACAACAACGAAAACCTCTTGAAGCTATTGTCACTCAACAATCCAGCAATTCTAGAACTCAAAAACTCATAATGCAAACGAAAATGCAAGCTCCACCGCTGCGGAATGGAAGTTGTGGCGGGAAGCAAGTAACCCTAAACCACAAGCCAACAAGGCATAGTCTCAAACTATGCATAGTATTGAAAAAATTACCTAATATATATATATTTGGTCGGCTGCCCGCCATGAATATAATTTTTCAATCGGTAATTTGCCATGGATACTCTAGGGCAGCTTGCCTTAATGCCGGCATTTTTTTTCTTCTAATCGGCCCATTTCCGTAAACCTTGATTTTCTTCCTGAACCCCTTCCTAAACTTTCCAATTGCATTTGGAAATTCTCGAAATCAACCGGCTAGCTTGTAACTAACTGCCGGCACTACCCATTCATTGTCTTGGACTTGGACCCTAGGCAATGTAAACCCACCCTCAATGCCATTGCTCATTAAGTACCCAAAAGGTAGATGGGTCTTAAATGGTTACTTGTCCAACTAACCCGCTTCTTAAAGGAGATGAAACACACGTCTAGTATCATACATGACGGTTAGCAAATCCAAATTGAGGCCAAATCCAATTTCCTCATGATTATTGGAGCTCATATGAATATCTTATTCACAATCAAAATGAAAGTTTATTGTGGCCAATAATGGTCATATAGGTCCCCATAATTATGTTAATTGTTAAGCCTAGAATGATTACCACATATGACTTGGACCCTAGGCAATGTAAACCCACCCTCCATGCCATTGCTCATTAAGTACCCAAAAGGTAGATGGGTCTTAAATGGTTACTTGTCCAACTAACCCGCTTCTCAAAGGAGTTGAAACACACTTCTAGTATCATACATGACGGTTAGCAAATCCAAATTGAGGCCATAGCCACTTTCCTCGTAATTATTGGAGCTCATGTGAATATCTTATTCAAAATCAAAATGAAAGTTTATTGTGGCCAATAATGGTCATATAGGTCCCCATAATTATGTTAACTGTTGAGCCTAGAATGATTAGCACATATGCCAATCTCTTTTGGACACGTGTTTTTTTGGTATCCATTCTTGGAGCCACATCTAACCACATACCACTCCAGTATAAGATTAGGTAGCCGAATTAGGTACGTCTAGCTTAGACCTAACGGAAGCAGAAACCACCTGCTTCAACAAGGTTGCTCAGAGTCCAAACCCTAGAACTCACATGCATCATCGAACCCTATCGGTTCCCCAAACCCTAAGCTAAAACCCTAGACAGCAACAAACCCTCACCTGCCGCGCCTTCCACCGCTCATCCATCCAACCATGGCCTCTGCATCATCACACCTGCTTCCATGCCTTCAAATTGCACTTCACAATTGCAGATGTAGCCGCAATCCAGTTGTGACTCTCTGGAGATCGGCCACCTCCCGGGTCTCACATCAATATCAACCTCTACTTCTCAATTTGGACTCCGAAGTTGCAATTTCTGTGTGAGCAATTTCTTGTGTGTGGCAAGATGGAGGGACGGAGCCGGTACGTGTGTCTATCACACCGCTCTCTGATTGGTTTCTCGGATTTCATATATCTCTAGTTTCTCATTTTTGTCGTGGAATTAGCGATTTTCACATCGTCTTTCTCAAGGAAATGTTAAGTTCTTCTGTTTCGGAAGAAACTTTTCTATTGTAGCGAGGTAAGGTAAGTGGGTCTTAATCGGACGCTTTTCTCTCTGCATCTACACCCGCTTCTCATAGGATATGAAATATGCAATAAGTGTGAGATGTTTAGCAAATTCAAATCGTGCCCGCAGTCATTCTCCTCATAATTTTTGGAGCTATTATCAAAGTGAGGATTCTTGTGGTGATTAAATGGTCATATAGATCCTCGCAATTATGTTGATGACTAATGAGCCTAGAGTGGTTAATGTATCCTGAGCGTGGATTTGAGCATATTAGAGAATTCTCAGGATTTGAACTCGTAATAGTGTTGGTAGAATAAATCAAATTGGCCGGAATGGCATCCATATACTTATTCTATATTCACGAGGAATTGGATGGCTTCTGCTTACTAGCTGAGTTTTATTGCATCCACTTTCACCACAACCAACACAGAGTATCAAGAGGCTTATGATGTTGAATATTTCAACCTAAGTTCGCATTGATCACTTGGTATCTAATGTTATGTAGAATTTTGAGCTAACGCTGTCAATTTTCTCTGGAGCTAGAGTCTATCAGAAGAATCTGAATTTTCTGATCCTCATAGTGGTGATTGATGTCTATTTCTGTCCCGATTGGCCTTCCTACTTAGGGTTAGGGTTGTAGTGTTTCTAAACCTAATGTTTACATGTACATTGATTTATGCAGTGTGTTGTGCAAGTTCTTCATGCATGGAGCATGTCTGAAAGGAAGTGATTGCATGTTCTCTCACAACTGGAGCGACCAGGCAAGCCAGGTGAGTTTACAATTAATGGTGATATGCTTTGAATGAGTCAATTTAAAGACCTGTTTTGCATGCATTTTGTTGGATGCGCAACTTCTTTGTGCTACCTGGAAGTTCACTTTTATTTGGCGTATCCTATTTTCTGAGACTAAATAGTTTGGTTGAGAGTTGGAAGTTTGTAAATACAACAGACACATCAGCATGACATAACCTTAGTGGTCCATTGATAAGGTAACTGATCCAGTAGACAGTTTACATCTCATACTAATTGGAAAACTGTAACCATGACATTGTTAGGCCCTTTGAACCTCATCCAAAGGCCGTACCATTAAAAACTGATTGATTTTGTGTGGTCATGGGCCTTCCAGTGGAGTATAAAGACATGCGACCGGCCCCTCAACTGAACCCTATTTCATTTAGCATCCTATTAGTGTGGGCCCTTGAACACAATATGTTATAATAATTCTAGTAGGTTTATGATGAGATTTTGAACAAATTGTGATGGCTTCCAGGGTTTTTAGTTAGACCTACCTCTTTGAGGAGGGCTTGATGCCAAATACGGTAGACCATGACACAACATTATCCATAGCATGTCATGTAGGACTCCACATAGGTTTGTTCAATCCAACAAAACTTCCTTGGGCCCTTGGTCCTTAGGCCTCAAACTGTAGTGTAATGCAAAGTCAAGACACACCATTTTCCACCTATATGATTTTAGATTTCATCGTCACAGGCCCTCAAGCTCTAGTGTAAAAAGTGCCATTAAGTGTCATTGATTGACTTACAGGTATGCACATATTACCAGCGCGGACTATGCACGTATGGAGCGCACTGTCGATATGAACATGTTAAATTATCTCGGGCAGGTCCAGCTCCACCTGTCCCACCTCCAGTGGCAAGGCATTTGCCAGCAGCCATTCCACCAGCGTCTGAGTTAGCCTCAAAAGTGAGCAAAAGTGAGACGCAGGCAAAATCCCTAATTGTCCCCACAGATCCCTGGCAGCAAACTTCAAGCAGCCATAACAACAAAGAGACTGTGACTATAGAATTCCCACCTGCTGAAGGTGAAGAAGATTTTTATGAGCCAGTGATCTCTGATGATCCAAATGACAGGCCTATATGTGCTTTTGCTGCTGCCGGCACATGTCCACTTGGCGAGTCTTGTCGCAACATACACGGCGATCTTTGCCCAACCTGTGGGAAGCACTGTCTGCATCCCCATCGGCCACTGGAACGCGAGGAACACAAGCGGCAGTGTGAAAGGAACAAGAAGAATTTGGAATTGCTATTGAAGAGCCAGGACATTGAATGCTCTGTTTGTTTGGAGAGGGTGCACTCAAAGTTCACGGTGGCCGAGAGAAAGTTTGGGTTGATGTCTGGGTGTGATCATCCTTTCTGCATTGGGTGTATACGAGGCTGGAGAAGTGGATCTCACGCACCAGGAATGGATATTGATACCGTTGTGCGCGCTTGCCCAGTCTGCCGAGTGCCGACACACTATGTGGTTCCTAGTGTCGTTTGGTACTCCACACCTGAAGAGAAGGAGGATATCATCAATGGGTACAAGAATAAGCTCAGGTTTGTTGTTTGGTCTTACCTTACTCTTCAATGTTAGGTATGGTGTAGCCCACTAAGGTAGTTGGGTCGTGAATGGTTACTTTTTCTGACTAGCCCACTCCTCCTAGGATATGCAACACACGATTTATATGAGATGGTTAGCAAGCCTAAATCAAGGCTGTGGCCACTTTCCTCATAATTTGCAGAACTCCTATGAATTTCTTATTCATTATTAAAGTGAAGATTATCGTGCTCATTAAATGGTCATTTAGCCCCCTTCCTCCTGATTATGTCGCCTTTTAAACCTAGAATAGTTTATCATAATTTGGGTTCTTTGGGCATCTTGTCTGGCTGTCCAACAAAACAGTTACATGATATCTGTTGTCAGTTCACCTTGAAAATTGCATTGCTGATTACTAGTGTATGCAATCACTGAGTCTGGATCTCTGTGTGCAGTGATATTGATTGCAGGTACTTCGACAATGGGAATGGTACTTGTCCATTTGGAACCAGCTGCTTTTACAAGGTCTGTAGGATCCATACTCTCTCTAATGCATTTTACATTCCTAGAGAATGCAATTGTTCTGGGGATTCGGAAGGCTTACATGAGCTGTACTTTTGTATGCTTTCTGTACTGTGGATGTGGCAGTGTGTTGTATATCGAACTATTCACATGGAACTTATCTTTGATAAGTCAATCTTAATGTGTGCAGCACGCCTTCAAGGACGGTAGTCGGGAGGAAGTCAAGCTCCGCCATCTTGGGGCTGCAGACGGAAGCACTGTCATCGCAAAGAATGTCCGGTGTGGATTTTCACTCATCACTAAGTTTGACCATTTGAATTCCAGGATGTGGAGGACCTGCTGGAAAAAGCTTATGAACCTTGCTTAAATTCTGGGATTTGAGCACCATGTTTTGATCAGTGAACCAATTTGCTAAAGAGTAAAAGACAGTAAAAATCGGCAAGTATTCAAATAGGTTTCTTCTTGAGTTCCAATGAATGGTCCATTTGTGATAACATCTGATATTGGAGGTCACCAAAGTCTTTCTGCTTACATATAGATCATGGATGAGAAGGTTAGTGCAGATCTAAAGTGAGGACTTTTCAAGAATTTGCTGGGACAAAAGTTCTTCAAGTATTCTACATGAGTTTGTTGTTTTTCTCCCCTTGACTTATGTGTCTTATCATGCTGCGTGCAGGTTGTCAGATTTTTTGAGCAATTTGGCTATATAGAATTACTTGCAGCAAGTCAATACCTAGAGGTTTATGGCCAAGGTTACATTGCCAGTTGGTAAGTGGCATTGGGCGATGGTGTACTGGAGAAATACCTTCTGTGCTTAGAATGGCAGTGATACATAAGCACACAGGCAGAAAGAAAACTTGTCACACAGGACTATCTTGGAGAGTATTACAAAATCGCTTCAGATCTTTGCAGTAGTAGCAGCCAGCAAAGATTGCAGGTACCCTTGTTTCTCGTGACCCTAGTTTCTCTAAACCTCAAATTATTGATAGATTGCATAAGGATTTTCAGTAATTAATAAACATGGCTCTATTTTTCTGTTAAGGCTCTGTTTGACTTCGCCTAATGCTTAGCATGATCGTGGGTTTCAGGTATTTGTATAAGTTGGCACCAGGTATCTTGAGAGTTATGACTGACAAGCACTCCACTGGGGCTTCCTCGTCAAAGAGTCCTACCTCTTCCAAAATTCGAGTGCTGAGAAAGGAACTGCCAAAGATTATCACAAAGCCAAGGCAAATATATTGTGCAAATATATTGGACAAAGCAATAGTGTTTGATCCCAACCATCTGTAAAGTTGGGCAGGTGTCAACAGTTTGCGGTTTAGTTTGTATCCTGCTCTTGGACTTGGCATTCAGAACTAATGTTTGTTAGTCAAGCCATCCTCGATCTGTGAAGGTGACGTGCATTGACACCGCTTTAATTTGAATACCAGATGTCACTATTTTGTGGTGTCACTTATATTGGTATTGAAAACCTTTGGCTTTGCACCTTACAGGGAATACCAACGTTTTGTTCCTTTCATGAGATGTAAGGAGAGTTATTTAAGGATATCATTGACACATTTTCCCACCTATTTCTCATGCAGCCCTAATGATAGCTAATGTGTCATGCTAATAGGGTAGACTTTAACCACATCATGCCACTAAAAGGTTATTGTTGTATATCATCCTGTCGTTTCCTTTCTCCCTGTTTTGTTTGCTGGATGCTGCAAGTTTTTGGTATATGTTTGGGAATTATGCCGTCCTCAATCTTAGGAACACTAGAACCTCAAACTCAGTTTTTTAAATCACAAAGTCAAGTGACCTTGGCTATTCTTCTGCCGCAGTAAAATATGAAGAAACATAGTCACAAATATCTTGGTATATTTGGTATTTGTTGGGGAACTATACGGTCCTCAACCTTAGGAACACTAAAACCTCATATGCAGTTTTTCAAATTACAAAGCCGAGTTACCTTGACTATTCTTCCGCCACAGTAAAATATGCAGAAAAATAGTCACAAATATCTTGGTATTTTTGGTATTTGTTGGGGAACTATGCTGTCCTCAACCTTAGGAACACTCGAACCTCCAATGCGGTTTTCAAATTACAAAGTCAAGTTACCTTGGCTATTCTTCTGCTGCAATTAAATATGCATAAAATAGTCACAAATATCTTGGTATTTTTGGTGTTTGTTGGGGAACTATGCCATCCTCAACCTTAGGAACACTAGAACTTCAAATGCAGTTTTCCAAATTACAAAGTCAAGTTACCTTGGCTATTCTTCCGCTGCAGTAAAATATGCAGGAAAATAGTCACAAATATCTTGGTATTTTTGGTATTTGTTGGGGACCTATCCCGTCCTAAACTTAGGAACACTAGAACCTCCAATGCGGTTTTCTAAGTTACAAAGTCAAGTTACCTTGGCTGTTCTTCTGCTGCAGTAAAATATGCAGGAAAATAGTCACAAATATCTTGGTATTTTTGGTATTTGTTGGGGACCTATCCCGTCCTAAACTTAGGAACACTAGAACCTCCAATGCGGTTTTCTAAGTTACAAAGTCAAGTTACCTTGGCTGTTCTTCTGCTGCAGTAAAATATGCAGGAAAATAGTCACAAATATCTTGGTATTTTTGGTATTTGTTGGGGACCTATCCCGTCCTAAACTTAGGAACACTAGAACCTCCAATGCGGTTTTCTAAATTACAAAGTCAAGTTACCTTGGCTGTTCTTCTGCTGCAGTAAAATATGCAGGAAAATAGTCACAAATATCTTGGTATTTTTGGTATTTGTTGGGGACCTATCCCGTCCTAAACTTAGGAACACTAGAACCTCCAATGCGGTTTTCTAAATTACAAAGTCAAGTTACCTTGGCTGTTCTTCTGCTGCAGTAAAATATGCAGAAAAATAGTCACAAATATCTTGGTATTTTTGGTATTTGTTAGGGACCTATGCCATCCTCACCCTTAGGGACACTAGAACCTCAAATGCGGTGTTTCAAATTACAAAGTCAAGTTACCTTGGCTATTCTTTCGCTGCAGTAAAATATGCAGAAAAATAGTCACAAATATCTTGGTATTTTTGGTATTTGTTGGAGAACTATGCCGTCCTAAACTTAGGAACACTAGAACTTCAAATGCAGTTTTCCAAATTACAAAGTCAAGTTACCTTGGCTGTTCTTCTGCTGTAGTAAAATATGCAGGAAAATAGTCACAAATATCTTGGTATTTTTGGTATTTGTTAGGGACCTATGCCGTCCTCAACCTTAGGAACACTAGAACCTCAAATGCGGTGTTTCAAATTACAAAGTCAAGTTACCTTGGCTATTCTTCCGCTGCAGTAAAATATGCAGAAAAATAGCCACAAATATCTTGGTATTTTTGGTATTTGTTGGGGAACTATGCAGTCCTCGATCTTAGGAACACGAGAACCTCAAATTCAGTTTTTCCGAATTACAAAGTCAAGTTACCTTGACTATTCCTCTGTCGCAGTAAAATATGCAGTAAAAAAGTCACTAATATCTGGAAGACCTATCTTGAAGACGAATATTCACTGCACAGACACAATGTGGAGTCTTTGTTTGGGAAGTTGATCGTAATAGGTACATCAAAAACTGGGTTGACCAAATCAATCTATTTATGACGTTTGCGTCGTGCGATACAGAGGACGCATTTCGGATGCTCTGGCCATTCCACCGCATGGAACAGTGGGACAGCGGATGCTCTGGCCATTCCACTGCATGGATGGATAGACGTAGGGCCAGCATGATGAAACATGAGTGTCACTGTTCGCAGCTCATATTCTCTGAATTCTCTTGCAACACGAGGTCCAGCAATGTTCAGGCAGTGTCCGACCTGCACAAGAACCTAACCTTGGATTAAGTCGTTGAATATGTTGAGGACATTCTAAACTAGGATAATATCTTGTCGCCTGGGCACACCCCTTTCCGGATTCCCAGATTCCTAAATTTCAATGTCACATGTGGAATGTGACGGAAGTATAAACTACAGTGCTTAGTTGACATTCAACATGCGTACAGCAGATTATCAAAGTGAGCCTAGGCTTGGACTTGGTGCCTACAATCGGGGAGAACCGGCAGTTAGTTACAGATGAACCGGTTGAGTTTGAGAAATAACTGGTTGAAGTTCAAGACTGCAGGAAAATTACCAATCGTTTTAGGGTAATTTATAGAATATACCCCAATTTAATAAAGGAAAACCGAAGGATGTCATCATGTAACCGGTTGGACTTGCAAACACTAGGATCTCAACCGAGTATGCCCAAAAATCTCCCCGATCACTGCTTGGTGCACTTGGCAGTGGTAACCTTATTTAGCGTGAACAGTGAGGGACTCACTAATCTTTTTTTCTTCTTTTTTTGAGACAGAAGGCCAACACAGCCAGCGCCTAAGGGCACTCACTAATCAAGAAGTAACAGTTTAGCCTCAATATGGAGCATGTATTCAAATTCAAATCTGGAATGCTGAGTTCTTGTAATTTCAGTAGATTAATTTGAGAAAAGGTTATCTAATAAAATGGCAAGCTCCACTAGGCACTTCACGCTTTGGATGTAACAGGCTCTGAAAAGTAACATCCATGCCACAGAATTTCTGATTATTTTTAGTAGAAGCTTGTGTGTATAGTGTGAACAAGAGTAGTCATCTCACCAGATTCCTGTGGCCGAGAACTCTTTGACTCCGACAATATTGCAGCAGTTGAACTGCTTCAGAGGAAGTCACTTTATGAAAATTCACCAGTGCACACTAATAAAGAATGAAGGGAAACTAGACCGAGTTCAATATGAGAAGGCTGGATATATCTGCTTCGCAAAATAGTATGAGAAACACGTGTACATAAATTTTACAAGTACTGTAGCTATCCAGAAACCATATGTTTAGTTCCATAATCGGAGAATTCTCCCACCACAACACTATGAAATTGTTTGTCGAAACGAGCTTTTCTTAGCTCCTACATTGAAAGGGTTACACTTTCATTAAATGGTAACAATTTCTTCCCAAGCACAGTTTCCCTATGCCTACCTTCACAAGCTTGACTAATGTACTCAAATCTAAGAAAATCGTACGCCAAATCCTTCATGCATGCAGCGTCCCGTAAATGCCAAATTCCACAAGCACCGGTAATTTGGTTGCAGTGCACACATCCATTTCAATCTTCTCTTCTTTGCCAACTATCTTGGCAGTGTCAATTTGCAAGTCCACACATTCCCCCTTCGCTTCCAGATCGTATATTTACAGCCCAACCGAAATGTGTGTCGCTTGTGTAATGACGCAGCTTTCACTTCCGCAAGGCACGGACCAACATTTGTATATATCTGCTACCCTAGACTTCTATTGATGCGACTTGGGAGCACTAAAGTCTAAATTCCTATAAACGTACCAAATTACAAATGAGGAGACCAGTCCTTTTAACAAACCGGCTGTCCCTCCATTACGTTGACAGTTCAGTGCTGCAAGGGAATCAGATCCAGGAGCGCGCAGTTAAGTGACCAAAGTTGTGTGCCTACTGCTGCAAGGAACAACAAGGATGCCACCGGCAGAACTGCCATAAGAACAGAGAAGATAGTAAGAGCTGTGCCGGGCCTTAAAGTGAGTAATTGACTTTGCAAGGTGCTGAGCAGCAGGCAGATATCAGCCCGGTAGCCTGCGTAAGCGGATCTCTCCCATTCCTGCCACTCGGCAGGCAACTCATAGTTCGACTCTTGAATTCGCAAGCTCTGAATTCTCTTCCTTAGAACCATCATATTTGAATCCACAATACCCGAACCGCCTACACATTGAGACATCGAAAAAACATCAGTTTCCAGCACATTAAGAGTACTAGAAAATTCTGGTTTCCAGCAGGTCAAGAGAACAAGAAAACACTAGATTCCAGCATATTAAGAGATTATGAGAATGTCAGATTCCAGCACATTAAAAGACTACAAACAATCAATTTCCAGGACATGAAGATAACGCAACATTAAGTTTCCACAACGAAATGCGTCAAGACTGCATGCAGGGGGAAATCTTGCATGCAAAGTTCAAGAAACATGCGATGCAGTCTGTAGGCAGATAGAAGAAACTCACCAGTGCCGGTTGACTCAGGCTCCGCCATACCGGATGCTCGAACTATCCCCGCTCTCTGTCTTCTGGATGTCCCTGACTTGGGTGCACTTCTTAGCGGGAGCGTCAGACTCGCACTTCGCGTGTTAGAAGACAAAAGCTGCGATGACATCATAGCAGTGACCGACATCTGCGAAATCTCCAGCTTCAGAGCCATTGTGTACGAAGTATCCAGAACAAAAGTGACGTGTCCTCCGTTTTCCTTTCTTTAACGCCGTGCTTAGGCCAAGGTCATCTAGCGTTACAGACGCATGCAGATATTTTCCTCCGCTTTCTCAAACTAAGCTTAGTGATCTCCTTTGCAGTCACTCTTCCTTCAATCGACCTCTCTTGTCTTTAAACAGGACACTCTGCTCGGTTTCCACCACTCAAGAAAACACAACGAGCCGTTCTTTAGGAGTTTCGACGAATTAAATACAAGGAACACAGATCCACTACGAAACCTTCCCTTCCTTCAATCAACCACCACTTATCTTTAAACAAGACACTCTGCTCGGTTTCCACCGCTCAAGAAACACAATGAGCCGCTCCACAAGAAATTTCGACGAATTAGACACAGAATAAGACAGATGTACTGAGTAATCGTCTCCAACTGCACCGATTTGCACTCTCCTCGATCCTCTCTCAGCCTCCCTTGTGTCAAATCTCCGCCTCTCCAGCACTTGGCTCGAGTTACGCCTCTTGTGACTCGTAAGACCGAAGCTCCGATTCTCTTCTCTGTGAGAGCTTTTCTGCTGTCCTAAAAATGGAAGATCGCGTCGCAAGTAGAGTAATCTGAGGTGTGGAGTCCGATACGAAGAACGTCGGATGTCGTGCCACAGCTGGTTACGCAGGGAGGGAGGGAGGGAGGGAGGGAGGAAGGGCGAGCGAGAGAGTAGCGAAGTGAATGGTAAGTTCGCAAAGCTTACATCGTCCTTGTTCCCCCAGAGGAGTATTTGAGAGAGAGAGGACTGTTCACGGGCCGGGCTCCCTTAACCGCGCCCGTGATTCCCATCGCGGGCGCGGGCAGGGCAGGCAGAAACTCCGGTGACGGATGGATGACGCTGGAGCACATCCATAACATTACTAAGCAGCTACATGATGGTCTCTTTCCAAAGACAGAGGCTGCAATTAAAAGCTTCTGACAAGTTACAGTTGCTTATTGAAAAGTTCACAATATAGAATTCGAGTATTCCCCTATAATTGGGGCATTCTGAAATTAGAGAAGAACCATGTTCATGTGATATACGGTCCCATTGAACACAACCAATGAGATGTGTAATGTCATGTTGTATATGGGCTCTATACGATCATTTAATGAGCATGACAATCTTTTTCTTTAATAATGAATAAAGTATCCATATGAGTTCCAAAAATAATGAAGAGAGTGGCTACATCCTCCATATGGATTTGTTAATCATCTTGCACTAATTGCATGTTTCATATCCTAGGAAAAGTGGGTCTAGTGCTAAAAGCATATGTTTAAGGTTCATCAGCTGAGTAATGTTATGACTTAAACAAGATGATACACCCAAAACGAACATCGTTGCTTGGAAATATCACTCATATAATCAAACATACAAGTACAAATAGGTAGGGAGGGAGGTTGGCACCTTCAAGCACCACCAGTGCATTCCAGTCCGGAACTTGAGATTTGGCACCCAAAATTCCTAAACTCCACTAGAATAAATAAAAAATGGCGCCACTAATCAACACTACATGAATAAAGAGGCTACATGATACAAGAAGTAAGAGCAAGGGATGGCAACCGTAGGGGTGGAGAATGGAAGAGAAAGTGCTGACACCACTCATCCCACCCAACTAAACCCTAAGCAATGTGAGCCCTTGGATGGGAGGATAGGCTCCATTCATGGCTCACAATGCAGCTCATTGGCTACTCCTAATAAGAGAGGTTAGAGGCAGATGCCACTTTTTAGACGACTACACTCCATCCATGTAAAGCTAGTGGGTGCCATCTCTTGCCCACAAAGAGTGGAGTTGGCACCTTAGAAGGCAAATATCCATTGTGTAAATCGATTCACTTCACCAAAGCAAAGTGATTACTAGTAACCGGGAAAAATGGGGTTCTGGATAACCATTTGGAGTAACATAGTCTTAAGAGTGTTTTTTTTTTGGTTTTTGTTTTGGTTTTCCCCCTTCTTCTCAAAACATGATGATAAAACGTACAACCGGTGCAACACAAATAGATATGTATATCTTATAAAGTACAAGTCAACACTAATGTTAAAAAAGCTACATTCTTTGTAACAATCCATAGCATCTCGTGACCTCAAATGGTAATCCTTACTAGTTGAAAGAAACAGTGTAGTGTGTTCAGACAATTAACAAACTATAACTTTCCGTTTCATAGATTTCTTTGCCTTGCATTGTTAGCTTTATAACAGATGAACAACGCATGATCTTTTTGGAGAAAGAAAACAAGTAAGAATATTGTGAATATTCTCAAATAATTCAAAGTAAGGAATCCAGTATGGAGGCATTTCACTCAACCAGATAGATGGGTGAGTCCAATTCCCATATTTAGCTCTCAATGTCTTACGTCATCGGACGAAACTTAGAAACATGAAGAAACTAATGCCAGTATAAATAGTAAGAATATTGTGAATAGCTCCAGTGTATACGGTAATTATCGATGCTATGAATAGTATTTTCAAACAATGTCAAGATGACCAATGCTTCCTATCTTTAGTGCCAGGAATATAACTTCACCCAAGTTTTTTAGTGTCATCGTGAGTGTTTAAGCAATAATTAACAGAATATTACCGCTTTGTTTGAGAAACCCACATAACAAAGGCACTTTATTCCATGGTCCAATGAACCTGACCCTTGCCATGGCGGAGTTAATGTTATATTTAACAGCTTACCCTTTATTTTTTACCCTGTGCACCTCAAATCACCTTGGATGCCCGTCTCCAGAAGCCAGTGGATGGATGAGAAACGGCCCATCCATCGCATTGAATTCTTTTTATGCAAGCTGCCCGGCCCAACCCGGTCCGACCCAAGCCACTGACCGAGCATAGCGGGAAGCTACAGTAGCTGGGCCTTTCTCGCTGAAATATCTCCGGATATCTAGATAATCACTGTTCTCTTTACATCCTCCAATGTTCATCATGTGTACATGAGCTGTGGCGGTGGTCAAGAGGAGCGAGAATCATCACATCGCGTACATTTGGGAGGGCAGAATCTGGTGGAACCTTTTCGGGCGCTAGTTGAGGGGGGGGGGTGAGTCAAGTGGATATAGTAAGAGATAGAAAGGGATTAGGAGGGCCTAGTAATAAGCTTAAAGCTTAGGGATAGGTCCCACTACTTCCTAGCCTTTGTTTTTTTGGGGGGGGTCTTTGCATTTACTAAGGCAACCTTTGCGTCCGTTTCCAAGTCTCTTCTTTGAGCTTTCAACCCACCCCCCCCCCCCTCCCTTGACATGAATTTGCTTATTTGCCATTGGCAACCTTTTGGCTCTCCCATGTAGAGATATTTCCCAATTCTTTGTCTTTTCCAAACACCTTTCCTTAGGGAGGAGGGGGGCTTTCTTTCACTACCAACATATGATAGCATGCCCATGTTTATTGGTGTGAACCACCAATGAACGGTTCCTACCAACATTTGGTTGCATTTAGTAGTCATCAACGGCCAAATTGGTGCTAAAAGTGGCCCATGTTGGTAGGAGTTGTTTGCTGGTCATTCACACTACACAAAATATGATATTTAGTGTGACTTACTATTCGGAGTTACATGTTCCTATATCTTTTCACTGTTAATGTATGTTTTTACCAAGTAAAGATGTTAATGTTCTATAGTGTGCAAACAACCAATTCGACCATGGTTAGTAAAAAAATGAGATGCATAGTAGACAATTATAGCATTGTGTAATTCCAAATAGTAAGTCACACTAATATCATATTTTGTGTAGTAAGTGCGGGCATGCTATGAGACCTTGGCAATGGTCGTGCGTCATTGGAAGAAACAAGCAAAATACATATTTTCTAGTGACGTAAGACAAAACTTCAGTGACATGGGATAACTACCCAGGATCATATGCTTGTAGTGTTTCTTAGTTGATTTAAATTTGCATTACATTTAGCACGGCTCCTTCTTCCAATAAATTGAAGTTGGTTTTGAAGTCATGGAAGCAACCGGCTTATGGGACCAGGAGTAGATTAAGGTGGAGGCAAAATTAAACTAATTTCCATATAGCAATTAAATATTGATTAACATCACTATGGTGATTGAGTCGGTGGAAAGACCTGAGACAACCTGATTTTGCATATTGATACAGGAATACAATGTTTTCTTTCTTTGATGTCCAGTTGTAAGGAGAACGTTCCAACACAAATTGTGTCTCATTTTCAACCACGTTGAAAGAACGTAAGCCTACACAATATGTTATCTCTAAGGATTGGATACAGTTGATCACCAACCAATTTCAATGGCAAGTCTATATTTTGAAGTGCAATAGCCACCAATAATTTGGACTCGGGTGGTGACAAAGGTTGTTTTCAAGTACACTTCACAATCATAGCTGAAAAAGTTTTGAGGTGAGCATAGTCCAATTTCTTTCATAGTCCTCCATCAATGTGGAATAAGATATGAAAAGCGAAATGCAACGACAACTCATGGGAACCCATATAACACACGTAACTAGGAGAATTATCACATGCAAAAGTTCCACTCATGCATCCAAACTAAAGAACAAGGTGGCACTTGTAATTTTGTACTTGCTTCATTCCAAAGCAATTCCATTTCACTAGTTTGGTTTTTTAAAGATTGTGTCCAATGTCAATGATCTATAAACAAGGAGCAACATGGACCTTCTACACAATGATTCCCGGAACAACAAAGAAGATGTCACGTTTACATCTTTCTTGCATGCACTCCCTCTTACTAAAACATTCAACCTATAACAACCTTCTTGCTACATGGCTAACCTCCTTGTCACACATGAAATCATATAATAAAAGAGTTGTGGGAATGTATGTTTCATAGTACAAAATGTCTTTACATTTATAGACCGGTAGACAACCCTTATTCAGTTACATTTCTTGATCGGACGTCTATATCTGCGTGGTTTGTGGGTAGGAACAGCTCCGAGAACGGGATACCAAAAAAAGAAAATGTAATTGAAAGAGATTGGACTACTTGCTTAAAATGCGCTAAAATATGTTTATGTCCAGGTGTCAACATAATTGGGAGACCTATATGACCATTTAATGAAGATGAGAATCTTCATGTTGATAATGATTAAGATATTCGTATGAGCTCCAAAAAGGATGAGTATTCTAGCTACAGTGTCAAATTGGATTTGCAAACCATGTTGTACTAATCTTATGCTTCATATCATGGGAGATTTAAGCTAATCGGATAGAGGTGCATGTTGACTAATAATTGTTTCAAAATATAAGTATGTGTGAACTAGTGTGGACACACACATTTGAAAACGCCGGGTTTGAAACAGACTTCGGTGGGCCAAGGCATAAATATGTTAACCTTGACACATGCTTAACCTTAAGGAGCTTGGTTTTGATGTTGGTCCCTCTTATATTGGGTAGAAACATCCATTTTCATCAGTGGTCAAAAACAAAGGTTTCAAACTTTACAAAATTGTCGTCTTGTAACGGAGTTCAAAACGGGTGATTCTAGCCAATCAAAGAGGGACCCACCCTAAAACCAACCTCCTCAAGACAAAAATGTACAAGTTCAAACCAAAATTCTTTTACTCTGGCCCACCAAACTCATTTGTAAACCAATGTTTTCAAAACGTGTGTGGCCTCACATGAATAGGGAGAACCGCATGTTGTGCTACATATACCCACAACCACCACTGAACCTAAAACCACCACTATGTACAATATGTATACATTTGGAAGCAACAAACATAAGTATGTGGTACATAGGGATGGTTGTAGGTTGGGTGATGGTTTTGAGTGCACATACGTTAGTTACATATGAACCGTCTGAATTTGAGAAACAACTGGTTCAAGTTCAAGACTTCAAGAATATTTACCGACCCATTTAAAAGAAATTGTAGAATATTCCTAAGTTTAACATTAAAAAAACTGAAAGATGTCAACATGTTGAAAACCGGTTGGTCTTGGAAACACTAGGATCTCGACTGAGGGCCACTTCACACACAAGGTTGAAGGCCCATGACCATGGCAATGTAAGAGCTCTCATTGGTTGAAAAGGCGGAGACCGTCCAAGTTCACTTCACTCTAGGAGGTGAAGGCCTAAAGGCCCAAAGAAAAGTTTGTGGATGAAAAGTCTACATGGAGTCCTACATGGCGGGTTGTGGATAAGGGTGCATGGTCTACCCAAATTTGCACCAGGCCCACCTCCAAGAGGTGGGCTTAACGCAAATTCCGGGAGACCATGATTTTATAAATTATTTTTCCTGCAGGACAAATTTCAAGGTAGATTGCATGGCAAATTCCAGAAGAGATTCCATGATAGATTCCATGATAGACAAACATCACCAAATAATTCTCTTAAATTGATAGAGTTTGAGACATACTATATTAAACCAAATCCTCCCCTCTTTTTTCCCGCCAACAAAATATGCAACGGTCCCGCAACATGATCCATTCTCACTCCAGACTAAGCTTGAGAGCCCGTGACTACATAAAACGGCTTTCCCAACACCCATGGTACGGCCTTTGGATGAGCGTCAAGGGCCCTCACCATTACAAGGTCACGGCTCATGGCTCATGTGTGAAGTGGCCCTGATTATGCTCAAACACCTCCCCAGCCAACTGGGCCTCCCCTTAACCGTGGCATTCCATAGGAAAGATAAAATTGGCCTTAGAATGTCCAAGACAATGAAAGAGTAAAAGGCTTCCAACATCTAAAAACACAAACCCCGGTGTCTCATGGGAACTTAATGTCCCCCAGAATTCACTCACCCCCCTACTTCCTATGCATTGCTATTATTAAAAGAAAACCCAACCGACGATCATTAAATTTGGACCGCAATCTTTTGGAGGTGTTGTGAAATTCTCGGGACGTGTCATCTAGTGCCCAATTATCACATGAAATGACGTGGCAAGACAAGGAAGGGTCACGAGGTTGGGCTTGATGGATGGATCGGTCACGAGGGAGGAGCCTTGCTTCTCCTCGACTCGAGACTTGAGCCATGAATCAAATCGAGCCCCAAAGATCGAAGATATGCATCGGGGAAGCATAATAATGCAGCTATTTCTAGGACGGGGCCGAGGGACGACGCTCAGTGGCTGATGTCACGTGCACTAGACTTTAAGGTCACCGACGCTCATTTGCATGCGAACTTGTCCTTTGTTTGTTTGGTTGGTTTCTTAACACCCTACATAAAGGAGGGGGGGGGGCATTTAAAACATGCATCCCCTAGGTTGGTTGTCGATTCATCCCAACTTTATGGGTTGCTTCACACTATGGCCGTCCAAGTTGAGAGGGTGTGGGATCGAATGGTCAACTTTTGTTGAGAGTCCAAAGAAATGGGCTGAAAATAGTCCATAAATTATAGGAATTGGAGCCTTTGGGTGGGTATAGTGTGAAGTCTCCTAAGGCTAAGCCCAAAGGAAGAAGGAGCATCCCACTTTGTTCCCTGCCTAAAATAACCTCTCCAATCTAACGGCCCAAATCTTGTTAGTTTTTTGTTTTTTTTAATGATGAAAAAAAAATCGACGGCCTCTCGACCATAGTTTGGGTATCCATTCTTGTCCGACCCAACCTTCGTTTGAGAATTTGTTAGCTTGGTCAAAAAGTATTGCCATGTAGGCATTTTGGAGAGCGACGGCCTTTGGACTTTGGCCTCTAGTGTGAAGGGTTGAGAGGCCGAATTCTGGGTTTCTTGCAATCTGATTGGTGGAAATTGACGGCCTCTTGACCTTTGGCCATAATGTGAAGCGGCCCTAAGTTCACTGGTTCAATTGGGTCACTTGTTTTTGCGTGTGGTTGGTTACTTCACACCTATATAAGGGGGAAATCAGTAAAAAGATGATGTTGATTCATCCCAATCTAAGTCATGCTCCAATGTCAACTTATGGTTTGTAAGGTCATCAATTCAATTGTGTCATTTGTTTTTGTATATGTTTGGTTTCTTAACACCTATATAAGGGGGAATTAGTAAAAACATGTCTCTCGAGTAGGTCGGTTTGTTGATTCATTCCAATTTAACTTCAAAATCTATATGATGAGTTTGGGGGCCTCTAGCCATGATTTAAGGTTTCGTTGATACCCAAAAAAAAAAAAAAAAAAAACTAAACTTTGGGCTATATAATATTAATAATTGTTTTCACTCTCCCCCTCCTTCGGTCCCCTCCCTTAGGGGCGGTTTACACTATGGACCATGAAGTCATCCCACGTAAGAGGCCTATTTTGCGTGGGACGACTTCATGGGACGACTTCCATGGTCCGAGTTACTAAAATATTAGTTTTCATGGTTCATGGGCCCTTCACTAGGTGTAAACCGAATGTGGACCATGAAGAATGACCATGCACCAAAAAGGCTTAAAACGGCATTTTTCTGACATGGGCCCTTGCTCTTTTTCCCGGACCACCTCTTTTGCTTGTCCCAACGGAAAACCCGTTGGACCATGGCAGTGGATAGAGTAGGCTTAAAAAATAATATTTTGTGGACCTCAACCTCCGTGGTCACTCTACCATTTTTTCCTTGGTGTAAACCCAAGTCGTCCCGGGACGACTTCAACGTCCAATCACATCGCTTAGACGGCCGTGGGACGACTTCATGGTCCATAGTGTAAACCGCCCCTTAGTAGGTGTTGTGAACATTCACCCATTGAAGCCTATGTATAGGTTACCACAAACCTTACACACATATCATGTTAAGTAAAAAATATTTTTTTATGGCCAAATAGTGTCATATGTTATCATGTGATGTGGAAATTGAGTCTAGGCAAAGAACTTGAGCGTACGGTAATTGTTGACATGCTATCAATCTAAAGTAAAGACTCATGTTAGAAGTGAGTTTCAAAATTGCATTGGACTTAGTTGTTTATCTATCTATAAAAATAGAGTGTGTGTGTGTGTCTTGTATTATGGGTATAACTAATTACTACACATGAACGTGGAGGGTATCCCACATAATATGGTGGACCAACCTTAGGTTGTCACTTGCCTACTTACTTCACACCTTGCTCCTCACTCCTAATAATAATAAAAGTAACACTTGTATCCAAGTACCTGCATGAAATTGAGCATGTCAGCCGTATGTTGATCATGATAAATCATGATGTGACATAGGGTGTTATGCCTCCTTTCACTCTTATACTAAATGTCAAAATGCAAGAATTTTTTATTTCCAAGAACTTACTTATGTTGACAAGTGGTGTTATGTGAATAATTAATGGACATGATGTTTTCGGGGTTGTAGGCATTTTAGCGTGACCCTCCGCAAAATAATGTGTCCGGCATTGATTACCATAACCAATGCAAACGTCATCTTATTTTGAGCACCTAAAGTGATAACGTAACGCCCTTTACATTAGTAAGAAGATTGGTGGGGACCCAACTCCCAAGAGCAAGAAATGTAGCGTTGGCCTTTTGAATAGGCACCAATCATCCATGAAATGATGGATGGACTTATGCACTTCTATAGATTATCATTACAACCTACTCTCTCTCTTTTGGTTACATATGCGACATGCATGTAAACTCATTCATTATGTAGAAAATGTCTCACGTCTACGATACATCAATCCATCTAGATCCCCATATTCAATGATATATATCGTAAGGCCATTGTGAGCAATTTTATTGAATGGTTCGGGATTTCGATATGTGCATATTAGGCATTTACATCCATGTAGGTTGCTTGCCCATCAAATTCTAATGAAAATAGAGATTCCACCATGAATGGCTCACTTAGGGTTGGTTTCCATGTAGGCTGCTCACCCACCAAATTCTAGTGAACATGTAGATTCCACTATGAATGGCTCACTTACCCTAAGTAAGCCATTCAGGATGGAATCTACATTTTCATTAGAATTTGGTGGGCGAGCAACCTACATGGAAACCAACCCTAAGTGAGCCATTCATGGTGGAATCTACATTTTCACTAGAATTTGGTGGGTGAGCAACCTACATGGAAACCAACCCTAAGGAAGCCATTCACGGTGGATTCTACATTTTCACTAGAATTTGGTGGGCGAGTAGCCTACATGGAAACCAACCCTAAGCAAGCCATTCACGGTGGATTCTACATTTCCACTAGAATTTGGTGGGTGAGTGGCCTACATGGAAACCAACCCTAAGCAAGCCATTTGAGAGAGAGAGAGAGAGAGAGAGCACCCATCCCACATGAAAAGCTCTAAAATAATATGTATCTTATTTTTTCTAGTTGATTTGACATTGAAACTATCCTATTCAAAAAGACCCTTGAATTCATCCAACGTCAGAACTCGACCCCCTATAGATGTGTACCCAAATTCATCTCAAATGACCCCAAGAAGAACAACTTGGAGTCTTTCAAACTAATTATGATGTTGTTTCAACTTAAAAAAACAACCTCTAGGATGCACACTATTTCGCCCTTTCATGATTGATGGATGGATGAAAGGCACGCTTGGATATGATCTCTCCGTCTCTCTATGTGTGTGTGTCTGATGTAACTTTCTTTCAACCTAATGAAAATAGTATTTTGCCGTGCAACTTGTGACTGAGTCAGTTGGCTTTTTGGTGGCAGGCCACCTTGCCTTTCCGTTCAGCCAATCCCTTCAACCAACCATGGATTCCTATGCAGGGCGAGGAGATATAAAGGTCATAAAGGACTCATAAAGAGCTCCATTCGTTAACTTAGGGCCACTTCACACAAAAGGCTGAAGGCCCCTGACCATGGCAATGTACGAGCTCTCATTGGTAGAAAAGGCAGAGACCGTCCAAGTTCACTTCATATTAGGAGGTGAAGGCCTAAAGGCATAAAGAAAAGTTCGTGGATGAAAGGTCTACATGGAGTCCTACATGACAAGTTGTGGATAAGGGTGCATGGTCTACTGGAATTTGTGTCAGACCCACCTCCAAGAGGTGGCCGTGACGCAAATTCCGGGAGACCATGATTTTTTTAATTTTTTTTCTTCCATAAGGACAAATTTCAGGACAAATTGCATGGCAGATTCCATTAGTAGTGTCTGGGTAGTGATGGGGGGTACTCGTGGAACCACCACATACACTTTTCCAACCATGGAATGCTCGTTGCTAACATTTTCCCAAACACCATATACTCTAAAATGGCAAGAATGCCATGCTTTTGGTTTGTACAAGGTGTATGCGGGTGTTGTATTCAATTATTGTTCCTAATCGGACACCCTATATTTGATTGGTGTGTGGTTTGGTGAGGATCAAAGAACAAACATTATAAAGGCATATTTTAGAATGAGATAAAAATGCGTCTTCATGTTTCATTACTTAGTCCACACTCAATATATTGTGAACACAATTGACATGACGTATGTATTCGCTTTGAAAATCGAGAATTATATGCTTCCGATAACCATAATTAACTAAATCAAACGAGGTCCAATTTCAATCCGATTTTTGTTGATGATTCACCGTACATCTGCTAATGCAACACATATTTCATCGTGTAAATCTGATATGCACGGAGTTGGATAACATGAAAAAAATAAACCGAATAACACCCATATGCTATATATATATATATATAGCCAAAAAGCCAACGCCAATGAATTAAGTAACAAAGGAAGATGCGTCCACTTCAAGGGGAGGCGGGGCCCGTCGTACGCGAAACACTGCCATGTAAAAGTAACACAACCAAGACCCACCACGGACAACCCCCCCAGACCCACTAGACCAAGGACAACCTCCACCCCACTTGCCAAGGACCCCAAGCCACATGAAGATTCATAAGAATGTGATGTTGCTAGATTTTTGGATTTCAAAGTGAGGCTAGGGTTAATTCCTAGGGAATTTGTGTGCCACTAGGAGACAACTTTTCATTTGTGTGGAAATGCTCATGAATAATTCAAAACCTTAGAACGGGTTCATAAACTTTTCTAGTCCCCTCTCTTGGATACAAAGCTCATGAAATGGCTTCATCAAAGCCCATTGTAAAATAAAGAATCTTGATTCCAAGATAGTAGATTAGAAATCGATCAAAAAGGTCGAGGACCCTACTGTGAGAAGAAGGAATTATCGTTTACAAGCATACCTCTCATCCATCTAGCATAAAACCCTAATCCCTTGTAAGTTTCTTGCCAATTCATCTCAAATGACCTCGGTTAGATTAATTCGGGTTCGTTAAAGCTTATTCCGGTGTCAAATCAACTAAGAAAAAGCAGCCTCCGGGTTGCATACTTTTGGAAAGCGACGGCCTTTGGACTTTGGCCTCTAATGTGAAGGGTCGAGAGGCCGAATTCTTGGTTTCTTGCAATCCGATTGGTGGAAATCGACGGCCTCTCGACCCTTGGCCATAGTGTGAAGTGGCCCTAAGGGATCATGCCAAATTCTTCCTTTGGAGAGAAAATCATATCGTTGAGATTTGAAAGAAAGAGAGAGAGAGAGAGAGAAAAGGGGAAAAGAGTGACCCAATTCGGGAACTTTTGCTATATGACAATAAATCTCACACAAAAAAGTTGTGTGATTCTTCCATCAAGCAACTATGAAACACAGGTACCCAATTGCAAATTGCTCGAAATTGTCAAATGTTAGTGGTGAATGCTTCATGAGTACGAATCCTTTCAAGCTAAAAGGCAGGCGAGCCTAAACCGGACACTTTTCGGAAATGGTGACCAATGCATGACGCTTCCCGCTGCAATTTGGAAAATTCTAACCACTTTATGACCTGCGTCCACTTTGCACTACAAGTATACGAGACCTAGGCAATGCATCTTGTGTCGGTGAGCTTTCTTGCAAATTTATCATAGTGGTAGATTTGAGGAGTTTTGAATGATGTGTGACGATTTTCGCCCAAGGCAAGATGAGTTGACTAGGACTCATATGCTTGTAGTAATGTCAACATACCATGTTTTTTTATTGATGTATCAATCATGGTTGCTGTAGTGGTATTGAAAGACTCCCCCACAAACTGTTACACAAAGGGACCACATCTTGCTCTTTGCCCTTACTTTCTTGGATTATCATTAGGACATGTTGAGTAGGGTTTGCAATAGCCAAAAAGACAGTAGGTTATGCAAGTTGAGTAGGATTTGCGATAGTAAAAACGACCGTTGGTTGTGCATGTTG
This sequence comes from Polytrichum commune, assembly GCA_950295325.1. Lineage (NCBI taxonomy): Eukaryota > Viridiplantae > Streptophyta > Polytrichopsida > Polytrichales > Polytrichaceae > Polytrichum > Polytrichum commune. Next base: position 36,152,821 of record OX485808.1, on the reverse strand, counting down.
TTTGTTTTACAACTCTTGCATGGAACCTTAAGGGACAACCACACATGTTTGGATTTTTCTCCATAAAAAATGAGTAGGTAGAAGATGAACATTAGGGAGGTAACAAGATTGGAAGGTTGCAGGAGGCAACAATCCAAGGAACAACGCACGGAGAGGGATGGGAGTCCCCTTTGAAATATTTGTCCCATATTCATATGTAAACATATGATGTTGTAAACTCGCATCCTTAAAACTATATGTGATTCACCACAAGGATATGAATCTTAGACACATTGACATGTGCCATCACTGAGAAATTATCATATGTCACTGGAAAATATGTAAATCTACCCAAATGGTAGATTTCCAAATATGTGTCACTGATGAAGGACAATTGCCTAGCTAGGTTGATGTTAACCTCTTTGAGATCATCTGGCTTCTGCAGCTAATATTAATAGTTGAGTTTGAGAAATAACTGGTTGACGTTCAAGACTTCTTGAAAATAACCCATCATTTTAGAGGGATTTGGAGAATACTCAATTAAATAAAAGAAAACGTGAAAGATGTCAACATGTAACCGTTTGGACTTGGAACCACTAGGACCTCGACCGATTATGTCCAAAAATCTAAACCCACATGCCTTACAATTATGAATCGAATGGCTAAGGAAATGATTTAAACCGGCAATCACCTCATGCTAACTATGTGTTTCATATCGTGCGAGAAGTGGGTGTAGAGCTCAAAGTGTGCATTTAAGTCACACTTACCTTAATGGATCATGCAAACACTACAAGCATATGAGACTTGTGCAATACGTCTTGTGTTGATCAAAGAGTGTGCAAATCTACCACCATAATAGATATCCAATGTGTTCAATGACGCAATACAATGTTCATTGAGGTAGGATGTGTTGCCCAAGTCTCAAATGCTTGTAGTGAGAGTAGAGTTGTGATGATGATGAGAGGCTACGAAGATGAGGAAATAAGGGAACTTCGAAAATGTTGCTTTGGGTGCAAAGGAAGAAACCGTGAAGGTAACTAAGGTAGATGAGGCTAATGTGGACAACTCTAGCAATGTAGAATCATCCAGCCGATGGATTTGAGCATTAGAAGCTTGAGTAGGTTTAGCAATTGCGAATCATGACCAAATAATTTGAAACCGTTGGAATCGGAGTTGAGGAAGGTGTTGATCTAGGCTCCGGAATCAAAGATTCTTTACTTCCCAATGTGGTGTTATAAAGGGGAACTCTTTTATCGTTCAATGTTGTATACATGGACAATGTCATTAGAAGATTCTACATGGGATCATTTGCCAATGAAAACCAAGTTGAATGCCAAATTGGTTGTGTCATGTCTCTAAAGTGGTCACATGTAAGATAAAGTGTTGCTAATTTAATTTTTAAGACAATACAAGTTGGTCAACACCTCACAAGCACATAATGCCTCCTAATTTGCCCACCTTGGACACAAAAAATAAAGCGTGTCATAGCTTGGTAGATAGCACTCTTCATTATGGAAGATGATGGGTGTAGTTTGACTTTTGAAAAGATGACTAACCCAAATATCATTAAGGCGACATGCAACTAAATCACCATGTATTATGCACCTACCAAATTAAAGTGATTGTACTGTCAATTAGGAGCCAAGAGTAGGTGTCCGATTAAGGAAGCTAACCTAATTAGCCTCATCTACCTTACACGTGGTGGCACTCGCATGGGTTACAGTTATTAGAACTTGATTTAGAGCTGCTAAACCATTTCTAAGTAGCAAATTTTTGGAGCTGCTTTGGCATTATAAATAAGTTTAAAAACTACAAATTCTAAGAAACTCAACACCTAGGGGGTCTAGATGATGCACCCTGATTCAGACAATTACTTCTAATTGATTTTATAACTATTCTAAAACAAAAAAAACGCACACCTTGCCTTAATTGAACACAAATCATATCAATGGAGTCCTTTCAAAGCCTTCTTTCCAAACATGTGTCTCCACTTTGTGAAAGAACAAATCATAAATCTATTAGAAATACTTATATAATATAAGAAGTGATTTAGAAGCAAGTGTTCTAAAAGGGAGAGTTGCCACCCCGGGACCGGACCCCATCCTCTAACAGCCAATCCGCATCCTCCATCCTCCCACGTGTCACCTTCTTAGTGGCGGAGCTCGAACATCCGAGAGGGTTGGTCTTGTCCCTACAGTGGCGTTGCGTTCGTTGGTAGTTGATAGTAGTACTCCGGTGAAGGGAAGAATCGATAAGTTGGGGCACAAAAAAGATTCACTTGTCTGAATTGCGGCTGCAATGGTGAGAAGATGAAGGGGTTTAAGGATGTACTAAAACTCAAGGGATTGCGTTGAGCGGTGGACGTTTGAGAAAAATCTGCGGATATGATGGCCAATTTTGAAGGCATGGCTGTTGGAGTTGCATCATCATCATCACCAGTATCTCCATGCATTCTTGCAAGAAGTCGTGGAGCAAGACAAGTAGATTCCTCTGCACTTGTGAGGCTTTCTGTCACTAGGGATGTAATTGACACAGAATTTTGAAATTGGTGCCTCCTTTTCATTCTCTCAATTCCACATTGCCAATTAGGGTAGAAGGCAAGGTATGGTAGGGGGACACACAGTTTTTAGTGCAAATTCATCAAGACTGGTCCATGGAGTTTCCAGGATGACGAGTCTTTGCGTTCACAATATCACTAGTCTCCTTCTGTCTTGCAACAATCTAACAGCATTGGTGTAGCTCAAGTTGACCAGAGTTTCAATTACGTAGTTGACAGTCTCTGTTTGCTAACAATGTTTGAGACATGTTATCCGGCACATTTTCTGGTCTTAGCCCTACAGAGATCAGATGAGTATGTGAACCGTGCAAATTGATCATGAGGCTAGTTTCGATTAGAAAACAGACTGGTTTTGAATTTGAATTAGGAAAATTGGGATTTAGTGTCTTCTTGCATTCGCACAAATCCACATCGCAAATTAGGGTTGAAGGCAAATGTATGGCAGAAGATACGCACGTTTTAGTGCAAATTCATCACAGACTGGTTTGTGGGGTTTCCAGGATGATGTGCATTTGCACTCACAGTGTTACTAGTTTCTTCTGTCTTGCAATCATGAATCCAACAACATTGGTGTAGCTCAAATTTACCAGAATCATACACACGTAGTCAGTCAGTAAGTATTTGTTTGCTAACAATGTTTGACACAGGTTATCCGACTTTGTACTATGGTTTAAATAATACAGTTAATTGTCTAAATCCTACAGAGATCAGATGAGTATTCGAGGATAATTTTGAAATTAGTGTCTCCTTTCCATTCTTTTTAATCCACATTGCCAATTAGGGTTGAAGGCAAGGTATGGCAGGGATACGCAATTTTTAGTGCAATTTCATCACAGACTGGTCCATAGGGATTCCAGGATGACGATTATTTTAGCTCACAATATCACTATTCTTTTTCTGTCTTGCAACAATCCAACAACATTGGTGTAGCTCAATTTTACTAGAACTTTAATACACGTAGTCAGTATCTGTTTGCCATTAATGTTGGGCACATGTTATCCTACACAGTTTATGGACTAAAACCCTGCACAGATTTGATGAGTATGTGAGCCCTGCAACTTATTGATCATAAGGCTAGTTTGAGTCAGAAAACAGGTGGAGTGTAACATTGCCCATTAATTGAACTTAGGTTGTCTAGTGGGTTTGGAACCTCAGCCATGGGTTAGGCAATCACATGTCCCGGAAAAGGTCAAAAAACTCTGAACTCAATTGCAATATCTCCGTTCATTATCCTAGAGACCCCAGAGTTCTGTCTGTCCATAGGTTGTAGCAAAATTTCCAGAATAACATGGGGATGAAATGATCAAGTGCTGCAATAAAAATATAGCACAGACATGAGCATTTTTTTATTCAGAAGTTGATGAGATCGCTAGGTCAACTCATAAGCCACTAAGCTCCTCAAGCTCTGGGAGATTGTCTGTGTTACTCTGGGTGCCAATTAAAGGTCACTCACAAAAGATCTATATTAACACCTTTCTGATCCATTTTTTGTGACCTAAATTATTATTCCAACTCGGTGTGGTGGCAGGTGTGCAAGGTTGACAAATGTCTATTCCAGCTTGGATATAGCAGAAGTAATGTGTTAAGGTCATTGTTGAGCATATCTGACCTCCCTTCAACTCAATGTTGGCGAAGGGGACGAACAATTGTGCGCGCTGCAGAGAAGAGCAAGTCAGGCTTTGGTCCACAACCTGTTAAGAAGACAAAGGTCTGATTATCAACACCATGTAGATGTACCGTATATTCAGGTCTGATTGGGCACGTCTCTGCCTAAATTCACTTTTCACGACACATTTTAAGATGTTTCAACCAATCACATGATGACATATGGCATATTTGGGAAAAATGAAGTTAATTAACGCCTAATCTGACCTGCACGTAGGATATGCATCAGTGGAGGGGAGATTTTACATCAAAGCTGAGAAAATCTTTGAAGCTTCAAGATGCTCTTTGTGATCATGGTGCTCAAGTTTGATGGGCCGGTTAGAGTTGTCTCTGCTTAAAATCTGATCAATCCAAGAGAAAGCCCACCAGTTGCTGTATCTGAATCCTAACATCCTCCTGCATCCATCCACTTTTTGCATTGCGGATGCAGATGCGGGTGCATTCTCCCACCAGTTACTGAATCCATACCTCCATATGAGGGATTTTTTTTGATTTGACGTTGTTGTGCAAAAAAAACATGGTAAAGAGCTCATCATTTCAAGTACTCTAACCTATTTTAGGTTAAGCAAACACCTTTAGGTGGAAGTTCGAAAGGAACCAAGGTCATTGATTGCTCGCTTCATTATGTTTGTTGAGAGTTTTGCGGTCGCAAGAAATGGGCTCAATTTGTTGGAAAACGTGGATAACCATATCCACTTTCTACATTCAAATATAGATATGGTGGTGGGTGGGTGACATCTCACCATACTTCTTAACGTAATATCCACTTTTCATCTATAATAAGTGTTATGGATATGGATACAGCAATCAGTGGGGGCTTGCTCTAAAGTAAACAAAATGCCCTTGATTTCTTCGCTTGGATTCAGTAAGGGCAAGTTTGTCTTTCTCTTTTGCAGAGGAGCAGTCAGTTTCAACCCAAAAAAGAGGACCCTGTCACTCGAGCCCAGTAAGTACTTATGTTTTGGCTGAATCATCATTTTCTTTTCTATGACGCGGTGTAAATTTCAAGGTTCGAAAGTAGTATCTGTTTTCACCCTTCTCCAAGAACGTTTTTGTATGTTTGTATTCTGACTGGTTATTTACTTCAGGCAAATTCTTGAAGGGAAGCAAAAAGGCGATGAAACTCCAACCTCTATGGGTATAAGCTTTGATCATTTTATTGTTTGTTGTAGATCTCAAATGTGTAAATCAAATTGATCAATATGGTCCTCTGGAGATCATGGAAAAAATGAAATAAATTTTTATACAAACAAAGAATTGTTTGTACGATTTGTCATTAATTTGAGGTTGTCAAGGTAGTGCAGAACTTTTACAAGGCCCCTAAATCCAAGTTTCACTATTTGCATAATTCGGAGTAACCATGACCTTAGCAGGGATGTGCACTCATGTGTTGTAGGATTCTAGTGTTCAATGTTGTATGCTTTTCGACCATGTGATTCGATTGAGTGGCTCCTTCTGTGTTAAATATTATTCAATATGAAGTATTTTTTTGGCAGCGTCTGAGGAAGCTCCAGTCTTAGGTGGAGAGGCGCAAGAGGAGAAGAAAGTAATAGTTGGGGATGAGAAGCTATTTGAAGAACGTCTTGCAGAAATCAAGAGGTAACTTGATTCTTATAGAACCATGTTGATTCACTCTTTTCCTGCCGTTAGTGCATTCTTTGACAAATAATTTGTTGCGAAGAGATTTCAACTGGCATGGCATGGTAGTTGCATTCAGGAAGGCTGCAGCTTTAAAAAGTCAGGAAGATCAAAAGAAATTTTTGCCTATTGATTATGATGCACCGCCTCCTTCTGCACCCGCAGACGCTAAATGGACCGACAGCATTGTGGCAAGGGTATGGATCAAATACCTATACTTCACAGTTCAACACTGATGTTTATCGTTATTTTTCAATTCTTCTTAATTCACAGTTGGATGTGTTGTTGTTAAGATCACTGGTATTAATAGTCATTCAGATTTCATGATGGTGTAAACAGATTGGTATTGGAGTGGCAGTCTTGGTGTTCGGAGCAATTTTTGCCCTTGGAGACTTCTTGCCTTCTGGCAGGTGATTTTGCATAAGCTTTGTCCACAATTGGCATTGTTTGCTATACTATTTATCATCAATCCACAACAATGAATCATAGATTGATTATCATGGGTCACATTCTATCTTTCTCTCTAATGTTTATTATCATGGGCCACGTTGTCATTGAAGTAGATTAATGTGGGTTAATATCATCAGAACAAAAAAACAAGTTCCCTCTGTGACATGAAGCTTCAGTAGTTTGTAACAAGACAGCATATCAGTTTTAAAGAGTTTGAATATCAACGTGTTCCACAATGAATATGTGACACATTACTATTGATGCCACACTAAATTAGATATATATGGTAGTCTTCCATTACTGACTTTCCTAAGGTTCATTGTTCTCATGTCACTTTGGCAATTGTTTCTCCACCCTGAAGTTTACTTCGCACTTCTGATTCTATTTGTTTGGTTTTTAGTCCAAGTGGAGATTCAGGCACACAAGTGGAGCAGAAACAGCTGCCTCCTGAAGAAGCTGCAAAACTTCAGGTACAACCCAACCAGTTCATAACCATGCAGTGGGGTGACATAAATTATGATGTGAAGATCATAAAAATGTTGAAATAACATCATATGCTTTCAATTAAAGTAGAATAGTACTTTATTGTTTACTCTCGTTTACTATGTGTCATATTATACTACTGGCAAGCAAATTGTTACATAAGATCAATGCATGTATAATAGTCTAACTACATTATACACCACCATTTCAAAGTTCATGATGGTATGCAACTTATTGATGTCATCCACTTGGGTCAAATTTTGCACTTGTTGCAGGCTCAAGTTGAGAAGTTTGAAGAGACTTTGAAGTCAACCCCAGCGGATCGAGATGCGCTTGAAGTGAGATCTTCATCCAAAATCAGCTTGTTGTAGAGTACTTAATAATTTTCTGTTGTACTTTTTAATTCGGTTGCACACTGTGACTAGTTACTAGAAAGTTCACTCTATCAAAGTTTTGATCACTTTAAGATTTTGTTTTGTGCTTTAATATCCGTGTTTACTATGGTAAGTGTACTTCAAAACTATAGTGAACGAAGTGTATTGGTCAGGGTTTTATAATAACCTTAGATCATATGAGTCATTCATTGCTAACTATGTTAATGCCAAAATGAAGAATTTAATTCCATCAAAACGTCCAGGACTAATTAAATATTGAAATTGATAAATATACTGTCTGTGAAGTCTGTTCATGTATGTCCGATCAATATTTCCTGTTGTTGATTGGGAATCACAAAAAGGATTTAAACGAAAAAAACCAAAAAATATATAGGATGGATTTTGACATGTGTTTGATATGTACAGGGTGCAGGTGTCACCTATGCTGAGTTGGGAGAGTACAGCAAGTCTGCGACCTACCTCACTAAGCTTGTCCAGGTTCAGAGCAGACCAATTATGCCAATTGTTCTTCTACATTTGTAATAATTTAGTTATTCTTGAGCTAAGATGGCAACTGTCACAGAAGTCTTCTTTGGACATTTTACGTTTTAAAATCATTCGTCCGATCACATCCAGAGCTTGGTGATACACATTGGTGTGAAAGTCTGGGCTTGTTTAGAACGATGGCAGACATTAGAGATATCCGCCAAGTCTCTCAAAGAGGGATCTAACAAGGAGTTTGGTGCTGTTTGAAGGAGTTTTCTATTAAGAGCTCACTGAAACTTCTTGTGTAGTAGCCTAATTTTGAAAGTTGGGTGAAACTCCTTGGACCTCCTGTTTCAATCCAAAACATTTGAGACAACTATAGGATCTAAAATAGGCTTTGTCCCATGGGACCAGCCACCCTAAATGCAAGGCTAGCTTGGCCCATCGATCCTAGTGTAACAAACTGGTAAGCTGGTTTTGAATAACCCGGTTCCATTCTTTTAGCATATTAAATTCAAGCCTTACTAAATTTGGTCACTTCATGGATACCCCTCATACTCAACTTAGTCAACTCACCCGAAGTTTGACCTAAATGCAAGGCTAGCTTGGCCCATTGAACCTAGTATGACAACATGGCGGTGTGTCGTGCCCAAGGGGTCCCGCCTCCTCTCGAAGTGGCCGCGACTTCTTTGCTGTTTATTGTTTGACATTCACCTGTTGGCCTCCTGTCTCAAAAAAAAGAAGAGAAGATCCTAGTATGAGAAACTGGAAAGCTGGTTTTGAATGACCCGGTTCCATTCTGTTAGCATGTTAAATTCAAGCCTTACTAACTTGGGTCACGTCATGCATACCCCCTCACACTCAGCTTAGTCAACTCACCCGAAGTTTGACCTAAATGCAAGGCTAGCTTCTTCTTTATTTAAAAAAAATGTTTTATTTTATTTTATTTTATTTTATTATATTATATGAGACAGAAGGCCAACAGGCCAGCGCGAAAGCACAGGAGGCAGTTGACCACCTGGCAAGTTTTCCTTCAAGTAGAGAGGAGATTTCACAGCCAGGAATCAAATCACCAACCTCTTCCTTGAAATGCAAGGCTAGCTTGGCCCATTGATCCTAGTGTGACAAACTGGAAAGCTGGTTTTGAATAACCCGGTTCCATTCTTTTAGCATGCCAAATTTAAACCTTACTAACTTGGGTCACTTCATGCATACCCCCTCACACTCAACTTAGTCAACTCACCCGAAGTTTGACCTGGAGACTTTATGGATAGGAACAACTCTAATATGTAGTTTTTTGAGTGACAAATCAGGAATCAATTCTTAATGTCTGTCTGCTGGTTGGGATTAGATTACACCAAATGACGCAGAAGCGCAACGGCTACTCGGTGAAGTTCGCTATGAAGCTGGTGACTATGCAGGAAGCGCCAATGTGTATCGCAGTGCTGTTAGGGTGGGCACCTAACCTTACTCTTGTAGATGTATTCATTTTTGATGCATCAATTCACTTTTTTGTATCTTAGTTTGTCTAGTATAAACGTTGATCCCCGAATTTTTGTCCATTCAATAAATTTGAGGTAGTTTGTACCTCATGTTACAATTGAATGGCAACCTGCAATTTTGGGAAATCTGGAATTTATAATGGTATTAAATCTGTCTTTGTTACTTTTACATGTATTTCCGTTCTGGTGGTGATGCTGATGACAACATCTTCTTCCTTTAGTTGCTTCTTATTCTTGAACTTATGAATAGCTTGTGATTGCAGGTTTCCAATAAAGATTCAATTGGCTTACTGCAAGGCCTAGTCAGTGCTCTTGTTGCTGATAACAAACCTAGTGAGGTAATAATGCTTCTGCCTGTATCTTCTGTCATGTCTAATTCATTAACTTTATGCTCTAAAATCCACCCCTTGGAGGTTGCACAATCACACACACAATCTTAGAAAAAGCAAGAGGTTGCCTATAATCTTTTTTTTTGGTAGAAATTGCTTGTGCTCTATGAAGGGGTTAGGATTTCTTCCACTCCACACAACTGTGGGTCCTGCAAACTATGTAATGGAATCAACATTACAATACAAAGTGTGCCTCATTTTCAACTACATTGGAAGAGAAAAAGTGGCATAATCTGTTATCTCTAGGGATTCAGATAGTCTGCCACCAACTATTCCAATGGCGAGGTAATAAATGTGAGCAACCCTGTCACAACATGTAGTAGGCGGCCAACGTACTGCAGTGAGGTAGGTATTAGGTGCCTACTACAATTGATGACAAGGCAACACATGTCCCTTATTGGATGTAGTGGTCATGCCATGGCAGGGTCATTGACTATGGGTGATAATTTGTAGTAACCAATCAGGAATAGCCATGTTAGCAAATCAAATATAAAAAGCTTGGCCTGACCACTACAGTCATGCTAAATCGAAGAAAATAGAGGTTCATGGGATGGGTGTTGATGGTATGCAGGCTGTTGGAGAGATGCTTGCAGCAAGAGCTCGACTTAATGAAGGCAATCAACCCAGAGCAGGAAGTATGAGTGGCAATGAGATGAAAACAGAAGCCACACAGAATGACGAATCCATTGACCCTGTGCAAGTAAGTTCCGGAGTAGGATGCTAACCCTATGTTTCCAAGTTTAAAGATTTTCAAACGGTCAGTGGGTGTTGCTCTCCTGATGTGTTTTGGTATCCAGAGAGGATCATATGGTTGTGTTGCATGACCTGTTTACTGCACATAAATCTATAAACAAGTTCTCATTGGAGCAGGATCTTATTACAAGTTGTTAGCATATTATATTGGATATGGGAACTGAAGGTTGCAAAAGTGACAGACAGTAGTGAAATTTTGAGTGGAGCATTGATTGCATGTGAACTTCTGCGATGCTTAATGAATGTCAGATAGCTAAACGAGATGCCTTTTGGGCTTGAATCCATGGGCTTGATATCTCAATATTCTTCCTTCACTTCACCTGATGCAATATAATATGCTTGGATCTGCTCTTCAGTCCTGGATTTAAGGTAATTCGGTTACTTATCTTAATTGGACACCTATATTTGAGTGGTGTGTGGTTAGGTGTGGGTCTAAGATCGGACACCAAAAGACATGAGTTAAATAGATTGGAGTATATGCTTGTAATTTGTTAAGTATTCTAGGTTCATTGGCTACCTAATTGAGGAGACCTATATGATCTTCAAGAAGGAATGGAATCTTCATTCTGATAACAAATAACATATTTATTTGAGCTCCGAAAATTATGAGGAAAATGGCTATGGCCTCAAGTTGGATTCGCTAAACATCTTGTACTTATCTCAGGTTTGATATCCTAGGAGAAGCAGGTTCTGAGCTAGAAGTGTCCATTTTAGGCCCACTTACCTTATAAGGCGAAAGTTTGTGGTCCTCTACATCTAGCTTGTACAAGTGGTAAAGTCTTTAACAATTGTTAAGGAACTGACTTGAGACAATGGAGCAGGTGGAAATGTTGCTGGGAAAAGCATATTCATCTTGGCAAGGCCACTCTGGGGATGCAATAGCTGTTTATGACAACTTAATTGCTACCCACCCTGATGATTTTCGGGGCTACTTGGCTAAGGTACATTTTTGTCCAAGTGCTAAATCATTGCAAACAAAAGAGAGTCCACATATGGCACAATTGTTCTCAATACTACCACAAAATACTTAGTCATCTTGTAGCTGGGCTTTGCTTGGAAAGCCTTTGACAATAAAAACTTTCATTCATTTCTTAGGAGTCTTATTTTTTAATCAGAAGGAAAACAGTTAAAATGATGATTAGAGGTTATATTACCTGACTATGTACCATATTATTTGTGACAGGGTATTCTACTGAAGGATCAAGGGAGTAAGGGTGATGCGGAACGCATGTTTATTCAGGTGAATTATCATTGGCGTGGGAAATTTGACCATTCTAGCATGATGTATTGTGATACTTCATATTTGAGTTGGTCTAATTTTTAAGTGACCTGGAATCGGGCAACTTGAGAGTTGGGGAAATCTCGAAGAGTAATAGCTTTCTTTCAAAGGTGAGCATCTTGAATGAGCGTGGACAAGCTAGCCTGCACTTATCTCCCTTAAGGGCAAGCCCCTAAGGTTCTCACATTCTTGGTTGAAAATTTTCAATTTACTCGGGTACCCCCAATTGGTTGAAAATATGATTGGGTGGACCATATTGGGTAGGGTGCACTGGTAATTAAGTGCTAGGAAAGTCCATATCATAAGGTAGACGTGCCTGATTCGGTTACTTATTTTAATTGGACACCTATTTTTGAGTGGTATGGGGTTAGGTGGGGCTCCAAGAACACATATTAGAATGACATGTGTTGAAAAAAGATTGGACTATGTGCTCAAAATATGATAATCATTTTAGGCTCAATAGTCAACATGATTTGGGGGGGGGGGGGACCTATATGACCATTTAATGAGCACAACTTCATGAATCATGAATAAGATTTTTCATACAAGCTTCCACAATTATGAGGAAAGTGACTATGGCCCGGATTTAATTTTGCTTGGAAGTAACCATTGAAGACCCATCTACCTTAGTACTACTTCGACCTTAGGCAGCTTTATCTCAGAGTTCCCATTAAAGCTTGGGGTTTAAGCAACCTGTTTCTGAAAGGAAAACAATAAATTGTTCTCAAGTTGCCAGCAGTGTGCTTGAGATCTTGGATTTTAAAATGCATTTTTGTTTTTGTGTGTTTTGCAGGCACGATACCTGGCTCCTCCAAGAGCAAAGGCTCTCGTTGATCAGTACTCAGGAAGGTGAAACAACAATCAGGCTTAGTTGTTTCTAAGTGATTGTTTATCGCTCTCACTTTTGAAGATGATCTTCGGCATGTCATTTTTATCTCTTCATGACATGAGTTCCATTTTTTGAGCTATGGGCAACATGTCAAGTTGGAGTCCTGGTTATGAGACACTTATACTTAATAACAGCTATGGTGATGGAGGTTGCTGATTTGGATGAAGATTCTGTCCAAGTTTTTTTTAACCCACAAATGAGTTTTTTCTTGAACCTATTGAATTTTGTGAGCCAAACTATGGGTTATGCATAGCTGTAGGGTCCGTAGTCTTGTGCGTTTATGACCATGGATTAAACTACACCAAATATGATATTTGGTGTCACCAATTCTGATTGTCTTGCTCAGTGCTAATCGTAAACCGCGGTGTAGTGTCACCAACACTAAAAGTTAACCCAACATTATTTGTCATTCCTTATAATCTTGTCGGGGGATTACAGATTTACAGTGTTGCAAATCCTATCACTCACCAAGTGATTTTTCATCCAAATTTCAATCATCCATGACCATATTCCATCGCAAGTTGTTGACCAGTTGAAAGATGAACAATACCTTTGTTCGTATATAATGTTCATGTGTTAAACTACTATTTTTGTTGTCATTCTCACCTAATGATACAATAGTGGTACACTACACCACCAAATCATAGGGGCCACACTTCAAAACAAAAATATTTGCATCAATTTTTTGGGTGGGTATGCTTATAGCTCATTTGCAAATCTGGGTCAATTCTTCTTACATTTCTTCAAAAATGTTAAGAAACCCAAAATCAAGAAATTATGGGGGTGTCATTTCAAGGATCTGTTACTTTAGGACATCTTATGGTACCCTTTATGGCATCCTATAAAATGGATTTATTGCAGGGCATGCCCTAGTTGGTGAAAAAAGGATATCTAATGTAGTCTTAAATTTACTGCGTGTGGTATCAATTCTCAAAACACGCACTATTTTGCCAAGTCTCAAAATTTGTGAGGGCTGAACATTTTATTAAGCAATACAAAATTTATGAATGCACATCTTTTTACCATACCTTTTCAAGAAGTTTGATGCGTGTTCTAACGTGCTTGTAGAGTGATCGTTAAAATTATATGCAAACACATGCTCGTCAATGAATAATCTGAGGATGAACAATGCTACTACTTTTTAGTGGATACAACTGCTATGAATAGTATTTTTAGTGACTGGTGCCACGATGAACAATGCTTCATAGATATGTTGGTGGCATTAATTTCATAACGTAAAGAAATTGAGTATCACCTTCACTGATTTCCCACACTCACCATTAGCCCTCCCTCACCAATTGAAATAATCAATGTACTTTCAATGGAACAATTTGCCAAATTCCTTCACTACATTTTCTAAACCGTGTGAAATCCCCAAAAACAAAACATATTATTTACAAGGCATACATTTAGATGAAATCTACATATTCTTCACATTTAAGTTAGACCTATAATAGGCCCCTTCACTTTAATGGTGAGCTCCATCTTGGCTACTTCTAATACACGGGAAATTTTCCACTGTTGGAAACCAAATCTCAATCAACAAGGAGAACCAAGTGCTATGTTGTTTTGTCTAATTAGTGTGGGTGGGAAATTCAGGTGGGCTGGAATTTAGTGTGGCCCACATTGGTTTTACAGTACTTGCCTTGCCTTGAATTTTCATCCAAATACGAAGATGAAGAAACCCACATTAAATTTCCACATTGGAAATTATAGGAGGCCACTTCAAATTATAATCAAAGTATACTGTGAGTAATTAAGAATTAGTGTGACCCACACTAATTAGACAAAACAGTGTAGTTAAGTACATCTGTAATTGTAGTTACAGATGAGCTGGTTGAGTTTGAGAAATAACTGGTTTAAGTTCAAGACTTCAAGAAAATTACCCATCATTCCAGAGGAATCTAAAGAATACACCTCAAATTAGTAAAGAAAGACCAAAAGATGTCGACATGTAACCGGTTGGACCTGGAATCACTAGGATCTTGACAGAGGAGATGCCCAAGAATCCCCCCAGAGCCTGCCCCGGACAATTCTCGGAATTTCGAATGGAGTCATGTCGACATTGGATAATCCAAGTTAGTTCAAGTCGAAATTCTGGTCAACACTCGAACGCAATCTGACAGTTCAATACAGGTGTCACTTTGTCAGTGACTGTGTTGAAGTTTCTCAGACAGATGAACTGGTTGAGTTTCAGAAATAACTGGTTCAGAAAGACCAAAAGATGTCGACATGTAACCGAATGGAGTCATGTGGACATTGGATAATCTAAGTTAGTCCAAGTCGAAACACTCGAACGCAATCTGACAGTTCAATACACGTGACACTTTGTCAGTGACTGTGTTGAAGTTTCTCGGACCACTTGTTGGTGCTTCCACCTCTCCTTCGCCACAAATCTCTTGTTAGTGTGCCTTACTTTAAGGGCGGATACAGGCTTTCATCACAAATTCCACATCAACAAGATTTTCAATCCCGGCGGTTCAATACACGTGACACTTTGTCAGTGACTGTGTTGAAGTTTCTCGGACCACTTGTTGGTGCTTCCACCTCTCCTTCGCCACAAATCTCTTGTTAGTGTGCCTTACTTTAAGGGCGGATACAGGCTTTCATCACAAATTCCACATCAACAAGATTTTCAATCCCGGCGGTTCAATACACGTGACACTTTGTCAGTGACTGTGTTGAAGTTTCTCGGACCACTTGTTGGTGCTTCCACCTCTCCTTCGCCACAAATCTCTTGTTAGTGTGCCTTACTTTAAGGGCGGATACAGGCTTTCATCACAAATTCCACATCAACAAGATTTTCAATCCCGGCGGACGCACTCTTGCAATTGTGAGCTGCTTGCTGTTGTGGTCACTCCGATCGCGTCCAGGAGCGTACTCTTTGGAGACCGTGAGTATTTGGATTCTGTTGGGTTGGCGTCTTCTGGTGTTTGGTTGTTGAGGATTTTCACTTCTAGTTGCGGGTAGGAAAGACATTAGAGCTGTAAGTTACAGTCTCGGCCTCATCGTGGATTGGTTTTTTGGAAAATTTCGTGCTATGTCGAGTACGTATTGCGATTTGAGGTGCTACTTGCCTTCGATCGCCTCATACAAGCTCCTGGTAGCAGGTCTCGTCGCAACAAATTACCGTTGAGTGATGTCTTGGTTCGACACTTTTGGGTGTCAAAAGGTGATTTCGACGAAAGGTCTTGGCCAATATGAGTCTGGAACGTCGCAAAACTCCTTCCAAATCAATTATTTTTGTTTCAACCCAGACAGCACCCTACGATACCTAGTTCGTCGTGGAAGTCTCAATCATGCTCAATTGAATCATGTCAATTACCAAACACTTCTAATTACCTCCGAATTCACATAAGTGTTGTTGTTGTTGTTGTTGCAAGTTTAGTTCTGGAGGATTGTTGGCAGTTGCAAATGCAGCGTGGATTCATTAGTGACGATCGCAGCCCATTTCAGATTGTTTTTGATAGACGCTATATTTTGGGTTCCTGTTTGATGATCTGGACACTGCAATAACAAGTCTAATTATAACTTATCGAGCCCGCTCTTATTGGGATGTATCAATTGTGATCTTTCCTTGCATCTTATGATGTTTTTCCCCGCAAATCTAACGGATATGCAAGCCAATTCTTAAACTTCTCCTGCCAACCGCCATATGACACTTGTTCTTCGTGTGTGCACGGCCCCAAAACCAATCATTACAAGCATATGAGTTCTGGGCAATCGACCTCAATCACTGGAAACTTGTCCTCCGTCACTGAAAAGTCTGCAAATCCACCACCACCGTGCTGGATTTGCATTGTGCTTTGATTGACACACGACGATCGCCCAAGACTCATATGATGATAGTGAATATTCGGAATAGTTTGTCATCTTCTTTGATGATCTGTGATGTGCTTTTCGGATCCACCAATATGTTAGATTTGCTTTGTGCTTACATTGACACAGGACAATTGCCTAGCACTCATATGATGGTAGTGAATACTCGGAAAAGTGTGTCATCTTCTTTGAGGATTTGTGATCTGTTTTTCGGGTCCACCACTGTGTTAGATTTGCATTGTGCTATCATTGACACAGCACAATTGCCTAGGACTCATATGATGGTATTGAATACTCAGAAAAGTTTGTCATCTTCTTTGATAATCCGTGATCCGTTTTTCGGCTACGCACACTACCAACATCTGGGTCCTTCGCAATCATCCTGCGTCGGTGAAAGAACAATGTAGATTAAATCTATCACTATGGTAAAGATTTACTAACTTTTTCAGTGACGTCGGACAAGTTTCTAGTCACGCAAGACTATTGCCCAAGACTCATATATACATACTGTAGGCATGCTTGTAGCGACACTTCCTTTTCATTACTATTTTTCCAGATGCACGTAGAGGGCGAATCGCTTTAATGCTCTAACCTACTTCTTGTTTTTTTGTTTTTTATATTACCATCAGATGTCCGAACGCAAGGAAACCAAGAATACGGAGTCACCGCAAATGGGACCTGTTCTGCCAAACATCAATGCGGAAGCCATGAAGGTGCTCTCCCCTCTACTTTTCGGACACTCGGCCGCCATGACACTCAAGGCGGCCGTAGTTTTGGGCATCCCCGATATCATTGCAAAGGCCGGGCCCGACCGAACCCTATCTCTACAGCAAATTGCGTCCCAACTAGTTCCCAGTGAATCTGTGGACCTGCAAGCGCTTTCGCGCATGATGCGGGCGTTGGTGCATTACGGGATATTTTCTGCCAAAAATCAGGTCTCCGAGTCAGGAGATTTCGTTAATTCCGTGCAGTACGGGGCCACCCCTGCGTCGATGGTGTTAGTGCAGGAGAACAATCCGAAGAGCGTTGCCCCGTTGGTGTTGATTTGCAATCTCCGAGGGGTCCAGGCGCCATGGCAGCATTTTCACGAAACCATCTTGTACGGGAAGAATGCGTGGGAAATCGAACATGGAAAGGTATGATTCATCCTTTGCACAAGGAAGTTTGGGCAATTTGCTATGTGGGTGTTATTTGGTTCGTTCTTTATACTCACCAACTCCTCCCTATTGGATTTATGCAACAATACACTCTAAACTCCGTAATGTGAACCTCCTTAATGTCCCTCCTCCTCTTACATCCCACAACCCTAGGGAACGGATGTTCTTAGTTTAATTCTTACTCCTTAAGCATTGTCACATTTTCCTCCCATATATCATGGGTTTTGATATCGAAGTAAACCATCAAAGAATTCAAACCACACGCGTCACGTTGTCATCATTGTATTCATTGTCACTATTGCAATGTTGACTTTGTGTTATTCCATAATGCATGTCACTTGCTGCATTAATCTTCTTTTATCACGTGTCCATGTTTATGCTACAGAACTTCTTAATATCACGTGTACTTTGGTTGCCACAAGCGTGATATTATGAAGTTTAGAGTGTACTTGTGTTGCATTAGGAGATCTACGACAAAGCGTCACCAAAAATCAGATCGAAAATCGGCCTTCCATGATTCAGGATTGGTAATGGAAGTGCATCATGTTTGGTGATTCCCTATTTGAATACATAGGCCCTCCCGATTGAAACACGGTCTAAAATGGACTTTGTTGATGGGGGCTTCTTGAAGTGCATACTACGGTAAAGGCCACTCGAGCCTCTTGTATTTTGCTTACTATGCAACTTGTAGGTGCTTTTATTAGCACCTCTAAGATGAAGCATGTCTTAAACAACAATTTTCTCTCCGCACCTACTTCTCAAGCAGGATATGAAACACGCAATGAGTGCAAGGTGATTAACACATCCAAATCATGCCCGTAGCCACTCTCCTCATAATTTTCAAAGCTCGTACAAGGATCAGGTTTATTGTCAAAGTGAAGACCCTTTGAATTATTACATGACCATATAGGTCCCCTGTCCCCATAATGTTGACGATTGCATCTACTATCTAGAATGGTTAACAAATTTTGAGCACGCACTTCCATCACTTTCTAACACAATGCCTGGTTGGTGTCTGCTCTTAGATTCACACCCACCCATAAACTTACCCAAATACAGGTGTCTGTTCAAGATCATATTATAGATTTTCATTGTTCGTTCAATCACCAATGCAGGATGATTGCGTAGGACTCATGTGCTGGTAGTGATCGTGATCTCACGAGAGAGATGTTCCAGGGCAGAAACGGAGAAAATTTAATTATGCGCTCCTTCTCTAATTTTGTGACTGCAGAATTGTTGGGAATACACCGAGGATGACCTCGAGTTTAAGAAGAGCCTCAACTCGCACATGGCTTCCAGCACCGTACCAACTGTGGATGCGATCAAAGAGTACGAGGGTTTTAATGATATGAAGACCCTTGTTGATGTGGGCGGTTGTGAAGGCCACACTCTTGCCAGTATAGTGGCGGCACATCCTCACATCCATGGAATAAACTTCGATTTGCCCCATGTGGTTGCTGCCGCACCTGAATTCCCTGGTACTCCTCCAAATTCTTTCATCACCTTCATACTTGTCGTATAAATTGTTCTATTTCCTTCACTCCAAGCGTATGAGGCTTGGGCAACACATCAGTTGTCGATGAAAATTGTTCTATGTCAGTGAAATTCTGCAATTCTATCATTGTGGTGAAAGATTCTGCACATTTACCAAGGGGGAATGGATTCATAGATCATTCAGTGACACAGAACAATTTCCATCAACGCAGGTTGTGTTGCCCAAGTCTCACATGTCGATGAGGTAGATGGGTTCTTGAATAGTTCCTTTTTCGAATCCTAGCCGCTTCTCCTAAGATGTACACAATACACAATTAGTACGAGATGATTAGCAAATCCAACTGGAGGCCATAGCCATTTCCCTCATAATGTTTAGAGCTCGTATGAATATCTTATTCATAATCAACGTGAAGATTCTCCTGCTCCTTCAGTGGTCATAAAGATCCCCTCCTCCCCAATTTTGTTGACTATTGAACTTGGAATGGCTAACATATTTTGAGCACGATTTGGGCGAACCAACCCATACACTCGTTCCTTGTTGGATGCCTAAACTCTTGCCTCCAAGGAACTAGTGTACGGGTTGGTTTGCCCCAGCCTTTTGAACATGTAGTCCAACATCTTTTCAACACATGTCTTTTTTGGTGTAAGCTCTTTTGAGATCACGCCTTACCGCACACCACTCAAATATAGGTGTTCGACCAAAATGAGTAACCGAATTAGGCACATCTACCTTAGTGTTTGTAGGCTTGGTATTATGCAAAGATGACATAATAAAGGGCTTAATATATTGCAAGTTGTAGGGAGCGCAGTGAACGCACTTAATTCTTGTTTAGGCTTGCTAAATAGCGACGATGAGATGGGTGTGAATCTCATATTTATGGGTGAGTTTTTCCCTTGTATGTTGACTAGGGTTACAATTTTTCTCTTATTGTGGTTCCAGGAGTGGAGCATGTTGGTGGAAGTCTATTAGACTTCATACCTAGTGGTGATGCCATCCTCATGAAGGTATGTACTCACATTCAAAACCAAGCTAATGTTATGAAATCGTTCAATTCTGTGATGCAATTTTTGTATCACACTGATGTGGACTCTCAGCTGTGGAATTTTAAAAATGACTAAACTTATTCATGATAAAATTGACCTTATCGGAAACATTCGAATAAGCATGACCTTGCCATGTTTAAGATAGACGTGCTTAAATAAAAGACAACTACTTTTTGGACACAACAATGTGTTTGAAAAGATCAGACTATGTGCTCAGAATTGTGTTAACCATTCTAAGCTCGATGGTCAACACAATTGAGGGAACCTATATGACCACTTAATGAACACGCAAATTTTTACTTTGATACATGAACAAGATGTTCATCTCAGCTCAAAAAATTACAAGGAAATGGCTATGTGCACGATTTTGGATTTGCTAATCATCTTGCAGTAATGACGTGTTTCAAATTCCACCAAACTTGGATGTAGAGAGAAAACTATCCATATCTAAGGCACGTCTACCTTATTACCAGCGAGGCCCTCTGTTCCGACAAAAAGCACATTTCTCCCTTCGACTTCTGCCATGTGTCATTCCCACATTGGTTGAGACACGCGTTAATACCACTTGGGAATGACGTTCATGTCACCCGTCAAGATGAAATTGAGCACCCTCTACAATAGTATTGTAAGCTTAACAAAACGGCCACATACAAAACAAACAGAGAGATTTTTCCCCATTCTTGTCAACGAGGGTGCACTGAACCGCACACGGAATTGTATGGTTTTGGTGCAGTATACTATGCATCTCTTTGACGACGAGACGTGCCTCAAAATCCTTCGGAACTGCAAGAAGGCGCTATCAAATAGCAATGGAAAGCTGCTTATATATGACCCAATCATTCCTTCTGTCACCGAAGGCAATGAGAGCCCATACAAAGACGTGTCTCCCGAAATGGATTTGTTGCTGTTGGTTCACGCCGGAGGCGTGGATCGAACCGAGGAGCAGTGGAGAACCCTTTTGGCCAACGGTGGGTTCGCCAATGTCCGAATCCTGCATTTCCCACCTCAACATTGGCTCATTGAAGCATGCCAATGATCCATTCTCAAGTGCAAGAAAGTGTGTTCACTTTGACATCTTTATGCTCTCGCAACTCAACAAAATCACATTAGCTCTTGGAGACGTTGACATCATCGCGACCCAACACCAAGAAGGTGAGAGATTGTTTATATTTTGCTCCTCGCCTCTCCTTTTGTATAGCTCCCCCTCCCTTGCATCTAGGATGGAGAGGGGGACTCAATGTAGAGAGAGAGAGAGACGCTTCACCTTAATTGTAGGCGGAAGCTCCGATGTGAACCTAAGATGGGTATGCTGAGCAGGCTCTGGGGCAAGTGTCGTGTACAAATGGACATTCAACAGGTTGTGCAAACATTTCTACTTTATGAGTTTATGTGACCTTCTTTAGTTGTCTATTCTCCTTGTGTTGTATACAACACCATTGCACATAGTCGAGCCGTTCTCCAAAAGGGGGAAGATTTTGCTCATGTTGTTTGAGTTGTTCCAATAAACGAATCCCTAGACGTGTCCCGAACAACGTCTAGGAAGCAATAACAACCTTATCAACATCTGCAACACAACATGAAAATAAGAATATGTATATTCATAAACAACAACTCTAAGTAAATTAACATTCACATACATGACCATAATTAAAGCCACCTCCTCGTCCTAGTTGCCAATTGATGTAAAGCTAGACCGACCATTTTCTTAAACTTGGTGAGAATCATCTTGGCATCTGGATTCTAGGAAAGTTAAGTCCAAGCTAGATGTAGTTTTGTTTTATTTTAAATAAATTATTATCATGGTTGGCCACGTCACCTAGGGGGTGACTCTTCATTGGAAACCTAAATGACATGCGTGGGTTCACTGTGAAATCAAACCCCCCATATACAAGAAGTTTATAGAAGAAAACAAATGTATATGTACTAACAACAAGCTAGAGCTATATGGACTCTATCAAATGTTCATATGTAATTTTCACGCAACATAGAATACTATACATTGTGTTAATCTAATTTTGTTTTTTTTCTTTAAAATAGCCCAATAAAAATTGGAATGAAAATCAAGGAGGAGGCTTGGAGTGACATCCAAAATTGCTAGTGTGTGAGGCGGCCATCTTGTGTTACAATCCCATGATATTCCCCCCATTCCCATGGATAGGGTTTAGGTTTTTGCATCCATTGTTTTTGGTTTTGTTGATGTTTTCATTGCTTTTGCTCATGAGTTTGTTGTCTTCTGCCCGTTGTGATGTGGTCAAGTGTATGAAAGTATTTGTTGGTTTGATTCTTCCCCATGCTATGTTTTCTTAGGTGACAAACATCAACATAGAAGGAACTTCACTTCAATACCGCGAGCTAAAAAATTGAACCATGTTTTTTTATAGATAAAATAGGTCACAATCTATAACACAACTCTAGAATTTATAATCACCAATGAGGTGGAGGACAGTGGTGATAAGTAGGATTTTTAATAGTTGTAGGGTTCAAAAAATATAAGAGACTAAGGTAAATAGCCCCTGAACAAGTATTTGGTTCTTGCACGTGTATGCCAATTTTCTATAGATCTCATTCCAAATTTCCAAATCTATCTTTTTATTTCTTTTAAGTTTCACTCGATATATGCATGCATGATGGCATGGATGTCCATGTTCCAGAGGCGTGACATGTTGCAATTCCAATATTTGGAACACCAAACATGGGTCATTGGATACATGGTGTTGGACACAAGACATGGGGGACATGACACAAGACATCAGACATAGCACGCGAGGCACGGGCAAGGTTCAATCTAGCAGTTGATAGGATAACCCCTAATGGACCAAGTTGGGGGTATGAGAACACACCATTGACATTCCATATCTTCATGTCAACGCCCACCACCTACCACAGCTCGAGACATATTTCCCATTATTGATCTACAAACCTTGGCTCATTTAATGTGAGGGGCTATAATCTAGTCCAACTTCAACAAGGTATCAATAATTTGGCAACACTTTAGCATTGAGTTCCAATTTGTCACAACTTTAACATGGATTTGAAATGTGTACAGGTACTGTAAGATATTTTAGAAAATGAAATGAAACTCTTGCACAATGAGCACATGATTGCCTAAATAAGCGACACATGATCCCCAAAAAAATGACATGTGACGACATGCCTACCCATACATCTACCACATGACAAGCTAAAAGATTGATTAGAGATGCCAATCAATGTGGAATTTTGAATGAAGAACTTTCTAGATTGGTTCATTGGTGGCCAAACTTATTTTAGCACATCTTTGCATGTCAAAATGAGTTTGGCCCTCAATGTACCATATAGAAAGTCCTTGGTTTGAACTTCCACACCGACTCTAAACATGACTCAAAAACTTACCGAACATGAATATGCAAAACAACCAACTACCGACCAAAACTCTTTTGAATTATTAACTCTAATTAACCTACAAATCTTGTTAATTTGTAGTTCATATGAATAGGTGCCACATGCAAATATGGTATAAGCCAAACTAGTAGTTAACTAAAAGCAGACTAGCAAATTTGTAGACTACTGTATGTTCTTTCAATATACACCAATCAGAGATCTCAAGCTGAATGTTGAAGTACGAGGAGCAAATGAACAGGGAGAACCCACTGCTAGTTACAGATGAACCGGATGAAGTTCAAGACTTCAAGAAAATTACCAATCCTTCTAGACGAATTTAGAGAATGTACCTCAAATTAATAAAGAAAATCCGAAAGATGTCAACATGTAACCAGCTGGACTTAGAAACACTAGGATCTCAACCAGTTATGCCCAAAAATCTCCCGGAACACTGCAAGGAACTCACAGAAGTTGAATGTACTATGGCTATGGAATCATTTCATGATATTTGCAGTACTTAGTCTTAGTGAGCAGATACTAGGAATTGTATCGTTTAGCAATTCTGCATTGATTGTTCTATTTCTCAGCAAACTGCTGGGCAATTTACAACCTGGGAAAACATGTGGTAAAGTAAACAATTCTCCATGGCTCCAACTTCCAACTTCCTTGAGCTTCAACCTTAAATAGCAAGGAGTTCACAAAATTCAATCCAGCAATTATGGAGACGATATTTGGAGTGGACAAAGATCACAGGAACTGTGCCAATGGAATATTGCAGCATATGTTAGAACAATTGGAACAAATGTTAGACTTTTATTTCTTATACACACTACCCATACTCCAACATCTATACCATTCATTGTGATCCAAGCACTTGTGGAAGTCCAGGAATGTTCAACACAAACTGCTTTGTGAATCAATCCAGAAATGGACCTAGTATCAGACCTTTGACAGCTTCAACTCAATAGAGAAACTTTGAGACCTAGGGAAACATGTGGTGAAGTGGTCAAAACCTGGGGAATCGAGGCCCACAGCCAATTCTACAAAGCGTGTTGACATGACTGAAAGTTTTGGGGCCACAGTGCCAATGAAGACTCCCTTGAGCTTGATCGCCCAAGCCAGGATCCCTGCTCTTCTGTACTAGAATTGGGTTGTGAGTTCTTTCAGCAATCTTCTTCATGCACACATACATACAATTAACTTTCACATATGGTACAGGCCAGAATATGGTGGTCCATGTATAATGTGACCTCCTCATACTCTTGTGCTTCCTGACAGCTGTCTGTGAAAAGGTCACTTGAATTGAAGAGAAGGATTTGTTCTTGCAGTTCTAAAGTGAACCGCACTTCAATTATTTATGAGTGGGCTGGCACATGATTCCAATGTCATCCTCTGTAAACATACCTACAGTATAAGCTGTCTACATAGTGAACACCATGTAGAATTTAATCAATGTGACAGATTATATGAATGACATTTATGTAGGATATAACATGAAGAACAATCATCCATATTGCACCTATAATTCAATTCTACTACAAACGATGCTTGAACCACAGAACTTGCTCACCACAGTTTGCTCACATACAAAGTTAGTTAAAGGAGATACATGAATTAGAAAGATAAAATTGGCAGCAGAGTCTGGGGATCAAGGAAATGGCAAAAGTGGTCTGGGTCACATGAATCTTGTAATTCAGCTTGCCAAAGGAGAAAATTTCACCTGGTATACCAGAGTGCTGGCATGACTCCCTCAATGTACCAGCTGAGATACATGAAGTACTTGTTGGCGATTCAAATTACTGAGACCTTGAGAAAACTGTGGTGACAAAGAGCTTCATTAAGGTTCTTCAAGTGATGTACCAACCTTCTCAGTATCAGCAGACCCACTCAGTTGAAAGGTGAGGAACCATTTCCAAGCAACAAATTAGGAATCACCAGCACCATGTGCAGAGCAAGGATCCTGGTCGTAAATTTTGCATTACAAAGATTGCAAACTCCACAGACAGGTATCGATAAAGCGAGTGATAGTGTTCTGTGCTAGACTTCCATGAACCCATCCAGCAAACTATTTCAAAACACTGATCTAGGGAGCCCTCATCCTTACAAGTACTGTGAATGGTGAAGTGGACCTGGGGGCAGTGATAAATCAAGTCCTACATTGAATCCAAAGAGATATGCCAAAGTACTAAGCTTTTGCAAATAACAGATCGTTTAGCTTCAGGTATGTCCATCCCCTTCCGACGCCATGCTACTCATGTGTTGAACCTCACTGGTTAATATAAGTAGTACTTGTTTCGGACAAAAAATTCCGGTGGGACAGATGAATAATATCGACGGCTTATTAGTAGAGCAATATGTGTACATCTTCTATATCCACAAGGTGAGCTTCCACCTGCATAAGTTCAGAACTATGCTCCAGCTAGGCATTGAAGCATACGACTTCCTTGAATTCCCACTGGACTTCGGAATTAATCAGGAGATTGTGATATACTGCACCCTGTCAAGCCACAATCAAATATTTAGTGAAACAGCTCAACACTCAGTTATGACATATGTGTTGTGCTTCAAGATCTCAACCAAAGAAGATGAAAACTTGCAAGACAAATTTACAAGCATAAAATTAGCGTCCGACGCACATAGATGTAGCCATCAATACAAACAAAATGCTTCACACAAGGGGACAACAAGATGTAAGAGATGACAGACAAGGAGATTACAATATTGGTGTAATATGTTGGAGTGCACACATATGTAACCCTTCCTGGATTCCATCAACTCCATCTGACCAATCCTCGATAGATATTCTGGTCACCATAAAACAATAATATGATTACATATGGAAACAAGTCGTGCCTGAATTGCACTTTTACAGTCCTAACTGTAGAAGCACAAGTCATTGGTTCCAAGCCCTTAAGCATTTCTTGTCAAATTTTGAAAATGCACTTCTAGATAATATAAATTTTAACCAATATGATTTAGGGTTTGATATAATTTGATAAAGTATGTGAGTGTCATTCAGTTGCTTTCCTTCATCAGGCATTTTATATATGATTGGTGTCTGGTTTGGTGAGGATCAAAGAGCAAACACCATAAGACAAGTGTTTAAAAGAGATTGTACTATGTCTTCAGAGTTTATTAACTACTATACACCCAATAGTGAACATAATTGGGAGGACCTGTGTATTCAGTTAAGGAATCAACAAACATGCACTTCCAGAAACCATAACTAAATCAGGAGGTCCAATTTTCAATCCAATTTTTGCTGAAGCTCCATCTTGGATTTGCTAATGCAACACAAGTTTCGTTGTGTAAATCTAATCAGCAGAAGTTGGAGAACGTGAAAAACAAATAGAATAGCACCTGCATACCTTGCAAAAACTTAGAAAAACATCCACAACAAGCATGAATATGCCATCTTGCTGACAACTGGAATAGAAAGATTGCATGAATTATTTGCCACCAGCTTTGTAAGAATACCATGTTTTATTTTGTCCTTTATTGCTCCAGAACTGTTTGGTTTCTTTTGGTGCTGTAGCAAGTAATGTAAAAAAAATAAAAAAATAAAAAATAAAAAAAACATGATACTTCCAAGCAATCAATCACACATGCCTTGCCATAAAACTTAGGCATACAAGCAATATTCTTCATGCTACAACACCAAGCAATATTCTCAAAACACTCTTTTTGAGGTGAAATAGAAACTTTTGGAGATTATCTATAGAAAAATGCGAACACATGAGAAATGAGGGAGAAGAGTTAAACTCAACTGATGAAGTTGGGGATGTGAACTAAGCAGCTTCAAAATTGTAGACTCCCCTACCCCAATATTTCCCTCAAAGGAAATGCGTATGGGCCCTTCACCCCACTTTCGCAAACGAGGACAGCATTGAACTTTTACGTCTTGAAAAGGAGGAACCTTGAGCTGTTGTTCATCAATTGGCAGACCCATCTGTGTTTCCGAAGGTATGTCACTCAAGAATTTATTTTATTTATTTTTCACAACATCCACAGAAAGGAGGATGCCTTTAGTGAATGCAATCACTGCACATCAAGTTGAAAGGTTAAGAGTGAGTGACTGAGTGAATGAGAGTGCAATCACTGCAGCTGGCCTTTAATCTAGCTACCAAACTGAAGAATGAGATAAATGATGCAACAATATTTACTTCAATTTACCCACTGCCAACTCATCATCAAAACCTCACTACGCCTACTCAGCATCAAAATTTCACTATGCCAACTCAGCATCAAAACTTCACTAGGCCTACAATTTTCAGCCAACCCTAAAATTCGACAGAGGTAATACTGTGAAATACTTCGATCTTACAGCCTAGCTCAAGCTTCACCCCACGGATTTGAGCTGCTGAAGACTTCCGCCTCACACATGAGGACAAGAATTGGGTTCAAGGTTTTGAGGTAACCTTTACTGTAGCTATCAATTTGAGATTTGAGAAGAATGGTAGAAATTGTGTACCATTCTCACAACATTGATCCGGATTCACAATGGTGGGTAGAAGTTCGGAAAACTCAGCATCAAAAACGCTATGCCTACAATTTCCAGCCATACCTACCTAACAAAGACACTACTATATTCGTAGAGAGTAAATGAAGCTCTTCAATTTTATAGCATACCTCAAACTTGACCCCAAGTAAGTCTGATTGGAGCTGCTGTAGAATGCAGCCTTAGAAATGAGGAAAGAAATGGAAGAAAATCCTTGATCTGGATTACTTACACTCTGTCAAGAAATCTTCAAAGCTTCAAATCAGTATGCCTATAATTTTAAACAAATCTAATATTCGGCAAAGATACTACTGTGAGAAAATATATGAATCTCATTCACTTTAAACCCTAGCTCAACTCAACCCAGTAAGTCTTATGAGTAGAGTAGAGCTGCTAAAGACTGGGCGCAAGGTGTCAATTCTCACCCAATCCTGTTTCCTTCAGTACCCTTCTCCCTCTACGAACTGAAGAGAGGGTAGCTTGGCTTAGTCTACATGATGTTTCAATTCAAGGAGCTCTCCCAAAATGCCAAGGGAGAGGGGTACTGTACTACTGTTGCTTAGTAGTGCTAATAAAATCAAGTTTCGAGTGTCTTAACTTGGAGAGAGAGAGAGAGAGAGATTCAAACATTTTCTAAAGAGATTGTAAGGGGATACTTACTTGGTACTACGGTTGGATTGGTTTGGCGGTGATTGATCCGGTTGACACAGAAGCTTCAATGTTGGGATTGAACACCATGAATGACAAGTGTAAGTTAAGCAGGATGTACAGAAGATCTTAGATAGACGTAGGGCAGCATGCCTAAGTATCATAGATTTTTCAAAGTGTTCATAGCAGGCGCCAATGGACCACCGGGAATACAGATTAGGAGTAACACCAACGCAGACAAAGCTCCAAACACAGAGGGAAACTGCCACATGCCAACTACTTCGTCCACAACCTCTTGACTCTGCTGCATCAAGCCTGGTACTATGACAACCGTCACTACAAGGAAGAGGAGAAGGGAGGCAATGAAGAATGGAAGCATTTCGACAGATGCGCTGTCCTTAGCGGCCAGAAAAATGGAGTCGCCGACAAGGCAAAGAGTAACTTAGAGATCAGACTAAATAAGCTTCAAAACCAGCTTCACAACGACGCAACGTTGACAGATAACAGATTTTTCTCCCTGCAGGAGGTGATCAAACT
Source organism: Polytrichum commune (assembly GCA_950295325.1). Taxonomy (NCBI): domain Eukaryota; kingdom Viridiplantae; phylum Streptophyta; class Polytrichopsida; order Polytrichales; family Polytrichaceae; genus Polytrichum; species Polytrichum commune. Next base: position 36,123,820 of record OX485808.1, on the reverse strand, counting down.
TCCAATTACTAAAAGCAATGTGACCACAGCCGTCCTCTGTCAGGCGACCTCCCAACCGTCTAGACTCCAAGAAAGAGGAGAAGAAAGGCACTGAAGAATGAAAGCATTTCGCGAGAAATGACGAGCACAGATGCGCTTTAACAAGAGACCAAAAAAAAAAAAGAGTCGCCGACAAGGCAAAAGAGTAACAGCTTAGTGATCAGACGAAATAGCTTCAGAAGGAGCTTGAATATAACGCGACGTTGACAGATAACCGGTTTTCTCCTGCACGAGGTGATCAAACACTAAATTCCAAAAAGCAATGTAACCAAAGCCGTCCTCTGCCACGCGATGTCTCAACCGCCTAAACTCCAAAAGACGAGGCTGCACACTTGGAAAAGCAGAATGTCGCAAGCGGACCAAACGGAAAGCAGGTCACGAGCAGCACGGACGGATGGCGAAGCACATGCCCCCTTGGGAGAGAGAGTCACTTGTCACTACACACAAACTAAGTTTAAGTTAGTCTGTGTGCTGTTGTGGCCGTGCGGCGAGATGATAACAAGTTAATTATTGCAGATCGCTCTGCGAAAGATGCCTGTGCACATTCCTAATCGAAAAACGCATCGCAAAAGTAAGGGTTTAGCGTCATAAATGCGTGCGAGGAGCTGGCTGCTGGCCTGGCGCTCTCTTCTGGCTGGCTTTGCAGGCTTCCGCCAGGGCTATAGCCATAGCTTACCCTGTCGACACTACAGGAGACACCGACGATTTCATCTACAGACGCTCATCCATTTTACCCGTTTCTCCCCTTCCTGGGCGCACTTCCGTCCACCGTATTTCATCCGCATTCGTCCATGTCGATCATTCAAAATTCAGGAGCCCTTCACTCCACATTCGTATGAAAGTATCTCACGGCTGCGTTCATCCAATGGTTAGCCGGTGCGACTTTCATCCTACGTTCATCCACATTATCCTCCCTTCCGCCTTGGTTGGTGGCATTGCATGTAAACTCAACCATTGGCAGGACGTGTAAGGTAGGGATACCATACACCTTGAAAATAAGGTGATTCGCATTGAAGATATGGTCTTAAAATCATGAGATAATTTCTCAAGATAGAAGAGAAGGATTCATGAAGTATGCAAGTTGTTTCATATTTTTATTCCCTTAAAAAAAATTATAATTTTTCAAAGTGGAAAGTTTGTCAAACCGTCTATTGTTCACTAGATTCTTCTTAAATTGAACACATTAATGCTCATTTGCACATAAAACATCACCTAAACCAGTTGAGTCATTTGTACATCAAACTGTGATTGATGGAGTCAAACATGACTAAACTTGGCTAAATCGACTGTACGCACATTTCAAGTTGTCAGCCTCACAATTATCAGTTTTAGAAATGGCACTTCACTATACTGACAGAAGTCTACTACACGGGTAGAGGGTAGTTCACGGTGTATGACATTTCTACCTTAATATACTTTGGTTTTAGGCTAAACACATTGTACACGTTGGACCATATAACCATCCAAAGGCTCATCGTCCACTTATTCAAGTTGGTTATCAGTCATAATTGGAGGATATTATGTCTCTATGGATGAAAAAATGGTGACCAGTTTTGATAACTTTTATGTTCCTGGACGAGCGATCATTCATGGTTGGGATAGCTTTAAAAAAGTAATTATCAACACACGCTCAACACTAGCCACTTTTTGTATACATGTATATCCATTAATGAATGCATATGTTTTTTTTGAGAAATTCATCATAAATTGAGATATTGCCTCCATGATCTCGTTTTTGTGGCATTAGGCTCGTACAAAAAGAATGATCTTGTTAAATTTATTTTTTTTGAACATAGTGGCATGCACTTCGAGGTCATATTTTGAAGTGCCGATACCAAAGGAGTGATAATAAACCCGAATTTATCAAAGAAGTTGAAACAAACTCTAAGTGTTGATGGATTACATGGTTTGATATTAGTGCCAAAGTTTCCAAGTTCACATTGCCCAAAAATCTACACTACCATGCAAGCATACCCTAAGCTTAAATGGATACACATGCCCCATGTTGCTGAAGTTTCTAATGGTTGATTGAAGGATCTTAAGATACCATGGTGTGCTAGAGCTTGGTATCATTCGTTCTCCAAAATACCCAATAACAAGCATGTTCTCAAATTATCCAAACCTCAAAGTTAATCACTCTTCACTCACATGTAAGTTGCATAATGAGGAGAGAATGATGATTACAAAGGGAAGGGGGAGGAGGGTTTTCCAACCTCCCTCCAAAACTTCTCAATTTCAACACACAAAGTCTATAGTCTCATTAAAGTGACATCATAAAACTTTTGCCCATATTTCATAATAGAGGTCCATATCTCTGGCCCATTTCATAGTTTTCAAATAGAAAAGTCCTCCAAATAGGCATGAAACTGATAGTTTTGTGCATGCTTGGAAGACTTTACAAATATTTCTACTTATCCAAGATGTTGTGTCCAATTCTCCTTCTGTAAAGAGGAGTAGTACACTAAACAACACTATTAGCGTGGACCACAACACTTCTTTAGAACCCACATTAAACTCATCCACACTCACGAGGGTGGTAATTGTTGTTTTTATGTGTTTTTTGCCCCCTTTCTTTCATGAGAACAATCTTTCATGCTTGCTTGTTTTGGTCTTTAGGGTTAGGGTACAATTCGCATGGTGACAAGTTGGTGACTTAGTGGAGTTTATAAGCAATATTTTGGTTCCTTTGCTAGCAAGTTAGACATTTATATAAGGTAGTGAGCTTCATTTGTCAACTTGTGGGCATTGGTTACAAAACACCATGGAAGGACATGTTGTTGCTCCTCCCACCTACCAACTCCAAGATTCAGCATTAATCTACAACAACCGGAAAAAAAGGAACAATATGGGCACAAAATACAATATTTATGGACCCACTAGAGGCATGTTGAACACTGTACATATGTTAAGTAATGTTGTAAAGGTCATAGATGATCAATGTCGATGAGACACAATCTTTGAAAAGAAAAAAGAAAAACATGTGTTATGGATAAACAAGGATAAAAATACAATAATTATATTCTTATATGTATGGATGTGTGTAATGTGTGTGTGTGTGTGTGTCATGGTGGATTTTGTGGCATGCATACTTTGTCCATTGTACAACAAACACTACACTAAATGTTGTATCTAGTGTCACTTACTATTTGAAGTTACATGATGCTATGTATTTTTACTACAAATGTAATTATATTACAAGTAAAGATGTTAATGTTCTATAATGTACAAACAACCAAGTTGATCTTCGTTGGCCAAAAATGACATATACAGGAAATAGTTGTAGCATAGCGTAATTCCAAATAGTAAGTGACCTTAAATACGATATATATAAGTGACCCTACATTCTTTCTTGTTTTTCCTAAAGGAGATTTTGGAGAGTGGTGAATCTCTACCGGTCCGGAGTATTTAATGTTATTGACTGGGCATTTGTTATTGTCCAGTATAGATATGTTACTTAGCATTTCAAAAGCTTCATCTACATCGTAACTGCAAATGTTACGGAATAGAATCGTGTTCTATTGTCTACTCCGTACCCTCAATACAACCTATAATGGACTTATTATATGAGCATTGTTTTCTACCATAACGTCATTTTGAAAGGTGGATAAATGGTGACGTGGATGGAGGGCAAAGCAATAGATGGATGAAAACAAGATAAAATATATTTGATCAAAAGTTTGAAGACGTAATCAATGGACATCATAAGGGCCACTTCACACATGAGCCAAGAGCCGTGACCGTGAAATTGTGAGAGCCCAAAAGAAGGTGTCCAAAGGCCGTCCCAAGACACCTTCAAAATCATGTAGTGTGGTCACATATGCTCAAGTGTAGTGTGAAGTTATATGTGACTGAGCCCTCAACCAAATGCTATTTCAATGAAATCTATTCATGCAGGGTCCTCACACATGATAAAATAGAATAAACCATCACTTGTGAGCGTTTGGAGTGCCATGGTCTCCTGGTTTTGTGTTAGACCTACCTCCAAGAGGTGGTTTTTCAAAATAATCCAAGTGACCATGAAACATGATCCATTTGATGACATGTAGGAATCCATGTAGATTTTACATCCATCTTGCATTTACATACTCCATTGGTCCCTCAAGTGCAGTGTGAAGCGAAGTTGGACCGGCTCCGCCTTTTCTACCAATGAGAGTGCTTGAAGCAGCCCTAAGTAGCTTGTAAATCTCAACACCAAGTGCACACGGTGACCGTGTTAAAATTTCATATTGAGGGCTCTTGAAACCCCTATAAATTTGAATAAAATATGATAAATATTGATTTCATGTAAAAAAACTCATTGTGCTAGGAATCCATAGTTCAAGGTATTTAATACTATTTTCAAAGTCAATTTAACTTAATATAGTATATATATATATGTTCTAAATTAATCAAGCATACTTAATTTAGACAAACCTAACTACAACTACTTTCACAAGGCTTTACATTTTCTAAGTTTCACTATTTCTAATGAAAATTAACGCGATAACAAATTTTGCATGAGCTTAATGCCATAAAAATGAGATTTCCTTGCTTATCTTAGTTGAAGCACAATAGGATATTACTTCACGTCTGAGCTCTAACTACAATGTTTATGGTATTTAGTGCCATTTATGCTATTACAAAGCCTATCCTAGGGTATAGTAATGGCCAACAAGGTTGATTGTAAGTGTAACCACATGATACTCGTCATTCGCATCAGCATGCTTGATAATATCTTCCTTTTTTGTCTCGTCGTCGTTAACTCAGATATTTGCTTAGAACCCACATTAGCTCTCATAACGAGTATCAATGTGGGCTGCATTAACGAATTTTCTAAGAAATTAATATGGGTTATTATTTTATTTATGTTGTTTTTGGTCCCATATGCTTATTTATTTTATGTGAAGTGTTGGTCATAAACCTTCAAGAAGACGTAGGGAAAGACAGAGGGCCCATGTTAATTCCACCATGACTACATCATTAAAGTGGACCAAATTAACAATCTCCACGTGCACTAGTAAGACTATTCAGCGATCCACATGACACATGAACCATGTCATTGAGTGTTATGAATGGAGATTGTGTGGTCAGGGGCATACCACATCCTAACCATCCGTTCACAAAAGCATGAATCCCAGAACATGAATCCTATAGTGAGAAGCAAGTGGGGCATCCAACTGGGGCAGTATAATCGAAAATTGTTCAAATAAGATATGACGGATGAAAAAACAACATTTGAGGGTTGAGGCTATTGATTTCCATCAACGGTTATACGGGAGTTTGGGATGTTCCCAAAGGGGAACATCATTGGGAACTTATTGAACCCTTTGTGAACGTCCCATACTTTGTGCAAAAGCTCCCGTGCAACCATTTATATATAGGTTTAATTCTCGATCAGACTTCTGTGGGGGCTTGGGGGCCCATGGCTAGCGCCATCTACAAAGACTTTGGAGAGGAAGGATTGTGGATTCGAATCACACCACCATCCCCCATGCAAGTTACACTCTAACCTCCGTAGTATCTCACATGTGGCAACCAAAAGTGCACGTGATATTAGAGAGTTTTGCAGTGTTAACATGGATGCGTGATACTACATAATTATTGTAGCATGTGACATTATGGAATAACACAAAGGAGATGTGAGGACAATTTGAATTCATTCTCCTATCATCTACGCTAGTGTGGTCCACTCCACTTGGTCTTCCTGGGCGATGTGGCGGACGCATGCACCAACATTCAACAAGTGGCATAAGAATAAGAATGAGAATGAGAAGGTGACACTCCACATGTTGACACATGGCGCAATTTGAGGGTGTGGGTTGACTTCTTTGGTGGTTTGCATTAATGACAAATTTTGTGATATAAGAGAGAGAAATATGACAATTAGGAGTGAGATTTGAACTACAAACATCCGTTCCCTCAGGTTTCGGGATATTAGAGAGTGTGTGACATTATGGAGGTTGATATTACGGAGTATAGGGTGTAGTTTGAATGAGATTTGTTCATCCAAACTATGGATGAAAATGTTTGTTGATCCATGGAGGTGGAATTTACATCCAATCCGAGGTTTCGTGAGCTTTGTTCGACCAGGGAGAGGCGCCGGGAGTTGGGCATCGTTTTAGCCTTTAAATTAGCGCAACTCAAATCAACGGTGGACCTCGCATTTCCCCACGATCATACGGGAAGGCGTTCACAACACCTCAATGACGCGGATACAAAAGAGCAATGATTTTTTTTAATTTGGCTATGTACTGCTGGTATAATATTCTACAATAATTCTATGATTTTGTGGATGAAAGAACCAAAATCCCCTAAACATCATAAAATTTGGATGAAATTACCAACTTCTCATTGAACGAGTATAAATTTGAATGTAAAATTCTCTAAATCATCTACATGTGGCTTCGTCATTCCAATGGTTGTAGCCAATTTGAAATAAAATCAGTGCATGAGAGGTCTTCAAATATTAGGGCCTTCACACACAAGGCTGAAGGCCCGTGACCATGGCAATGTAAGAGCTCTCATTGGTCGAAAAGGTGGAGAGCATCCAAGTTCACTTCACACTAGGAGGTGAAGGCCTCAAGGCCCACATATAAGTCCGTGGATGAGAAGTCTACATGGAGTCCTATATGGTAGGTCATGGATAAGGGTGCATGGTTTGCTGGTAGACCATGATTTTTTTAATGTTTTTTTCAATAGGACAAATTGCAGGACATATTCTATAACATATACCATGATAAATTCCAGTACATACAAACACCACCAAATAATTCTCTTAAATTGATATCAGTTTGAGACATATTATATTTAACCAAATCCTCCCCTCTTTTTCCGCCAACAAAATATGCAATGGTCCCGCAACATGGTCCATTCTCACTTCACACTATGCTTGAGGGCCCATGACTACATAAAACGGCTTTCCCAACACCCATGGTACGGCCTTCGGATGAGAGTCAAGGGGCCCTCACCATTACACCCTAACCTTGATAATATCACACTTGTTAATAGAACACCTTGATATTGTCACCTAAAAGTTTGAAACCGATTTCCATAGTGTAAAACTCCCTCGTTATCATCACTATCACCCTTGATAATGTCACATTTTTTTTTCAAAATTTGTAGTGTAAGTGTGATAATAACAAGTAACATGGATGAAAAAAGGCCGGATGGACAACAAATTCTATGGATGACGTCGGCATCTTCACCTGCTTCCGCTTGAATCTTGGGTTCTTGAATCTCATGTGCCGAAGAAGCAACGGTTTCTCTCGCAGATCAACTTCTCGCAGCTCCGCCTGCATCGTATGCATCGTATGATGAGACAGGTTTGTATTATAGAGCCTCTCCTTATAAGACTTTGAATATTGGGAAGGCGAAATGAAATAAGAAAAAGAAGGACCGTGTGACATTGGGGCTTTGCACTAATATCTCAAGGAAGGAGCAATTGAAGCTTGTTTTCATTCACAAAGCAGCGCGTCCCAGATGTTTTCCTCGGAATTTTGATCCAAATAGGATAGTACACTATAATTCTAACAATTCAGCCTGGATGAATGGTGATGTTTTTACACATTGGGTGAAGAGTGAGAACCGAAGAATGGCATTGAAAGACATAAAGATTTGCATTATTATGGATAATGCAGGAAGCCATGATATTCATGATGAGGTCAAGAAAGTTATAGATGGGTTTCATGCTTTTGTACTCTCCCATATCACTATCTTGTTCCTTCCACCAAATGTGACTTCAGTTGTTCAGCCTTTGGATCAAGGAGTGATTGCAGCATTCAAAATGTGCTATAAGCGCAAGCTTGTTGCCTAGACTTTGCAACAAATTGATAACAACTCAAATGAAGATTTGGGGAAATTGAATGTTGATGTATTTCAAGCTATGCTATGGTGTGTGGCGGCATGGCATGAATTAGATGATCAAACCATTAGAAATTGTTGGAGAAAGTCCGCCATATTGCCTGCAGAGTGGAATGCAGATATAAACAATCTTGATGAACGTATGAAGTCCAAAATGGAGGAAGCAACTTTGGAATTGGGTAGACTCATCGCCGCATTAAATTTGGGTTTGGATGTTGAAGGCAAGCCTGTAGAAAAGCTTTGTCCTTTGGAGTACATAAACATGGAAGGTGAAGATGATTTTGAGGTGGAATTTTCTACTGAGGAGTTTGTGCAATTAGTGCAAGATGGCGAACAAGTTCTTGATTCCATGGAAGTGGACCCATTGATTGTTGATAGCAGTGATGATGAGTCTAAAGTAGTGAAGCTAAGCGATGCACAAAAATATGCTAAAGATGTTTTGAATTTTATGGCTAGTCAAGGTTCTCAGATTTTCAGCACTCATGAGTTGTTAGAAATGGAAAAAATCCATGACAAACTCATTAGAATTGGTGTTGCACATTTAACATCAACAAAACAATGTGACATTAGAAGCTTCTTTGTCTCTAGTGAGAGGTCTTTACCTGATCTCAATGACACATTATGATGTGCTCTTGTTGTTATTCACAATTTTGAATTAGATTTTACATTGGTAAACATTGAAGTCTCGTATTTTTTATTTATTTTTTAAATTGTAATTAAATTTTGATTTTCTACATTTTTTTTTGATAATATCACATTATGCACAAAATGTGACATTATCAAGTATGTCACACCTTGTTTATATCACACTTTTTGGTGAAACGGAGGGTGTGACATTATCAAGGTTAGGGTGTACAAGGTCACGGCTCGTGGCTTATGTGTGAACTTGTGAAGTGGCCCTTATTCAGCTCTTATGACTTTCCATCCCTTTCATGCAAATCCACATTTATTCTCCCACCTGACCACATAAGAGACAGCTAGGACTTTTTCATCTGCAAGATTTCATCCCTTTTCATCTATTGGACCCTTCAATATGGTGGCTGAATGCGTATTCATCCACACAACTATGGCTGGGTCATCCAATATTTCATCCGTGGGAATCCTTCCCATGGGTTGCGGGCCGTCAACATTAAAGGCCCTCACGCCACGTTTTACCCGTCCCTCCATACAACCATTCATCCATGGGCATCTTCCATCTCAAACTCTCGTCCGTGGGTCCCGTGAAGCTGGGACTCTTTCATCCTGACTTATTCATCCATTCCGAAAGGTCCTGTTCATTAGGTAACGACTATCCGACCCGTTCCGTTCGGGGTGGGCGGGCTTTTTCAAACCGCGGGACCCGTCGAGGGCGGTTTTCATCCCACCCAAACCGATTCATTCATCCACCGACCACAAATAGGTGCTAGCCCCTCCGTGCGGTGGGGCAGTTTCAAACTGCGGACCACAACGCACATTCATCCAGGAAACTGAAGCTCATCTATTTCTAACCACAAGGCTCGTAGTGTGCACTTCAATTTGCTTGATTGAAATGCTCTCTGCATGGATGAAAAAAAAAACAAAAAAAACACAAGGGAGTTGTTGGAAGTTTTTACCACTGGGTTTATAAGCGACATGTTATGAGGAGGTGGGCTATAACCAATAATCTACTATATTTGCATGAAATCTTAACAATTTTTTGCCTAAATATTTTTATCTGCTTCTAATTTATGAGTAGGATTATTTACATGTAAATCTGGAAAGATTATATTTCACTATTGAAGGGGGGAATCTTTTTTTATCAAATGGACATAAGAACTATCATGGCATATTCATCCTTTGATTTTGTTCTCTTTCTGAATAATAAGGCAACTCAAATTCATAGTCACGTGATTGCTCGCAGTTGCTCAATGTCATGACAAACGAATTACTAGGGTCACTTTGAATATGGTTTCCCCTACGAATCTTTAAGAACTGATCAAGGAATCATTTCAACCTTATCTCAAACCCACACGCGGGCTGAATAAATGCTAAGATGTCATAACAATGTTACACACACACACACACACTTGTTATGAGTTTTTGTTTTTTTTCCTATGTTTCATCGAGGATGATATTAGGTATTGTGCGAAACAAAAGTTAATAAACATTTGTAGTGGTATTGGTTATTATGATGATTTAAGGGGTAACATGGTCCACATAACAATTTGGATACCCACTTTGGTTGTTTGAAATGGAAGGAGTCTTGAGCCAAGAAAGGTGGCTCAACTTGCCTTGGCGTGGTCTTGAAGCCGGCCCCACCTCATTGGGGGAAATCATATGCACTTGGTGTTGGAGAATGGGCAGCAGGTGGGGTGGAATAGGTTTTTGGGAAAGAAGGATGCATGTATGATTGAAGTCTACCACCATAAAGGCTCTCTCTCTCTCTCTCTCTCTCTCTCTCAAAAATTGGTTACTTTCTCCTCAAAATTTATGCCACATGTCATTCATATATTGGCTAAGGGCCACTTACAACCCACATGGAAACTACATTCTATCATTGTTAAGATTCAATTAAGCAACAACTATGGTATACTTTATGGCTACTACTTCTTAGTTTTTAAACTAGCATGGTGTTCTCTGTCAACGATGCATGTTTGTTCACTAACAACACTGTGAGTCCTAGACAAATCAGTATGTGTGGATGAGATTAGTGTGTAAATCTACCAACGTGATAGATTTTACATCTTTTGATGCATGTGAATTGTTGGCACGACTGAGATGCTTGTAGTGCTTTGTGTGTCGCCCACATATTTTTGGAATTATGTTGGGTGATGATGAGCACTTGCAATCAACAATGCAAGAAGTGGGACCTCAATATGTTGGTGGGTAGTGTATCTCACTTGCCCTATAAAAGGTCAAAGCCCGCCACAATATTCCTATTCATCTAACCTTTTGGTGCATGCCCATGGGACCACGCACAATTTTATTGTTACCATTGGCTTCTCAAGCTTTAAGGCGTGACGAGTTATTACCTATAACCAAAAATGCTCATTATCCAGTATCTAGGTTATAGGAAGATTTCATTGAGTACAACTACTCAATGAAATCTTTATGACAACATATAAGGACAACGAGCAATTTTGGTTATAAATGAAGGGACAAACATGTTGTCTATCCTTTTTAAACTTCGAAAGTCGATGGTAGTAAGAAATTTGCATGGTCTCGTGGGCTCACTCGTAAACAACCATGACGGTGTTTTAAGTCACAACTTGAATTGGGTGGTTCTTCATTGCCCTTCTAATGCATTTAGTGAGGTATATTCTATACACATGTATGATACGTTGATGCCCTCAAACATCATAGCAAGTTGAGTTTTAAATGGGTGCTTGTAAATGCTTTATGCTCTGCAATGTCTACAATTCTAAATTGAAGAATATGCACCTTATCATGCCACAAATGACGTTAATTCGGAGTTAAGTCTAGTCTTTGAAAGCAATATATTGAGAAAACTACAATATTAACAAATGAAGCAATTAGTATGATGCTCGCAAACTCTAGGAATCTACATAATGATCATCATGTAAGTTACATACAACATTGCAAGCATGAGTTAAGCATTAGTCAAGCATTTCTCAAGCATTTCTCAAGCATATTAAATTACATCGAGATCTATAACAGTGCCGCCACTTAACACTAATTCTTTGTTTACTAAAAGATATCCATGTCATTAAAAGATAATCGATTGTAACCCATAGACCTCACATTAAAATGGGAAAAAACTAACCAATAAAAGAAGAAGAAAAAGAAGCCACTTTGTTGTGACGTGAGAAGAGCCGGTATGGGGAGAGTGGGAGTTATCATATATGAGTGTATCTCTCATTCATCCAACACAAAAGCTTTGAAATAGTATGTAACTTGGAGGTTATTTTTCATAATGAATTTGAAACTGGAATTAGCATCAAAGATCCCCGATTAGTCTACTCAAAGTCATTTGAGTTGAATGGACAACTTTCTTATGTTGGATGGATGTGAGGTACGTTTGTATACGATAATTCCATCCTCCCCTGCGTTTCTATGCATTTATCCATGGGGGTGGCTAAATCCCAAGGCCTTAACTCAAACTCCATGGGTTGTTGCTCACCCAACATGGAAAATATTAAACAAACATGAAAATGTAAAATTCGTGTTGGGTGAATGATAATTGAGAATTGGACGCATGCGAAATTCTTGCCAATGGTTGAGATGTTCAGTCGATTATTCTTCCTTTGTAGGAGATATGGCCGCTTCTAGGTCCCAAGTGAGCATAACATGGAGGAGGAAATAGGCCTTGGTGAACCATCATAAGTAAATAAGTGGAAGCTTTGCTGCCTAACAATATCAAGTACTGGCCACACTAAGGTTAAGCCACTTAACATTGGAATAGTACTTGGATGGGTGACCTTCCTAGCACTTGATTTCCACTGCACCCTACGAACTCTGATCCAACCATCCATATTGAGGGTATCCATGTGAATTATATATTTTCAACCTAGGTGCTTGCCCTTGGGGGTGATAGGTTTAGACCAACTTGTTCGCGCATGTTCAAGGTGTTCACCTTTAAAACGAGGCAATAGTTTTCTGAAGTTCTCTATTTCTTGTGATGTTAGTTCTGGGATTATATTTAGACTTAGACCAACTCAAACATGATGCAACACCATAACTCATCATAGTCATATTTTTCTCTTTCTTATCCATGGGGTTGTCCAATGTAAGGCGTGTTTACCATTTTAACAAAACAATCCAATATTTGACTCAAGTTTTTAAGATTATTAATTCCTTAATAAGACATGTTAGAAAGTTTGGTATGTAGTATGGGGAGGAACGGGCAAGGTAACCTCCCAAAACCACTATACTAATTATCCCAATTAGTGAGGGAGGGCTAACAGTGAGTGTGGGAAATGAATGAAGATGATAATAAATTTCTTCATGCTATGGAATTAGTACCACCAAAAGATCTAGGAAGCATCGTTCATCATGGCATTATTCAGTGGAAGATACTATTCATCGTGACACTATTCACTACTGCACATTATTTTATGATCACTCTACAAACACCTTAAAAGCACACACTAATTTCTTGAGATGTATGGTAAATGAGCAAGTATTCAAGAATTTAGTATCAGTCAACGAAGACTTCAGCCAACACTGATGTTGAGACTTGGAACAATAGTACATGTTTTGGGAACTAGTACCCACACACACACACACTAATTGGGATAATTAATGTAGGTAGAGCTCAAAAGTGAAGTAGTATCATGTTATGCTTCAGTTGAGATAGGCAAAGGAATCTCTTGTTTTACATGGGGTTGGCCACCGTGAGCTAGCCTAACTTTGAGAGAAATTAAGGAGCTTTGGCAACAACTAAGACCAATGAGGAGTGATCATATAAAGGGAGATGCTCTGATTTATAAAGAGAGATCCAAGGTGGGAAGCGAAGTTTTTTGTCTTTTTTTTTTTTTTTTGATTTTTTTCTCTTATCGAGTAAATAAGGTCAGAGATGACCCTAATTATTAAGTGATAGTGGAGAGGTACCCATTTTCGAATGGAGTGGTTGGCGGTTCGATTCCCGCTGTGAAATCTTCTCTCTACTTGACTGAAAAAAAAACTTGTTAGGTAGGTAGGAAGCTAAGAGCCCACCCACCGCAAGGTAGACAATAAACCCCACCTTGCACCAAGAGGATTCTTGAGCAGGGTAGGATTAACAAGCTCAAATTCACATTGGATTGCCTGGTGTTGGTTATTTATTTATTTATTCCGGGTGAATAGAGAACAAACAACTTCTTCGCTACCCAATTCATTCTTAACCATTGACAAATTACCTCATTTACCTCATCAACGCATCTAACTAACTGGGGGTTGGGAAGCTCAATTCCTTCCCAATCCACCACTTGACATTTAACTCTAAAGTATGTGTAAGAATCTTACGTCGACTTAGTTTTCCTCTTCATGAGGAGTGTGTACCATAGAGTGTTGTTCGGTCCAACACTTATCACGAGTGCCAAAAGATAGCCTCCACACGAAGTCCAAGCGTCTCCAATCCATCATGGATATTTCCTCCAATAGTTTAGTTAGTTTTTGTGTCAAACAAGACACCGAGTCACGACACTCTATCGGGCCATTATCTAGTTTGGCACATGATTGAAAGGAGGGCTCGGTAAAGGTGCCCAAATATATTGTACAAGAACGACATGAGTTTCCAAAGTTGATGCATGTGAGTGCCTAAGTACGAGGACTTGGGCAACTACCGCATGAATATTATGGTAAGGATGGCAGCTTTAATGGACTCGTAACTAGAGGCCCCACATCATTTCTCATCATCTCTCTTTTCCCGGCGTCCTAATTTGTATTGTATCCAATGCTCAACTTAAATCGAACATCAACAAACATGAAATGACATTGGACCATGGATCGAGTATGGTAACTACACTTGATTGTGATTCTTACTCTTTTTGTTTTGTTTCTTGGAGCACAAGAGGTGCTTGATCACCTGGCTAATTTGTTGTCAAGTAGAGAGATGATTTCACAATTGGGAATCGAATTGCCAACCACTATGTTCGGTTTGAGTACCTCTCTGCTATCATCTGGTAGTTTAGGGTTATCTTGGACCTTATTGAGATTCTTACTCAAAAGCAATCCCGATACATTATTGTTTAGAAAGAATTTGAACTTGATTTGAACTTGAGATTGTGTGATTGCATTTGGACACACATATAATCAATTGAGATGTGTTGAAATACCCAAAGCAAAGAACATCGTACCTTACCCCTAGCTACAACTAATGCTTCCCAAAAGGTTCTACATATTCAAGCAACCCCCAATCAATGCATGGAATGAGGTCCCATTAGTGTGCATTAGTGTGCCAACAAGGATTAAAGGAGATGTCAATGGCAGGCAACCAAAAAATGTCTCCCAAATCATACTTTGGTAGCCAAATCGGTGGAAAGGGGACATGATTTCTCTGAGTGTGTCTTAATTTGGATGGATAAGGAGTTACGATGTTATCCAACAATCCCCCCAACCCAACCATCATTTAGTGCAAACTACATTGTGAATGCACACTATATTCAAACCCACAATATATGTTTTCGGAGGTTTAAGGTGTAGGTTGCAACATTTCTATTGAAGACTTCCAACAAGGCGAGATCCAATTCATACCCGTCCTACCAGGGGAGGGGGGGGGGGAGGCTGAATCTAAGATTTGAATATTGAACCTACATCCAAAAAATACTTTAACAAAATTGAAAATCTCCTTTTCTCCAGAAACTTCATATTTCTCCCAAACAAGAATCTACTTCAATTTTGGTATTTTTACAAAATAATGTAGTTTGATAGAAGTTGCTTGGTCGCACAAGTTTGTAGACAAATTGACAAAAAAAAAATTCCCTCATTTAAGGTTCCACATTATTTTATTGCGTGATGGTTAGGTGATGGTTTAATTGTGGGTGACACTATAGTGCATCAAAGGGTAGCTCACATCACAAGTATGTCCACAATATTTACCAGAAGCATAGTAGTCACAAACACAAACTCTCATACAAAATATTATGGACATTCGTAAAAACAAACTTCTCAAAGTAGGTCATAATTTGAAAGATGTCTGGCCCGAGTAGATAATGAAAGCCTATGCTACTATAAGTGGTGGGGAAGTGGCTACACTAAATGTTCCTACTAGTGTGGGTGGAAATTATTGATGTAGGCCACTCTACTTGTCTACTCAGAGTGGAAATTGATGTGGGTGACTATTAATGAGTATGCCATTTTTGTCCTTGAACCATTACTTAGTCATCCATTATTTATTCCATGATGCACATGTAAGGTGTTGGTCTAAAGTCTCCATGATGACTTAAGGGAAGATCCACTGTCTCGAGCCCACATAGTAAAAATGTTAAAAAACAAGATTAGGAAATTTTATTCTAGTGAAATTACATCTTATAGTAAATTACTAGGTAAGTATAAAAAATATATCAATTAAATGGCTTCGCGATAATATTGCATCCCACCATTGACACATAAGAACACACTACTTAAGTGAATGGTAAATTCTTTACAACTATCTAGAATGCTGTAGAAAAACCATCCAACTATGCTGCATGTGTTCAAATCCTTATTTCCATGTTGTAAAGACATGTATATTTTGGATATATATTTGGAGAACTATACTTGTCAAAGTGCCCTAGAAAACTTCTTAGTCTTGTGATAAGCGTAGTTTGGTGCAGACATGTCCTCTTTTATGATTAGACTTCTCAAATTTGACATAAAAATCTTGTCAATCTACAAGCAACATTGCTCCAAGCAATTTCATGGGAAAGTCTTCAGGAACCTCCCAACTGCTATAACAATCAATCATTCAAGTCATTATTGCTCGTATTTTAAGCTTTCTTACAGTAGAATCTTACCTCCAGTGTCAGAGGAACATGGTTTGCAAAATCAGGTTTGTGATCAAGACATCACAATGAATGTTAAGTCACAATCCGTGTTTCAAATTCATGTTTTTGGCATAGCGTTTAACCCGATATACTGAAAAATGGAGGAGTTTTGGTCACAAGATTGTATCAAGGAGGAGAAAATTTTGTGAACTACCTCGCATATCAAACAATTACTCCAAAACTGTTGCTAAAACCTATGTACAACAAATTCTTTTCTTACACAGTATATCGATTACATGAAGATGACACATTTCTCTATCATTTTTAGGCCAAATTCTGTCACCAACATCATACAAAAGCAACCCTAACTGGGTCACACAATTTCAAACTTGTAGAAAATGCTAACACTATCTGCTCAGACACCAACAGCCTAAGGTTGAATGTGTGATCCAAGGGTGGGTGAATGCGCGTTTGTAATTAAGACATTGCAATAAACATTTAATTTGAACAGATTGGTCATTTCCAAGCATATTTACAACATGTTTTTTCAATTTGTGAATAAAGGGGAATCTGTATTTTTCAAGGAGCCATGCATAGACGCCATGCATAGATGTCCCTGTTTCTTCCCACTACCCTCGGAGTTGTTTTTGTTGACACAAAGTCAAACAATCAAATTTCAGCTACTTACATATGGGATGGTCTATTTAAGGGTAGAAAGCAAGAAGTCAACAATTTGATTAATCACTGCATCACATTCTTGAGAAGGCTTCCCAAACTGCAGGTTGGAAGTGCAATCTACAACAAAAACTGGGCAACCATGGATTGCAGGTGGCATATCTGACGTGGAGCTCATAAAACCTGCTTTAGGCTTACCATCCCAATTACCTGCAAAAGATACCCCACCAACGGTTTCAGTATAGTTTTCATATATTCCTATGCTTTATTTATTGCATCCCGTAAATGGAAGCTAATACTAACATGTAAAAGCCTAGACGCACTTAAGAGCATATCAATTTCTTTCTGAATATTTCCATTTGGGAAACTATTGGTAATTCAGGTCAGCACATATCTATTGTCCACCTGACTTCCAAGTTCAATATCCTGTTTTGTATGAAGTTTCTACCTTTTCTCACATCAACACCATAGTAATTCATATTAAAGCAACCATTTCAATCCAAATACCAAACCAGGGTTGGCCTGGCATCATCCTCTGTTGATACCATTCCGGTATTTAGAGTGAGGATTTCACATTTTTTATGACGAGCAGGGTATGGGTATTTGACGGTAGTTTTGTTTTCGATACCATTTGGGTCTATATACCATGCAAAAACCTTCATATCTAGGTAAAATTGCCCTAGTATCGATATGGTTTAGAATGGTGTTAGACCCAAACAATAACCCGGGTATACAAAGATTCTCTTACTTTGACATACCCACCAAATACCAACACTTTAATAATATTTCAAATTTGATACCTCAGGCTCAGTTCTTTGATACCATTATTAATGTTGGTTATCAACAACATGCATTCACCTATATACCAGACCAGCAAAAATTCTTTCAGCTACAAAGTAAATTAGACAAAGTGATGTTACACACTTCTGCATGTCCTGAATTCACAAGAAAAACATCACCATTTTACCCACCTTCTCCTGAATGGTTCAATGCACCATTTATGAACCACTTTTCATGTTTGGTGTGTAACGACTCAAGATAATCCAAAGTAACCCCAGCTTCCTCTGACCGTGCTCTGCAACACATAGGGAACCATGTTAATTGGCACTTTTAACCTCATTAACAGCACAGATCCAACTTATTCGTTTCATTTAGGGAAGGTCATGAGTTAGATGGTGGATCAAACCCTCTAAGCATATTAATTCTATTTGTAAACTCACAGTCCAAGTATAGGCTTTGGGTCAAAAAGTACAATCAGAAATTTAGATACAAGAGAAACAAAGGGCATGCATCCATATCTTCAGATATCATCATCTCTTCTGTATAGATTAATTGAACCACATTGAAAACAATAATAACTTGATACAAATGCAGCTTGGACGAATTTATGAACATTGAACTTGGTAATGTTTTTCTTGTGAATGTTTTTGGAGTGATGCCTTTAAGAAGAAAATTCATACCGTGTTTTCAGACGCTCGTGACACACTGTCGGATCAGCTCGGAGGTAGACAAAGGCATCTGGAACCTGCAATTTAAAGTTTGAGCCAACTTTGAGTGGTTGGGGGGACAACTTGCAAGAAGACCAAAAATGCCAATATAGAAAACTTGGAAAGAAAATAGATCCTTATGAGGCTTTAGAAAAAATGAAGGCCGAAGCTTTGATGATTTTTTTGCAATGGGTAAAACCTATATATATATATATATATATATATCCAAACTGAATGTTTGCAAGGACAATCAAATTTTATCCTCCAACTCAACATGACTTTTGGGTGGGGGTTGGTTGTTTTGCATACATCAACACCTTCCATGTTTCATAAGCTTTCGGTGCATGCCTGGAGGTAACTTAGTCATGCGGAGATTTGAACGAAGAACATTCTATATCGGTTCATTAAGAATTGAACTCATTTTGACATGCCATCAAGAGGTGCTAAAATGAGTTTGGCCCCTCAATGAACTGAAATAGATTACCGTTCTTTCAAATCCAACCATGCACCATCTATGGTATTTAGTTCACTTACTATTGGAATTACACGAAGCTCTAACTATTTATTATAGATCTGATCTTTTACCCACAAAGGTCAAATTGGTTGTATGGACAAAATAGAACACTAACTTCTTTACATGGTTAAAACTTACATTATCGTTAAAAAGATATAGCCCTGAGTAACACCCAATAGTAAACGACACTAAATACCATAAACGGTGTAGTGGAAAGAAGAAATCGTTATTGTATACAAAGCAACCAATGGAAAATCATAGGGGACCAACTTCCAATGAAAAATCCCAATGAGTTAGAGGATGCCTCTGATTACCGTAGAGTGTTGTCTGGTTCAACACATAGAGTACCAAAAGCTGATTTCCATGTTGGATTGAGCATGGTCTTGACTGACGTGGATACAACACATGGCAAATATAATTTCCAAGAATTAACTATTTTGTGTTGAACCAGACAGCAACTTACAGTAATTAAATCAGTCAGCGAAGACATTCGATAGGGACATACCGCAGTTGGGAGTGTTGCCAATACGCCTTGGTACCATGCATCGTAGGCCGCCGCCTCGAGAGTGTTAAAATAACCTTGTTCTATAGCCGTTTCCACAAACACACATCGGTCTGTCAAAACCGACCGCTCGGTCAACAAGAGTGATGCCTTCGATTTTAATGCGGCTTCATTCACCTGAAGAAATCGAGTTGTAAATACAAAGCTCTGAAACAGGTAAGCATACCTGCCCCATAAACACAAAAACACAATTCCACACTCAGACTTGACATGGAATCACAAAGCCGATGCAATAAAAGGGAGACAATTTGATAAATCAAGAGCTATGAATATTGTAAAATTGATCAAATGAAAATCACAATATGAATTTAATTATTTGCAAGCTCTATAATGATATGACTTCATGGATTACCACTGGGTAGAACAGTGGAAATGAGAGACCTCTTGGGATCTTTGTAGAAAGCCTCCAACATATTGAGACCTGTACCGTTGACATTTTGCCACTCCCCAAGTGGCTCTTGCAACGTTTCAATTACTCTGCAAAAAAAAGAACAATCCATCTCAACATACAGCACAAAACAAGATATGCTTTGATAAGGTATGTGGGTGTCATTTGGTTGCTTTTCTTCATCGGGCATTTATATATGATTGGTGTGTGGTTCGGTGAGGATCAAAAGAGCAAACACCATAAGACACGTGTTTAAAAGAGATTGTACTATGTCTAGAGATTTTTTTAACTACTCCACACCCAATAGTCCACACAATTGTGAGGACCTATGTATTCAGTTAAGGACTCAACAAACATACACTTCCGACAATCATCACTAAATCAGAGGGGGTCTGAATTTCAATCCAGTTTTTGCTGAAGATCCATCTTAGATTTGCTAATGCAACACAAGTTTCATTGCGTAAATCTAATCAGCAGAAGTTGGAGAATGTGAACAAAACAAAAAACGAATAACACCCCCATACCTTGCAAAAATTCAGCAAAAACATCCACAATAAAGGATGAATATGCCATCTTGCTCACAACTGGAAAAGAAAGATTGCATGAATTATTTGCCACCAGCTTTGCATGGATACGATGAATTTATTTTATCTTTATTGCTTCAGAACTGGTTGGTTGCTTTTGGCGCTGTAGCAAGTAATGTAAAAACAGCAACATGATACTTCCAAGCAATCAATCACACATGCCTTGACATAAAAATTAGGCATACAAGCAATATTCTTCATGCTACAACACCAAGCAATATTCTCAAAACATTCTTTTTGAGGTGAAATAGAATTTCTTTGAGATTATCTCTAGAAAAATGCAAACACATGAGGGAGAAATGAGGGAGAAGAGTGAAACTCAACTGATAAAGTTGGGGATGCGAACTAAGCAGCTTCAAAATTGTAGACTTCCCTACCCCAATATTTCCCTCAAAGGAAATGCGTATGGGCCCTTCACCCCGCTTTCGCAAAAGAGGACAGCATTGAACTTTTACGTCTTGAAAAGGAGGAACCTTGAGCTGTTGTTCATCAATTGGCAGACCCATCCGTGTTTCCAAAGTACCGTCCATGTGTCACTCAAGAATTTATTTTGTTTATTTTTCACAACATGCACAGAAAGGAGGATGCCTTTAGTGAATGCAATCACTGCACATCAAGTTGAAAGGTTAAGAGTGAGTGACTGAGTGAGTGAGAGTGCAATCACTGCAGCTGGCCTTTAATCTAGCTACCAAACTGAAGAATGAGATAAATGATGCAACAATATTTATTTCAATTTACCCACTGCCAACTCATCATCAAAACTTCACTACGCCTACTCAGCATCAAAATTTCACTATGCCAACTCAGCATCAAAACTTCACTATGCCTACAATATTCAGCTAAATCTAAAATTCGACAGAGATACTAATGTGAAACTCTCAAGTTTACACCCTCGCTCAATCGTCACCCCACATATGCCTTACTGGAGCTGCTGGAAACTTCGGCCTCACAACTGAAAAAATATGGGTTCGAGGTTCAAGATGACCTTCAGTCTAGCTATCAATTTGAAATTTGAGAATAATGGCAGATTACAACAGATAACTTAGAATACAACAGTGGGTAGAACTGAAAACTTAGCATCAAAACTCTATGCCTCCAATTTTCAGCCAAACCTAAAATTCGACACAGATACTACTGTGCAAGTCTTCAATTTTACACCCTAGCTCAATATTCACCCCACATAAGCCGTATTGGAGCTGCTGGAGAGCTCGGCTTCACAAATGAGGAAAAAAACTGGGTTCATGGTTTTAAGGTGACTTTTAGTCTAGCTATCAATTTGAGAAGAATGGTAGAAATCATTCATCTGGATCACAACAGTGGGTAGAAGTTTGCAATACTCAGGATCAAAAACACTGCCTACAATCTCCAGCCAAACCTGCCTAACAAAGACACCACTGCACTCTGAGAGAGTAAATGAAGCTCTTCAATTTTCCACCATAGCTCAACCTTGACCCCAAGTAAGTCTTATTGGAGCTGCTGGAGAATGCAACGATACAAATGACAAAAAAAAAAAAAATTAAAAAAACATGGAAGAAAATCCTTGATCTGGATTACTTACACTCTGTCAAGAAATCTTCAAAGCTTCAAATCATTATGCCTATTATTAGACAAGCCTAATATTCGACAAAGATACTACTGTGAGAATGTATATGAAGCTCTTTCACATCAAACCCTAGCTCAACCTTTAACCCAGTAAGTCTATAAGTAGAGTAGAGCTGGTGAAGACTGCGGCTTCAATTGGGCACAATGTGCCAATTCTCCCCCAAAAAGATGAATCTAATTCTGTTTCTCTATCTCTCTCTCTCTCTCTCTCCCCCTCTACGAATTGAAGAGAGGGACACTTGCATCAGTCAACATGATGTTTCGATCCAAGGAGCTTCTCCCAAAATGGCAAGGGAGAGGGGCACTACTGTTTAGTTAGTGATGCGAATAGCATCAAGTTTCTATTGCAGAGAGAGAGATGGGCATTTCTTGAATAGATCTATGCTTACATTCAAGCATAGTCCCTTCTTAGTACATCCTCTTGTTTAGAGGCCAAACCATTCCTCTACATATCTATGTATCTTTCAAAATCCATGATGGTGGGTGGGACCATCCTTCTTGGCCATATCATTGCAAATTTATCTCTAAACTTTTATTACTAAATAACCAAATAACCCCCTCCCCACCTGACTTTAGTGTTGCGCACATGAGCTTCCTCCGCCGCTTGGCCAGGCGGAGGAGGATGATAATCATCCGGCATTGGATGACCTCCGCCGGCTGTGGGGGCAGAGCGGACCGTCCGCCCCAACCCGGAAGGGACGGGTCCGCCCCCATCAACCACACCAAATCAAGAAGGAAAAAATTATATATAATAAAAAATGTTGACAGATAGGAGAGGCGGAGGGCGGAGGGCGGAGGGCGGAGGGCTGAGGGCCAGTGCGCAGGCAACCCGCCTGGCTGGTCAGCCACCTCCCCGGCCCCCCCGCCGGCCAACCGCGGAGGGCCACCTGGCTTCCGCCAGGCTGGGGCGGAGGTGGCCCTCCGCCCATGTGCCCGGGACTTTTACCAAATAACCAAAGTCTTTCCTAAAACCCGGGTAAAGCTCCCTTGGTTATAAGGGAGGCATCCGGCTATCCCAATGCACCTACAAGAACTTGCTCCGGAGATTTTTGAGTAGGTTTTAGTTAAGTAAGTAGCTTTCACACATGTTCATGGTTTTATCTACCAAGCAATGACATGTTGGAAAGTTTTTGTCCCATCCCCAAATCCCTTACTACTCATCTATCTTACCATCAGTTTTTGTTAATGGAGCTCCTCATGCCCTCATAGCTAAGACTAAAAAGCAACCAATCACAAGGGCGGGAGGCGACACTTTTAAAGGTCCTACATTCTTGCCTCATGTCTAGGTACTGATGGGAGGGTCGGTGCTTGGGGCTTAAAACCTCCACTTTTAAGCCATGCCACATCATTTGCCAACTAGGTGCGGCACTAGATAATGTCGATGGTGTGGAGGCCGTGTTTTTATAACAAAAAAACGGTAGAACCGTGAGGCTCTGTCCTTTGTTATGAAAGACTACAATTGTAGTTAATTGCTCTACTCATGCCAATCCATGGCTATTCACTATACCAAACCTTTCTTGGATTTGGTGCACCTTCTTTTCAAATACGGGTCAAGGATTCAAGCTACTCACTTCTCACCCGAAATTTTAAAAATAAATAATCAAGAACTGCCAAAATAACTATATATATATGAACTATAGTTAACATCCACATTAAATAAAATGGACCAAAAATAACAAGAACAAGTAACGTCCAAGTGTGAACACAAGGTGATTAGGAAATTTGCTCTTCAAACGAAGAAGTTGATGCATAGTCTCTGTCCTACAGACATAGCCAACAACAAACTTTTAGGCTTCGCTAAAGTCAGGTGGGGAGGGGGCATAACTCTACTTGGTATGTATCTAAATTTATTCAAACCTTTGAGTATTCAAACTACTAAGGTTGTAATCTTTGTGCCGTCAAACAATATATGGCATTCCATATCCAATACTTAGAAAGTCAAGTTCAATGGAATACGTGCCAGTCATTCATAATGTACTTCACAAGTTTTATTTACAAATCTCAAATGCTTTGTATCTCACTACATATTCAAGCATTATACACACAATATTTTTGCACAAAGATGATATACAAAACTTAAGATAGCCGTCCAAGTTATGAAGGGTCTACCTCACATGTGCCCATGGCACCAACCAAGTCCTAAGAGAGGGTTAGTAACGTACCCATGGTGAATAACAACAAAACCCAATTGTTTTCTATGTCACACAAATGGCAACAACATAATCATACATTTTGTATACATAATACTTAAACATACATCAAGTGTTCTACCTATTCCTTAGCCATTTCAACTTTGGGTGACTACACACTGAGATAGGTAGCTTACACCTTTCACAAGTCCGCACTTACTTACTTACACTAAACCTAGAAGTTACTTAAGGTGAATTGCATATGCGGCTTAACCTTTGAAAGGAGGTTCTCATGTCTCCTCTTACTTAATATAGGATTAGGTGTATCTTCTCATCCGTAGGTCCTTAGAATAATATTTATGGCGGATATCTATTAGGTAACACTTTCCTAACCCTAAAGTGCTTGCTCTTAGGGGTTATGTTTTATTACCTATTTAATTTACTTATGGCAAGGTAAAAACGGAGTAGAGAGAGAGTAGAGAGAGAGAGAGAGAGTTTTTAAAGCATTTTGCATATAATTTTTAAAGGAATTGTATGGAGATACATAAGGCATGTGGGTGTTATTTGGTTCATTTTTCACGTTCTCCAACTTCTACCAATTATAATTACACAACAAAACTCGTGTTGCATTAGTAAATCTACAATGAAATATTTGCAAAATCCATATTAAAAATCGGACATGCCCTTATCTAGTTATGGTTATCAGAATTGCATGTTTGTTGATTTCTTAATTACATATGTAGGTCCTCCTAACTATGTTCATTATTGAGTTTAGAGTAGTTATTTATGTTTGAAGACGTAGACCAAACACTTTAAACATGTGTCTTTATGATGTTTGCTCCTTGATCCTCACCAAACCACACACCAATTAAATATAGGGGTCCAATTAAGAAAACGAGCTACTAAAGACTCATCTACCTTACTTGGTACTACAATCAGGTTGGTTTGGTGATGATTGATTCGATTGACACATAAGCTTCAATATTGGGGTTGAACACTCTATAGTTGATGAGTGTAAGTTAAGGGGGACTTTATGTGGGGATCCACGGTTCAAGAACATAGGGACCAATTTGAAGCAATTTGAGACCAATTAAACCCTTTGGACCAACCCCTTCTTTGGATCCTACCTTTCTAAAAATGGTTCCCCGAACCATTAGCTCCTCTTCGAAGTAATTATTTAAAATTACTAGCTCTTCTTGGGTCAGACAATTAGTGTTTGTTGGCTCTATCCCATGTCATGGGTTAGAGGTATTGTGGAGAATGCTTTTAAGTGGTACTAGGGCCGAGGTAACGCTATTATAACTTAATGGATAGGGTTTGGCAAAGCTTAGTGGAAGCTCAGTGATATTTCCAATTTAATATGAGAAGAGCTAGTCATCAAATATAATTACTTTCTAAATGTCAATTTAGGTCAGAGCCTCTTGTGGCAAAGCCACATTCTCTTGTTTCCCTCCAAAATGATGCCATGTAGGAGATGCCTCACTTTGCTTTTTCGTGGTCTTGGATCCTCATCTAAAGGCCTTCAGTCCAGAAGAAGAAGAAGAAGAAGAAGAACTCCGGTCCTTATGGGGGCCCGGAGTGAATAGAATGCATGTTCGTAGAATACCCTTGGCCATACCCCAGGGTAGTGGCGTTGGATGTAATACTACTTCACCCTTTGAAAGGAGTAGACACTGTATTAGTAACTAGTGGTTTTACCGGTAAACCGGTACCATGTACCATGGGGGGGGGGGGGGAGAGTGTGTTGGATTCGTAAGACTTAAACACGGTCTTGTAAGTCTATGATAGGTTGTCTATTTTCTATTTGTCTTTTATGGACTAATATTAGGTGTGCGTATTGTATGGCGATTAGATTGATTTGTTTAAATGTGTTCCGAATTTGTGAGGTAGGGAGTTTAAGCTTTGTTTCTAGTTCTTTCATTGATGGGATGTGAGTTGTAGCTCTGGCACCTGATGCTAGTACTATGAGTGGAGTTGTATTCCATCCCTTTGCTTTGATATTATTAACGAGTGGTTGATATTTTGTAATTTTCCTCTCACTCGTTTCAGCAGTGAACTTGTCGTTGTAGTATGTGAATTCTATGAATTGTATAGTGATTTCTGGTGTAGGTACTTCTGGCGGTGGGTAGTTGTATGGATGGCCTAAGATGCATAGTATGTCGGGTTTGAGCCTAGCGTTGTGCCCATCCTCGAAAAGGGGAGAGTAGTATTGCCCCAATGTCCCCTTGTCCGGTGGGCATCGGGTCATTGACATTACGAATGGACACTTTATTCACGCCGGCCCCTCGCTAAAAAAGGACCGGAGTTTCTATCTATCTATCTATGTCGGGTTTGAGCCTAGCGTTGTAATGGCATCTTTGGGTGCCACATGCGCATGGTAGTAACCATGTTGGTATTGTGTTTTCTTGAGGTAGTTCATTGTATGTGCCCGCATTCATAAGTATGTAGTGTCTTGTCACTTTGTTTGAGATGAGAAGCTTACGTATTTCCCATACCGCTTTGTTATGTATGTTTGTTGTTAGTGCATGTATGTGTTGTTGTTTGCATTTAAGGAGTATGTGCAGCCATGTGTCTGCTTCTGGTGAATTGCAAATAGGGCATGTATTGGATGGATATGCGTCGCTTCCAAAGAAGAGTTGTTTCCGCCCAATTTACACCTCTCAACCAATAGGATTGCTCCATTTTGTTGGACCCTTCCCCTTGGACCCCCATCTAAAGACTTGTCTTTTAAGGTAAATGACCCATTATCGACTGTCCCCCCATTTTCGCAGCATAGGGTGGTCTATTCTCATGCAACTTGACACAAGTTATTGATCATTTTGACATTGTATGGTTAGATTGATAGGGCAACCTCTTGATAAGTTAACACCTCATCCTTGGGTAGCACGGTATGAGGTGTAGATTGAAAGCATGTTTAGGTGCCATAGTTATCAATTATGTGATTCACACATTATTGATTTTGTAAGCAAATGTTGGTTGGAAACATGCTAACCTATATGGTAGGAATAGGAAAGACATAATCTTCACTTCAAAAATTCATGGTTAGTTAGTTTTTGAGGAAAAAAAATTGCAAAAATATGAGTCTCTTCTTAACTCTATTTCTCTACATGGGGGGGGGGGTCAATCATCATACCCATACTACAAATATGCGAAATTGCTTAACTAGTTGGGAATGAGTCATTTACTTTAAGTAAACTTAGTTTCTTGAGTGAGGCGGGATTAGGCATGTATGTTTTCCTCCTTGGAGGCAATGACTCATGTTGCTTTGGTTGCTAGAGCTCAAGCCACCTAGTCAACATCACATGCACTGATACAACTAAAGTAAGCATGGCTTAACCCCAACGTCCCATGTCTATGAAAGGGTTGATTTGAGTGCATTTCACTCAATGTTATTTGCAAGAGTTTCATCGACAAATTTTGAGGTTCAAGTGGGATATATCTGTAGGATCTTGAGACATGCGAGATGAACTATTTTCAAGGAAAAATGGGCATGAAATATCCTTTTGGATTTTCATATTATAAAATGTGGAGAAATGGGGTTCACATGATAATATCATGCTTTACCCTCTAAAAAAATATTGATAAGTAATCAAATTCATTTGGAAATAAGTGAAATGCATGTGTGATCCATTGGGTGGGAACAACTCAATAGTTGAGTACCTCCACGAATTCTTAAGCCAAAATGTGCAAATCATAACATGTTACCCACCTTGCAATTGAAGTTTGCAAGGATTTTTTTAAAATTCAATTACATTCAAAGAGTGTTTGAAACTTAGATTGAATATTTGATGTGAGCATGAAGGACATGCTTACAAAAAACATTAATTTTTTTAGAACAAATCATCTTTAGCAAAATAAACACTTTTAATGTTCATACAAAGTTTGCATTGAAGTGGCAACCATTGATTGAAGTCAACACCCTCATATAAGCTCGCAACACAACAAAACACGGGCACTTCCCATTTTGATACCTCTTTCCATATTCGAATCATCTCCAAATTGCACATGTCAAGTGTCTATGGGTAGATAACCCATGCTGGCTTGATGATTAGAGTATTTCCAATTGTGGATGTATGAGTTAGGCGGGGTTGATGTAGGGAGAAGTAATCCATCAACCAAGAAATAGTTGCAGGGGAAGTTAAGAGTTAAACATGTTTGTGCAATTTAGGAAGCTTGCCTTAAAATGGATACTTTTCTCTCTAACCCACTTCTTGTAAATATTTGGAACACATAATTATTGTAAGTTATTTATTGTAGCAGATCCATATCATGCTCATAGCCACTTGCCTCGTAATTTTTGGAGCTCTCATCAGTATCCTATTCATTGTCAAAGTGAAGATTCAATGAGTTCTTAATGATCATGTATGTCTCCCCAAATATGTTGACTAATAAGTATTGTGTTTAGAATGGTTGTTAGATTTTGAGCATGTATTCAATCCATTTTCAACACATATCTCAATTTCTTGAATGATTAAAAATGTATAAAGCATGCAATTCACTTTTTTTTGGGGGGGGGGGGGGTAAATTTCGATATTAATGTTTGAATGATAAAACAACAATCTATTTGTATGTTTTAAACTCTTTGTGAAGCACAAAATGTGTTAAAAAGCTTGATCATAAATTTTCATGTATGGTTGTCCTTTACACCTCATGAATTGCTTACATCTCATCATCTTTCTTGACGGTTCGATCCCTTCTAGTGCTTGCAATTTTCCACCAATCTATAGGATACTTATATAATCTTAATAAATTATGTCAAATTGGGGTAAAAATCTCATTAAAAAATGATACTTGTGATTGTAATAAAATATCATAGTAATCACTTTTAAATTCATTGTAGGAGTATCAACAATCTCTTATAGGTATTTGAAACCTTATGAATGTCATTCTTTGATGTTGCCTCACAACTTCCATTCTTGTGATAATTCTCAAGATACCTTTGAAAATATGATCAAGAAATAACACATTTTAGAAAATGCTTTTACCCTTTAGACCTTTTAAGTGCCGCAAAGTTCTAGACCTACATGTTCACATCCAATTCATACACAACTGGAAGGTTGAATAGGTTAGGGGAAGTTCATGTTCACACCTAGGTCAAGAAACACCAACAACAAGCTGCGAAAACAAAGAGACATCCATCATTTCTTGCCCGTTATGGGACATACTTGGTCTACTCATGGATGTAAATTATAGATTATGGATGAAATGTCCTATGTGTGGATCAAAAGTGCAAGAGAGTTGTTGGAAGTGCCCTCCTTGAACAAAGTGACTGGTTATGAATGTAAAACGCGTCACAGTTCTAAACCTACCCTCCTCATATGTTGTTCATCCCTAGTATTTCATGTGATGTGTTTTAGGAAAGGCCTTACTCACACTTGGGTTGAGAAACATCAACATGAACATCACAAGCTCATTGCAAAAGAGAGGGAATTATTGTATATGAACATATTTCTAATCTATCTAGCATAAAAACTTGACCTCTATAGATTTGTTGCAGATTCACCTTAGATGACCTTCAGGATGTTTTAAAGTGATTCCGATGTCAAATGAACTAAAAAAAATAACATCCAAGATGCACACTTTTTCATGGCTTTTATGTTGGATGAATGAAGGGTACGCTCGTATACGATAATTAAATCTCTCCCTACTTGCTTACGTCTTCCTGAATGCACAAGAAAGTGATACCCGTATCCGGACAGCCGGTTATTAGACCACATACGTCATAACCTGCATATACCCGGTCATACACTGCCCTGAGTGTGAAGAGGTTTAGGAAACTCCCTGTTCACACTGCCCATTGCAAAGACATTCAGGAAAGAAAAGTTGCTTGTGCTTGGCCCCGAAACCTAGAATCTGCTCTCGCTCTTCTCACTCTTGCATCCGCGATTGCTGTCGTTGCATCGCGCTTCGGAACCCAGATCCTTTGATTGCTGTGTAAGTAAGTGGGATTGAGTCTGTGCAAGCTGTGTTGTTATTGTAGGGGATTTTAACAGCCATGGGGCGAGCAGAGGAGGCGCCAAACAGGCCGACCAGGTCAGGGGAAGGATTGCGTCCTTACTACCTCTCGCACATACACGACTTGCTGCTACAACTCCGAGTGAAGACGCACAATTTGCACCGTCTCGAGGCTCAGCGAAATGACCTCAACTCCAAAGGTGGGCTTATCGTTCCTCTTATGTGTTTTTGCTGTTCGTGAACGGTTTCTTTTGCTTTGTCGAACGGATTGGATTGCGATGTGGCAAGGGTGTTTGTGTGGATGGAGGCGAAGCTTCAGATTGGCAGGCCGTTGTGGAAGTAGCTCGAATTATTGTGCCATTGCTATGTCATGCCACTGACACATGGGTTAGGGTATGCTATGCTATGGATGTCAACAACTGCCAGTGAGGATGCTTAGAGAGGAGCTTCAGCTGTTGCAAGAGCCGGGGTCGTATGTTGGAGAAGTCGTCAAGGTTATGGGAAAAACCAAGGTTCTCGTGAAGGTAAGTATGTGCATTCGAACTATGCGAAATTATGCGTGCTTTACGTCCAGTTGGATCGGCGTTTGACTAGTGTTGATCTGAGAAGGGAAGAGCAACATGGGGGAATGGAATGGATGAAACCCTAACCTACTTACACCGACAATTCTCTATGGATGATCCTCTTTTCAATTATGAGTCTTCGTTTCACTCATTGGTAGGGCTAGGGTTTCACGTGAGTGAATATTAGTTGAATTGAATTTGATGAATTGGGTGTGCAGGTGCACCCGGAAGGCAAGTATGTTGTGGACCTTGACAAGAACATTGATATTAATAAGATTACACCCTCCACAAGAGTTGCCCTTCGCAATGACAGCTATGTGTTGCATTTAATTCTCCCAAGCAAAGTGGACCCACTGGTGAATCTCATGAAGGTTGAGAAGGTCCCTGACTCTACCTATGATATGATTGGAGGCCTTGACCAGCAAATCAAAGAAATTAAGGAGGTAGGTATCACTCTCCTGTATTGCGTTTGTTGATGTCTTACATGGCTAACGTTATTGAGCCATTGAGTTGCAATCTGTATGTTCTGAAGGATGTTGCTCAGATGGAGTGTTGGGTTCTTGGCAGGTGATAGAACTTCCAATCAAGCATCCAGAGTTGTTTGAGAGCTTGGGTATTGCCCAGCCTAAGGTGCATTTTCTCCCTCCACAATAAACTCTTATTTTGAGAAGTAGTTGAATTTGTCCTGACACGGATGCTATATGAGCTTGTTAGAGAAGATTGACTTGATGATAATTCATGCATTTGGAAGGGTTTTGTCTTCTGATAGTGTGCATGTTGTTTAGCCCTACTTTTGGAGGAATGCCCTCTTTTGCTGGCTTGACTATGTAGTCTAACTATGCTGACTTTGTCTTGTGGTAACAGGGTGTGTTGCTGTATGGACCTCCTGGTACTGGAAAGACACTGCTTGCAAGGGCGGTAGCACATCACACTGATTGTACCTTCATTCGAGTTTCAGGATCTGAGCTTGTCCAGAAGTATATTGGAGAAGGGTCTCGTATGGTTCGTGAGTTATTTGTGATGGCCAGGTGAGTCTTCTCCTGAGATATGACATAGTCATCTGCATTTTAAGTTCTTCCACAGACTATGAAATTTGGTGGTTAGGTTCAGGGTAAGCTCTCAGTATTATCTGATATTTAATGTTCAAGGTTTTTGTCTACTTTACCAGTACAACTTGTATTGTGGACAATTAGTGGAATAACAAGCATAGTAGTCATAGCAACTTCAATTAGGAGGAAATAAGTGTATATGATAAATATTCAGTATTCAATTTAGAAGCACTGTAGTAAGGTGGTCTGGACAACTCTCTAGTTTCATTGACAGGTTTCAGAACTTAAAACTGCTGGTTTCTTTCAAGAACCTGTATGTTAAATATGTGACACAAGGATTCCGTTTTTCATTATGTTTATGTTGAAGGTGTACCGACTTAAGTTTGATGCGGTTCAACATTTTAGATGAGATCTCCAGGAAGCTATCACATGATTTTAACACCCTATGTACAATTGTTGTTAAGCTTGTCTGGAGAGTAACATGTATATCTGGTTGGCCAGGGAGCATGCACCATCCATTATTTTCATGGACGAGATTGACAGCATAGGATCAGCACGTATGGAGTCTGGTAATGGAAATGGAGACAGTGAGGTTCAACGTACTATGTTGGAGTTGCTGAATCAGCTGGATGGTTTTGAAGCCTCAAACAAGATCAAGGTTTGTCTTCTTGCTTGGTTCTCTACGTTTCCTTGCATGGCTTCATTGTAGCCCTGCCTGATACATATTTAAGGAGCCGTCTGTGTGTAAATTCCTGTGTCATGCTGGGATACATCTTCTGTGAAATGCTGTAGTTTCTGGAGATGGTCTTCAGATGGTGTGAGATTAGACTGTTTGAGCCATATACCATGGTCTTTTCTATAAGCCTTGCCTAAGCTCTTTAACCTCGTGCTGTCATCAACTTCATTGAGCAGCTTGTTCTTGATCAAAAATTCTCGACGATGTACTACTTTTTGTTCCTCTTTTCTGTTCTAGAGTCTCTTATGGACTTCAGTGAATTTGTCTTGTCATCACAGCCCATTCTGACCAAGGTTCTGCTCAGCTTAATATGAGATTGTTTCAGTTGATCCTTACTGCATCTATGTGTGCAGGTGTTGATGGCAACAAATCGTATTGATATTCTCGACCAAGCACTTCTCCGGCCAGGTCGAATTGATCGTAAAATTGAGTTCCCCAATCCCACTGAGGAGGTAATTTTAGAGCACTGAAAGAGACGTATTTTTTGCAGTCAGATTCCCTGTATGTATTTTATTGTGTAACTTTTCTCTTGTACACCCTAACAGTGATGTTCTGCTGATCTGCAGTCTCGATTGGACATCTTGAAAATCCATTCAAGGAAGATGAACTTGATGAGAGGCATCGACCTGAAGAAGATTGCAGAGAAGATGGGAGGTGCATCAGGTGCTGAGCTGAAGGTAAGTGCTTATTTCTCAGAATATAAGTATCTGGCTATCCTTGTGCTGATTGAGCAATCCTTATGAAAGAGTAGTTTCACATGGTTGACCTTTGTTTTTCTTAATACATATGTATTTTCTCTCTACTAAATCAAACCAATCTGGTGGATTCAGGCTGTTTGCACAGAGGCAGGCATGTTTGCCTTGCGAGAACGACGTGTACATGTGACGCAGGAGGATTTTGAAATGGCAGTAGCTAAGGTCATGAAGAAGGAGACGGATAAGAACATGTCATTGAAGAAGCTCTGGAAGTGAATACAATGTTGGATGATGTTCTTTTTAGCTGTGTACACACTTATGTTGCTATAGTCACCTGTATCAGTTTCTACCTTGCAAAATATACTTGTGATTTAACGATCTCCGCCACTTTACCCTCTAGGATTTTTAAGTCTCCTGAACTTGCTCAAGAAAGGATCCTACTTCCAAGTGTTTCTAGACATTGTAGGGTGATTCTGACTGGTGGTAGCATTCATATGGGGTCACATTGTTGGTTCTCACCAGAATGTGGGGACTTGTGATGTCCAAATTGGAAATATTCTTGCCTTCAGCAACGACTCAAATCAACACAGTACAATGAGGATTTGTGTCATTACCTCACAGAAATTTGGGGGAATCCTTGTTGCATATTTCTTCCACAAAGAGTTGGCAATTGTGGTTTGCATCATTTTCTCTCTGGGTGATTGACGTGATTGGGTAGGTCTCAAAGTCGTTATCAGGTGCTGGGGTTTGCAGGTTTTAGTAATTAGTTTCCATGTTGGTGCTTTTTCCAATGTTGGTACTTATCTGTATTGATAGATCATTGAATTGTTTTGTTTGGATGTCGAGCTTGGATCTCTCCAATCGCTTGCTTGCCAAGTGGTGCCATCGCATGAGTAGGTGTGCACCAAGGCAATTTTGTAATTTCTCTAATTTGAGGGAGATATTGATTTTCTAACAATTTTCAAGTATTCAAAATAACAGGATTAAGGGAAATATTCCTGGCAAACCCAAACTGGAGAAGTTGAGGTAGACTCGAAGTGGACTGGAGTTAACAAGGTGGACAGGCCTATTATGAAGACCCTTAATCAAGCAATTATCAATTGACAATTATCCTGGATTTGACATGCTGCATTCTAGAAGATATTGACAACTTTAGGAAAGGTCTTTGTGACAAGCGCTTCTACTTTAGATGGAGTGAGAGTCGAATCGAACTTGGAGTGCCCTTGGGTGACAAAAATAAGAAAATGGCATAGATAAGTTGAGTCTAACTGCAAGTTTACACCAATCCATCAACATAGTAGAGTGTGTATTGATCTCTTTCTCATGTACCATACCATGGAAGTCAAACTTCTCGATCATTCTTGGGCAGTGTTTTTCCTTGGCTTCCTCTTACCATGTTGTCAAGTGTGGTCTTTCTTCTTGAAAGGTCCTTGATTTCTTAGTTTGGGAGCACTTGCTCATGGTAATGATAAGCTAAACAGTTGTTGTCGCAAATTTAATGGCAGGTTCGTTACCTATCAACACTTTGTTTTGTTCCTCTCATTGTAGCCTCTGGCTATTTTAAGGGAACCAATGTGCTCGCTGTCAGCTCATCATGTTGTTAAGTTTTGTTCCTTCTTTGGCAGTTGATTTCTAAGTTAGGGAGCACTTACTGATGGTAATTATAACCTAGCTAACGATTGTTGCCACAATTTCCATGGCAGGTTCGTTACCTGTCAACACTTCATTTTGTTGCTCTCATTGTAGTCTTTGTGGCTATTTTAAGGGAACTGATTTGTTAGGTGATTCAGCGATGGCGGACATTATTGTCACTATTTTCAAAAACGGGAACACAGTATGCCGCAAAAGAAAGTTCAAGCCTGCTGTTCAAAAGAGACACCTATTCTACACTCTGAGACGGTCGCATGGACTTGGTTGCCTCGTAGGTCCTGATGGTTATGATCTAGTTGAGACACCAGAAGACGATGGTTCTACTGTGGCTGGTGGAGAATACACCTACATAGTTACATCTGTATGTTTTATCGGCAAATAATTTTTTCCCAAACCTAGCCGACCCATGTTTCTACTTACCTTAAATATGCTAAGTTGCCAGTTTAGGTGGAAAATTGGTCAATATACTCAGCTCTTAGCATGTGCTTGACTATAGTAGGTGGACCCAACATGAGGGGGAGGGGATTAGGCTAAGTCAACAGGACATTGCTTTTCCTCAAGTTTTGTGGTTGTTAGAGAAATGCAAGAAGGATATATGATACTTGTTGAAGAATACTGTATGGTGGTTAGAGAAGAATTAGGATTAGAGAGTAGTCTACTTGAGAAATGATGGACAGCCCCACAAACTTTTGACAACAGGGAGGGCTACCTTTTAATTGATAGCGCGGGACCAATTACTCTCATTGCAAAAGCTTTGACGCAATTTGTAACAGGCTTTCAACATTCACAACAATTTCCAGTCGATTGAGAAAATGATTCGATTCACATGTCAATTTTAAATACTTCAAGTTTGCCCTTAGCTTCAAGCCTCCCAAGCATGTTCATAAAACTGTATACCTTGTATGATGAGCTAATTGAGCAATCATTGGTTGGTGACAACCACCATAATATTGTTTGAAATTTTAGCAATACATAGTTGTGCTCTCTAATAGCATCAGGCAATTATCCAAGAACATATGTGCACTTAATCTCAAAATCTTTGGGGTAATCACCTCACCCGGTTCAATCATTAAGTGGTGATGATTGAGCTTCAATTTTTTTTAATTTTTTTTTCGTTTTCTATAAATATCAATTGATGGCATGCAGCTTGGAGCTCTAGCAAGGATTGATTGCCCATTGATTGTAACAGAAAACAAAGCAAGCTTGTGTGTGTGAAGAATGTCATATGTATTTTCAATTTACAAAATACTCTGCTATCCACTTCAACATAAGTCTATGTGCTTGGTTCGCCTTTCTTACTGCTTTTCTACTGTGCACATTGTATCTTACTGTCCACCAATCCACCACTACTTGAAAAATCCTCACACAACTTTCTAGCTACCAGAAAACAGAACACACTACCTCAAGAATAAATCTACACGTTCAACGAAGATCATACATACAATAGTACTACTAAATCATATATCGAGTCCAATGATCAGGGAGAACCGGCAGTTAGTTACAAATGAACCGGTTGAGTTTGAGAAATAACCGGTTGAAGTTCAAGACTGTAGGAAGATTACCGATCATTTTAGAGGGATTTATAGAATATACCCCAATTTAATAAAGGAAAACCGGAGAATGTCAACATGTAACCGGTTGGACTTGCAAACACTAGGATCTCAACCGATTATACCCAAAAATCTCCCCGATCACTGATCGAGTCTTTCCAAACATTAATCATCATCACATCTTTGACCATTATCTATTAAGAACAAGGAACTAAGTAACATGCAATGCAAACCATAATCATACCCTTTCTTGTGAGTGGAAGATGTGCTTGAATTTCTCAATATCATCTATAGGAGATGCTAACACTTCAATGAGAACCTTTATTTTTTGCAACCAGTGACAAAGAATAATCAAATTTCAACATGGTGGTTAGAAGAAAATTGGATAACATGTGAAACCAAAATGTAGCCATGTCCATGAAAAATACAAATGTGGGTCTTATTACTTGAGGCCATTATTAGTGTGTAAAGTTAGTTTAATCAAAACAACCAATCAGATGAAGCTTGGTCAATGAGGAGTATGGAGGGAGAGGTTTAAGCTAGGAGAATTAATGTTGAATAATGAGTAGAGGTAAGAGTGGATGATTAATATTTAAACACCAATATGAAAGATGTATTGTAATAAAGCATGTCAACAATGCATACACTTTCTAAACAATGTTATGAAATAGGAGATATTTATAGAAGTTTAGCAATATTCGACTAACCATATACCTCTATAGTTGGAGGCTATAAGGATAGCTAGATGCAGTTGTACAATTGCTTGAACAACATTTATCTTCCCTAGCATAGTTGCTACTTTCCATGTAAGAACAATTTTGAACTTTGTCACAAAGCAAACATAGTTTATATTCTAGAAAATCCCAATACCTACACATGCAAAGAGTTGGATGTTCAAAATTTTTATCCAATGTACATGACCTAAAGGAGAACATAAGTATGGTATATTTAGAAAAAATCCAATACATCATAAATAATCATCCAACCATGGGGTAACAAGTGTCCATCAAACATGACTCTAGGCCTTGCAAGTAACAAGCTCTAGTCATCAACGTCTTGTAATTACAAAAGAGTGTTTCAAACACCAAACATAACCATATTGCAAGCATGATCCTTCATGTTGAAGTTGAAAATGATTCCATGCATGTAATTACCTTTATAAACAACAAATTAAATTGTTACCATTTGTAACACCATGGCTCAATGTTTCCAAATTTAACACCACAAATTAGGGCCCCTTTGGTCATATATTTTAGAGCCCTCACATGAAGAAACAACTAATTAAATCAAGAATCGAGTTCATGCAGATTGGATTTTGAATACAAAACATTGAATATTGAATTACCTCCCCCTCACCTCCCCATCAACGGTTGGCAAGACATACATAATGGATGCTATTAGCTTTGAGTATTGCCACTAATTTCTTGGTTGGTTCCATTGCTCCAGCTTTATCCATAACACAAATCATGGCAACAAAATAAAAACATCAGTTCATAGATAAAACAATTGATGTTTGTAATGCACCCGCCCAATTGCCCGTTCACATGTAAAAAACTCCCACGGGCTGAAGCCGAAGAGGTTCTTAACTGTGGAATTTTGCACTAACACTAATGCATTACACCGCATACACATCAATACCAATATTTTCCATGTATTAGCACAACTTAGGTGAAACCCAAGTGTGCATCATGTTCA
Organism: Polytrichum commune; assembly: GCA_950295325.1. NCBI lineage: Eukaryota > Viridiplantae > Streptophyta > Polytrichopsida > Polytrichales > Polytrichaceae > Polytrichum > Polytrichum commune. The sequence continues at coordinate 36,085,745 of OX485808.1, read as the reverse complement.
ACAGACCAAAAAGTAAAGGTCATGGGAGGCGAACATTTTTGAGAGTGTGAGTCTAGCAACAACATAGATGCAGATGCTACTTCAATATCCCGAATTATTTTACTTTGCAAAATTTGGACAAAGTGCATATGACACGTTGATAAGCAACATCACACACAACCCTATCGGTGATTGAGAAATCAAATGTGTTAGCATCAATCAACTTTGGTTGTAGAAAGATGTGTAGCTAAGAAATTTATGCCATTGGAATTATGTGCTTCATGAAGAAGTTATAGAATGGAAAACAATCTTAACCGGAGGATGCTCGATGAGCCATGTTGAATCCACTGCAGCGTTTGAAGCATTTTCCAAAATGAAAGCCTCACCCATAGAGTAGTAAAGGGCCACTACATAATAGCCATGAGCTACTACTTTGTCCCGCCTTAAAATATATAGGTCAAGTGTATCAAAAAATCTCGCACAAATCCAACCATTCTCGTGAACTTTAGACTATGACATACCGATCTTCAACACAAAATATCGGTAGCTCTAGCATTTGGGAAATAAGATGACTCATCGTGGGTGATAGGGTTTAGGGTTTTATGGTTGAAGTCTTGATCAAATTTGGGTGAAAGTTCATGTTATGCAACGCACATCTATTTGAAACGTTATCTAAGGATATTGCATGGTCAATGAGAACCTACTGTTTAAATTGTTGCAAAAATTGAGGGCAAGTTTTATTACAGATTTAACTGTTCAAAAACTATGGGTGATTGGCATAACAAAGGGGTTTATATCTGCAACACTTGGTGTAAGTAAATTATTGGACTTTGGTGAAGGATTAAGTTAGTACATGTGACTGAAGAGAGGAGTAGTATCTGAGGCGGGGAGCTTTTGTAATCTGCAAAACTAAACCCTAAACTCATGAATAATTTAGTGAAAGACCGAGATCACATGAATTGCGAATTAAGGGTGAGTTTCCATGTAGGCCGCTCGTCCATTAGATTTTAGATAATGGTGGGCCAGAGGTGTTTGCATGTAGTTAAGCACAAGCCGCCATCCAACCACATTTTGGCTGTCCGTTAGAACGTGGAGGGCTGTGAACACGGTCTGCTAAACTTTCATGCATCCACTGAGGAATCTTTAACCTACAAGTACTAATCATTGAGGGAATTAAGACTGGTTACAAACTCAAGGGAACCAATGTTGGTCTAGAACTCCATCCTTGATAACTGGGAGGAAGAGGTTAATAGGTACGGTGGGTTTGGATTGGAGAAGATGAGAGTAGCTAGTTGGCACATACGAACCCTACCCCACAAGATTCCCTTTACATTTGGACAGCTTTGTCCTTACTCACACTAGAATCTGGTGGACAGACAACCTACATAGAAACTCATCCTAATTGTACCAAGACCAAAAAAAACTTCCACCCTCCACATTTGATCAAATGCCCTTCAAACAACTTCTTCTTTGATTGTATGTGCCTAGTTGAACAATTATAGGTTTATGCATCGATGAAGGACGTCCACAACTATACGGTAAAGTAAATCCCACTTAGAGCAAGCGTACTTAAAACACTTGGTAAGTTAAGCTTTATTCCAAGTGCTGCGATATTTGCAAATTGAGAAATTTTTCGTCTCAATATGTGATTTAGTTGCCACAGCAAATAGTGAAACTCTTAAAGCATATGGAGCTCATCCTCCGTCTCTAACCATCTACCACAATCCACAAGACGATCATACACCAATACTCGTCATCTAAAAAAATCAACACCTAATTTACATAATTGAGGGACTTCAATAGCATGTAGGCCGAGCCTATTGAGGGACACCATTATACATTGATATTTGATTTTAGAGAATCAATACCGCACATATAATGGTGGCAGGGCTGCATTGAGCCAATGACTATTTGCCACGTCCTTCCTACCTACATGACACGTCATTGAGTAGTGATTATTGTCATATAATTGGCCTCCTTGGAAGCCACTCAGAGAGCGCCACCTACTAGGTGAGATACAACCCCAAACCGATTACATTGACATACATGTACTATGATAAGATTGTTGACCAAAGTAACTTGTCTCCAAGTTCAATCGATTTAGTTTTGATTTTGTGAGCATTCAGGCACTGACGGAATTGTGACATTGTTGTGGAGTCCCCGTGGTTGAAGAATGACATAGAATTGGTTACTATAATCATTTGTTTAGTCTCAAATTTCAGAGGGGATTCAAGTGTTGAGTTGTTTGTTTTGATCGCCATGTGCCAAAAACATCATAGAGGGGACAAGAAGATGTGCATCATGATTGTTTGAAAGATTCTCCGAGTTATTAAATGATCACACAGGCCTTCCAATTAGGTTGAGACTTACGTCCCGAATGGTCAATAAACTTTGAGCATGTAGTCCAATCTCTTGTAAACACATGATATCTTCTTGGTGTCCATAGGGCCACTTCACACACAAGACTAAGTGTCCGTGACCGTTGCATTTCAAGCACTCTCATTGGTGGAAAAGGTGGAGCCGCTCCAAGTTCACTTCACACTACGCTTGAGGGACCAGCGTAGTATGTGTATGCAAGATGGATGTAAAGTCTACATGGATTCCTAAATGGCATCGAATGGATCATGTTTCATGGTCACTTGGATTATTTTCAAAAACCACCTCTTGGAGTTAGGGCTAACACAGAACCAGGAGACCATGGCACTCCAAACGCTCATAACCGTTGATTTATCCTATTTTACCATGTGGGAGGACCCGCATGAATAGAAATTCATTGAAATAGCATTGGGTTGAGGGCCCCGTCACATATGACTTCACACCACACTTGAGGATCTGTGACCACACTACATGATTTTGGAGGTGTGTTGAGACGGCCTTTGCACACTTTCTATTGGGCTCTCACAATTTCATGGTCATGGCTCTTGGCTCGTGTGTGAAGTGGCCCTTAGATCCACACCCAACCAACCATTCACCAATGAAATATAGGTGTCCGTTGATTACTAGGCACCAAATTGGGCAATTCTACCTTACGTTGGACTCCACAAACACGCGATTCGGTGCAAACTTTCATTCAATCATAGAGGTGAAATATGGTGACGTGTATCCTTGTGGAAATTGTTATGTTCCTTTTCTCATTTCAACTTGAAAGATGTGTGTGCTTATAATAATCGCACCATCTTTGATTCGAGGGCATCTCCACCAGGTTGGGCTCACATGTTATCAATGAGCACTTAATCTTGTGCATGTGGCATGTCATTCATCCAGCTTGGCGGTGTGAAATAGCGTGGTCAAAATTTCTGGATTACAATCGAGGTTATATACCGTAGGTTCATAGCTGGTTCTACAGAAACTAATTCTAAAAATGGATGCCAAAAATTTTGGAATATTATTGGCATTTTTTTTCCGAATATGAAATTAATTATTTTTCAAAATTTCCAAAAAATAAGAAATTTTTACTTCTCACTAGAGTTTTACTTACAGTGGAAGCATATGTGAATTTTGAAAGAGAGAAGGTGCTCCTTTTGTAATCAAGCTCACTTACATTAGTCCACAAAGAATATGGGTTAAGAAGTAGCAAGACTCTAGGTGAGGCTTTTCAAATGTGTTGTACACAAATTTTTGGAGTCCAATTGAGCATAGAAGATGAAGTTTTATAGAATTTTGTCCAACTAACAAAAGTTGAGAAATCAATCCTTCTTCCACCTCCAACAAGTTTTGTGTCAAAATAAGTCTTTATGCAAAAGATATGGACAAAACATTGCAGCCGTGTAAAGATCAAAAAATTAAAATGCGTTCATAACAATTTTTCGGAGCTCATTTGTGCATAGAAGATCAACTTTTTTGGAATTTTGTTGGTCTAAGAAAAGTTTAGAAATCAAGTAATCTTTCACCTCCAACAAATTTTATGTCATTTGAAGACTCTATGCAAAAGTTATGCGTGTTATAAAAATGAAGTCTAACTCGGTGCTTCACCTCAAAGTTTACATATCCCATATGCATTGTTGAACACAACTCCACTCTAGTTGCATAAAGCACAGAGCATTCTCAACTTTTCACTCACATCTTACTTGTCATTCAATGCAAGAGAGATGTACAAGATATAAGTTAAATAGAAGATAGAAAATGAATTTAATCCGAAATTTTAAAATTGAAAGAGAAAATTGCAGAAAATATGAATATTCTATTTTTAGGTGCCGAACCGACTTTTTGAAATTTAATTAATTATTCGGCTAACATGTGTCGAACCAGCTATGAACCTACGGTATACAGGGACCAAATTCAAGCAAATACACTCCACAATTATATCCATGGAGGCCTCCACCTTGGTCGTGGAGTTTTACAGTTGAAAATTTAACCTCATGACACGTGCGTGAGTCGAGAACTGCAGACACCCTTTAGAGTCAAGTTACTGATGTAATAATAATAATAAAAGTATATATATATATATATATATATAATAACAAGAAAACGGTAGAACCGTGAGGCTTTGTCCTTTACTATGAAAGACTACAATTATAGTTGTTCATTTTGCTCATGCCAATCCATGGCTATTTACTATACCAAACCTTTCTTGAATTTTGTGCACCTTCTTTTCAAATGCAGGTCAAGGATTTTGATATCATCTGAAATTTTTAGAATAAATAATCAAGAACTTCCGAAATAACTATAGTTAACTAGATTTCTTTCAATGCGTTTTAGGGAGCAATTATAGTTCTATATATACACATATACATATATAATTATAGTTAACATCCACATTAAATAAAGTGGACCAAAAATAACAAGAACAAGTAATGTCCAAGTCTGAACGCAAAGTGGTTAGGAAATTTGCTCTTGAAACGAAGAAGTTGATGCATAGCCTCTGTCCTACAGACAGAGCCAATAAAGTTTATGGGGTTTATCATTGCAAGAAGGATGAACTTCACCTAGGGAACAAAGCATGATCCAAGTGCCAAGCACCTTGAGAGATTTGCAAGTTGGCCCGGCCAACGGAAAGACCCAAACCTACATAGTGAGGGATTTATTGCATATGAACGCACTTCTCATTCAACTGGCATCAAAACCCTACAATAGTATGTAGTTCAGAAGTTGCTATTTTATTTATTGAATATGTCACTGGAATAAGTTTTCGTCCATAATGTCCTATGCAACCATAATTTGGTCGTGTACAGTTCGCTCTGACCCCTTTGACACCCGTTTGGATGGTTTTTGGACTGTTGAATTTCTCCTCTTGTTCATGTTCATGTCTGCTATGTCATGCAATGCAGGGGCGGAGCCAGGATTTTGACCTAGGGGGGGTTGACCACAGAATATGGAAACATCCAATGTAAATTTTATTTTCAAATTTCAATAGGTGGTCGAATTTGATTATTTATTGAGAGATTTCAACTCATTTAGCTAACATCCCCATAATTTTGATAATGTTAATATCCAAAGCTTTGGTAATGGTCTTTTCGATATAGATGATCATCAGATCGACCATCCAATCATCGCCAATAGACATCGCCAATAGACATCGCCAATAGTAAGCAGATGTACGCCTTTCCTTCAATGCACTCGTAGAAAACATTATGAAAAAGAACCGCAATCGTTTAGGCATTGCGGTGCTTTTGACCAGCTTGCTCTGGAGTTGCTAAAGAACTGTAGATGTTTTTGGGCTTTACCAACTAAAATTTTAGGAATTGTGGGGCTTATACTATATTGTTGGAAAGATCTTCACCTTTCCAATGGTGTATTACATGCCCATAATTTTTTAACATTGCGGCTACAAAACGAAAAAGAAAAATTTGTAGTTGTTTTGGCATAGTTTTCTACTAGTGATGTCAGGAGGGGTTGAGCCCCTTCCCCCCCCCCCCCCCCCCCAAAGCCCCCCTGGCTCCGCCCTTGATGCCATGTGGATGATTTTGTTTCAACAAAGTTAGTCATTTTTGGATTAATTCAAATATGGGAGTGTGCTTTCAACTGGTTTACAGTGGAACTGATCCATGTATGCATCCTTGACATTTGTCGCCTCTGCTATTTAGGGAAAGCATATCTTAAATATTCTTTTTGGTGATCCCTATGTGCAAATGATTCCCGACTGATTTGAAAATTTGCATGACATTCAATAACAACACATCCTAAACATCTACAGTTGGAGTTTTTAGTTGGAGATGTGTTGGTGAGCGTAAATCTATATGAAAGGTGCATAGTTGTGGCTCCACTACCTCAAATTACAAAACTTCCCGAAAAATCACAAAATAGTGGTTTCAAGATTTGTGAGCTGATTTTACTAGGTACATTGCCCCTCTTTTGAATGAGGGTAACATTTTGTCATGTGGAGACGATTTGAGTGGAGGTTCGATCAAAAAACCAACCCCGATTTCATTTCTAAATTGTTGCCTCTCAAGACCATTATTGATTGTCCTATTATGATCTCTTGCGTAATAAAACTTCAAAGCTAAAAATATGGACCGTGAGTAGTCACCTCCAACTTGTAAACATCTATGCAGTTGAATTAGTTACAAAAACTTTAGATCTATAGATACGGTAACTAAAATAGAGGCCACATTTTCTGGGCAGATGTGAGAAAAATTGGGCATGGTAAGTTAGGGGTTAGGAACCCTAAATTAGTCTAGTCCAAGTCACTGGAATTGAATTGGCCACAAACCTATAGGAAGGTCAAGGATCAATGTTGATATCCTAGAATCAAGTATTTTTATGGCCATCTGGCAAAAGAAAAGAAAAAATCCACAATTTTACTAGCACGTTGTTTGCTCGCATGTCAACTGTCAAGGATTTGAGAGCTACTGATTTCAACTTGGGCATGCGGGCATTCATAGTACTTGACTTCAAAGACCAATGAATGTAAAGAATAAACCAATGTTGGATTGGTACCGTCTTTTTGAACACCAGTTGGGTATCTATAATGAAGATTTCTTTACCATGAAGAGATGGGTATTTGAGGGTATTTGATGATATTTGAGTGTTTGGGATATCATTTGGGTCTATATATCATGCAAGAACTTTCAAATCTAGGCAAGATTATCTTGATGTCAATATGGTTTAGAAGAATATCGATCCAAATAATGGCATATTGAACGCATTGTATCAAATCATGCAAAATTTCAACAACGGTACAAAAGAGTCCACTCGCCCAACAAATGCATGTTGTGGATCTGCTAATAGATGAGCCATTCTAAACTTATCACCCAAACAAAGTATGTAAACAAAGAGACCTTCAAAAGTTTGTACTTATATACATAACATAAACTTACAAAAAAATCACAACTTCCAATGAAATGTTTACTTTCAAATCCCAAGTAAGTTATACAATATTTTCACATACATGATAATCTCAATAAAATGTTTTTTTAAACCAACTAAAGGAAAGTTTTAAATGCCATGTGGGCCATTATCTACCATGCTATTATCATACCTCACGGGGCCAAGTGCCACCATGTCACAATGGACACATTTGGCAACCATCACACTTAGCCAATGCACCATGACGCTTGCTCCAAAGCTAGCTTCGGCTGTGGCCATAAGCAAGTTCATCATGGAACCATTGAGGAAACAATTCTAAGTATTTCAAGGTTTACCGTCACTCTCTAGCAACTTGGGCAAAAAATAATTGATTTTAAAGGTGCCTAAATTTCCGGGAAATTAATTTCATTGAGTGTCCACCAAAAAAAAAAAAAAAAAAACATTCAAAGAGTGCCTAAAATCATAATAATGCAAGTGACATTCACTAGAATCCAACAAAGTAGTATCAAATAACTTCAACAGTGTTTTCACGCAACATCAATCTCACTCATGGTCTAGAAACAATACAAGCAGGAATTTGCTCCATAAGTCATTTTGACGCACTTCCATAAAATTGGGAATGAGACAAACAAATGGGAATGAATGTCTAACTTATTTTAAATTACTTTTTGAATTTTCCCAATTTTAGAATATTATTTTTTGGGTTGCCTAACTTGCTTTCACACTTCAATTAATTATTAGGCAAAAAGGTGCCCAAGCTGCAAGAGAGCTACGGTAACTTAGGGCACAATTGAGTGTTCGCCATTACTAGGGAAGTTTGAAGTATTTGCCACTCGCTAGCTACAACACGTAAGGGGTGTCGGTGCTTCTTTCACAACGGGCGAGGAGTTTGCACACGTTGATTGTAAGAATGGATTCTCACACTCAAGATCGATTCCCAAAGACACCGCCACATTAATGAACCGCTCTAATATTGCGGGTTGAATTGTGGGGGTCCTTGATAATACGAAGAACGATTGCTCGATCGCCCCAACTACCAAGTTTTCCATGCAAGAGTACACGAGTGCCGCTTTGTAACCATGTGATGGAGCCCCCTCGAGCGCTATGATCCAATATGGAACGGACAATCCCATGATAGAAAACTGCACACACCCCACTTTGATTCCCGATTAGAAGAATGATTTAAACAAGCGGCTAGTCGCAAGAGTGCTCTGTCTTAGTATTATCTTGCACACGTGGCCAATCATGATTGGTTGTCCATCCATGACCAAACTTTGGGCTCATTTTAACGACCAGTTTACATCAAAATGTCCGTTGCAACTGGACTCAGCTTGTGAAGCATGTTGCTAACACCATATGTGGTAGGTTTTGGTTGATAGCCAAACTTTGATGTATTTCAGAGACCACCCTTAGGATTCTCTTCCCATAGGGCAGAGCCATTGATAAAACAAAACAAAATCCTCTGCATCTTGTTTGGTGTCCAAATCAAACTACAACTTTAATTTTCGCTTCAACATGAGATATGCACACCGTAGTGGCTCCTTGGTGGTGTGGAGCTCACTCTTTGTAATATATTAAGAACCATGTGCAAAAATTTAATAAGGTGGAATAAAATCAAGAGTAATAAATCTTATTGAAAAAATAACTTAAATATAGGGTACTAGAAATTCATTTTGAGAATGTATAACATAAAGTTCTACAATATTCATCAGATGTATGGAACAATCCATACATCTGATGATATATACACATTACTTCATAGTCCCCTTGAAAATACTCTTTTATTGCATTTGGTTCATTATTATCCCTATAAGGAAGGCCCCTACCCCATAGGTTGTGGTTACATGCATTGAGAGGATTTTACTGATATCACTTTTATCATAATTCAAGAAGGCTTACATTTTAAAGTGCTTTGAAGTGCATTTTTCCTAAAGCATTAGGGCTCACCATCCAAATTCTTTGTACCTAGTTGTTTCACTTTTGATTGAATTTCAAAAAAATTGTAGTCCTAAAAGTGTTTTAGATAATACAAACTTAACAACTCCAAAACTATGGAGGTGCTCCTTGAAAATGTTTTAGCAGCTTCAAATCATATTCTAAAAACGTTGACCCTTGCAAATTCTACAAATTATCATGGCCACCCCCAAAAATGCACTAATCAAATAGCAAGGGAAGGATGGAGGGGTGGGGAGGAGCACTGACGCTCCACTAAAACATGTGGTGCAATCAAAGATAAGATTTTGATTAATGTTTCAAAATAAAAATGTTAAACTAAAAAATTTAGGATATTAAAAAATAAAACTAAAATGTATATTAGATATATTCCCAAAATTTCATCAAGTATGAGGAATATTCCATGAATATGTGCATTATTATATAGCTCCCCTGAAAGCACCCCTTCATCTCAAGTGGTTCGTATCTCTACAAGGGAGCGAATCCCCGGCACGGCATGCAATTGACTCAAAAAGTGTCGAGGATGAATCTTGTTTAGGAATGAATCGCACCTGGAGTTTGCCTTTGGAGGTTTCGTTCTGAGTGGCGATGGCAGGAATATCCCACGCCACCTCTCCCATGGGCCTGTTTAGATCTGAAAGTATGAGCTCGGACGCGGTTCTCATGCCACCCAGACTTTCTTCGATGCGTTTCGTGCTCACTAATATACTCTGCTCAGCACCTGCTATTATCACGGACGCTTCAGTCACGTCGACCGAGTTCACAAATTCTCCACCCATGACTAGCTTTAATGCCACCTGCGCAAAGATTGACACACAGATTCGCACTTCAATTTCAATTGATCAATCGAGACATATATAGACGAGCTTGAATGCCAATTTGAACACTGAAAACAGCGACTTTGTTTTTGATAGTTGTCTCTTGAGATGTCACGAGCACTTCTTGAGGTATCATCTTCATGACTTAATTAGACTCCACAATTGCTAAGCAGATGAGACGATTCGCGGTGACCCCATCCACATGTCAAGAGAGTATGTGCAAATTGTGGAGTTCTCCAGAAGTAGACATCAGGTCTGTCTTTAGAGGTTTGGAAGAAGTAGATGTGGTTGCAAAGCTCACCTCAGCGAGACACTTCCTTGAAGCAACCATCCACTCGTTCACAAATTCCAGAATCACATCCACATACTTGCTCATTGCTTGAAAAGACGAGAAAGAAGAATCTTCACTTTGACCTCTTATAACTTTTGCAAATCAGATTCCAATTTACTTGACACTTGAAACAGCATTTTTCATGACTTAGACTTCACAATTGCTAACCGGATGAGACGATTCACGGTGATCTCATCCACATGCCAAAAGAGTATGTGCAAATTGTGGAGCCGTCCAGAAGAAGACACCATGTGTAGCTTTAGAGGTTCCGAAGAAGATGGTGTGGTTGCAAGACTAACCTCGACGAGGGACTTCCTCGCGGCGGCCATCTCGTTCACAAACTCCACAATCACACCCACATGCTTGCTGATGGCGATGAGATCCAACCGCAACTGCTCCACTCTGGCCTTGGCCGTCCCATTGGCCTCACTCAGGTACCCATTCTGGACCTGCACCTCCTTCACATGCCTCGCCAACATAGGCAGCTCCCTGGAGATGTTGAGAGCGTACCCTTGCACCTGCTTCGCCACACTCGTCAGGGTCGGAGACAGGTCCGGCCGATCGTCCGCAAGTATATACGCAACTTTACACAGCTCATTCACAGACTGCATTAAGTCACTCTGGGAGCCAAGCGAAGAACACACGTCCCTAACCCCCTGACACACGTCCTTGGCGCCTCGGTTGATCCCTGCCACTCCTGTCGTTGCAATTGGGCCTAGCGTTCGAACCTCGCTGTTCACTGCAGAGATTGTCGTGGTGGAGTGGAGATGATGATCCTCGTCCGAGGAGGAGGAGGAGGTGGTTTGAATTACTGTGTAGTTTGTTTCCACTCGGCTCATCCCTGCCGACGTTGTGAGCTTGAACTGTGCGGTGCTTCCGATCTCGTACCACAGTCCTGCGTAGGCTGTGATGTCGATTAGGTCGAATGTGGAGATGGCGGGACACGTTGTGATGGTAGTGTTTGATGTTGCTCGGTCGCAGAATGAGCTTAGGTGAAGAGTTCCTGCTCCATCGGGAGGTGTGTCGAAGGTGAGGGTTTGAGTTTTGGGCAGGAGGAGGAGGAAGAGGTTTGCGAGAAGAAGAGTGATCAAGAACGTCGGTCGAGGTTTTGGTAGTTCCATGATGGCTTGGAATGTTCGACTTTGATACATAATATCAAGATTGTGTGGCGCAATGACTATGAAGGTGATAGTTCCATGCTTGGAATGACTGAATCGGTTGTTCGAGAAATGAGGAAACGTTGGAGTAGGTGACTTGGTTGGTTGGTTGGTTGGTGGTTGTTTTGGTTGCGTAGCCAAGATGTCGAGAGGTGAGCGTCTTGCAGGTGAGCGAAACATACGAGTTACTTGGCAAGATACGAAGCATATTTCAGCTGAAAATTACACTGAACTGTGTTTCGGCTCTTTGCGCAGAGTTTGACATGCAATTTTGGCATTCAAGCTCACATCCTCGGTCCTCACCGACTTTCTTCTTTCGACGAATCAGATCATCTTTTTGGTGGCGATGTCTCAAGGATGTCCTTGTTATGCTGCTACCATCCATCCCATTGCATGGTAAGGATATATCGGGGCTGATGTTAATTACGAGTAACAACTAAAAGCGGGAAAGAGATGGATTATTGCCCAGCCAAGAAATTGGGAGGGTACTGTCTTGAACTGTAATCCGGCTCCTTGCACAAAAACATTCACACGACTTCGGCACACAAGTTCACATCCTTAGTCCTCACCGACTTTCTTCTAATTTCGAAGAATCTCATCTTTTCGGTGGCGATGACTCACGCATCTCCTTTTACGCCACTAACATCCATCCCATCGCTTCGTAAGGCTATCTCGGAGCTGATGTTTCGAGAATCCACGCAAAGTCGGAGATGGCTTGCTTGCTCAGCCACGAAGTTGGAAGGTAAACTAGCTTCTTGGCAAGAAGTTCAGCTGACAATCACTCGATCTGCAAGGTATTCATTACTGCTTCTTACAGAAATTTTCAAACAGAATTTCCGTAGCTCATATCTCACGGCCCTCACCAAACCCCGTGTTGTCAGATTCAAATGTTTCTCAACCGAAAAGTCGGAGATCATAGCTTGCTTGCACGGCCATCAAATTGGGAGGTTACGGTCTTGCGAATGTACAGACGCTCATTTCTTGGCAAGAAGAAGACGAATTTCAACTGACAAGTACCTAACTTTTACTCTCAACGGATATCGGCCGGTCTTGCACCAATTTGCACACGATTTTTCGTAGTCCTCGCCACTCAAGTTCACATCTCAAGGTCCTTGCGGAACCTAAGATTTTCCGTGTCGTCAGAAAATTCTCTGGACTTTCTACTGTCAACGAATCTCATCGTTTTGAATATGGTTTAAGGCAGAAGCACCTTGAACCAAGACAACACCCAAAATCAACACCCTCTAAATCTTGCATACTAAGTATACTAGAGGCACCTATTCCCGATCAATACCCATCGGCAATCTATAGGGTACTGAAATTTCGACCAGGCTGGGGTTAAATTTCAATCAGACCGGAACCAATAATGTCATGACACATGTCCTAGTTATGACTGTTAAAGTGAGGAGGAGTGAGCGGTAATGATTGACTCTAGACATTGGTAATATCATCGGGCCAACTTTTGGCTTCAAAATATCAGAGTTATTTCAATTCAAGGAATAAAGTTACTGACAAATTTGCTATCATCCTGATTTGTATTTTCCGACACGGGGAAAATTTGCACCACCTTATACTTCTCTAGATGTGGCGCAAAATCTCTTAAGTATTCGGTTATGGGTGCCTCTACTCTACATGTTGATTTTGAGAATGTTCACCATGTGAACATAAGGCTCCCCTATCAAGTGCCAACACAATTTTCGCTTGAAACTTTTTTAATTATTTGAATATGAGAGAAAGAAAACTTACAATACACAAGGTTTTATTTTATTTACATGGGAACAATTTTTTGGGCTCATACAATTGCCACATGTGTGTCAAATACCTTAAATTCTTGGTTTAAGGTGCTCCTATCTTATGTCTCAAACCTTTCCTCCATTTAAGGTCACTAACATTTGACAAGTCTCCGTACACGTTACTATAGCTTTGTGATCGTTTAACATATGTAGCTAATAGTATGTAGTATGCACATCAAGGAATGTGATATATTAAGTTACCTGCATTGGTAGAAACATGATGTTCCCAGTAAAACATTATGGCAACGTGTAACATGGAATGCTACCTCACACTACGTACCAGATGATACAAGTGTTGTTAATGCAAGGAAGTACATTGATAATGGTAAACACTGTGGACCACTCTATATACAAAGTTGACAATGCTATATTTATGTAAGTCTAGACATGTTTTTAAAATCTAGATTTCTTGGTTTCTTCAAATCTATCATAGAATCATACGACACACTTGTCATATACCTTAATATTATGGAAAATGTATAAATCTTTAATAATTTGTTGAGTTTTATGATGTTAAAATATGATTAGAAATCCATGTATATATAAATATATTGGTGTTAATTATATAGAATTAAATGTTTAATAATGAAAATACAATCAAATTCACTACTATAATATTGGGTGCAAGCACGGTAAAGTGGACAATCCTGATCCTTGCCTAGTTTTCAATGAAAGTGATTCATAACTATACACTAACTTTGAATTTTGTGAAGAAAAAAATCATAGATATTTTAAAAACATGTTGATCTACAAAGCCAATTAAATTATGATGACAAAAAAAACTCCAAGAAAAGTCTACATATTTTAGAAGACGGTACAAGTGGTGTGCAAGTAGGTGATATTGAACAAGTGACTTTATCATGCTTGTACCCTATTATCATTAGCGACTTTGCATTTTCTTTTGGAGGATCTCACCATACGATCCTATTGTAAGATCCTATGATAGAATTTAGTATGTTATAAGTCAAGACTTGGACTTAGTCTAATTTTGTTTCAATATGTGTTGGATGTTCACATGTGGGGACAAAATTATTAATCGACCATAGGAAATTCAGTAACAACACAACAACCACAATTTCAAATGTTTGTATTCCATGTTCACCAACCACCATATTTGTGTAGTTTTTCCATGTAGTGTATGTGACTCATATTGGCAATTGGAATTGTCCAAATATCATGCATGAATCCAAACATACTTAAATCCTAGTTTTAGACATTTGGGTCAATTCTTCTAACCCTAGGATAAAGCAATTATATCCTACATGCCCATCCAAAAATAATAATACTTTACATCCGAATAAAGTAGCATTATTATTCATACGCTCATGCTGACACTTGGCATTTGGGTGGACTTATGTACTTGGCATTATTTGCTAGAAACATTGCTCGTCCCAACATTATTCATTGAAGATCCTATTCATAGTAACTGTTCATTGAAAATACCGGCATTATTTGTAATATTTGCAATATTTGTATCATTCATTATTCACTAGTATTTACACTAATAAATTCACTATTCATATTGGCGTCGGATTCTTCTTATTATCTAAGTTTTTCCCATGGAGGTAAGATAGTGGAGGCCCTTGTCGAATGCTATAGTAGAGGCGCCTATTCCCAATCAAGATCCCATCATCAATCTATAAGTTATTGGAATTTTGATCAGGCCAAAACCAATACGGTAGTACATTTATCACTTTGACTATTTAAAGGAATACGATTATTATAATGTCTATCTTAGATTCAAGAATCCCGGATTTTAAGGAACACTAATTTTTTTTCCCATATTAGTTTTCGAGATGTTTTAAAATATAGTTTCCAAATTCTTGGGTTTTCTTAAAATAGTTTAATTAGTGATGAAGTGGCAAAATTACTACAATAGTGCCTTGACACATGTCGTGGTCTTGAGTGCTAAAGTGAGAAGGAACGAGTGATTAAAATGAGCGGTTATGGCAGACTCTCGACATTGGTAATATGTTAGGGCCAACTTTTGGCTTCAAAAATTCACACTAATTTCAATTCAAGGAATAAAATTACCAAAAAAAATTGCAATCCTCTTGATTGCTCTCTTCCTACATAGAAAAAATCTACACCGCCTTATACTTCTCCAGATTCGGGGCAAAATCTCTTAAGTGATCAGTTTTGGTCACCTCCACTCTACATATGAAAACATAATCCAACCATGCAACTATGTAATGTCCAGTGGAGAAATTGATGCAAAAACAATTCCCTCACATATAAGGCTCCACACTATTTTATATGCCTAATGGTATATTACACTATATTGTTGCAAAGAGTAAGTCACACTCATAGCATGCCCACAGCATGTGCCATCATAACAGTGTAGTTAGGACATACACATGCATACAATTATCACTATATTCGTCAATTAGAGAGACTTTGGAAAGTCTCAAAATAAATGCAAATGGTTTAATATCTAGTTCAATTTCTTATTATGAAGACATGTATTTATGCCAAATTGGTCAGTGCCGCCGATGCAAATCACTTTATTAAGTCACATTGAATATATTTTTGTGTTTTTCGTGTTCTTTATTTGAAAAACTACGTCCTTCAATAGTCTCAAAATCATGAAAAAGTCTCCGATTACCAAATACAGTGATAGTTCTGTAAAAACTCGGGAGCCGTTTCCATTACCGAAAGATTAATTGCTTCTCTCACCATGTTTGTGTCCATTTAACGAACCCAAATGCTTTCGTATTCAAACAGACCTTTCCACACAAAACAATTGACTTGATGGGATTTCCCACTTGCCTCAAAAGCAAGGTAGGTTACCTGACCCTATTGTGGGCACTTCCCACTGCACATCTGATTAGCGAATGCGAATCACTAACACCGTCATTGTGAATCTTACAATCAAAAGAGAGATGCAGAAGTGATTATCAAAAACCACAGTGCAGATTTTCTTATTTTTCCAAATGATCACATGCGCTCCGCCAGTCGTGTTCACTATTGAACCTAAAACTGTGTCTGTATTATGAGCACATAGATTAATCTCATTATAACACCTCCATGCACGCCATTGGTTAGTGGTTATCGTCCCCAAACCGATTATATAGAGAGATTCAGAGTATTAAACAATGAGCATGGAACAGTGAATTTCATGCACACAAGCCAAGTTTACGCCCTCGAGAGTATAGTACATAGCTACAGATTTGTATCATATGCATCTGCTGCTTTACCAATGTTGTGTATGTGAGCTACATACACTTTCTGTGTTGCGTGATGCCAACAATCTATGCTGGAGTACCCTCCGTTCTAATTTAATTAATTTTTTTTGACATGCCTTCACAGATTGTTTTACCAATAGGTGTTGTCGAATGCTGCAGATTCGGTGTTTCAATGAGATCCAAGCTTGAGCTACTACCACATCTTGTAGTAGTTTCCAGCTCATTTTGGCGCAACATAGGATTCCAATGGAGGACACGTTACCACATTCCATTTGTTTGTGTCGAAATGCTCATGAGACCGACTCCCTGCGACATCCTGCTCTGGCACTGCTGCTGCTACTTCTTCAATCTCCTCAGGAGTAAGCTTTACAAATGCCGCACCAATGTTCACATCCAGATTCCGGATCTTGGATGTGCCTGCAGTATTTTGGGATCACATTTTTTGTGAGTGCAATCTCAAAAATTGACCAAAGACGAGTGTTGTACTTCATGCATCATGTTCCAAATTATTCTAGAAGAGCAATGACTAAAGTATGTGGGTGTTATTCGGTCTGGTTTTCATGTTTCTCCAAGTTCTACCGATTGGATTTACACAACGAGACGTGTTGCATTAGCAAATCTACAATGAAGGTGCAGCAAAAATCAGGTTGGAAATCGGAGCTCCCCTGATTTAGCTATGGTTATCAGAAGTGCATATTTGTTGATTTCGAAAATGTATACATAGGTCCTCCCAAGTGAGTTTACTACTGAGTGTGTGGAGTAGTTAATGAATTTGAAGGCATAGTCCAATCTCTTTTAAGGTTGTGTATTTATGGTGTTTGTTCTTTGATCCTCAACAAGTCACACACCAATCAAATATAGGGGTCCGATTAAGAAAAGTTATTGAATGACATATCCATACCTTAACAGTATGGACCTACTCTTTGAACTAGATAATGAATGCAAGAAGCCATGCTACAGGTTGTAGTAGGCGGGCACCTACTAGGCCGAGAGTAGAAGCAAGGTAGGTATTGTGTGCCTACTATAACCGGTGGTAGGGCAACATGTATAATATTGGACATAGTGGTCAGGCCATGACATGGTCATCAATTACAGGTGACAATATGCCTCCTCATGTCCAATCAAGAATAGACACATCATCAAAACTGCTTGCTTTATTGCTTGGCCTGACCACTATTAACTACTGAGAAGTAAACAATTTGAAATAGCAATATCTAGATGGGCGTGTGAAATGTAGAAGAGTCTGATATATTCCAATATTGAAAGAAAAGATGCTCTTGATTGGTCTATTTTGCATCTTTGCTCTCTATTCAATGTAAGGAGGACTTCTTTTCAAGTCGGTGTTTTATAGAATTGCCAAAACAAAATGAACCATTTGAGATGTCAGGAAGAATGTGGGATGCAAACCTGGTATGGGTACGACGTCCTCCCCTTGATGCATCAACCAAGCAAGGGCAAGCTGCCCAGGAGTGCAACCATGCTTTTTTGCCAACAATGCCACTCGATCAAACAGGACCTTGTTCTTCTCCAAGTTCTCACTTTGAAATCGTGGATACCATGCCTGACAACAGGACAACAGACACAAACCAAATTGTATGTTAAAAATATCCAGAGTCTTCCACTCCAAAAATCTTCACATAAAGTTCTTAGTTGGATTGAAACCCTACTTACAGATCTATAGTCTCCCTCTTGCACAGGTTTGCCGCTGAAAAACCCACGCCCGAGTGGGCTGTAAGGAACAATTCCAATCCCAAGCTCCCTGCAGACATTCTGGGTCAGATTCCAAGGTTACATATACAAAGGGTGACAAGGGACATTGACTGAAATGTAGAAGATTTGAACATCCTCCCATAGAACGTACATCAGGTGCTTGACAGGGGGCAGTTGCATTTGGACCATAACTTAGCTCTGTAACCCAGTGTCAGGTTTAAGGTATGCAGGTGTTATTTGGTTACCATCAGACACCAATATTTGATTGGCGTGTGATTAGGTGAGAATCAAAGAAACAAACACCATTAAAACACATGTTTAAAAGAGATTGGAGTACATCTTCAAATTTTATTAACTAATCCACATTCGATACTGAACACAATTAGGCAGACCTATGTATTCAGTTAAGAAATCAACAAACATGCACTTCTGATAACCATAACTAAATTAGGGTGCTCAATTTTCGATCCAACATTTGCTGATGCTTCATCGTAGATTTGCTAATGCAACAAGTTCTGTTGTGTAAATCTAGTCGGTAGAAGTCGGAGAACATGAAGAACGAACTGAATAACACCCACATAGCTTAGCTCTGGAACCCCATGTAAAGCTTACATATGAGCTGAGTCTTATGCCCAAGGGTGGAGTCTCTCATTCATCTCTCTTCTCTCTGCACTAAATCTCCCTTCAGCAACACTGTACCCCAATCGGGGTGACGAGTGTTGCTTACGGGACACCACTGAAATGTACACCTTCTGGACATTCTCTTCAGTGAACATACACTGGGTGCCCAAGGGTGAAGCCTCTCTCAATCATCTGTCTCTCTACACTGGGTGTTCCCTGAGCAACACTCAGCGACCTGGATTGGCAACGTGAGAAAACTGAAACTGACTATTGAATGATGATGGTCTTGCAAACAACAGGATAAATGTTCTAAAGTGGATACATGAGTCATGAGTGAACCTGGTTGTGCCCTAATTTAAACCGTGTCAATGCTCAAGCTCTTTAAAACAAGAAATGGCGTATCAATGTTGTAAGTGAATTGGTGCTGGACCTTACCTGCAAAGGGGAACAATCTCATTTTCAATATCACGTGACCAAAGAGACCACTCCATCTGCAGAGCGGTTATGGGATGGACTGCGTGCGCACGTCTGATAATCTCTGGACTTGCCTCTGAGAGGCCTATGTACTTCACTTTTCCTTCTTCTACCAGCTCCTTCATTGCTCCCACCTGTTACATCACACAGCTTGCTGAATAAATACTCACCCACTTCTGTCAGCAATGATCGAAAATATGTCAAGGGGATAGACACACAGACAGAGAGATAGACATAAACGCCAACTTCCTGACGAAGCAAGCATAAACAAAGAGCATCTTCGCATATAGGCTATTACCACCTCTTCAGTGGAGGACTCGAGGCATTATAAGCAAGCAAGGATAGATGAAGAGCCCCTTCGCCCACAGGCTACTACCACCTTTCAGTGGAGGGCTCCGGGCTTGTCTCCGGGCATGATAGACAAGCAAGCGTCAATGAAGAGCCTCTTCGCCCGCAGGTTACTGCCACTTGTCGACAGAGGGCTCAGTAGAATCCAGATGACATGCCCGCAACAATGAGTATAGTGCGCATATTGAGTGAACGAAACGCGGAACTTGTTAGAAATTTGGGAAGGTATGATAGATGAGACATGTAACAATCATCTTTTAGATTGGAGGTCACTGTACATACGGAGAAAATACTTGATGGTCGTCGGCTTATTAGTGGCCTGGACCTTCTACATCTTAAGCAAGCATAAATGAAGAGCCCTGCTGGGAGATGCTGAGGATACCGTAATTTCAATGGGCACTGTGGAATCCACCCGGTGCTGGTAAAACAGATCAATGTAGTCCAAGCCCAAGCGCTCCAAACTATCCTCACAAGACTTGCGGACATACGCAGCATCACCTCTGATTTGATACTTGCCATCAACCATGAGGTTTCCGAACTTGGTTGCCAATTGGACGTTCTCCCGAGGCAGATCCTTCAATGCCTGCCACATCATTTTATATGTCATCAACAATTGTAAGATTGTTGCGACAAGCATGCAGCAGTGGATAACGAGAAAGAGAGGTTTTGCAAATAGAAGATTGCAATTCAGAGATGCAATTCATATCTTGCAAGTCCATGCGACATGAATGCTGGGCGAGTGTACCTTCCCCATGAACACTTCGTTGCTATGTGGGCCATAGAAATCACTGGTATCGAAGAACGTCACCCCATTGTGGTACGCGTGGTGAATGACTGCAATCGCATCCTCCTCCGGTGGAGGATTCTCAAATGACGATGTCAGGCTTCTGCATCCAAGTCCTAATGCAGAAACCTGAAAAAGATTCTCCACCCAATTCCCACACCATTCACAAATTAGCCAGCGTTACACAAACCTTGCCACAACAAAATTGGCTTCATCAGAATCTTGTGCAAATTAGACTGAAAAAGTCTGTGTTCTCTTTATCACTTCATCATCGCCCTCAAATAATGGTTAAGAGGCCTCTCTCTCTCTCTCTCTCTCTCTCTCTCTCTCTCTCTCTCTCTCTCAGCAAACATCAAACAAACATCCAGCAATCGAGAGAAAAATCCACCGTTCCAAAATTGTTATGGCATGATGTTACAAAGGTTCAGAAATCACAAAAGCAGGATTGGAAAACTCAGAACCTCGAGGCCTTGGGAACCAAGCTTGCGCCGTGGCATATGATGCTCACCCGCCATGCTGATGTTGCTTTTGATACCACTTTCAAATTTGGTTAGGGAAGAAGAACCTACAAGACAAAGAGAAAAATCTCGCATCAAAAAACTACCTTCACAAAAAACTGCTTTCCTTTGATGAGGACAAGAATACCAAAGTTCATCATCCAGGAGGGACAATGCAAAATGGAACAGTTAACATCACAGCATGCTACAAGACATGCAAGTTCTGGGCGCACAATTGGAGGTAACGTAATGGAAGGCAGAGCATGAAGAAGAAGAAAAAAGAATGCGAAATGGCCAACATGTGCGCTGTGAATTACTTGTAGGAACGGGGGAGAATGAATGTCAAGTGCCGATGATGTGGGAAACTTGTAGTGGCAGGAGAGAGACTAAAGGTCAAGATCCGCAGAGGGAATTTTTGGAAAAGTGTGAAACAAAGATCCAGATCCATTCCGTGGGGCAATCCTGCAAGGCCTCCCATTCCTTCCGAAAAGCCCCCCACACTTAGATTGATTGAGAACTTAAGGTATGCGGGCATCAATTGATTAATTGTGTATGAATACTTGTGAAAGTAGATGGCATTACTAAAATATTATAAAATATACATACTAAATCAGCACACTAAATTTAAGTGTCATTTTAGAATGACGAAGACAATTTCAAATGGTAAGTCATAAAAATTATAACCATAATGTTAATGAGGATTTTGTAATTTTATTTGACCTCCAAGTTAATTACATGTTTCATTGATGGTTCACTTCCGGAATGAAATCACAATGAATTGCTTATTTGCTAATTGGAAGTGCACATATATATTGGATTTTAGACCTTGAAGGTGAAGTGCACTCAATATGGGATTTGTAGTCAAGCGGCCTTCAAGAATGCAAGGGCAATATTTTTTTCGAAGTTGGGCGGGGCAGGCAGCAATTTTCGGACGGGTTCATAAATTTCCCTAGAGGCTGCCCCCGCCCAAATCTGACACCCCCCATAGTTCGTATGGAGGAACTTAATGTCCACCCAATGTTTTGGCATTGTGAGTCTTGCGAAGGACGATGCGAAGCATCTTAGGATTTGATTGACCAACATGCCATCAATGTTTACTTTCGGTCCACACGTACTCTTGACTTTTAACAACTTTTCCACTACCCCATGCATATACAGTGACTGTCAAAACTGAGTACGAAAAAACCTAGTCTACCTTTAGCCATTCATATTTTATAATTTATTGCATTTAATGCCAAATCAGTTGATGGCTCAAGTATACATGCATGTAAATGATGTGGCTACCAAATTACAAGTCTAGCAATGCAAGATAATTTGAGAAAGATCTAGATCAAAGTAAATTAGCTCCAAAACTCAATTATGCTCACACTTGGATTACGCAATGAATGCTACAAATCTAACATGTACAAGTGGTATTCTGGGTCCGATTTTTTGGGTGGGAATGTTCTTCACATTCACATTTATAACTGTGTCCCCATTCAGTGCACATCATGTATGCAAATTGAGCAAAATGGTTTCATTGAGGTCTCTCTCTACTGCTGGTAGAAACTGGGGGGGGGGGTAGTCATTGGTTGGAGTAGCAATATACGTGCGAACAAACATGGGGGGATCACACCCCCTTACATTTTGTAACCACGTGCAATAATGGGGTATTTAATGGGGGGATATTTATGCACCTCTCAATATTTTTTCCCTCCCTATATGTAGATATAAAGCTACTTTGATGTATTTTTTAATACCCTATATTTATTTGTAATTGTTTAGAAAGGCTAATTTTTGGCATCATATTTTTTTTATAAATCATACAAGTACCAAATAATAGACGGAATACTATAACATTGCAAAGTTGGCTATGTAAGCAACAAACGTTCCATAGCATCCATTTTGTCATTTAATCAATTTCAATTAGTTTTACCAATGCTAAACCGTTCAAAATGCCGTTCAAAACACAATCAATAACACTTGGATATTATTTAAAAGATTACCAATAAACATGGAGATAAACAAAATGTACAAGCTAACATAGACAAGTTGTAAAAACGGATAGAACAAAATAAGAGACACAATCAATTATCACAAAACATGATTTTTTGCACAACTATGTACTCCAAAAACAAAAGATTGCATTCAAATGAAAGAAAGTTAAATACACAAATTGGAAACATTTACTTCAATTGTGTTCACAAACACATTCAACCTTGTACCAAATATTTACAATGTGAAGGGTTAAGATATAACTATGTACCCTCCAATACATGTCAATATCCTCTACAATGTCATGATAAGACTAAAAAATTTGGAGAGATTTGCTTAACACCAATGATGACGAATAACTAAAACTAATTGATGCATGAGGCGGGTAACCTTTGAAGTCTCCAACCACTCCACCAAGTCTTCCTCCAAGGCAGAGTGCAAGGCAAAGCGCAATCCTCTACGTCTACCATGGTGAAGTTGCCAAATGTTGTAGCGCATCATCGATCGTCTACAAAAGATTGTTGTAGCAAAAATATAATCAATAGATTGTTGGCATATTGGACAATACTAGCATTACTTTAATTACATAATGGAGTTTATAATTTTATGTTTGAAATCTTTGAAAGAAACCTATAATTCTAGGGTTGAAAATGATCATATGAAAAAAATTGGCTCACATTTCCGAGATGATCCCAATATCGGCCTTTCTAGAACCCAATTCCAACCTCACGAAAAAAATTTAATCTATTTTTCATCTGAGTAATCTCCTAGTTTCCACGACATTA
The DNA here is from genome assembly GCA_950295325.1 of Polytrichum commune. Lineage (NCBI taxonomy): Eukaryota > Viridiplantae > Streptophyta > Polytrichopsida > Polytrichales > Polytrichaceae > Polytrichum > Polytrichum commune. The sequence continues at coordinate 36,062,091 of OX485808.1, read as the reverse complement.
GTTCCAGTTCGATGACAAAATTGGCCTCTCATGGAATGACACTGCAATTTCCAGTAGGACCTCGTCCTCTGACTACGAAACCATATGTTACACAAAATCCGAATGACACATCTCATCAAAACGTACACATTTTTACAACTATTGGTAGCGACATCAGAACATCTCACTTGAGGTAGATGTCTCAAAGAACAAGATACAAGTACATAATAACTTGGAAAGCATCTCATCTTTCTATGCTCACATTCAGGTTTTGTAACTCTTCATCTTTCTACATCTCACATTTAGGAGGGCGTCGGAAATCAATAGTATGTCGTCAAAAAACAGATAGTGAAAGGGAAAAATCAAGGAATTGGAGTTTGAAATCAATTCTTACCGCATGCAAGCGGAGCAAGCTGAATCTTTGGTGCTCATGAAACACCTTGTGTGAACGTTATGAAGCAAAGAAGAAAACTCCAAAAAATGTGTCTTACCTACCGCCTATGCGCCACACTTCACCAACGCAAGACCTCCTACCCAAACGCTTCACCGCCTTCACGCCACTGTACTTGCCCAACCCTAAGCAAGCCAATGGCCATTGAGAAGTCACAACATTCCTTCCCCCAAAAAAATCCACAACAATTCCCTCCATACTAACGCGTTTCATTCAAATTTGGACAAAATTTACACAATTCTTCATCCAAGTAGTCAATCCCATAATTATTCTATTGATCCTACTACACACATTTGGGGGGATCCAATATCTAATACCCTATTTTTTCTACCGATTACTAAAATGGAGGAATTTTTCACCACCCTATTTTACAAATAATCATGTAGAGGACATATTTCCAATGCTATGGTAGATCTAACGAATTTGTAAAATTTACCCTCGATGAATTAAATTGACCCTATTTTTTTATTTCACGTGGTTTCTAAAATTTCAATAGTCACCTCCCCGTACGAACAAATGATAGGGTATTTTAAAAACATGGGGGCAAAAAATTATAAATGAACTTAAAAGTAATATAGGGTATCAAAAATGACACTAGACATCTTTAAAGTACTATAGGGTATGGAATAATAGGTAATTTGGAATTATAAGTAATGGAAGCCATTTTTTCTATTAACCCAAAGTAGAAATTTACATAATGATAGCATGTGAAAAAAAGAAGAGAATTGAAAGTAATACCCCCTTATAAAATAGTGGTTGTTCGCACCTATATCCTTAACTTTTTAACACACTGCCCCCCCCCCCAAGGTAGAAAGTAAATAGAAGAAGCTACTTTAGAGAAGTTGAGGAGGGGTGAAAGTACTAGAAATGTTGCTAGAGACTTACAGGTACCGTATCCCAAAGTTGGGTTGCACAATTTCGTAAGCAACATTTGAGTGAATTGAGTGATGTCAATAACAGTTTTGGTGGCAGGCCACAGGTGTACAGTGCAGCTGATCATATAGCTTGTGTAAGAGAAATCACTGTGGGTGGCTTAGAAACTGCACACAAAGTTGGAAATTCCTTGAGAGAAGAGCTTCATGTTGGTATGAGCGATAGTATTGTGAGGAGAGTGTTATGAAAAGCAGGTTTGAAATGTAAAGTGAAGCAAAAGAAACCAAAGCTCACACTTCTTCAAATTAAGGGACGATTAAAATTTGCTAGACGTCATTGCCATTGGATTGATGATGATTGGGATCGTCTAGTATTCTCCGATGAAACAAAAATCAACCGATTTTGCTCTGATGGTCGCAATTGGTGCTGGTTTCGTGATGGACAGAGTAGAAGTGCTGGAATGGTGCAACAAACTGTCAAGTTTGGAGGTGGGGGAGTGATGATGTGGGGTTGCATGACTCTGAGTGGCCCTGGTATGATGTGTAGGATTGAGGGAAGAATGGATCAGTACATGTATAGAGAAATTTTAGAGCGAGAGTTGATTCATACGCTGCATGCATATAATTTGGATCCTGCCAATTTGATTTTTCAACATGATAATTATCCAAAACATACATCCAAGAGTGTGCGCCGTTGGCTGAATTCGCAAGAATTTACTGTTTTGAAGTGGCCGGTGCAATCTCCAGACTTGAATCCGATCGAACACTTGTGGGCAACTTTAAAACGTCGACTAAACCAATATGAGAGACCTCCCAAAGGAATGTTAGAATTGTGGGAGCGTGTTGAGGATTGTTGGGCTTCAATTACTCCCAATGAGAGTAAGAACTTGTATAGGAGCATGCCTGAGCGCATTGCAATTGTTATAGCTCCTAAGGGTAGGTGGACAAATTTTTAACTTTGTTTTAGCTTGTGTGAGCAACACTAAGTTTTGGATTGAACTTCACCTTACTATTTTGTACCTGCATACTTGTGTGTAATAGGCCTCAATTCCCATGGAAGTATGACTGATTGCAATGGTAATCGTATGCAATTTATGGTTTCATTTTTGGTGCATCCAATTTCCTTACATTGTTTGTTGAATTTCAATATGTTGTGTTTGTACTCAGTTTTGGCAGTCACTGTACGTCATGCATTTCATGGAGTTTGTATTGAGTCAGACCTCGTGCGATGATGATGGTCATGTACATCTCCAAATTCTGTAACCCTAACCCCTGCCGAAAGAACAGTTTGGGCATGCCCCTGATGCCGCTCCCACAATTTAGGTACATAGATTTGCTTCTTGATCATGGCCTTGAATCTGGTTAACTCATGGTAACTTCCTCCGTTTCCTTCACACATTTGCACTGGACCCTGGTGAGCCTCTCATCCCAGGCATGTCATGCATTTCATCATGCATTGTATTGAGTCTCACCAAGTTGTGCGATGATGTTCATATAAATTTTCTCCAAACTCTGTAACCTAAACCCTGGCTGAAAGAACACTTTTAGCATGCCCCTGATGCCACTCCCACAATTCAGGTGCATACCCTGTGCGTCTTGATTATGGCCTTGAATCTGGTTTACTCATGGTACTAAGGCAATGCATTGAGTATCATTACATCTGAGTCGTCCAGTAACTAACTTCCACCCTCTGCAATCCGAGGTGTGTGGGGGTGATAGGTTGTAACTTTAGCTTTCCATTCTTGACCTTCATCGTCCAAACCTCAACAAGGAGGGCAGAGTTAGATTCTTTGGGTTAACAAGATTTACTTGGTCTTAAACTCACTCTTTAGTGCAGTGACGTATGTGAGTCGCAAGCAACCGCAGAGCAAGCCACAGGTGCATCAAAACTTTTCAAGAAGTAAGTCAAGTTACATCTTGAAAGTTGTTTGTAAAGCTGAATGCACATTGCACAGAAGCTGCCTTTTCTTTTTTGAAATGAGAGTATCTTGCCCACATCGCCCAAACATTCTCTACGGACATTCTCTGCAATCTGAGGCATGTGGGTACATTCGGTGATGCGTTGTAACTTAGAAGGAGGGAAGAAGCCTTAATTTAGCTGTCTATTCTTATACTTTACAGGCCATTGAAGGGTTGGCCTTCATTCCAAATTCCACGAGGGCAGAGTGAGATTCTTAGGGTTTGGTTTTCTTGGTCTTAAGCCCCCTATTTACTACAGTGAGGGAAGTGAATCGCAAGCAACCGTAGAGCAAGTCACAGCTGCACCAAAACCTGTCAAGATGTAAGTGAAGTTAAGCTTACACCTTGAAAGCCAGGTCTGATGATGGTGGAGATGGTGTTTTTTCGAAGAAAATAAACTTGTGGCTTTTGTTAAATTTTCCTACTTCAGGCTTTAGTATTATCTCTCTTGATTTCTTTGTGACGATGAAATTATTGAGGCCTGAGTACACATGTTATACACAATTCGCTTGAGTATGTAACTCTAAAAGCTCTGGATCGTTATTTACTTATATCCTGATTCTTGGTTTATGGTTTACTCCTGGTTATCTTCATTTGTAAGTGTTGATGTTTGAACGTTGATACTTACTGCAAGGATTTATTCATTTACCTTCACAGAGAACTACACTCACCTCTTGCTTTCCTCGTTCGTTGAAGACTTGCAAAAAATTGAGTGAAATAATGATGGAGATGGTGGAGAAGGAGGAGGATGACGCAATGGTGCGATGGGCCGTCAACACATCACTTTGGAGGCCCACAGATCAAGAATTTCACTCTTGCCTTGCACTTTTGCCGCCCCCAGAGTGGCCCTCTGTGCAACGGTTCGTTCCTTCACAGACCTTGCAAATTATGAAGCACTGACTCAATTTTCTTGATGACTTTTTTGCAACAATTCTTCCACAATAGAGTTATCCTCTTTGGTTGGGAGTTGGTTGTTTTGCATTCAAGTCCTTGCATGTTCGGTGAATTTTCAGTGCATGCTTGGAAGTAGTGTGGAGGTTTGAATGAAGAACATTCTATATCGCTTCGTTGAGGGTCAAACTCAATTTGGTATGCAGTGAAGAGGTGCTAAAATGAGGTTGGCCCTCAATGAATCAAAATAGGTTACTCTTCATTCAGATTTAAACACTATCTCCGAGCATGCACCATCACAAGTGGGAAGATATTATTGGTATCGCATGCAAAACAACCAATGGAAAATCATAGAGGACCAAATCCCTACAAAAATTCCCATTGAGTTAAAGGATAACTCTAATTTTTTAAAACAGTCACTCAGAACTGGCTTCAATGCCCATGCCTTATTTCATATGATGAAAGTCAGCACATCACTTTGGAGGAAGTTTCTGATGATGGGGTGGGGGAGGGTTAAGTAGGTACCGGAGCATGGAGGATCGAAAAAGAGCAATTGTAAGCAAATTACTGCAGTACAAGCTCATGCACCTCCTCGGCATCAAATATGAAGAGATTTGCATCTCACACACCCCACAAGGCAAGCCATACTTGGTCTAACGTTAAACCCTAAACCCTATCCTAAAATTTATTTTTCTGTTTCTCCGTTTTTCAATCTTTAAGTTGATAAGCATTGAAACCCTCTTCCTAATTCGCAGTCCTTCATCACCTTCTTATCAATCGCTTTGTTGTGTCTTCTTCTTCCTAAAGGCTTAATGGTAGATGGGCTTTATTTGGTTACTTTTAGCTGTTTACTACCTTATACAACTCAAATTGAATTTTTTGTGCATCCGCAAATGTGTCTGAAGAAGCCAGCATCAATCCCATAAAGTTTTAGGGCTGATCTCAAATAGTTACGAATTATCAAAGTCCTCTGACAGTGAGCCATAAGAAGGCACATATGTCCTCCCCAAATATGTTGACTATTGAGCTTGGAATGGTTAACAAATGTTGAGCACGTAGTCCAGTCTCGTTCTAAGCACATGTCTTTCTGGTGTCCGTTCTTGGATCTGAACCTAACAACCCACCACTCAATTATAGGTATCTGATTAAGATAAGTAACCAAATTTGACCCACTTACCTTAGTAAACATCGTGCTGTTAGCAGAACTAGAGGTCGTCTCTCTAAGAGGGGGGAGCTTGTCGAAGCCCTCTTAGATTAAGAAAATAAGGGTGTTTTCTTGAATAAACCAAACTTGAGGGTTTTGTTCAATTTCCCTACTTCAGGGTATATTTTCTTATCTCTCTTGGGCTCCTTGTGTCCACAAAATTGAGGTCTGAGAACACATATAATATAAGCTTCACAAGCTTTGGATTAGCTTTATATCCTAGTTTCTGTTTCATGGTTTATCGGTTACCTTTTAGCTGTAAGTGTTGATGTTTGCACACTGATACTTACTGCAAGGATATATTTAATTGCCTTCACAGAAAACAACACTCACCTTGTGCATTCCTCGTTCTTCAAAGACTTGCAAAAATTGAAGTCGAATTTAATTGATGATGATGGCAGGTGAATAAAGTTGGAAGTGGCAAATTCTCAAATTTAAGCTTCAATGTGAGCCACCATGGTCAGTACGTTGTGTTGGTTACTGATCCCGTCTCACCAGTGGGCGTGGACATTACTGGCTCCTCCACATCCTTTGATGAGCCTCCTGAGGAATACTTCAAAAACTTCACATCCTACTTCACCCTGTTTGAATGGAACACCATTCGGAGTGCCGGCCCTGAAGCAGGCGCTCTCTATGACCAATTTCATAGGTATCTAAATCTGTGCCCTCTTTGCCACCTAGAGCAACTTACGTGTGTAACCCTAGAATGAATTTGTGTGCATCTTCTCACAGTTTCCCATGCAAGGTATTTTCATGCAAAAAAGGTGAGACTTGCAAGGAGAAAATATTATAATAAGCAGAGGAGTACAGAGCCGTGCAATTGATGAGTCTGCAGCTTCTTGCATTTAATGAAACGAAAGTGAACTATAAGGAGAACTCACATGATATATAACCAGTGCTGGACTGGTATTGTCTTTTTTTTAATACCATTCAGGTATCTGTAATGAGTATTTCATATTTTTTGACACCAGTAGGGTATGAGGATTTGAATTTGAATTTTTTCTCAATACCATTTGGGTATATATAACATGCAAGAACCTTGATACCTAACCAAACTCGCCCTAGTATCAATATGGTTTAGAATGGTATCAACCTAAACAATAACTTGGGCAAATAAAGATTCTCTCATCTTGCCATACCCACCACGTATCAATACTTGACTAGTATTACAATTTTGACACTCACGAGTAGGTTCTTTGATACCATCATTAATGTTGTTTAGTGATACCATGCAACATTCTCTATACCAAATCAACACCAAATATAGTCTTTGAATGACACGAGTGTGCATCTTCTTACAGTTTTTCCCATGCATGAATTGTCTTTAAATGCAAAACGGGTGAGGATTACAAGGAGAAGATTATTAGAATAAGCAGTGGAGTACATAGCCCTGCAACCTATAAGCCTCCAGAATCTCACAGTTTCTTGGCATACAGGCATTGGAGCATGAAGGAAGCATATGGAAAGGCGGTGGGGGTTGGGATGGATTTTAAAATGCAACAAGCAGAATTTCACTATCAAAATGGACTTTGGGGAGACTCAGCTCATGTTCACATTGATGGGGTGTATGCAGCTGGATGGCAATTTTGGCTGCACAAGTTAGGTGGCAATCACTGGGTTCGTTTCTCTGGCCTACAATAATACCACAAAACCAAACCTCACAACTAAACCTCACATTAGAGTTATCCTTAAAGTCAACAAGACTTTTTGTTGGGAGTTGTTCCTCTATGATCTTTCAGTTGGTTGTTTCATTGGTGCATACTTGGAGGTAGTGTTTGAATTTGAATGGAAGAGCAACCTGTTTCATGAGGATTCCTTGAGGGCATTTTAGTACCTCTTGCCATGCCAAAATGAGTTCGACAAACCAATGTAGAATGTTTTTCCTTCAAATGTCCACACGACCTCCAAGCATGCACTAAATATCTACCCAACATGAAAGGTGTTGTATGCAAAACAACCAACTCCCAACCAAAAGTCATGTGAGTTAGAGGATAACTCCATTCTTGTTGTGAAAAATTGATCATTCAGTCCCTATAAAACTAACTTTGATTTCTGATTAGGCAGTAGCATTGCTGAAGGAATGAAGGAGCGAATTAACCTTATTTCCATGAAATCACAGTGCATTTCAAGGTTTCAAGAAAATGTAACCTTCTAACCCAAAAGAAGGAAAGAAAAGTATTCCTGTTTCAGCCCTTAATGGCCTAAGCGTCCTAAAATGGGACTCTGCTATTTCAATTAATTGGATCTTGCAGAAAAAAGAGAGGATTTTCAGCATCACTTTTCCCTCAAATGTAGCCATTGAAATTGTAGCCATTTGAAGTGCAATCCTAAAGTTTCATGTATGGTTCTCCTCTATACCCATGAAGTGCTCACTCACTAAGAGTTATTTTGACAACATAATCACTTCAAGATCATAGTATACTTATAACTTCCCACCAATCTCTAGTATCTGTTACGTGACCCACTCTTATCATTTTCTCTTCGAAAAAATGAGATTTGTGATTAGGATGGATTCTTGATGTTTTGTGCTCCTAAATTCATTATGCAAGTATAATTTATTTTTGTATAGTTAAGTATACGGATGTGATCCTTTGACTTCGCAACATAGGTTCTCATTTTTAATAGTTCACCCTAAACTCCTAGACCCTTATTTTACTACACATCTTAGAAAATGCTTCACCCCTCAAGGCTTCAAGGGGAAAGGTTCTCTATGATGTTGGAATCACAATAGCTTCAAAATATTGCATGTCAATTTCATAATCTTAATGTTTTTTAATTTATGTAGGTTTGTGTTGCAGTAGGTCCACCAGTTGACCCAAGGATATCACTCCACAACGCAACCTCGCAAATTCACAACAAAATGTTCAGGATTTTGACAATGGGGGAAGTTCTCAGCGACATGACTCATTGTTGGCATCTGCCAGTGTAACATAGCCGAATATGGGCTAAGATGTGATTGATCATTTGTGTGGCCGTTGTTGTATGTGAATTGCTGAGGTTCTAGTCATAATTTGTCCAAAATTTTCCCGCTAAGGATATAATTATAAATAGGGCACATCGTTTTTTGTTAGGTCTTGTTTGTAATTGAAAGAAGGATATTGACACTTCTTAGCATGTAAAATTCACCACACCTTAACATGTAGCATGTGGATGAAGAGAATATGAAACTTTTTTAAGTGTTGATTACAGGTTGTGTCCAACACTAACCCTAGGTTTGCATGTTCAATTCATTTTCATGTTCGTCAAGAATCTATAAGGAACTCTTTTGAGTGAGGGTTTCAATTAGATGTGGCTACTGCTAACTACACCTATAATGTACATTGTAAGCATTGGAGCACATTAGATCACCTCACTCATTGTTGGAACTTGAATCTTGACGATAATTAAAAGGGGATTTCAACACAGTGGAGCACGTAATTTATTGACATCATATGAATGAAGTATGACTATGTGAGTGTTGATTAGAAATGTGTCCAAAATTGACCCTAGGTTTTCATGTTGAAACCATGTTCATTTTAGGCAAGAATCTAGAGGGGGCATTTTTTAGTAAGGATGACTACATATGTGACGTGATATCGGTTTGATAAGTGCAGTGAGTCATCAAAGGATTGTTTGTAGGATGAACTCTTATCACTATCAGTGTGAGTAGGTATATATCCCATAATCAATGTAGTTTGAGTAATTGGTTGGAGAAAAGGAACCTTGATGTGTGTGAGGTAGGTAGAATTAATTGAGGTATTCATGCCTCATTTGGTTACTTATCCCAATCAGACACTTACATTTGAGGAGTATGTGGCTTCGGTGTGGATACTAAAAAGTCATTTGAGATTGGACTGCATGCTCAAAATACGATAACCATTCTAAGCTCAGTAGTTGACACAATTAAGGGGCATGAATGACCATTTAATGGGCACATGACTATTTACCTTGATATTGAATAACTTTTTCATATGAGCTTTGAAAATTATGGGGAAAGTGGACATAGCCTTCAACTTGGATTTGCTAAACATTTCATACTAATCACATGTTTCATATTGTAGGAGAAGTGGGCAAGTTTGAAAAAGTAACCATATAAGACCCGTCTACCTTTGTTACGCCATGAGCATGAGTTGGTTCTTGATGTAGTTATAATAGCTAAGTTATCCTCTGTGATGTCCGTAGCGTATCTAGATGCTTGAATACCATTCAACATGAATAATCATCTGCAATGTGTTTGTTAGACACTTGGAACACATCTGCACAACTCCACAATCATATTTCAAGGCTATGGTTGTTGCCCGTAGCAAGATCAACTTTCTTTGGTAGTGTGGGCAACACCCCAAACAAAACATCTCTCAAAATTAGTGTTGAAGCTCATTGTGAGAGACACTCATCGTCCAATCAATGAACTTTGACCACCTCTAGAGTAGGCATATGAATCAATCTTATATGCTCAATATATTTCAATCTTATTTCATGAGAAATGGGATCTACAACCCCCAAGTAGACTCGAATTTCAAAGGAGGTTGAGGTCTCCAAAAGTGCTTGGTTTGGCACCTCAATTGGGCTTATACAATGGACGAGAAGTTTTCATTGACAAGTCAATCTTTCTTTCTTTCTTTCTTGCTCGTATGATTTATCTTGACACATGGGCATTGAGGTCTTCAAAAGTGCACAACTTGGCACTTTGATTGGGCTTGAGTTGCGGATGAGGAGTTTTGGATAGCAAGTCATGCTTTCTTTCTTGTTTGAACCACATTGATAAACCGCATTCGATTATAAATCATTTTACCCCAATTTGATTACATGAGAAATGCACCCCCCCCCCCTTCCCAAACCAAACTCAAGAGGAGGTCTCAATCTTCAACAGGACTTGGTTCGGCACCTCGATTGGGCTTATGGAAAGAAATGAAATTGAATTTAAATTCAGGGAAATCAAAAGACTCATGAGAGTAAAAAACATCGGGATGGTGTCAAACCCACTAATTCCCTAGAGATGAGAAATTTTGAATAGCAAGTCAATCTTTCTTTCTCGTGTGGGTGGTGTACCTTGAGACATGGATATATATGTATATACACATTGAGGTCTTGAGAAGTGCATGGCTTGGCACCTCGATTGGGCTTGAGTTGTGGATGAGGCGTTTTGGATAGCGAATCCGATTCTCCTTTGCGTTGGGTCTGCCTATTTCCAAGTCCCTTGTCTGTTGGTTTCGTTCGTTGGTGTTTTCGCAGCGAAACAGAGACGATGGCCACCATGGCCGCAGCAACCACCCCGTCCACGCTCCTCCCTTCGACCTCCCCGTGCTCGCGCCTCTCGCGCTTCACGTCCCGCAACACGCCACGCACCAACCTCCCCTTCCACCACCGAATTGCCGCAAGCGCACAACAAGCAGTGGAGACAGACACCCGCAACCAAACCACCGCAAGCGCAACAGAGAGCCCCGACTCGCCTCTACTGCTGCGAGCCATCCGAGGAGAGGAAATCGAGCGGCCCCCGGTATGGATGATGCGCCAAGCAGGCCGCTACATGAAGGTGTACCAGGAGCTTTGCGAGAAACATCCAACGTTCAGGGAACGGAGCGAGAATGTTGAGCTGGCAGTAGAAGTTTCACTCCAACCATGGCGAGCGTTCAAGCCCGACGGAGTAATTCTCTTCTCCGACATCCTCACACCTCTCACGGGGATGAACATTCCATTCGACATTCTCAAGAGCAAGGGGCCCGTGATACATAACCCCGTGCGAACGAAATCCGATGTCGCACAAGTTCGCGAACTCGTACCCGAGGAGGCTGTTCCTTACGTAGGGCAAGCTCTGACCGCTCTCCGCTCCGAGGTTGGGAACGCGTCCGCGGTCTTAGGTTTTGTAGGAGCCCCGTTCACGCTTGCGTCGTACATTGTTGAGGGAGGCTCGTCTAAGCATTTCACGATTATTAAGAGAATGGCGTTCGAGTCACCGGAGATTCTTCACTCGTTGCTTCAGAAGCTCGCGGAGTCTGTGATCATTTACGTTAGGTATCAAGCGGATTGTGGTGCGCAAGCCGTCCAGATTTTCGACTCCTGGGCCACGCATTTGAGTCCGGTTGATTTCGAGGTTTTTAGTTTACCTTATCTGAAGCAGATTGTGGCTGCGGTGAAGAGTACTCATCCGGATTTGCCTTTGATTTTATATGCTAGTGGAAGTGGTGGATTGTTGGAGCGGATGGCGTCCACGGGTGTTGATGTGGTGAGTGTTGATTGGACTGTGGATATGGCGGAGGCCAGAGAGAGGATAGGGAGCCATTTAGCGGTGCAGGGGAACATGGACCCCGCGGCTTTGTTCGGTACACGGGAGTTTATTGAGAGGAGAATACACGATACGGTAGCCAAGGCAGGGAGGCATAAACACATTCTTAACCTTGGACATGGTGTGTTGGTTGGTACCCCGGAGGAGAATGTAGCACATTTTTTTGAAACAGGTAAGAGTTTGAGATATTAGTTGGGAGGAACAGTAGTAGTTCGATGCAAGGTATGTAGGGCAAAGAATTTGAGATGTAGACCACGTGAATGGGTGGAGGCTACATGTGGAATGGGGTGTCAGGGTATTTTGAAGGAAAGGCATCTTGCATTGTTTCGCAATTTGTGCTATGTACATAAAAAGGTTTGTGTGGTTTCATGTCTGGATGTAACATTTTTATTGGTGTCCGTATGAATTAGAGATTCAAAGGTTGGTATTGAAACAGGTGGGAGTTTGAGATTTTAGTAGCAACACTTTTAGTTCTCACCAAGGTAGGTAGGGAAAGTAATTGAGCGGAAGAACACATGAATGGAGTTCACACATGGAATGAGTCAGGATTCATGAAGGAAGGCATCTTGCATTGTGGTGCCCGTGCTCTCAAAAGTTCTGGAGATCGGTTTTGTTTTGTAAGTTGTGGTATCTACATAAGAAGAAGTTTGTGTCTTTTTCATGTCTGGATGTGACATTTATATTTGTGTGCATGTGAATTGGAGGTCTAAAGGTTGGTAAGTGCTCTAGAAGAGAATGCAGCATACTTTTTTGAAACCGGTAAATACTCTTAGTTGCCAGCAAGGTAGGTAGACAAAAGAATTCGAGCTGTAGACACATGAATGCAGTCCAGATGTGGAACGAGCAGGGTTTGGAAGGCATCATGCATTATAGTTTAAAAGTTTGGGAGATTGATTTTGTTTTGCAATTTGTAGTATGTGCAATTTCCACATTCTTGTCCCTCCCAAGTAGCAGCAAATTCAATATTCCAAATTCCTGTGCACTAGTAGAACAACCCATTTCATGCAAGGTACTTATGTGCAGAATGACAACCAGCATTTATAGAATATATATGTGGTGACTAATTTTAGGTTTTAGTACAATGTGACATTGATCCCAGACTATTTACTGTCACATATTTGATAATTAAGTGTGCAATCCCTCAATGCCTGCTGGAAGTCCTGATTCAATTATTAATTGTCAGCTACTGTAGTGGTGGTAATAGGAACAGCTATGAACATGATCATGATGTTGCACACTTCGTAAGTTCTCCTTGCATGCAAATGAATCCTAATTCAAATTACAAGTGAACATCAGCATTTCTTGCTCCTTTAGGTCGCACCTAATGCTCCGTGTGCTTCAATTGAGGACAGTAAACTTGGCCAGCAAAAATTGATCATCAAAAAATGGTCTCTGAATGTCTGTGTCCCCTTATGTGGTGTCTAGCTAGTTTGGGATTTAATTGGACTTTAAGCACACACATATTATAAGTAATTAAGCCTTTCTAGAAATAGTTGCATGACCTCGGAGCATATGCCAACTTTCACTTGACAAGTTGAAGGAGCAGCTCCATGTTAGCCATATGTAGTCCTATTCTCCAATCATTTTATAACCACTTATCTGTGCCTTATAGGCAAAATTTTAACACAAGACACACTTGTGTGAATGTGGTATAATACGCTTCTACACACCATCTAACATCAGAGTAAGCACACATAAATGCCATTCTATGCACATGTGGACCTCAAAATGGGGCCCCTTAAAGGACCATCGTATGCACTTGGACTAGAGATCCCAGGAGCATACGAACTCTGGCATTCATCTTTATTCAAAAACATGCAGTAGTTATAAAAATGTTATCAAATACTACCAGCAATGGGTGTCTCCACTTGCAAACCAGTGTCGTCTTTGCACGTCCACCAGGTACAATGTTACCTTGTTCAACAATCTAGAGACAAAAGAATGCAGAACATCACATGAACCATATGCAATACAGAATGTATTCTTATTACATTTCTGCTCTCAACTAAAAATCATGAAAAAGTAATATTGCTTCATCTAATTTTAGCAAGGAACCCTCTAGGCAATTAGTGATTTGTCGGATTCGTCTCACTTGTTGTTGCTGGCTGCTAGTTAATGTTACATTAGGCTGGCGAAGGAGTCCCATCACCTACAAAGAGCAAGAAATCATTGAATTAGACATTTTGTATAGTATCCAGTGCAATTGGAAATGGACTACATTGACACACAAAAGTTGCAGGTAATGCATAGACTGCATCTATGACTAGCATCTCAAGTATAACTCAACAATATTGTGCCCAGTTTTTTGAATGTAGAGAGTATTCCTCTAACTCAACATGACTTTTGGTTGGCAGTTGATTGTTTTGCATACATTACCTTCCACGTTCTGCAAATTTCCAGTGCATGCTTGAAGGTAGTGTGGAGGTTTGCACAAAGGACATTCTATATCAGCTCATGAAAGGGTCAAACTCATTTTGGCATCCAAGAGGTGCTATAATGAGCTTGACCCTCGATGAACCGCAATAGGTTGCTCTTCATTCAAATTCAAACACTACCTCTGAGCATGCACCACAAGTAGAAAGAAATTACTGATTTTTTATTCAAAACAACCAATGAGAGATCACAGGGGACCAACTCATGACAAAAACTCCCATTAAATTAAAGGATAACTCTAATATCTGCAAGCACTTGGTCAAATTTAAGCACACCTCTTGCTCCTTGTCAAGTTCATGAGCTAGCCGTAGGCTGATATTTGCTGCAGAATGGTACAAATCATCTAACACCTTGTGTAGCACAGCCTTATAATTTACTTTCCAAAGATGTATGGACTTGCTTGCCACATGCTCTGTGGTTTTTGCAATTTCCTGTACATACAAATGGTTCCTCCATCAAACATAATTCTTCACATATGAAGGTTGACATAAGGTGCATGGACAGATGGATATCCACATTACAGAATCAACCAATCCATCTTGAATAATGAATAGAAACCAATTTGTTTTTACTGAAAGTACCAAACAAATATCACATAGTCAAATGACATCAAATTATTTGAGCGATATGAAGATATTCGTATAGATGCATAACACACCTCAACTTGAATATATTGGTCCTTGAGTAGCCGATACAGCAACTGTTTTACATCCTTTGGTACCATTGCCCTCTCCCCTATCTGAGTAGAGACAATAACACCATTCTTAACAAACATGAGCCCTCAAATGCCCTAGAAACCCTTGCAGTGATACAAAGACAGATGAGGTTCAAAATTTTACCTGCTTCTGCTCTAAATGGCCCTTCAAAGCAAGAAGTCTAAATATGCGACAACATTCCCTTCCAAATCTTTGTAATACAATCCCTTCAACCTGCACCATTTGAGCATTTTAAAAAAATGGTTAATGAAATACAATTAATACCTGCCCTAATGATCAATACAGCATTCATGCAACTTATAACTTAGGTATGTAGTCAAACTTCTATCCAGGACAACACCAAATGCCATGAAGAATGTCAAGAATTGACTCATTTTGAGTTAGTGAGGACCCACCTCATTCCGTTGACGGAGTTCTATTATGTTGCGCATGTCTTAAAGGAAATGGTGAAGGAGCCAAATAAATCGGTTTATGTGGAGGAGCAGTTATGCAAATTTTCAAGATGACAATACAAGTAATGACACTTGAATAGCATGAGTATTTAAGTGTCTGCAGCTTTTAAACATTTCATCTCAGCTGGAGGAGCAACTTTTAATTTCTTCTACGTTTGATACTGAGTAAATAAATATAGAAGAACTCTAAATTTAGAGTCATTTTGTTTACATAAAGGATACTGATAACAAAGCTGTTGCCTCCTTCAGCAGGTCCGCCTCTTTCACCAGCTCTAGACAGATAGCCAACTGAATCAGCTGCAAGCTGTTGCACTGATCCTCTGATTTTCTCTAAAGTCATGTGTTGACCCTCGGGTAGTGCTCGCACAGCTTGTGTGATAGAATCCATTGAAATCGGAACTGCACCACAAGTGTCATATCAATGTCACATGACAGCGGCAACCTAGGAAGAGTTGGTTGAAGGTAAAAGGACGTCATGACACAGTAGAGAACCATAAAGTCACCAAAAGTGGGGACTAATGCCTCACTTTAGAAGGAGTCCCCGATATTTGCCACTTCTTAATTCCATGCCAATGACAAAAGAACCAGGGTCAAAACTCCTTTCGCTCCTATTCCGAGGCTACCAAACTTTGAGAAACTTTTGAGTTCCATTCTTAGGGTTGCTTCTATTTGGGGTGTACACAAGTGATGAGAGGAGCAAAGAGCGCCAAGATGAGATATTTGCATATAGGTGGCACAGAGGATGAGAAGATTCTTTGTTGTATAAAGATGAAACATGTCAGTGCCTAAGACTCAAAGAAACCCTCCAAGACTTCCAGTTGCACTCAAATGGGGGAATCCACCTGAAATTCCCTCAATTTCCCGAGTGTCTTTCTGGTTAGCTCTAATAAAGTCCCCACTTTTGAAAAAATCTCCCGTATAAGCTACTTCCACCCCAGTAACCTCAAAAAAAAAACCTAGGCATGAAGCTGCATTAGCTTCTATTCAGAGGCTACATAGTTTGAGAAACTTGAGTTCACCGCTTGAGTTTGATTTTATTTGAGTACACAAGTGGTGAGAGGAACAAAGAGTGCCTATGTAAGACATGTTCATATAGGTGGCAAAGAAATGAGAAGACTCTTGGTCATATAAAGATGAAACATGTCAACACCTAAAAAACAAGCCCTCCAAGACTTGCCAGTTACATTCAAAATGGAAGAATCTACCTTAAATTTCTCCAGTTGTTTTACAATTAACTCTTTATTCCAAAAAAATTCAACTACTATTTCTTATCATTCTATAGCTGTGCACCTGAATAATGTTGCTTGGCAGATGTCTCTTTTCCCCTTGTGGCTGCCAGCATTGCAGCAAGAACAGTGCCAGCTGCTGGGTCTACCCTGGTTTTCACCAACGCAACACATGCCTGCCAAAGCCAATCCCCAGACACTTGAGTTCAAATCCAAGACAATATGAGTCGACTTACATATTTGTCAAAGTGAGTAGGCTATGATTAGCAATGGTAAAATTAATGGAGTTATTCTTGGAATGATCTATGCTGTTGTAGTGTACAATGTCGGGGGGCGGGCTGATGATATTACTTATAAGTGAATTGTAACTAAGATTTCTAGAGTCCAAAACATCGATATGGTGAACTTAATTAATTTTCCTCTAATGATATCATGCAAATACTTGAAGCTGATTCCTGCTTCCACTAGTCAATATTTTGCACTATTAGGATCACTATAAATCAACCACACTGATGGATTTCAACACCTCAAATCTACCTCTCAGTGGCAAAAAATCTACCGGTTTGGTGTTACAATTATTTTGAGAAATATTTGCTCATTTGCCATACAAAGAGACATCCACATTGAAACTTCAAAGATTAAATTTCAAAATGCAAATAATTCTTCGCAAGGATGCTCCATTCCTCTACCCATTACCTGCTTCCAGATGAACATACAAATCTATGAAAACAATACAGTTCCACAATCCAAGCATTAACCTTTAGTGCTCAGCAAGAGGTCATTTGTATCTGGGGAATATGTCCATACCCGATGCCTTAACCTGCGAAGAAACTCTTCAAAATTCACTCGCCATAACACTTCTTTCTCTTCAACGGCCGCAGTAGTCTTCGCATCCATTTGGAGGGCCGCTAGCTTCCTCTGCAGCAGCACAAGTGTATCATTCCTTAGACTAGACATAATAGATGGCCTTATTTGGTTACTTTTTGTTGTTTGTTACCTAATACTACACAGATTTGCAGGGTTAAAATTTCTGTGCATCCACAAACAATTCTGAAGAAGCCAGGATTAATCCCAGAATGTTTTGGAGTGCATCTCGAATTGTTATAAGTCCACTGACAGTGAGCCATAAGAAGGCCACATACATCCCCCCCAATTATGTTGACTACTGAGCCTAGAATCGTTAACAAATTTTGAGCACATGGTCCAATCTCTTTTAAACACATGGTCCAATCTCTTTCTGGTGTCTGTTCTTCGATCTGCACCTACCCATCCACCACTCAAATATAGGTGTCCAATTTAGATAAGAAAAAAATTTAGGCCCACTTACCTTAAACAATAATAATCTAACAACAATTGCTCTAGTACCCATAACCTTGACAAAGTAAAACACTCCTCCTGATGCATCTCTCAGGTGAGATCTTAGAACAAAGCGCAAGGGAGAAGGGCTGGAAATAGTCTAGGGAATATAGCTTTAGAATTGGAGGAGCAGTTTACACTGGAGCTTGAGGGGCTGTGACCACCAAACATTAAAATCTCTCATTGGTGGAAAATGACGAGACTGTACCACAGCACTTTGCACCAGAGCTTGAGGGCCTAAGGGACCAAGGAAGTTTGAATGGATGAAAAACCTACATGGGGTCCTACATGGCATGCAATGGATAATGTGTCGTATCCTACCTGACTTTTCAATGAGGTCAGTCTAACACAAAGCTGGGAGCCATGACAGTTCAAAATCTCACAACCCTTGACATACTGAAATTTACTGTGTAAAAGGGGCCCACATGAATGAAAAAGCATTCAGTTGAGAGCCGGATTGCGTATGTCTTTAAGGCCTGTGACTGCATAAAATTCAATTTCAAGTTTCCTTGGCACAGCCTTTTGGATGAATTTCAAGGCCCTTGGCTATAGTGTTAAGTGGCCCTTATTGCCTGAAGCTTGAGTTCAAGTCACTCACCTTCCCACTAACAGGAGCCTCATCCATTTCTTTGTCTGGATCTGAGTCAGCCAAGCCAATCAAAGATATCATTTGAAATCTCTCTGTCGCCGAAGGGGCAGCTGCTGCCATGGCTTTGTTCTCTTCACCACATTCTTCATTTACAGACAACACAGATCCCCCTCTCCCACGCTGTTCACCCATCACCAAAGGTGCAGACGTCAACCACTAATATTTCATGAAATTTTTCATACGAAGGCTAATGCACTTGAGTTCATCAAATTTCGACATCGTCCAATTTAGATATGATTGGTGAAAGTCAAGATTCCTTTGCGACCCAAAGTGGCTACATAGCACCCCACACCCCCTCACCCCCCCCCCCCCCCCTCTTTGTCTCTTTCAGCAATGAGCTGTGTTTTCATTCCTTGCAATGATATAGATAGTGTTGATGGTGAAGTATCCTTTGCCAGCCAACCGAGCACTATGAACCAATCAGCTACTAAGAAAATATTTTCCAACAGTCCATTGCCTATTTAGACATGAAATCTTTCAGTTACCTGGTAAACAAGAAATAGGGTGTATAATTACTTACAACACCACCCCGCGCTACTTTCTTTGGAGGTTCTACTGGACCCTTTCCATGCAACGATGGCTCCGGGGCTGGCGATCGCTCCACGTAGTGGGCTCTCAATAGGTTTGCAAAATTTTCTTTCACACTTAGAGCAACATCACCCTCCGCTGGTTGATGCATAGAAAGAAAAAGAAAAAACAACACAATAAACTTAGTGCATGGTTTTGTTATATACGGGCAGATCCATCTAATCCTCACACCCCTCCCTCCTCCAAAGAGACTCCAAGTTGAATTGAACCACCTAAGGTCAACAAAATGTATTCAGTACCTTGAGGTGCTTCCTGGTTCATCTTTTCGATGCCAAACTATAATTCCCGCATAGGATTACAGTGGGTCCAAGCAATTTAAGACTGCCATGTGGCACATAATTTCGAGAATAGCAATTTACCAACAATTAAAGGAGGAAACACTCCACTCTACAATAATCAACATTTATTCAACAATGGTAACTTTTGTCACATCTTTTAAGAGAATAACCTTTGACAACTCGTGCAGCTTCACGTTGTGTCATCTGCTCCAGAGTAAGCCGCCCGTGTTGAAGCAGCCCCTCCACCAAAGACTCTGCCTGTTGACCCAGACATTCTTTCTTCAGAACAAACCATATCACCATTCGTTTGACACTTGGAGCAAACGAGTGACAGGGGAAGAGCCAAAGTAAGGCAGAGAAATCTGTCGTTCCATTTGTATGCATATTGAAAAGAATTTTAAAAAAACTGGAAATAGACAATGCAGTAAGTTGAAGAAAACACAGGATAGTCAGCCTCTGCCAGAAGAGAAATATCCTACCTCTCCACCAAGATCCTCGTTTACCAATACCAGAAACTTTGGAAAGCGCATGCGATGAAGAATGTTGTCACAAAGGGCAATATAGGAAGTGGTTACCCGTGCTGGTGCCGTACCAACCCCTGAATTTTAAGCCAAATCATATGAGCAAAATACACACAGAAGAAGCTATCTTACAATAGACCTATCCTTTAATTCAACAGGACTTTTCATCAGGAGTTGGTCCCTTATGATTTTCCAATGTTTGCTTTGCATTCAAGTATCGATAAATGTCTTTCTACTTGTGGTGCATGCTAAGAGGCAGTGTGTGAATTTGAATGAAGAGCAACCTATTTTGGTTTATTGAAGGCCATACTCATTTTAGCACCTCTTGGCATGCCAAAATGAGTTTGACGCTCGATTGATCTATCTAGAATGTTCTTTGTTCAAACATCCATACCAACTCCCGACCATAAGTCATGTTGAATTGAAGGAAAACTCAAATATGCTTATCCTTTAAACTTCTAAAGTAATCACAAATAAACAAGAAAGACACATGTGACAACAGCACCTTCATGCTCCAATTTGAATGCTTGAACACAGCTGTGTTGAATTAGGACAAGAAGGGAACTCTTCAACTGCGGAGGGTTGAGTTGTGTGAAACGCGCAATGTCCCCCAGGGCCAATGGACCACGGTACACCAGGCATTTGCATACTTTCTGCATCAAAACATTGGTATGGGTCACACATGTACCAACAACCTTTTGACATTCTTCGAAACTTAAAATTCATAATCACTCCACCATCCATGCGAGGTGATGACAAACTCTTTTTTCACTAGGAAAAAAATGTCACAGTGCCTTCAAAAACTGAACTGCACACACCCCCCCCCCCCCTTTATTCAGGAGCACTTTGAGTCCTCCCCCAGCCATAATCACGAGCACTACAGTTTCTATTTCAGCATGCTGTAGTTCAACTTCTAGACTGAACTTAGGGTTAGTGCCGTTTTGCATGCATTTTGTTGGCCATATGCAAAGACTAAAAACATATTCTTGTAAGCATAGGAATTGAGAGATTCAAGGCTTTTAGAGTAATATGATCAACACCAAGCAACCAGAAGAAAGCAATCAAAAATCAGAACAAAATAGAAGAAAAAAAACCACACACGCAGCAATAGCCATATGACAGTGGTTAAATCCTTGTCTTGTGAGTTTCTGCTACTGATCTCCAGAGATAGCAATGGAAAGACTCAAGAAAATTGTATACCAACACCTCAATTTCATCAACACAAGGAAACCAGGAGAGCTAAGACAAAACCCTCAAGTATGAAATTTAACCTAAGCCAAAAGTTTGGATTATTCAAGAAAACACCCTATTGTTTCTAAGAAGAAGGGTTTAACAAGCTCCTCCTCCCCTCTTAGAAACCCTCCAAAGCCTTGATTGTTTGCAACACTTAATGCATGCAGGATTTCCGAAGGGTAAAGGGTGATACTTTAGAGAGAAGACCTGAAGCCTGAAGTATGGAAATTTAAACAAAGCCAAGAAAAACACCCTAGTTTCTAAGAAGAGGCTCCTCCTCCCCTCTTAGGACCCCTCCAAATCCTTGATTATTGTTTGAAACACTCTTAATGCATGCAGGATTGCCGAAGGGTAGAGGGTGATACTTTAGAGAGAAGACCTGAAGCCTGAAGTATGAAAATTTGAACAAAGCCAAGAAAAACATCCTAGTTTCTTAGAAGAGGCTCCTCCTCCCCTCTTAGGACCCCTCCGAAGCCTTGATTATTGTTTGAAACACTCTTAACGCATGTAGGGGTTCCAAAGGGTAGAGTACCAACTTTAGAGAGAAGACCGTTCTAGTTCTAATGAACTAGAGACTTTAAAGAGCGGAGGAGCAAGAAATTGCAGCAGACCTGTCGTTCTACTAAACTAAAGCCTTCAAAGAAGAAATTGCAACAAACCTGAACAATTTCACCAAAGTGGGCAAGAATTAGGTCGCATGCCAGCCTCTTCCCGTATGATGTCGCCATCGCCAATCGGGTTTCTTCCACAGGTAACCCCACAAAAAAATTAGGGCAAATTTCTTATTTTGCACCCGAAACTCAGCCTCCTCCACATTGCAATCCCTTCCACATCGCCGAGAATTTCTGTAGCCCAAGATTCAATGTGGGAAAAAAAAAATTAAATGAGAGAATCGGAGCAATGAAAAGAAAAGAAAAAAACTTGTCACTGCTCTTAAAACTCCTCCCTCAAGTTCCTCTTAATCCCTTAAACCCTAAACCCCTGAACGCTTTTAGTATGTAAATTAGTATTCTCTCTTCATACTGGATGATATGAAATCTTCATTAAACACTTTCCATTTCCAAGTTACTCTGTGTCCTTGTGTCAAGAAGAATAACCTTGCAAGACAACAAGCTATGACTGCTCTACCAGAAAATCACATCCCAATCTATATGCACATCGCACAATTTTCGTATGTGCGATGTGCATATACGAAATCTCAAATGTGTGAGGCCCAATTCGGGCTACAAAAGCGTCTAGGGGTCAAAACAACTATTTTCGGAGTACTGAATCGAGGAGAGAACATCAATCAATTGCGAAACTCACAGTACGAAAGTGAATGAAACGATATGTCAAACAAAGCAATAGAAGCAAGGCGAAGAGAGATTTGACTTACAAAACGAATAAGTGCTTGGATTTTGCTTCGTCATCCAACTGGCCTGATTGAGGTGCGTGTGAAGCTCCTCCATTGAGCTCCGAAACCGGAATACGATTTGGAGCTCTTAAACCTAAACCCTACGCATTGAACACTGATTGCCCACATACCGGTGCTGTATTTGTATTTCGTTTTTTTTTTTTTTGGTTTTGGTTTTGGTTTTGGGTGTTGCTTGGGAACCTGTTTGTGTTCAATCTTTGTCGGTATGTGCAAAATTGCGTGTTCTTTAGTAATGAGGATTGAAGAGGTCGCCGGCCCGGATCATTGTCTTCATGCAATGTTTGAGGATGAGAAATTCATTTTTAACGTTGATGACATTGTATCATCTCTGGATGACATTCATCTGCATCCATCCGATAGCTCACTCCTCTAGGTTTTCTACTGCATTGAAGTTAATGGCTTTAAGTATGTCAATGGCTAAGTAACTTAAGGCCCATCCCCACCCATAACATTACTTGTGCCCCGATCACACCAAAATTTATGTCTAGTTCCAGCCGTGAAATTGTTTGGGATTATGTTAAGAAATAGATGTTGGCATGTCACTTTTCACACTATTACAGCCAAAGATGCCGACGGATGGTGTCAAAGTTGGTTGATGTGATCAGCCTCTCATGAGGGGCTAGGGCTAGAGCTCATGCCATTTGGGCGGGTCCCAGTTGGCCAAGTCATGACCCCATCATGGGGGAAGGGGGTCTCAAGGTTGGGGCCCACAATCCAACAGCCCCATCAAATATGATTTTATTTTTATCCCAACCAACAATTGTTGCCAGCCTTGCATTCTTGAAAGCCCCTTGTCCACAAACCCCATGTTGAGTGCACTTCACCTTGAAGTCTCAAAATTCAATATATATGTTCACTTCCCCTTAGTAAATAAGCAATTGATTGGATTGCATTCGCGGAGTGAAACCAACAACATGTAAATGAATGTCAATAAGGCATGTAATGAACTTGGAAGTAAAAAATACTACAAAATCCTCATCAACCTTGAGGTTATAATGTATCCATTTGAAACGGTCTTTTGTCATTCTAAAATTAAACTTACATTTATTTTATTTCTATTTATAATAGTTTAGTTAATGCCTTCTACTTTCACAAGTATTCATACATATTTGAACTAATTAAGCATGATTGAATGTAATAAATCATAATTAATTCTAGTATGCTCATTCTAGATATGATTAGGCTTAATTACCTTGGTAAGCATAATTTCTTATTTAATTATATCTAATTAGGCTTGATACACTTAATTACATTTATTCAGCTTAATTAGTTTGAAAAATTATACTTGTGAAAGAAAAAGGCATTAAGTAAAATAATATAAAAGTAAAAAAGTAAAATAGCACACTAATATAAGTTTCATTTTAGAATGACAAAAGACCCTTTCAAATGGTAAGTCGCATACATGATATTAACCTCAATGCTATAGTTTTTTTACTTCCAAGTTCATTACATGCTTTATTGACATTCATTTTCATGCGTTTGGTCTCACTTCAGGACTGAAATCCAATCAATTGCTTATTTATTAGGGGAAGTGAACATATATTTTGAATTTTGGGCCTCCAAGGTGAAGTGCACTCAATATGGGATTTGTGGACAAGCGGCCTTCAAGAATGCAAGGGCGATTTAAAAAATAAAAATAAAAATTGGTGGGGTTGCCCGGGGGTGCCGGATCGTGGGCCCTGGCCTTGAGATCCCTTTCCCCCATGATGGAGGTTGTGACTCGGCCAGCTGGGGCCCGACCAAATGGCATGAGCCCTAGCCCCAGCCCTCAGGAGGACAATTTGTTTTGTGGGACCCCTGGACATGCTCAAAGTATTTTGGAACAGTCACATTAGATACTGGCATCTAAATAAGTACAATCTAAATTTGGGCGGGGGTCATGGCCTGGCTACCGCCATTCTATTCGTATTATGAATAATATAATACCTACTTAGCCATGCCATGCTTAGCATTAGTAGGCCATGCGTCATTGCTTAACCCAAGTGAGCGTACGACTAGGTTGATTTTAGGTGCTAGGGTGTACACCTAGATGGGCATAGCTACACTTCCTCTAATGAAATGTATTGATTTTGAAGTCCGGGAAGCCAAAAGGCGAATGAGAGCCAACCTTGATACCCTCCCACACATGTGGGACCACTGCCTCAAACCACATCTTGGAGCTGATGATTTCTATGATGCATAGATTGTTCCAACGCGTATTATAGTAGAGATGCCTATTCCTGATCAAGATCCCATTGGCAATCTATAGGGTACCTCAATTTCAATCAGGTCGGGGTTTCAATTTCAATGAGGTTGAGATTCAATTTCAATCAATCTAGAACCAATAGTGCCATGACAGAGGTCCCCAATTTGGAGTGCTAAAGTGAGGAGGAATGAGCGGTTATGGTAGACTCTAGACATTGGTAATATGTTTGGGCCAACTTCTGGCCTCAAAAATTCACAATAATTTCAATTTGAGGAATAAAATTATTGAGAAATTTGTAATCCTCCTAATTTCTATCTTCCTATATGGACAAAAATTGCACCGCCTTATACCTCTCCAATCCAGTGCAAAATCTCTTAAGTGATCGGTTATGGGCACTTCTACTCTAGTTTAGGCATGGGTTATCATTAGGTGTCTAGTTGTTAGGAGCCTTGTCATTCAAATGTGACGGGCATGACTATTGTTGTGGGTTCTACCAAAGGAACCAGGTAGGTGGAAAACCGGGCAACATGTTGGGTGATTTGTTGGGAAACCTGCCATAGACACCAGGACGGGGGCCGGGCCTCACCAAAGCCCATTATTCTCAAATGAACACACCTCGTCAATTGGGTAATGTTATATTGGGCTTTACCAAATAATCAGAGTCTTTCCTAAAAACCAAGTAAAGCTCTCTCGGTTATGGCGGAGGCACCCCATGCACCTACAAGTACTTGCTCCATAATTTTCAAGTAGGTTCAAGTAGTTAAGTAGGTTTCACACGTGTTCATTGTTTTATCTACCAAGCAATGATACGTTGGATACTTTTTGAAGCAAGGCCAAATGCCTTACCACTCATCTACCTCACACCATCAGTTTTTGTAATGAAGCTCCTTCTACCCTCACAACTAAATCTAAAAGCAACAAGTCACAAGGGCCGCATGCAACACTATTGAAGGTCCTATTTTCTTGCCTCATCTCTAGGTACCAATGGGAGGGTCAGTGTTTGAGACTTAAAACCCTCCGTCTTTAAACCATGCCACGTCCTTTGCCAATTAGACTCAATATTAGATAGCAATGATGGCCTGGAAGCCATGTTTTTTAAACGATTTTTTAGTTTCTACTAAAGTCAAGTGGGAAGGGGGCATTAGAACTCATGGTTTCATTGGCACCTTTAGGCTCGTAACTTTGTCTCAAGTGAATCCTCAATTGAAAAGATCCATTTGAGTAGGTGAGAGTGTAATGAGTGGATGAGCTTATCTTGCACATATTAAATTACGTTACATAAGGCTTGGTGGTTTTAATCTATGTGCATGTACGGAGGACCACATAGAAGTGAAAAAGAATGCTATAAGAATTGTGAAAGTGATCTTGGGCAAAAACTCTTTCGAATGCAATGATTTTCATAGTTCGTTCTGTTCAACATACAATATGTTTTATACTATATTGATTCATAACTTCATAGCCTTTAGGTTCTTTCTTCATCTTCTTGGTTTCTACGCCGGAAAGCATAAAGATATACAATTTGGGACCCACTTAGTACGTATTGCCTAACCAATAATATAAACATGTGTTTCATAACATGTAACAATACATTGTTGTTCATGATTCACAATCGTTCTAAATGTATCCTAGAAACATCTTTAGTGGGTGGATTTTAACGCACACGTTTTGGACACTAGAACAAAGTTGACAAGTTCCAAGTTTAATGTACACATAAAACATGATATTACAATATAACTCCCCAATCTCTTACACAATCCGAGCATATGGTTTTTGCCTACGTGAGCAGCCAAGCAAGCGACATGTGACAATGTACCTTAACACTAGTCCAACCTACTAACCCACCACCAACCTATCTTCCATGGGTATCACATGCATGGCCGAAGGTAGAGATATCATGGAGGTTTGACTAGGTATAAAACTTGTTAAAACTAACCACATTGTAGCTTGGGTACACAACTCCCGTATTATACACAGGGGGCATCGGCATTAAAACGGCTTAGAGGATGACTTTTGTAAAAAAATTATACCAAATTATACGAAAATAAAAGGACCAAAAAGCTTGGTGAAGACCAAATCAATTAGAATGAGATGTAGAAAAAGTCGGGTTGCATGTTTATTTTATTTACGAAAAAACTCTAAAATGTATAGAAAGAATTGAAACACATGTTTTTAAAACCTATGCCTATGCATTATTTTAAAAGATCCACACAAGTAGTTGCTTCCAATTAAAACTAAAAGTCATTGGCAATGTTTTATTTATAATTAAAAGGTCTTAAAATTTGATTAAAAAGCCCAAAAAGTTGGGTGGTTTGGCCTATGGTACATGTACTAAGGAAAAATCATCTAATGAGGTTGTCAATGTAATAATATGCTTCAAGGAATATGCATTCCTTGTATATAACTACATTTTTGGATTCCTTGTTAGAGGGCTACAAGAGTTTCCTACATTATAACAAATTATATCACTCAAGATTGGACTAAAATGTGTTCTAAGTGATTATATTGTAGAAGACAAGAGTCATATTATACAGGTGTTGCGTACATGGGCACCGAATCCTTTACAAATCTTGTTGAACTATAATTCATATGCAGAGGTTCCACACATGACATTATTCAGATCCTTAAAAATGTTTTGTGGGATTGACATTATTCCTCATAATATTCCCCACATTCATAATGAATATGAGTAATTCTTGAAGTAAGAAACAAAACTTTCCAAGCATAATTCACTCCTACTTTTCAGAATCTAACAAATTACGAAAACACATTCTACAAATTCAAAATACTATTGTCTTAGGATGTAATCCATGTAATTTGCAAAATGTTAAAAGAATATCATCCGATACATTATTAAAGACATTTATTTCATTCATTATTATTGTCTTGAATAATGTAATATTGAGAAATGGCTATTCAACACCTTAAGCTAACAATATGCAATTTAATGTGCACTTTACCATGCTTGACCCATAAACATCATATGATGTCACCCATCGTCATTGATCGATCCATTAGGCAAAGCGTTGTGTAAATAGCACCACCTTGCTTTTGAATGTTTGCCACTTATGAGTGTTAGGGAGTTGACTCAAGATTGGTGAGTGTGGTCAAAGGAGTGCTAAGATATGTGATCCATATGCAACTAAGGTAAGCATGCCTTAAACGGACACTATTAGCTCTACACTATCTTCTCCTAGGACATGAAACACAAAATTATGAGAGATGAACAACCTCCTAGAACATATCTAAATTAAGGTCATTTTCAATTTCCTCTAAATTTTTGAAGCTTGTGTAAATATTGTGTTCATTGTCAAAGTGAACATTCCCATTCTCATGAATGATCATATACCCCCCCCCTCCACATCGATGTTGACTAATATTGAACTTAGACACATCAACAAATTTTGAGCATGTGTTCCAGACTCTTCTTAAACACAATTGTTCTTAGATCCACACATAGCCCACACACCACTCAAATATAGGTGTTCGATTGAGATAAGTGATTGAATAATGCAGGGTCACCTTATCAGTTTGAAGACCTTTTTTTTAAAGGTATGACTGCCATTTGTGACGAGGAAGCACATGTCAAATTAAGGTAAATGTCCCAAATTTGGCACTTAAGAAAACACTTATATTTAGGTGGTGTGTAGTATACTTGTAAGAATCTACATGTGAAAAAAAAATGCATTAATTAGATCATTATAAAATATATAATTTCAAAAAAATCTCGCTCTAGTGGAGTTCGTTTTCAAGATTACCAAGATCAATTTAGTTTGTATGTTTCAAGAATATATGACCTCATTGCTAATGACTGTTCTTATTTTTTTACTTAATGAGTTTTACTTAAAATCAAACAATAAGGAGTATAAAGTTAAATATTAATTGATTAATGTTGATTAATGTTAAGTTAATTGGGAAATTAATAATAGAAGCCCCAAAACACTCTAGTAAACAAGATTGGGACCAAGGGTGCTCCCAATGCCCAAACTATTCTTGGCTTCAAGTTATAGAAAAAGTGTTTAGAAGAAGAAGGAAAGAAAGAGTAGTAAAGTATACTACAAATTTCATAATAAATTATTATAACAAGTTTAATCTCCAAGAGCACCAGGAGGTCTCCCCATCTATACCATTGGAAATAAAATACACTCAACAAAATATATAAAATGAAGCATATGTGGAGAGTAAAAACGGGATTTGGGAAATACAACTTCATTCATAAAATCTCAAACACAAGTTGTGCATTAAAATGAAATGACATGAATTTGATTTCAAAGTTCATGAAGCTGAAAAAGGCCAATGGACTGAAAGTACATCATAATGATTTCAAACTAGGTATTTATCTAGAGTCGCGGAGTGCAGTAGCCTCCATGATATGGAGGCTAATGTGAATTTGTTGGTCTTATTAAAAGAAAGACTTGAGGCTCCCTGGAACTACGATCTCAACTAGTGATGGAAATTTATCTCAAATGAGCTTATATAAGGGACATTCCAACCCGAAATTGCATTGTACACTATTAAAAACAACAAAACAAACAAACCCACAGTTCATAAACATGCATAAACCTTAGACAATATACTTCTACTAGTTGAACAGAAGATTGAGAGGGCGCCCGATGGTTAAGTAATCCTAAATCAACCACCATCTTTGGAGCCTCCTAACGACCTTCTTGCCTTCTTTGAGGAGGAAACACATGACCAAGAATGCTCCCGGTGTCTTGGTAGTCGTTAGTGACTCCTCTATAAATTTGGCTAACTTCTATCTAGGCAAAACCTTGAGATGTGGGAAACATATGAGCACTCAAAAGGAGATGAGTTGGTTGAAATTGCGAAAGAGAGAAAAACAAAAGATTTGAGCTTCTATCAGTATAACAATGAAGTTGATAAAATTAGAAAGAAGAGATTTCCTAAATGAAGTGCTACTATGTCTTGAAAGATGTAGACGCCATCTAACACGCAACCTCCTGCATTGTGAAGAGGAAGAATCAACATCAATGATTTGCTTTGGGTGGTAAGCAACATAGGATTTACACTTTGATAGCTTCATGGGTCGCAAATCCATATGGTTCTTTGGAAATTTCTTGGGTTTCAAAAATGTGGTGCCTTACAATGCCACACTCATAGACACTTGATGCAAAAAGAAGACAAAGATTAGATTGTGTCAATACAATTAAATAGAGGAATATGCATCATAGAAATGATGGATTGGGAGACCTCCCGGTCCATGGTAGTAATAGAAAGAAAAGAAAAAAGAAAGAAAAAAGAACATGTGTTCCTAGAAATTGGGATAGAGGGAATTTGGGAAGTACTCATTCAATATGTTCCGAGATTTTGTTGAGTTCAACAAACAATTGCCAACACAAACAACCCAAACCATTTATGGTAACGTGGAATGGGGGGTTGCCCATCAAATATATGATTCCCCAAATACAAAGGAACATATGATGCATGTATAAGTTTCTTAATGTAAAGGTAACAAACAGTGGTGACATTATCTATAACTTCAGGAACGGGCCAAGAGTGAGGGATGTAGATGTTGGTCACTATAAGTTATGCTACAAATCATATGTATTGATCTGGAGGTCTCTTGACGCAACCTATACCATCCTAATAGTCAATGTGTTTACATTGTGGCCTCCATATGTCATTCTTCAATTCCACTAGTAAGTGATGGTCTAGATGTTGTTTGACCTCAACCAAAAAATAATATATTTAACAATTGGACAATTCGGCTAGGGACAATAAAATCAATACATTATCGCTTTCTTAACCATGTTAACAACTCGAAGGTTTTCCAAGAGATATAGGTTGGATTTCTACTCATCAGTCACACTCATGAAGACATAGATGGATATTTTAGCTACTTGTCCAAACAACTCAAAACAACAAACACGCTTGTTCTTGCTGACCTTGTGAAATTTTCCATGGAATGTTACATAGGAGCTTGGGATGGTAAGTGGAAATGCGTTCCGGCTTCCACAACAATAACGTGGATAGAATGTAGTTTGTGTTTTTATTCCAACAGAGCTAGGAAAATCATAAACAACACTTCTCTTCTGCAAATAAGAAAATTTAAGAAGAAACACGCCTAGCAAAATTCAGAGTTGGCAAACTCCTCCAACCATCCAACAGAGGGAAAATATCGAGAGTGCTCCCAATTGTTTTCCATATAAAATTTAATGTTGAACTTCATGGAGCCATATGAGATTACCTTTTATTGTAAGTTGCATAAGTCTTGTGGCTTACTAATTCATGGTATCCATTTGACAATTATAGACTTATATTTTCAGATCTAAATGTTATTGTTTATGATTCAATGAGCAATGTTATGGTCAGTTTGAAATGCAACAACGCATTTTTCCCGATCATACATTGGGAGTGCTCTTGATATTTTAATGTCCACATGTTTTTCCCATGTCATGTTCCTGGGAGATGGGCATGTTTCTAACTCACGTGTTACTTTTTTTGAAATTCTTCAAAATATCAAAAAACCCAAAAACCAACTAAAATTACAGGGGGTGTCATTTTAACCTTTGAGTGCTAAAGTGAGATCTTTCCAAAATCACTTGAATTAGTTTAATCCAATTTCACAAAACCGATTAAATAAAATTAACACTTCCTAATGATAGATTCAACTGTGTGGATGACATTTTTGTAAAGTTGGGATTCTCTACACAAATTTTCAACCGTCCATGTGTCCAAAATTAGAAGATTTTACCATAAGCATGTGCATTGATATGGTTGGGCGACAATATTGCCCGGACAATAAAGATCCATGTCAGGTATCCTTATATTGTGTAGTGCACCCCACATATTTCCGACATAAAGACCCAAAATTCAAATTTCAACAAGTGTGGGTGGTTGGAGAAATAAAACGTCTACTTAGAAATGTAATTCGCTCTGGTAATGCATTTCATGAAGTGCATTATGGGGAACACACACCTTTACTTGGCTACTACCTTTCTAATGCTAATGAGGATTTTTAGCATTTTAGCTTCCAAGTTAATTACATGCTTTCTTGACGGTTTCATTTTGAGAAAGAAATCCAAGTCAATCACACCCTAACCTCCACAATGTCACCCTCTATAATATCACTCCCTTTCTTATGTCACAAAATCCTAGGGAACATATGTGCTCAATGTAAATCTCCCTCCTTGTTATCACATTTCCCTCTCATATAGCATGGGTTTTGACACAAACAATCCACAAAGAATTCAAACCACACGTTCGCATGCATCACATTGTCATCATTGTAATTTTGACTATGTGTTATTCCATAATGTCACGTGCTACACATGCTAATTCTCTATTATCATGCATCCATGTTAACACTCTAAACCTCCTTGTTATCATGTACACTTTGGTTGCCACAGGCGTGATATTAGAGAGATAAGAGTGTTACTTATTTATTTAAGTGAAAGTGAACATATATATTGGCTTTTGAACTTTGAAAATGAGGTGCACTCAACAAATATGGATTTTTGTGGACACCTGGCCTTCAAGAATGCAAGGGCAACTTATTTTTGAAGTTGGGCAGCCGGGCAGCGAAACCGGGCAGGCCGGCAGAAGCGAAGAGTGGCTATTAGGCAGAAGCCCGGCCTTGGGCCAATGCTATACCCGGGGAAAGTTCATACCCTGATAGCAAGTCCCTACCTCATGGTCAGGGTATCTATGTCGAGTACGTCATTTCCACAACGGCTCGAGCCTCCCACGTCATCAAAACTACATGTCTTCATACCCTATTAGATACACTGATTGTTACCTCTTCGAAACCCTACGTAGACCCTCCGGGATACCAGGCGGGCTTCCGTCTGCAAAGAAGCTGCCATTGCAGAGAATAGGATTCACGAAAAGGAAACTGCGCAGGCGACTGCAGGTGGCAGAGGCAGGCAGGAAGAGAGTGGAGGAGGGTGCGTGCATTCAAAACATTCCTGGGATTTGGGTTGAGTAAGTCAGGACTTTCAAGCTCAACCAGAGATTTATCTCTCTTCTTTTAGACGAGTTTCTGCACTTCTGCTCCTTGCACCGGGCTAAGTTACTAGAGAAACATCACCACCAGCATCTCTTGTGTTTTGATCAGGTAATTTATTTATGTGATGTGTTAAGTCATATGGATTTCTCGGGAGTTTGTGGATGCCTTTGTTGGGTTCATGTATTTTGATGGGAAACAATGCGAGTGGGTTTGGTTTTCTGTGTTTTGGGAGCGGGTGAAGGGTGTAGGGGCCGAGAATTTGAAGCTCGGGAGAGGGTTTTTGGTGGTTTTACTTGTTTGGTGAGTTGGGATTTGCTGATTTGGCGTCACCCTGTTGCTGGAGGTCGCTGTTTGAGATTTATTCTTGCTGGAGGTTTGTGGTTTCACATTTCGGTGGTTGCTCCACTTCATTTTTTTGGTCTGGGTGATTGCTGGATTGAGGGTTGAGATCTGTATAGACGCCCACAACTTTCCGGAAGCTGGAGGTGCTGTGAGAATTGGGAGGTAGAGCAAGAGTGATGAGGATGGGATAGGGAAGCAATTGGGTTTAGTTTGGGGTAGAGCTTTGAATTGGGTTTCCTATCCAGGTCACTTTTATTGACGCATAATATGATTTTCACCTATTTGTGGTATTGATTGGCCCCGATTGGCGGGGGTTTGAGTTGTATCTATATCCTGTTACAGTGGCTGCAAGTGGTGTCTGATTCATGCATTTTATCATTATTTTGCCAGTTTTTTTGAGCTCTTAAGTAGGAGTTGTCTTTGAGATTCTTGTCTGGGAAATTTCTGGTTGGGAAATATCCTTGGTCGGTTGCTCCTTACAGGCAATCTCATGAATTGCGTGTTGTGGGTAGCCTCAGACCGTTGCTGCTATTTTGGAGTGAATTCCTCATTGTTCATGTGGTGACAGATTATAATTGATCTGCATTATCACCATAGAGGTTTAGCAGTTGCGTTTTGTTCCTGCTGACTGGGTGAAATTTGCAGGCTCTTGTGTAGTGCGGTTCTGACATTAATCTCCTTGGTATGTTGTTGCAGCTAGGTATCACAGTCAAGATGCCGCGCAATTTTCCACTATCACGTGAGGAAGAGCAGCAGGATGGAGGCCAGACAGTGGAGTATGATTATGACCTCTTTGTGATTGGGGCAGGAAGTGGTGGAGTGCGCGCTTCGCGAACTTCTGCTGGATTTGGAGCAAAAGTAAGGAATCCATCTTCACATTTTTGTCGACATATCTCTCTTATTTTGTTGTTCTGGGTTTTGGGGTGGCATTCCTGTTAGGTGGCCACATCTCCTCAATTAGGACATGGTTGTAATGTATTGTAGTCTATTTCTGATGACCAATGGTTTGATCAGGTTGCAGTTTGTGAACTGCCGTACAATCCTATCAGCTCTGAGACTGAAGGAGGCATTGGTGGAACGTATGATTTTTCACCCTTTACTATGAGTATACAGTACTTGAGAGTCTGCTTGTATATGAGTCTTTGGAGGCTACATAGCCATGTCTGGGAGGTTGATTGGGTTGAATCTGGATGGTTTCATGCTTTCAAGACATGCAAGTCTTCCCTTATTTTCTTCTACTACCGAAAATCAAATCAAGTCAGGCACTTGTTGTCCTTTGTATGGTTCAAAATTTTAATCCTCTTTTTCCTTAGTTGCAAAGAAATCAATTACGATGGCAGGCTCCCTAAATAGGGTTATTTTTGGTGTTGTGCAGCTGTGTCCTCCGTGGATGTGTACCAAAGAAAATCTTAGTGTATGGATCTGCCTTCAGTGGCGAATTTCAGGTTACAATTCTCAATCTTTGGTAATCTTTGGTCATCTTGAGGAAATGTTTGCAACTCAATTGTATAGTTTAACTGATGTTGCTAAGTTGATGAGCCTGAATATTGTTAACTATCTGAATGGTATTGCAACTCAATGTAATAATGCTTTCCAAGTGTGTTAATTGAGAGCACAGGATTCGAAGGAGTTTGGATGGAACATCAACGGTGAAATCACATTTGACTGGAAACATCTTGTAGCTAATAAGGTCAGCAATCTCTCAGAGCAAGTATTTCTACTCTCTTTTGTAACCTGTGTTTAGGTTGGAGACTTAAAGAAATTTTATTTGTGTATAACTTACTAATGGACTCTTTGCAGTCGAACGAAATTGCCCGTCTCAATGGAGTCTACAAGAAGATGCTGAATAATTCAAAAGTTGAGATGTACGAAGGTGCTGGAAAAGTCATTGATCCTCACACAGTTGAAGTTACGGAAAGTGGTGGTCAAGTGAAACGCTTCAGTACCAAACATATCCTCATTGCGACAGGTGGACGTGCCGTACTCTTGGATATTCCTGGCAAGGTGGGCTATTGAGAATTTCAGGAGACATTGTTATGTGTTCCTAACAAATTCAAAGTTCAAACAGAGGCCGTTGGCATTCTGGAGCTCATATGGATATCCTATTCTTTATGAAAGTGAAAGAATTTTCCTTCTTTTGAAATGATCATACAGGTCCCCCCAAATATGATGTCAACTCTCAAACCTAGAATATAGTTAACGAAAATCTGAGCACATGTTCCAGTCTTTTAGAAACACATAATATCTTTTTGGTCTTCATTCTTAGATCTACACCTATCCACACACCACTAAAATTATAGTTGTCCAATTAAGATAAGCAACTCAATTAGACCCTCCTTATGTGAGTAGCAAGGGTGAGAGCTGATAGGCCCTACTTTTGTTATTGCCCTGCTGGAGTTGAAGTCTAAATTTATTCTGATGTTTGTCTGCAGGAATTGGCTATCACCTCGGATGAGGGTTTGTCCTTGGCAGAGTTTCCAAAGAGAGTTGTCATTGCTGGAGGAGGGTATGTGGTTCACACCAGAAAACAGATCCATCACTAAGTTTTTTATGAAATTTTAATTGTTATCTTGACCTTGTGCTACCGGGGCAAGGTTAATATGTTGCTCCATAAATTTCAGTCTGCAACTATGTATAGGTCCTTTATATCATTGGTCTTGCTACATGCAGAGGAGTTTCTAAGCTGTGATCGGTGATGAATGGGAATCCTGGACCAGATTTCTGATATGCTGGCTTCTTGGGATGTTTTTGAGTACAGATACATTGCTGTGGAGTTTGCAGGAATCTATTCCGGCATGGGAGCTAAAGTGGACTTGTTTTACAGAAAGCCTTATCCCCTCACGTATGTAAATTCAAACATTAGAAAGAAGGTCATGTGGGTCCAGTTGAGAGAATTCAAAATTTCGTGTCTGATTTGCTCAAGCCTCCATTTTAAAGGAATCAAATGTCTATCAAGGTTAATCTTGTATCATTGAGGCATGGTACATCTGTGAGACTCTGTGTATAACTTTCGCAGTGATGTAGTTTTTACATCTTCTAAATACGTGCATGCAATTGTACAGGGGGTTTGATGAGGAGATGAGAGCTGTTGTAGCCTCCAATCTGGAGGGTCGGGGTATCAAATGTCACCCAGAGACAAATCTTGCAAAGGTTGGTGCTCTTAGATTTACAGTAGAATTATAATTCTACTGACTGATTGTAGGTTGATTGGAGTCTAATCCCTAAGCGTCCTAGAGGCCCTTTCTGTGCCTCAACATGCACAAAAACATGTATTTGAGCTACAAATTTCCACTTTAAGGTAATTGTGTCAAAAGTGATCCTGTTTGAAATCAACCCATTCTTCAAGTGCACTTTTCAAATCGATTGAACATTAATATAACTGAAGATCTGGGTTCAAATGCGCAGCCTGAGAGCCTTTGGATGCAAATACATGCTTTCGTATTTTGATTGTCAATGTCACTTTTGGGTATATTTTTACTTTCTCCTTGATTGAAGATACCGTACTAAATAATGTTCCAAACCCGTAAATATAACAATAATGATTTAAGACCTGATGAGGCTTGTAGAAACTGTGTATATATGCTATACGTTGAGCCCATGTGTCCTTCAAGGAGTAAGAGTTGCTATTACCACATTTTTATTGAGTATTCCACTGAACAATGGGGTTACCTTGGAATTTGGACTTGTAACATGCCAGCTTGAGAAAGTGGAAGGTGGTATCAAGGTTACTACTGATAAGGGTGAAGTGTTCGAGGCAGATGCTGTGATGTTCGCAACTGGTAATTTATTGCATTTTGTGTGCCACATGTTTCACATCCAAAATTATTGTTGTTTTGTGTTGAAGTTTCCTGCACCATATGATACATGCTCAAGTGAGCGTAACAACTTTCATGTAGTGTTTTGTGAAGTATTTACTGGATTCTTCTTTTTCTTTAAGAAGAACCATGTTGTACAGGTTTGTAGTAATTTGAGACGGATGTTATGCTGAACTTGCAGGAAGGAAGGCCAACACCAAAAAGCTAGGACTTGAGAATGTTGGGGTGCAGCTGGATAGAAGTGGTGCAGTGAAAGTAAGTACAGTAATGGAGTTTTGGAAATGGCATGTGGTGGTATGAGTATTTTCAGGAAAAATTGAGGATTAAGGGTCAAAATCCTCCAGTCTTAAAAGGATGACACATCGTAGAATTCATTCACAAAGGACTTATTTACAAATGTAATTTGCTGAATCTTTGATCATTGATCATTTATTGCAACATCTGTTATGATTGCAGGTCAATGAGTACTCACAAACAAATGTTCCTAGCATCTGGGCTGTAGGTGATG
Organism: Polytrichum commune; assembly: GCA_950295325.1. Lineage (NCBI taxonomy): Eukaryota > Viridiplantae > Streptophyta > Polytrichopsida > Polytrichales > Polytrichaceae > Polytrichum > Polytrichum commune. Next base: position 36,024,791 of record OX485808.1, on the reverse strand, counting down.
TCACCAACCGTGTCAATCTGACACCAGTAGCTCTCATGGAGGGTACATGTTTTTCTGTAAGTCAAAATTCTTTCAGCAAGCCAAAGTCCTCTCGACCTCTGCCTTCTGCCATGTTTTCCTTGAACTGAACAATTGGCATTGGCTCAATATTACTGCATACAATATGCATTCACTTTGATTTGTGCTAACTTTGGGGTCTTTGGACAATGTCATGAACTACCATCTAGGTTCACAGTAGTTGTAAGGTAAGCATGCCTAAGGTGGATACTTATCTTAATCTGCCACCTATATTTGAGTGGTTGTTGTTAGGTGTGGATCTAAGAATGGACACCAAATAGACATATGTTCAAAACAGATTGGACTAAGAGCTCAACATTTGGTGACTGTTCTAGGTTCAGTAGTCAACATAATTGGGGGTGGCCTATGTGGTTAATTAAGAAAGAAAATTCTCATTTTGATAATGTAGTAGATACTTGTACGACCTCCGAAAATTATGATGAGTATGGCTACGGCCTCAATTTGGATATGCTAATCATATCGTCATTATTGTGTGTTTCATGTTCTAGGAGAAGCAGGCTAATTTGATGGCCCATGTTCCTTTCCTCTAATTTATTCTTGCTTGAACAGAAAACAGTATTTGGTGGGCAAAAGACGAAACCAGACTACGAGAATATTGCCAGTGCCGTCTTTTGGTGAGTGGTTCAAGCATCTGTTTGAAGCAGTGCTGATCTTCTGACAGGTCTGATTGTTATGTGATTGTGGGAACTTGTGAGTGATTTTAAGAAACTTTAGGAAGTACTTGCCGCTTTCAAATATCTTTTGGTGCATTGTGGTGTGTCAGTTCTCGTACTAACAGACTTCATGGCCCTTTTTGCAGCCAACCACCTCTAGCAGTTGTGGGCTTGACAGAGGAAAATGCTGTGGCACAGGCTAAAAATGATATTCTGGTTTTTACCTCCTCATTTAATCCTATGAAGAATACTATTTCTGGGTAAGTTTAAAATTCCCTTATGCAGCATCTGAAACACAGTCAAGGATAGATGTGCCTAATTTGGTCACTTATCATAATTGGACATCTATATTTGAGTGATATGTGGCTAGGTGGGTAGGATAGGTGACTATCGCTCAAAATATGATAAGCATTCTAAGCTCAACAGTGGACATAACTGGGTGGACCTCTATGACTATTTCATGACCATGAGAATCTTCACTTTGATAACGATCTCCGAAAATTGAGAGGAAAGTGGCTACGGCCTTGATTTGGATTTGCAAACCATTTCCTACTAATCATATGTTTCATATTCTAGGAGAAGTGGGCTAGTCAGAAAAAGTAATCATTTAAGACCCATCTACCGTAGTATCAATTGTATGAAGGTATGTTACTTTGTGGGTTGTGGAATTGTTCTGAATGATGCATTATTGATATATTAATGATGTTATGTCAGGAGGAAAGAGAAAACTGTGATGAAATTGATTGTTGATTCGGTCACTGATAAAGTATTGGGATGCTCAATGGTTGGTCCTGATGCTGCTGAGATCATGCAGGTTTGTTCACATTTATCAGTACTTTTTAATTGATGAATCTTGCTGGAAGAAATCATGGTTGTACTTAATATTCAACACATTGCAGCAGCCTATTCTAAATTTGGAGGTGGCTCTTACATTTTTACTGATGGCTTCCCTTCCAACTTGTATTTTTCTCACATTTGAAGTTTGCTCCATGTGCAGGGTGTTGCCATCGCCCTCAAGTGTGGTGCAACGAAGGCCCAATTCGATTCAACTGTAAGTACTCTAGTGACCATATTGACCTGATTTTTGGGTCCCGTATCGAAACTTGATTGATTAGCACTACAGTAGTCCCATGTTAAAGAGTTTTAGCAAAAGGAAAAAAAGAAAGAAAGAGATCCATGTCCACAACAAAAAGTGAAGTAATCCTCAGCCACATAGCTGAAGTGCAAACTTGTGATGATTGCACTACACTGCTTATAGTATTTAGTGTCACTTACTATTTGGAGTTACGTAGTGCTATAGCTTTTTGCTAAGAATGTAAGTTTTTACCAAGTAATGTCATTTATGTTGTATAATGTCCATACAACCCTATGTAATCTTTGTTGGGGAAAAATGAAATTTATAATAAGAAGTTATAGCATTGTGTAATTCCAAATAGTAAGAGACACTAAATACCATAAACAATGTAATGCAAATGAGAAATCCTCCTGAAGAAGGTTGGTGCATGTGCACACAACCACCTTCCATTTTCAAAGTAGCTGAGTATTTTGATTACTAACCTGCTGGGGAGTCATGTTTCTTGCTAAGGGCAAATATCCATATGTTGGTTCAAATTCATGTGCAATTGGCGCTTCCTTGCTGTGGTTTACATGGGGAAATGAACCTCTCACCGACAGGAGATTGTTTTTATTTTTATTTTTCCTCACTTTCTCGTGCTCCCCAGTTGAAAAAAAAACCCCTTCTCATTTGGGGACCCTAATTTGGATGTACCTGAACTAGTGAAATTAATGGACTTTATGTTTGTGCATCTTCTGATTCCTTGTATGGGGGGATTGCTTGCAGGTTGGTATTCACCCTACTGCAGCTGAAGAGTTGGTTACTATGAGATCGAGCACACGAAGAGTGACACCCAGTGGTGAAGTGATCAAGACTTAGAGCAAAAATTTGGGACCGCAAGTATTATTATTACTTATATCCTCTGCAATCTTATGATTTGCACTTCGTAGCTTGTATTTAGGTTTGCATGAGCTCAAACCCTCTGTTCATAGCTATGTACATGTACTGGCACGTTTATAGTTGTCAAAGATGGTGATTGGCCTAATTGGTTATGGTCATGAGAACTAGATGCAACCTTCTTTTGTAAATTGCAAAGTACATTCCATAAGTTTATGTTGAGAGGTATTTTATGGTTGTAAGAAAGTTCTACGTTACTTATAACCCTTCAGTTCCGTTTCCTGTGATGATCATATATAGAAATCTGCAGGGGTGGTTTAACATTGTCTTCTGTGATTGGTTTGAAATAACTTGAATATCATTTAAGAGATAATATACACAAAATCTCATGGATAATCTACATGGATAACTTACATGGGCCATTCAAAAGTAATTCGAGATATTACCTTCAATTCTGATGGTCCAAGATTCTTGACATCATATGATAGGAAAATCAAGCTTTGGGATACTGAAACAGGTCATGTTATCTCGTCATTTTCAACAGGGAAAATTCCTCACGTAGAATTAAATCCAAGTGATGCTGGGATTGATACTTGTGAGGTTTTCCCAACACCGTCATGATATTTTAATTCCCTCTGTTGCCACCCCCCTTGTGGAGCTTGGAGGTTGCACATGAGCAAGGTTTATTCAAATTCATGTCCACCCATAATGGGGTATCTAAAGTCCTCAATTTGCTACAGTTGGTAAACCAATACACCTGCAAAGCGTCTCCTAGATTTGACTTGAATTGATGAAGTAGAAAATGTCCTCAAAACCTGAGCGTAAATGTAATCCTCGTAGTTTTGTGTATAATTCTAGACCAGGAGAGTTGCGTGTACTGGTGAACTACTGTGTGACCTGATGGTAAATGGAGAAGTTTTGAGCACATGGCACCATGGCGCTAATTTCCCACAATCTATAGTTATCTGATGGAGGAGAGTAGACCAGAAGTGTAACTCCAAGATTTACCTGGACAATGCAGAAGCACAAAGACGTGTTAACACAAAATTGTCCCAGTACCCTTTCTATTAGGAATGAGAAGATATATATATATATATATATATAGCCAATTTTGAGAATACATTTTCACTTATGAACCCTTTGCTCATGGCAGAATATTATGACATCCTTGCAATCAACACATGTTTAAATTTTTTTTGATGAAATATGAATCACCTGTTTGTATTTTTTTTAAATACAACATATACTTGAGAAAATGTTTGTGCCCTCGTACAGATGTGTTTTGAATGTCTAACAAACACATAGCAGATGATAATTCATGTTGAACAGAATTCAAGGATCTGGATAAGCTACAGATATTACCGAGGGTAACATAGCTATTGTAACAACATTAAAAGTCAGCTCATACTCACGGCTTAACAAAGGTAGACGGGTCTTATATGATTACTTTTTCAAACTAGCTCACTTCTCTTAGGATATTCGTGAAACATGTGATTAGTATGAGATGTTTAGCTTAGAATGGTCTTGATGTTTAGCTATCATATTTTGAGCATGTAGTCCAATCTCAAATGACTTTCTAGTACTCATACTAAAGCCACGTACTACTCAAATGTAGGTGTCCGATTGGGATAAGTAACCAAATAAGGCATGACTATCTCAATTACTCCTACGTACCTCACACACATCATGGTTCCTTTTCTTTAACTAATTACTCAAATGACAATCAAATGTGAGCAAATTCTAGCATGTAATGCATAACTTGTTCACCTATAGTGTTGAGAAACCTAGATTCCACTCTGACAAACCATAATCAAACCACATCACATTTACAGCATACAACAATTCATTTAGATTTTTAAAGTGCCTCGCTAATAATTTTTAATACTCTACTGCAATGCCAAAAGTGAGAACAATTTAGGGAACATGACAAGCAATGTTTTTGGACATCCCTTAACCCTATATTGAATTATATATATATATATATGCACATGTATTTTAAAAAACTTTGTTACATATGTTGGGAATTTGTACAATTGGGATGCAATCACTTGACAACATTAAGTGACTTTTCACTCAAACTCACTTTGTTTTTCTTAATATTTGTGATTGCCCCCTGCGGGGGTTTGAAATCTATACATCCAAATAACATGCTTGGTGTTGTGTCTCGATCACATCATTTTTGCCATTCAACTTCAATTGGTATATCAAGTGGTGTGTGGTGTGGATTTAGAACTGGACACCAATTAGATACGTATTTATGAAAGATTGGACTACAATATCCTTATGGGGGGGCACCGGTGTCTCAAATAAATCGGTGCCTCCTTACTGATTGGTTTTGTGATTGTCAGTGATAAAAAGTGAAAACCAACCTTGAACATCAGAGCGTGTACATGACGTCGAGATAAGCTCAATGCCGCTTTGACTGCCTTCAACTGACCATTTTTGACATCAACACGGGCTTTATGCGAGAACATGTATATTATGGGACACCAATGTCCTGCCATAAGTTTCATATGCTCAAAAAGTGTTACCGATTTCAGGTTCAAAAGTCCAAATAATTGGGGAACAACCTTTGTGATCATAAAAGTAGCTTTGTGATCAATAATTCTTCACTTTGATGATGAATATACCATTCATATGAGCACCAAAATTATACAAAAATGGCTATGGCCTTTATATGGTATCATAAATAATCTCATACCAATTGCAAGTTAAATATTATGAAGTAAGTGCAAATAAAACGATAATAATAATAATAATAATAATAATAATAATAATTCTGGCCCACTTACATTAGGGAGAAGCAGTCGGATTGAAATAACAACAAACTTATGAGGGACATTTTTTGGATTATAGTAGGATGAAAGTGACGCCCCCTGGCAACAATTCACTTTCATGTCCAAATGAGTTCACTAGTAAAGTTTTGAAGTTTGATCAAAGATAAATCAAGTCAACAAACCAAAGGCTTCTATATTAGATGTGTTATGTCACTATGAGGATCACTTAGTGCTCTTATAGCTTCCTCCTTAATAAGGGATATGTGGTCTATGAAGGTTGTATTTTATATGTAGTAATTATGTGGTGCACGCTGTATGACATCTCCAAGAGGTGGAGTCTAACAGAGAACCTATGGTAAAGTCATGTAATCCATGTCACGCGATTGTGACAAAAACTTGGCATCACCAAATCATTTAAAGATACAGCTGGCATTCAACTTCAAGTTTCCGAGGACATTGAAAAAGATCTAAGTTTCGTTGTGGGTTCTATAGTTGAATTTGCAATATTTGATAGCCACACTTTTCATCCCCTAGTTGAGGAGTTGATATTTATTACAACATCAACTATCGAAGACCCTACAATTGATGAAGTTGACCCGTTAGTACTTTTAGAGGTTTTTCCCGATCCATCTAATATTGAACATTTTGTTCCCATCTCAACAACTCCCTCACAAATCAACGCGGGATGTAATGTCAATATTAGTTTACCTTTTACTTTATCCAAGCAAGTAAGTGCCAATAGGTCAAAGCCACATGAATGTGCACGAGGATCCAAACATTAGACTATGGGTTAGATATTTTAAGAAATATAACAATTCATATAGAATAGGCATGCCCAATATTTATTTGAATTATTCCTATATTTGATTAATCATATTTATATTTATATACACAATATTTTCATTTAATATATTCGCCTTATAAACCTTAATGTTAAGTTCAACTAAATTTAAAATCTCCATAAATAAATATCAATCTTGAGCATATATACATATGGATTAAGATTAATCTCTAAAGGTTTAACAACTGTTTGTTTATGTGTATTCATTCCACATATGTTATGAAGTGAAGGTTATAAGGGGAACATGCAAAAATATCATGACACAAATGTACTGATATTGAATTATAAATCACATTTGTACATTGAGGCACAATTGAGGCATTCACGTGACTTTGTAATTTTGTGTAAGCAATTTCAAATTTCAAACTTGAAGCAGTCATTATAAATGAAGATTATGTAGTTGTAGGTTGAATTTGTGTAGATATACTTAGGATATGTTGGCTTATAATGTGCCAATAAAAGACAAGCTTTTGATGCTTATATGTGATGTGGTGGGAAAAATTCAATACCTCGAGTGATAATTTGAAAATCATTGTACAAAAATAAAAATTCAATCATAATCATAGTTGTGATACACATAACAAGTTTCATACAAGCATCATGAAACATGCATCATCTTTGAATTATGAAACTAAAGATACAAGAAAACGCATATCTAAATACTATGAAGTCCAAGTAAAATTTGATTTCATGAACATCTCCTTTGAAACCTATGATGTAATCGTTTGGTCTTGGAAACACTAGGATCTCGACCGATTGTGCCCAAAATTTTCCTGGACACTGAACATCAGCATGAACCTAAATGTTGCAAGCAGGATAATATCTATTTATTTTCACCCGCTCCCCTCTCTTGGAGGTTGATATTCTCATCAATGTGTTCGTCGCCGTTTTGTTGGTCGTTTCGTGGCCTCAAATTCTCGCACCGCCTCCCTTGCATTCTTGAGAGCCGCCGCTGGCTCCCAAGTTGCCTCATCTACTTCATAGCCTTTCCATTTCACGAGATATTGCTTCCCTCGTTTGCCTGTCTTCTTGCTATTCAATATAGCCTCCACTTCATATTCAATGTCTTCGCCTACCAATTCGGGTTGAGGTTGCAACACTTGTTGGTCTACCTTTACATCCTGGTTCTTGTTCTCGATGATGGAAGGCATTCTCCTCTCGGTGTGGATTTCTCGTGAATGTTCTTGTTGGGCTTTGACTTTGGATGGACCCAGCCGGATGTGCTCTATAGCCTCCTGGAACAAGATGTCGATGAAAAGGCGTGACGATAAGTTGGTAGCCTCCTTCGGGAGATTGGCGGGGAATAAACTATTGTTCCATGAAATTGAACCTCTGCCTACCAAATGGCCAAAGAACTTGGCCACATTGCGGAGCTTGTTGTTGTCCAATCGGTTGATGAGTGCAACTTGCATTGTGAAACAACGCTCATAGATGCCTTGATATAAGTTTCTATTCCTCCGGCATAGACTTTCAGCAACACGAGCATAGTATGGCGTGTAAGTTTCTTCCCGACCACAAAATTCTATGAGCATTACCCATAGCTCTAGTTCTTGGCCAGGTTGCACTTTGATGTTGAGGACATGATGCGTCGAATCTAATGTAAAACCAGACTTTTCAATGGAAACACACTTTGAGAGGGTGCCACAGATAGCACGCCGCAGACGAATAAGGCTAGTTTCCATTCGATCTTCTTCCCCATCATTGTTGCAGTAATCACCAAAGTCAAGGTCAACATCAGTTGGAATGTTACCCAAATTCTTATGTATGATGGATTCGTATTTAGTTTTGTCATCTTCCATGAAGCTAGGGTATCTTCCGAAGATATCAGCACCACTCTCTTCAATCTCCAACTCATCGTCAAGGGTAACCTCGTGAATTTTACACTCACCTGTTGCAAGTAGATCCAACTCCGGAGTTTTTGGTGGAAAGTCTTGGAACCGGGCCTTGCGGATTGCAAACAGGTCTTCGATCATGGTTTGGACTCGGTTGTCGATGCCTCCTTCGTACATAATCTCTAGGAACCTGTTAAAAATACCCTTTATTTCCTTATGCAAGAAGAATCGTAAGAGACGACCCACTTCCTTTACGAACTCAACTGCACATTCTACTTTTTCCTCAGTAGGCTCTGCCAACAACCGCGTCACGATCTCCAATGCGAGGGTTTCCTTGGCCACCTGTTGATTCAAAAGGTGCGCAAGGAACTTCGTTGCTTTCAGCAACACATGTTTATCGTTCCTTTCGAAGGCCCGCCTCCAATGCATTAGCAACCTCTTGAGGACAAGTTGTCCGATGTCGTGAACGGTTGAGTTCAGCTTTGCGACCAACGCTGCAAACACAGGTGTCATCTCAGGAGCTGCAACCATTTGCGCCTTCAGACACGAGCTTGTGAACACTCCTGCTCCGTCAGACATGTTTTCTTTGAGAAGAGCTGCAACAACAACTTTAATATTGTCTGCGGTGACATGGTTGACGAGATTACTAATCCTCTTGCGGTAAGCATCCCAATGCTTCACCAAGTAGTACGCAGAGCTCCTGTCACCCACAATATCCTTCAAATGTGCAAGCTCCTCACCATTCTCACTATTATGATCTTCACGCTGAGAAGCCCTCTTCACACGAAACCCCATCTTGTTGCACACTAATAAACGGGGAGAACCGACCGCTAGTGACAGCTGAACCGGTTTAGTTTGAGAATTAAGCAGTTGAAGTTCAAGACTTCAGGAAGATTACCGATCGTTGTAGAGGAATTTGAAGAGTATACCTCAAATTAATGAAGAAAAAACGAAAGATGTCAACACCTAACCGATTGGACTTGGAAACACTAGGATCTCGACAGATTATGTCAAGAATCTCCCCAGACTCTGGATCGAGTACTCTGGTCTCCTCTCCAATGACTCTCTTACTTCGAACTAGGTTGTAACGAGCAGAATACGTAGGAACGAGAGTTCTTGCTCTCTAAATGGGATGATACTAAATACATTACACATTAAATGGCTCATATACATATATATATTTGGCACTTAAAGTAAAAAAAATGTCCTGTGACTTTGCATTCTTTTACTTTGTTACTAGATACTTTGAATATGCACGTGTTGTATGAAGACTTCAATATTTCTACTTTTACTTTTTTCTTTTAAATTTGTCTTGTATTTTTACTTGTCACTTTTGTTAAGTTATGTTCATTGTCATGCTTGAGAATGTGTTTACTAAGGTGCCTAATGGGGCCCTTGTCAGGTGTTTCTTGCATGGAATGCCACCAGTCTTTTTGCAGGTAATATGGTGTAGGGTGTGCATGCTCGTATGGAATTGTGGCATCTCTATGGTCTAGTTCACGTCCTTGTTTGGCTAGTGTATTTGCTTGGTCATTTCCCCTTATGTTTGTGTGGGCCTTTATTTTGTGGAGTGTGCTGGTTTGTGTGTGGGATATTAACATTTTAATCATGTTTTCTAGAATTATTTTGTCCGGGTGATTGTTATGACTAGTGGGGTGTTTGAGTTGGGTGTTTAGGAGGTATAGGATGTTTAGACAAATCTGTGAATATGTGGGTTGGCTCATTTTGGTATGTTGTAGTGAGGAGTTGTAGAGTGTGATGTATGGCCATCATTTCTGCTCATAAAATAAATTTTAATCCCGGTAATCTTTTTGCGATTTGTAGATTTTTGAAGGGGTTGTAAATACCATATCCAGTTTTTTCATGTCTCCATTGTCCATTGTTTGTTTGTTTGGGTGGTTTGAATGACCCGTCCGTGTAGTAGCGAAATTGGGGTGGGTATTTAAGCGGTAGGCATTGTTCTAGGTTGATATTCCATGGGTTGGTTGGGGTTTGGATGGTCGGCGGGGGGGGGGGGGGGTGGGTATGTGAGTTTGGTCCATTTTGTATTGCGGTTCACTAAGATGTCTAGTGGCATTAGTGGTGCAATTTGGCAAAACATTTCGGGGATTCGTAGTGTGTTGGCAGTATCTTTCATTTGTTGGGTATAGGTCTCTGTTCCTATGGGTGTATTTTTATGGTGTATGCATACTATTTGTATAGCACGATTTTTTGTTTTGGGTTCAAGTCGTAGTTATGGGGGAATTGTTGGTTCTTCGTAGACGATGGTATCAACTTTGAAGTGGCTTATAATATGCGAATCTGGGAAGGGTCCCTTGTGAGGATTAGGATTGTGATGCCAATTTTCGTTTGGCATTACTAGTATTGTGATAGAGTTTGAGTCATTTTTGGTTGCGAGGCGAGCCCAATGGAGGGCTTGTTGAGTTTCGGTGTCTGTGTGTGGGTGTGCGTAACCATTTCCATGCCATTTATGCTGAAATGCTTTTCCAACTGATCCAAATACTACATCTCTAGGGAATGGAGAGTGGAATTGCCTGAGTGTGTGGAGCATGTTACTGGTGATGAAAAATATGAGTGTGTTATTTGGAATGTGTTTATGAGGTTTTCAATGATGGTATTTGGGAGTGTGTATTGCGAAAGTTTAAGGGGATCATTTTTGGGAGTTTTATATTTATATCTTTGGTATAACCATGTCACTTCAATTTCGAATGGTTGGGGGAGGGGGGGGTTCTAGGTTGTGTGGTCTATTTAGTGCTAAGTGGTATTGGTCCCATAACCATTTTAGTCGTGTTTCAGGAATGGTAATCAAATGTCGACCAGTGTTATCGTAGATGTATGCATTATCATATTGAGTTTGGATCGTGTATTGTGTGCATGCGATACCATCTTCTGGGTTGCATTCGTTAATGTATATTTTGGCATAGGGGTATGGTTTGTGGTGGGGGGATATATCTGGTATCTCTCATTTGTTCTTGGTTGAAGTTTATGTTTATTATGTTAGTAAAATGTTGGTGTTCTTTTCGAGTGTAGTATTGTATTAGTAGTAAAATGTTATGGTTTATGGCATTTTGGTTGTTACACGGAAACAACTCTTTTTGGGGTAGCCATTTGTTGTAAGTTGTTTGGTTTGTGAGTGTCCATTGGCATAGGTATATAAGATGTGTATTTTTTCGTGATTTTGTACTTGTCTGTGTATGCGTATGGGCGGTCGTTTTTCATGCTTTGTATCGGGAAGTGTGTTGGGTCCTTGAGTACGTATGTATGGGGGTGGTATTGGATGTTCTAATGATAGTGGAGGTGGTAGTTGAGTGTGGTGTTCTTGTGGCCTTATATGTGTGTTATGATTTAATATTTTATATTCATTCTTTAGGGTGTTTGGAGTTGTATATGTTGGGCATGGATGTGTGCATTGGATAAGGCATATTGATTCGCAAAATAGTTTTCTCGCGTATTCTAGTGCGATTTTCTCTGTTTTTGTAGGTTGATTGTAGTAAGTTTTAAATTCATCGTTATTCATTAGGTGTGTTCCATTGGGACATGTTGAATGTTTTAGTTCAAATATGTTCTGTAACATTAGTTTGTGGAAGGATTTTAGTGATAATTCTGGGATAAGCGTTGGAATATTTCTTGCTTGTAGCATCCATTGGGTTTCTAGTGGTGTAGGGGTGAGGAGGAAATTTTCGAGTGTGCTTTTAAGGTGAATTTCACTTGTTTTTTTCAATAAGAACAGAGATCTCGTGGTTGGTGATCTCGTACAATCATGTGGTGACATACGTGTAAAATTTTGGGCTCCTCCGTGTTTAACAAGTATGTGTTGTATTAATCCTTTCGATATTCTACCTAGCCTACATTTATCGTTGAGGGCATTTATGAGTTGTTTTCCTATGCATGTTATGTATGCATTTTTTAGTGAAAATGTTTTTGTCCCAAACATATCATGTAGCAGTTGTGTGGCGACATTTGACATACATTTTAGTAGGCCACATATGGATTTGTGTAATGCAATCATTTTCTTGTCTAGTTTCTTAATGGCTGGGAGGGAATATGGGACAACATAGAAGCTGTAGGCAATGCCAACTCTTATGACGGTATCAATCATTTTTATTTTTTGTTCCATGGTAGCTGGGCAGTTTATTAAGAGCTTACTTTGTTTGGTTAATTTAGCCGTGGTGATGTGCATTTGCAATTTTCATTGTATTGAGGGGACTAGGTTGATTCCAAGGTATACATATGGTTCGTGTTGGCTAAGTATGGATATTGGTTGGTATTTAAAGTTTATGTTCGCTTCTTGTAAGTGTGTTTTGAAGGCTTGTGGGTTTAGTTTTGACTTGTTGGGGCATCCAGTGATCGTGCATTTGGGTATGTCTAGATCCATTCATGTTTATTCACAAAATTTGTCTATTTTGTCTATTTGGATTTGGAGGAATGTTACTTTGTTGACTAGGGCGGCTAAGTCATCTGCGTATGCTGCGGAGTTTATCTCGGTGTTGGAAGTTTTGAAGGTATATCCATTGTTCCTCTTTTGTAGTCATCATAAGAGTGGTTCCAAAAAAATAATAAATAGGTATGGACTCAACATATCACCTTGTATGGTTCGCCTTTGTATGGGGGTTGGTTGCGTTTTTCCAAAGTACTCTCCAATATATGTGGTGGTAGATTGTGAATGGATATTTCCTATCAGTACAACTGCGTCTTGTGGGTAGCCAAGGTCTTTTATGATGACAAGGAGTTTGACATGGTCTATTGAACCGAAGGTGTTTTTGAAATATGTGTATAATATATACATATCTTGATTTGTGAATCCGGCATCCTCTAGTGCTAAAATAAGGGTTTGTAATTGTTTTGCTGTGTAAATTTCCATTCTAAATCCTTCTTGGCTGTCATGTAGAATTTGGTGTCTTTCTCCATATGTGGAAAGTATGCTAGTGAGTGTTCTGGTAAATAATTTGTATATTGTGTTGACAATAGCTATTGGTCTATGATTGCTGAGGCAGTATGGGTTATTTTTTTTATATAGAAGTATGGTAAGGCTTGTTTTCCAGGATGCCGGAATTCGTTTTTATTTATAGAAATATTTAAAGAAAAATAATAGTAGTGTATGAAAGCGTGGGGGCATAATTTTTAATATGGCATTAGGAATTTTGTCTGGCCCGGGGATTTTTCCATTTGCTAGATTTTGGAGACACATGTCGTATGTTTCTTGGTCGAGGTATGTGTGTAGGGGTATATCTAGTACTCTTGTTATCTAAGATACAAGTAAGATTCATTTGACTTATATGAAATAAAGAATATACCAATAGATAACATTTCACTTCATTTCCTTCTTGTGGGTGCACACCTACATATACAAATATTTTATAAATTTGATCTTGAGTAATAATTATCTACATCAGATGTGAATCAAGAAAATGTAGATAGAGATTCAAATATAGTTAAATCTAAAAGATAATAAAGAATGACTTTCACTTAGAGTTGAGAATATTTCAAATACTCAGATAACATGAAGACTTCTCGGTGACCTCCTACGAGCTTCACAAAAACTTCAAAACATTGTTCTCCTTCAAATTAAAACAAAAACGAACAACGCTTCCACTTAGATTCTTGGAATATTAAAAAAATTCATTCCAAGTGGGGGGGCCGGATGAAGACGTGAAGTGACTCCACTCCGTGGCTTCTATCTTAAATAGAAGTCCCGAGGGGGCCTCTTAGACAATATATTAAGAGTTAAAGGGTCACATGGCTTGTGGAAGAAGAGGTACATCAATGTGGACCAAACAAGAAAGTAAGAAAGAAAGAAAGACTTGCTAATATCCTCACGTGGTTACTCCGATGTTCTCATTGATTAGACTAATAACCACGTAACCATCCGCACACTTTAGATGATGAAGAGCATGGGCCAAATTGTATCAATGTCTAGTATTTGAAAAGCTAGAATACGTAGGAATCATGTTTTGCACAAACTTTCATCTTGATGAATTTGTTCTGGTTTTCTCTATACATTTACATCGACAGTTAAAACTCTTAATGATATGGAATCCATAGTATGGTGTTATGCAGCATGATAGTCATGGATTACATCGATCTCAGGAGATGCCGCCCCAAGATCGGATGCAACCAAATCAAGATTCGTGCATATTAAGGTGATTGGAAAGCCAGAGGTAATGTATTTAGTCACTCATATCACAACTGTATGCACAATATGAGTCGAGAGTCTGCACGCGAAGTGGATCGACGAACTAGAAAACGTCCCGGAAACCTGAGTGTGAATGTAATCCTAGTAGTTTTATGTGTAATATAATTCTGGATCAAGAGAGTTGCGTCTACATATGGTCGCGAAACCAGTCAAGCATGACCTTGTGTGCTGTGTTGGCTTTTCTTACTGCTGTCTCATCCTTCTCATCGTATCTCACAGGCCAACCAGGCACCGCACCCGGGTAGATTTTTACAATCATCTTCAGCTGAGACCAGTTCCAATCAATTCCTCATGTCAACAAGTCCGGGTCATTTAACTTATCATGCTTAAGTCAGAAGTATTACCAACAATGTTCGAAAAAGTGCAAGGGATTAAGGATCTCTACCTTCTTGCTACGAGATTTCAAGATCTCCGTATGCTTGTCAACTCCGTCTTCTGGAGCTGCTACTACTGCAATTGGCACAGCTACCTCTGGTACATATGACGACGAGGAAAGTGAATGAGGAAATTTTAATCCAGGGGAAATTATCTAAGTCAGTTCGAGATTTATAGAAGTCGTGAACATCAAACGACCTTCTATACATTCAATTCATGAAATTCTCCTCGACATAAACAATATCCCTTCAGAGTGCGTTCATTCGGATATGGCAAGCCTATTAATATTTATTCACGAATATCTTCCATACGTATTAGTAGTGTAATCAGCGGGAGCCATCAACCTTCTGATCTCTGTCGCTTTCTTCTATTTGAATGGGAACGAAAAAAAATCGATATAAATATTTATTCTATCGACCCCTGCCAGAAACCAATGCAATATGTGTGCTTCATAAACCAACATGATAACAAAAATGAATTCAATATTTCAGACCTTCGTAGTCCGAAGCTTCAACGAACAAAGGATTCAACTGGACGATTGCTTTTGCGTCGTGATCTTTTCCCACGGTGACCGCTATTTTGGCTGCAATGTGAAAGAGGAGAATCAAAATCTTGCGCTGTAAGTGTAGAACGGGTTACTCCTTAGGGGCTCCAACTTACTGTCCGCGTTGCCTCAAAAAACATCAGCGTCCCTCACTTCGTGCTAAATCCCCTTACGTTCACTGCGGCTTAAAGTTGTACTATACTTAATAGAATCGAATGCAGTGAACATATTACTGTGTAAAAAGAGTGAACTGCAGCCCTTACCTCCATAGCCAAAGCCTGCCAATCCCACATACGTTGTGCCATAGTTGTCCTTGATAGACTCTATCAGCTTTTTGGTAAGTTCCACGTTTTCCACTGTCTATTGCAGAGCAGTACGAGAATGATTCAGTATCAGTGTTGATTATTCTTAGAGTTTAGGCCTTTGTAAGAGTGCGTAGGATGAGCAATCTACCAGACATTACTGGACGAATATTTAACATGTTTTCAATGCAGATGTGACAGTCTAGATGTCACTTACGGCGGGAGGGTTTGACATGACAAGCTGTTCTCAAAAGCACACAGGTCATTAGTAGTACATGCTATGAAGTCGCATTCGAAACCACTTCACTACAATTGTAGATTTCATTTCCAATGGTCTAAGTCATGCCAACTTTGGATGTACGGAGTGACTTGTGAGCCAAAGGTTAGCTGGTTACTGCTGCAGGATGCTTGGCAAGCCAATCAGGAAACGCCGACATTGGATTTTCGCCCTCCACCATCTTGTAAGGATCGCCATTGAAATAGTCAGGAATCACTGCTAGGTATCCAGCAGCCGCTACCTTATCAGCCACTTTCCTGCATTATAATTTGACAACTACACTTCAGAGGATTAAATCTCAAAGTGTAAGAAGCTCAGTGTACCGTGTGTATTTAACGTATTTAGGGGTGATTGGTATCTTCGCAGTCGATGTCATCATATTGTGCGACTATTTAGAATAACCCTTCACTACTCGGCATCTATCAATCACCCTGAGATCAACCAAACGTACGATAACTGTATTTCATTAGACTACGCAGCATTTCTAAAAACATCACGGGAAAAGAGGCCCGTCGGAAGGCCCCAGTTAAAAGAAAGTGGCTCGCCAGTGCTGAAGAGGAGGGAAATCCATTGACATGCGCCGGTGCATGATAGATAAATTGCAGACGGCCTACTTATGGAAAATGGTATAGGAAACCAAACTGCGAATTCTTGTCAACATCTATCGTTATTCACCCTGGCCCTCGGCGAGAATTCCAAGAAAGGGCCACATCTTCTATATCAAGGTTCACATTTCATGTCACTTTCCATCAAGTTCTGGAGGAACGTACCGAAACAATCGAGGAGTAAAACCTGTGCATAAGATAAAGGAAACACGAGAGTAATATGAGTTCAAAGAACAGGTTACCCTAAAAACCACATTTGGAGCACCAAAATCATTCCTTGCAATCTATCTTGTATACTTGTCATTTTCTTTCTTTCGGCTCTCAGATTGCTGTAGGTTGCATAATCCCTGTGCTTGTCATGCGGTATATCACACTTGCCCAGATTTATTTTTACGTCTAGCATTAGAACTAAATCTTTAGGACAGAATGTATGTTATTCACATGAAGTATACCCGTGGACAACTCATGATATCAATGCCTCCAGCATGCACGAACTTTCCGCATAATGATATAGGCAATGAATGTAAGCGAGCCTGTACCATAGATGTCAGATATCAATATAATAGCAGACGGTTTATCCGTTGAGCCGCTAATGTACACAGGTACGCCGGCCAGATTGTCTTCTTTTCCCATAAGTCCATCGAGGACTGCACTCTCCGATTTCGATTTCTCCGTGCCTTGAGACTTCGACATCTCTATAGTGCCTCCAGATTTTACAGACTTCGACTTGTCTGTGTCTTTAGATTTTGACTTGTCTGTGCCTTGAGACTCGTTAGGTCCTGCTGTGGGTCGTACCACTGGCCTTATATATCTGCCCTTTCCTGTTGGCGAGTAACTAGGGTCTGGACCCACCACTAGACCAAATTGCGTGATCGGGTCTGAAGCGCTTAACCCTGCATACAGGTTAGATTTCATGCCTGTGGATGGAGCCGATATTGATTCTGATTGATCAATGACTGGAGATCCCAATTTTGATCCCGACTTACGCGCATACTGGTCAGTAGGTTTAGGTGGCTTTGGTTTATCTGTAGTGGATGAAGGCGTCTTCCGATTATCAATCACTGGAGATGCAGGGAGTTTCTCTGTACAAGAAGAGGCCTTTGATTTGGTCTCCGTCGGTTCATCTGACACTATGGACGCTGGGGATTTGCCTGTAGGTGGAGAAGCCTTTGCTTTCGCTATGTCTGGAGACGTCTTGGATCCTTCTGCTGTTGAAAGGTCCTTCAATTTGTATGTGACTGAAGACGTCTGAGAAACATCCGTATCATGACTTGCATTAAGTGTGTCTGTTCTCTCTGTAAACTCCTTTGCACCGTCTTTCGCTAAAGGCGCAGTTGCTTCATGTGATCCTGATGACGAGTGAGATTCGCCTATAGCTTGCCCCGTCGACTCTGATCTATATATTCCACGTGGAGGCATTTGTATTACAACGTTATATGCAGGTGGCAGGTAGACGCTCGTGTCCGCGAGAAGAGTTGTCCTGTCTCTGTATCTGCTTCTGCCGGGCTTAGACCTGGCTAGCCCAGTAGCTATGCTTGCCAATGGTGACACTTGATATTTCTCAGTCATTTGTCCTGATTTGGAGGCAGTACCCGTCGTGTACTCCGCCCTGGACTTCGCAAAAGATTTCTCGGTGGTTTGTTGTGCTTTGAAAGCGGACTCTGCAACTGAAGCCGCCTCAGGACTGTCTCTAGCAGGAGGAACAGTAGATTTTTCTGCACCTGGAGACGCATCAGACTGCTCAGAGGTTTGTGGTGTATTGGAAGTGGACTCTGCAACTGAATCCTCCTTAGAACCTTCCTCAGGAGGGACAATAGATCTATCTGCAGCTGGAGACGCATGAGATTGTTGATCCATGCTTTCTAGTATATTGAAACTGGACTCTGCAACTGAAACCCCCTTAGATGTTCGTGCCCTCTCAGATTTCGATTTCAATTTTGATTGCGATTTGACTGTGCCTTGAGACTCCTTAGGTCCTGCTGTGCCTGGTAGCTTCGGATTTATCAATCTTCCCTTACCGGGCGGCGAGTTGCTTTTGTCTGGACCTACCACAAGACCAAACAATGACAACTGGTCTGTATATGCTGTACGCGGGCTTGGAGAGCTTGAACCTGGCATAGGCAACTTCGATTGGTTTGCACCTGAAGACTCCTTAGAATCAGTTGTGTGTATAGGCGAACGTGGAGAGCTTGAGCCTGGCGCAGGCGCCTTAGATTCGTGTCCACCTGAAGAATTATGGGCGTCGCCTGATCGTGGACGCGTCTCTGGAGAGCTTGAACCCGGCGCAGGCGCCGTAGATTCGTCTCCACCTGACGAATCCTGGACATCGCCTGAGCGTGGAGGCGTCCATGGAGAGCTTGAACCTGGCGCAAGCGCCTTGGATTCATCTCCACCTGAAGAATACTTGGCATCGCCTGAGTGTGGAGGCGTCCGTGGAGAGCTTGAACCTGGCGCAAGTGCCTTAGATCCGTCTCCACCGGAGGATTCCTTGACTTCGCCTAAGCGTGGAGGCGTCCGTGGAGAGCTTGAACCTGGTGCAAGTGCCTTAGATCCGTCTCCACCGGAGGATTCCTTGACTTCGCCTAAGCGTGGAGGCGTCTGTGGAGAGCTTGAACCTCCAGGCGCTTTTGATCGATCTTCCCTTGAAGACTTCTTGGACTCGCCTGTGCCAAGAATCTGGTGTGAAGAGCTTGAACCTGGAGGCGCCTCAGATTCGTCTGTACCTGAAGACTCTTTGGACTCGCCGGTGCCTAGAATGGCGCGTGAAGAGATTGAACCTGGCGCAGTCGCCTGAGATTCGTCTCTACCTGAAGACTCCTTGGACTCGCCAGTGCGTGGAGGGTGCCGTCGAGGTTTCGAAGATTTCCTAGGAGCCATCCGGATGACTCTCACCAGAAATATTCGCCAGGATTAATATTGTCTCCGAACTTTACTATCTACGAGGTGAATGGTTGAGGATGTTAATGTCACAGCGAGTAAGTGCTTCTAATATTAAACAAGAACTCACGCCAGCACTCATACAAGAAAAACGAGTGTACCGCAATATGTCGAACGACAGAGACCATCTCCTCCGATCTAAGTTGCCCGCTTCCAGTATTCTGATCTAGAGCTTCTTCTGAATAATGTACACACTGACCATAAGTGCTTCTAATATTGAACAACAACGCACGCCAGCACTCTTACAAGAAATCAATTGTGTCATCAATATGCAATATGTCGAACGACAGAGACCAGCTCCTCCAATCTAAGTTGGCCGTTTCGAGTATTCTGATCTAGAGCTTCTTCTGAAAAATGTACATACTGACAGTTAATGCATCTCCGAACTAAACTGCCTGTTGCGAGTATTCTCTAGCGCTTCTTCTGAAAAATATGCTCCCTAAAGAGTAAGTGCTTGCAAGATTGAACAGCAACGCCTCCTAGCACTCGTACAAGTAAAAGGACTCTATTATCAATTTCGCAATAATATGTCGAATGAGAAAGACGAGCTTCTCCGATCTAAATTGACTGCTTCGAGTATTCTCTAGGGCTTCTTCTGAAAGTTCGAGAGACACACTCGGCCAGAATGCCACAATATTGCGCGGGGGATTTGAATCACTAAATGCAAGAAGTCACTAACTAATCAACTAACTAAGTGGAGGCTTAACGAACTAACTACGTCGAACGGTGATGTGTCCGCTGAGGTGTCGAAATGCGCTGAGTTGGCTGCTCGTTTCAAGGTAGAATCCAATCAGAACCCCCTCTCCCTTCCCCACCCCCACACACACACACAATCATGTTACAAAGTAGACCCTATTAAGGTTTTAGGCATTTATAACCAATAAAATAAGAGAGTTTGCATTTGTTTAGGAGGAATAATAGTGAGGTATTGTTATTTTTTTGCAAAGAGAAATAAATGTTGAGAAGAATGCATTTCTTTTCTTTTCTTTTAAATCATGAATATGGAAATTGTTACAAATTTTGAAGCGTAAATTTAAGGGTTACACATAGTTGATCTATAGGTTAATCATAACCACTCATCTCAATGCTACTCCTTGGCTACAATAATTGTCAAAACTCCTATAAGGGTAATCAATCACCAGCCACCACCATATATACTTTAGCTTCATTCGCCTAGAAACTATAGATCTCGTCTATGTCGGCATTACATGACCCTAGTGAGCGGTTAAATGGACCTCATCAATTATGGATGCCCTCAACCTTAATGTGGCCACTATATTGTGATATGATAGACGTGTCTAAATTGAACACAACAATAATTTGGACACCTATATGTCAGTGGATATATGGTTAG
This sequence comes from Polytrichum commune, assembly GCA_950295325.1. Lineage (NCBI taxonomy): Eukaryota > Viridiplantae > Streptophyta > Polytrichopsida > Polytrichales > Polytrichaceae > Polytrichum > Polytrichum commune. The sequence goes on along the minus strand of OX485808.1, from coordinate 36,004,072 downwards.
GTGTGGATCTAAGAATTGGCACTAGAAAGACATGTGTTTAAAAAGAGATTAGACTAATTGCTCAAAATATGCTAACTAATTTAAGTCCAATAGGCAACATTTGATTGGAAAGACTCACATAACCACTTAAGGAGCATGAGAACATTCACTTTAATATTGAATAAGATATTCAAATGAGCTAATATAATTAAGGAGCAAATGGCAATGGGTACGATTTGGAGTTGTTAATTGCCTTTCACTAATTCTGTGTTTCATATACTATAAGGAGAGGGTGCAGAGAACATAACCTACAATATGCATTATCCTTGTAAAAGCTCTCCCAGGACTTGTTGAATTCCTTATAAGTCCAAACAGACGGTGGGGCTTTGGTGAGAATTAATCCTCCTAACCATTGACTTTCCTATTTTGTAATAGGTTATGGAGGTCCTTTAGGATATTGGGGGGTGAATGTTCACAACTCCTATCAAAGGAGAGGGCTAATCGGGAGAGGGAGAAGATCAAGATGTTGATTGCTATTGTAGAATCTAGGGTTTGTTACATCTTAAACTCCGTATTATCAACATATATAATGTCACTCACTCTCTAATATCATGTAACCCTAGGGAATGAATGCTCTTAGTTTAAATCTCGCTCCTTATTGTCAGATTTCTTTCCCTTATATCATGGGTTTTGCCATTAATGCAAACCGCCATAGAATTCAACCCACACCCTCACATTGCACCAATGCATGTGTCAATATGTGGATCTTCTTCTTCTTCTTCTCCTTCTTCTTTTCATGCCACTTGTTGAATAATTGATGCATGGATATGTCACATTGCTTGGGAAGGCCAAGTGGGAGGTTGACATGTGAAGATGGATCATGTGTTATGATACCGTAGATTTCTCACGGTATCATTTGTTCTAAACCTTAAACCCTAATCCTGAACCTTGTCTTCTCCCTCTCACATACATTGCACATCTCTTGGCAATTCAATCCACCAATGTGGGAAGCTCTTTAAGGAGTTGAATATGTACAAGTGCATGCAATACTCATTGTGAAGGTCACTTCTCTCTAATCTCAAATGCAAGCCCTATTAATTATGCTTTCTACATATCCTTACAAGCCGAGTTGTTTTGAATATGAGAACGAACATCAAGGAAATGGTGTTGTTGTAAGACACTTCCATCAATTGCCGATGAAGATATAGAAGCAATATATAATGCATTGGACGACAGTGGTGACTTCAAGGTTCGTTTCGTAAAGCGATTTTCAATTACTATAAATATTTTCTTAGCAAATACTGAAATTCTTCATCAAATGTTTGGAATTTTGTCCATATCGTGAATTTTATGTTGGTTGTCGTTAAATCAATAGGGAAGAATTTGTTGACCTTTGCAACGCCATCTCTTTGAATCTAAAAAGGCAAAGGAGGTGAACTGCATTCATATGTGCATTTGGATGATGTCCCTTATAATTCTGTTATTTTTCATGTATGTTTCTTGAGATGAATTTCTAGTGAGCTCAAATGTGTAGAATGTACGTCCCTCATAATTGTCAGTCAGTTTGTAAAAAAGTGGGTCATTTACACACGAAGGTTGATGTGGTGCTAAATTATAGGCTCATTATAGGAAGATCTAAGAGTTTGAGTTTCGACAATTTTGCATATAGGGTTGTCACTGTTTGGGAAGGAATTTGGGCATTATCGGTCAAGACCCTAGTGTTTCCAAGACAAACCAATTAAAAGTTGACATCTTTCATATGTTCTTTGCTAAATTAAGAAATATTCTTTAAATTCCTAAAAATGGATTAGATGAAGGTAAAGTTCTTCTCTTCTTTCTTAAATCAAATTACTACACCATGAGCTTCTTGTCTTTAATATCTATTTTTTGCAAAGATTTCAATATCATCACTTAATTATGGTCTACACATGACATAAATTAGCAGTGCTAGCAAGTTCCCTTTCACCATCTAAACAAATGCAATTTTCTACTAAGATTTCTACAAAGTACTTTGCTTAAAGGCCAAAAAAAGTATGATTCAACTTCTCCAAAAGGTTCACTTATGCGGACATGTACACACCAAGAGTCCACTACACAACTATTGTCATCCCAAAATCATCAAGTTTGATTCTTCTTCATCATCTTCATAAAGCCCACAATGAATGCCATGGCTACCCAAATGCCTCCCTCCTAAATCTAAAGCTTCCATAGCTTCACTTAATACAAAATCAAGATCATTCAGTTGCCCACCCATGAGAGAACCTAACCAATTTTCATCATCTCCGAAGTTCTGTAGATCCAAAATTGTATCATTCTCCCCACCACCCTCTTCATAATCTTCCCGATCTGCTCCATGTTGGGGTCTTGCTCCAAGATCCTATACAAAGTGTTTCCCAACTTCTCAAATTGCCCGATCGTAAATGAGCTTTGCATATGTGTGCAACTTTGGAAGATTGTCTATGTTCCATGTATGAAATCGTCAATTTCAATAGGACAATGTTACACTTTTTGTTAATCCATATGTCACATGCTCCACTAATTCTCTATTATCACGCATCCAATTTAACACTACAAACTCCATAATATCACATGCACTTTGGTTGCCACAAGCGTGATACTACATAGTTTGGAGTGTATTTTTAAATCAAGGACAAATACCTTGAATAAGTCAAGAGAGCTTAAAGGGGATGATAAAGCAAACAACTTATAGGCAACAAGTTCTTACTTTTACTCCCTGGGTAGGTGTTAGAAAACCAAGCCCGTTAGATCACATCAAGAATTGCCTCATCCAATTCAAAATTGTGAATCACAAAGATTGTCATTTCAAATATCAAAATCAAAGTTGAGATGCAAAAATCATAGGAGGTCAAATTGAAGATTTTTTTCTCTTTAACTGATACCTAGACACTCCCAATTGTGTTATCAACTACACTGATTGTGCCAGTTAGTGCATTTTACTATTTGCAGTTACACAGTGCTATAAGTATTTGATGCAAATACAATGATTTACCACACAAAGCCATATATGTTCTATAGTGAAGAACAACCTTTTGAACTTTCCTTACTAAAAATTGAGTAACTCCAAATAGTAGCATGCACTAATTGGGATGATCGATATAATGAACCTAGGATGATCATATTTTCGGCACATAAGTTAGGCCATTCATAACTACAAGCCTTGTCATATACCACTCCAACATTGATGTCCAATTAACTCCTAAAGACCACAACAGACACCGATGCCCAACCATAACAGTGTGCACATTTACAATATAATCCTCTGATTTGGGACACATGGACAATTAAAGATTCTAACTTGACAATCTTAACTTTACAAAGATGCCATCTCTATGGGCTGATCAACAATAAGATATACCAATTTTCTTCAATATGCTGCTGAATTGGACTGTTTTAAGTGATTTAGGAAGCGATTTCGCTTGGGGCTTTAGGGGTTGAGAAAATTGCTGACAGACCTGAAGGAAACCATGCTCCTTATGTGAAGCTACAACCTGATTACATTAAATTATGGGCTCCATGATACAAAGTGCAGGTCCAACTGCTTCTATGATAGTATACATTGAGTCTCACTATGGACTTCACTTGATTATCGGATACCTAGAGTTGCTTGTAGTTGTATATGTGCCTAATTCCATTTTAACTACCTCAGTAGTGGAAACTGGCAACATGAGAAGCAGATGCAGCTAAACATTAGGGTGCAACTTCCCCATTGCTTCTGTACAAGGTGCATAATATAAAATGGAAGTGGCTCTGCTTCCATTTTGAAGCTCCAAGCCTGCCTATCCCAGCTCTCTCATAAATCTCTCCGGTCAGTTGCTTCACTGCTACCATTCCGTTGCGCTATTTTCTGCGTACAAAAGTCAGTCCACAGGCATCAGCTTTGTTTTTTGACCTTCCAGTCGATGTACATCAATCCACTAATTTTACCTTTTCTCTGTTTCAACAGTCTCTGAAACTCATAAAGTGTTCTGTGTACACTCTAGCCCATTGGAAACAACCACAAGATCATGTTACATGAGCTTGTTGAATAGAGTTCCATTGGCCACTAGACTAACAAACATCGATCTCAAGGCCACAACCCAAATGCCAAACTCAATAGCATTCCAGTTATTTCCTGACAATCTACACTGCATCATGGTGTTTGGTGTCACTTACTATTTGGAGTTACATGATGCAATATATTTTTATTATTGAAATACAGCTTTTACAACCACATTACAAATGGGTTTATTGGACATTACAGGACATGAAAACCTTCACTGGATAGAAAATTGCATTCTAAGCAAAAAGTTAAGAGGACTGCACAACTTCAAATAAGCTGAGTACGTGATACTAAATACCACAAGAGTGTAGGCAAATGACAAGATGTAGTTTGATGAATCTGTCTCTGAAAGAAATACCTGCTTCAAAGCTTCAATATATTTGCCAATCTGCAAATGAAAGTCACAGCACCAGACAGGAACACATTAGTCCTTTAGAGGCTGAATTTGTGGCTTTTCATGTAACAGAGAAAATTAACCAGGTGTGAGGCAGCCAGTCACAAGGAACTAATAGAATTCATCCTCTTCTAGGAAACTATTCCCTTATAAGACATTACATGTTACCTCTTGAAAAAGAAATTATATATTTCACACAAGAGGTTAATCTTGACATTTTAAGGGCGAGATCAATGTTAAGCAGCATACCAGATGCAATCCTGGATGTATAGACAAAGCTTTCTCAAACCAAAAAAGTGCTGACTCAAATTCTCGCCTAGCAGCATAGCACAAACCCATACCTGCAGGACAATACTTCTCGTATGGTTAGTATAATCATATGCTACACTGCAATTTACAGTACCACATGAATAGACAAATTTTTAACCCTCAAGTTAAACCCTCAGACAAGAAGGCAAATAGAAATTTACCACTCAAGGCACCAAAGTGATATGGATTCAACTGGAGTGTGCTGTGACAATCTTTGATGGCGTCATCATATTCCTGAAAAAAAACTCATGCACAACAGTATTAGATGAGCATTCAGTATCAAGCATCAGCAAAGAGCAACCAGTTGAATGGTTTCTACACAAGCATTTTATGTTGCCTGGTTATGATGTAACTATTTAACAGGGAGACATAAGGTGGATGTATTACCTCAAGGAGATAATTTACAGTTGCACGTTTGTTGTAACCTTCTGCAAATGAGGGCGCTACTTCTATGATCTGCAGATGGTCGGAGGCAGAACCAGAACATTAGCCTTCCACTACAATAAACCTTCAAGGACCAGGGGTGTGGTTATATAGGACACCTGACGATTTGTACAAACCCTCAACAAGGATTTGAATTGATACTCTATTTGGTCTATGGTAATAAATCTATATTTAGCACAGCCTCTTAAAATCAGGAGGAGAATATATATATATATATGACAGCAATGATTAAATGTACATGGAATGTATTTTGAATCTAGGTTATTTTCCAAGCTCAAATCTCCCTATAATTTATTCCACATACATGTATGCTCTGATTGTAATGCACATCATAAATGGACTCATTATGGGGTCAATTTGAGACTTTTAGCTAAGTATATCAAGCAGTGATCTTAAACCCCTTTGATTGACAACTTGAGGCCCAAATGGGCCTTTCAGACCCATAAGGAATAAGGACTCTGTATGGCGGCCAAATTACAGCTTGATGGGGAAGTCATAGGCCTCAGCTACTAAATACAAGATGGTCTTCAAGATCAACCTACCTCAGTAAGAATATTCTTGGCTCTTTTATACCCATCTTTGGTTAACAAAAGCTCAACTCCATCCTGCCACCATGTCTTAATGTCAATTACTGAGTTACATACATTACATGCAAATCACAAGAACCTAATCCCCTAAATGAAGTTGAGTTATTGCCAAATCACAAAAAGAGTTGTACAAAAATGAAGCCAGAATAGAAACCCTCCACTATGACAAATTTCGATACATTTGCAAGTGAATGACATGTGGAAGAAATAAGAGTAAGAGATTCTGCCTGTAGCTTTCGATCGATATCCTCCCTCCCAGATCGCATGAATATTTTCCACATTGCCTGCAGATATATACTTGTGGCAGTTGAGAGACCACAAGGTTGCAGAACACAAGAGAACCATATGGAAGAACACAGAAATATTAACATTAGAAATAAAAGATAATCCTATCAAGTCAACTCCGATCCTGGACTTTTGACTTGTCATTCATGACAGTATTGGGCAGTTAATCCAGATGCATAGTCTCAGTTGCCACAGAGAAAATAAATCATTACTTAAGAATGTGCCAAGGGCAATCTCACTCTAATGGAACCAAGAAACTGTAAAATCAGCAAAGGTGCAAGTCCAGCTCACCTTCTCAGTTTGATCCACAATGAGATGATTCTCATCACGCAATCCTTCAAGAAGGACTGACAGAGTACGATGATCGCCAAGTTCGCCCATAGCCTGACCCAAACCCCAGTGAATTGATTTTGCAGATGCTGCAAACTGTCATAAATCTACACAAAATCTACACCAAATATGACTTAAATTTATGAAAATTTCCAAGTTCCGTTGATATACCATGAGTGCTAAGAAAACCAAAAAGTGAATGGATAGAGTTTCTGAGTAATACAACAAAGGAAAAGCACATGTACAACCCAAAGGGTAAGAACAATCAACTCACTGCAATAGCTGTCATCCTTTGCCCTAAGCTGCCATTCCTAGATCGGGTTGAATAGGTCAACAGAAACTGGTAACAACCCAACCCAAGACAATTTTGAACATGAGAAATATCACTATGTTGCAACATGGAGGCCTGCGCCTTTCAAATGCCCTTCAATTTCGTCTGCTCTTATTCACAGAAAGGACTTAATAACAACCTCTACACCCCTCATTTTAACACCAAACACCTCAAAAGACCACTACAACACTCATCTTGACATTTCTCAATGCACACCCCATCTTCCAAAATACACAAACAATCTTCTTCATGAAACTTGAACTCCTAGTCTCTTCCATATGACTGCCCTCCATGCCTATTTATCAGAAGTATGTGAAACGTTTTGCATATACTATCAATAATTCCTTCCATTTGTGGTGCATGCAGGTAGTGTTTAAATCTGAGTGAAGAGCAAGCTATTTTGGTTCATTGAGGGCCAAACCCAGTTTTGCACCTTGTGGCATGGCAAAATGAATTTGACCCTCAATGAGCTGATATAGAATGTTCTTTGTTCAAACCTCCAAGCATGCATCGCAAACCGACTGAACATGGAAATGTTGTATACAGTACAACCAACTCCCGACCAGAAGTCAAGTTGAGTTAGGGGATAACTCTACGACATGCATAATTTGAAGTATATCCATAAACATGGAACACTGCCGTACATCAGGTAACTCACGTCTCCAGCCCTACAGTATCAGAGAATAAAGCTACAATATTTTCCTTTTCCATGTATCTGAAGGATCAGTTGCTTATGTACCTGCTCTCCTGGAGTTAACCTAGACTTCAAACTCGCCAGTTGGTCCCTTAACCTGACAATCCGGGGGATATTGTCATGTAAGGCTGATCCTTGAGTGAAACAATTCATGTGGAGAAAAATACTACTTACTAATCGCATTGAAACTCTCCAGGTATGAACTTACTGACAGAATGATTGAATGTCAACACAAATTTCCAAAGGGTGGTGTATCATATAAATAATCCATTGAACCATACTTGGTGGTGTGTAATGCAACAATCTTATAATATGAGCATTATTATTATGAAACAATTTGCTTTGTAGTAGCATAATTGTGACACTGATTAGAAGAAAATAAGCAGTTAAAATGCATTAAAGCAAGAGTATATGATGTTACTTCAACATTTTATTGTCTCTATTTCATAATTTTGTCTCCGAAATTTTGTAATGGAAGAGAATTGGCATTGCAAGGGATTATCAAACAGACAGATAGAAGCAACGGGGCATCAAAGGTGTCACTAACACGACAACCACCTCGTCGCCTCTGTGTAGTTCTCCTCTGCCACTGCCACTCCTAACTGCCTGAACACATCCAGTTTCCAAAAAGAGTTACTAAGACAACAAGACCAAAATGAACAACTAGAACTTTCTAGAAACTAGGAACACATGCAGCTCATTTGGACTCTGCACCTCTAATTAGCCTGGCCTGAGAAAAAAAAAGATGCGTTGTCCTGTCCCTCTGTTACAGCACAAGATGTGGTCTCAAATTTACCTCTCTAGCAATTGCACACGTTCCCACACGCCCTCCTCAAACACTCCAAAGTCCGAATCATTGGTGACGGGGACAGTCTGCCGAACACCATACAAAGATGAATATATCTGGAAAATTCACTTCTTTGAGGTGGCCACAGAAGAACTCAATGCTAGTCAAGGTCAACAGGGACTGGAAATCCCTAATGGTAGGTCAGAGCTGTATCAACTACCAGAATTGTATGCTTTTAACCAATCTAATGGCAATTACCATCCCAGCTGAGCACAGCATAGGTAGGTCTACCCTAAAAATCATCACATTTGTCATAAACAAAGACAAGACCTTGCACCTACTAATTTCAACACTTCCCAATAACCCAAAAAGAGTCATAGATAAGAAACTCTCCACATACATGACAGACTTACATACCACATATTACATCAACAACACGTTTACCAAAGCAACAGCACATCATGGCCTTCATGTAGCTAACATCTAATCAACTACTTTTAAGAAGATCTGTTGAATATCACCCCCAACAATGCCTCAGTCTATGCCAATAATTCACTTTCACTTGTTCCTGCTATGCAAATCACTTCAAAGAAAAGCATAACATAGTTGTGCACAAATAGACAACCCCAGGATCAAGAAGCAAATACTTCAAATTGCTTCTCACAAAAGGTGTAGATGAATTGGTTTGTAACACTCACCTCAGAACTATCAGCACAACAAATCTGCCGCAGATGGCTTGACCTCCAAAGTGCAGAACCCCCGCTTTTCATGAAGCTTGATGTTCTCCCACCATTAAGCCCTGTGTCCTATTGATAACCATCAAACCACATCTTTCAAAACAACAAAAATTTACCCAGGCCAGAACTTACGGTTTATGTGTTAAAGGTTAAAATATGTTTATTGGTCAAGCTAACAAGCCAAAACATTTGACACCATCCAACCAACAATGTTTGGATGGATGAACATGCTTACTGCATGATGCTAAAACACCTCATCACACGCATTCGAGACATTCAATAAAGATCAAAGATAAAACGTCCAGGCCGTTTGATCCTGAAAAGACTGGCAGAATTAGAAGCAAAGACAAGAGCTCATCCTCATCAGGATACCACTCACTAAACTCATCCACATATAGACCTAAGAAAATACAATGAGATTGAAAACCCACATGTGTCCTATTGATGACCATGAAAACCACATCCTTCAGCAATATTTATACCCATGCTAGAGCTGCTGCTTTGCGTGTGGAAGCGTGAAAATATGTTCATTCGTCAAGCAAGCAAAACATGAAGTGACACCATCCAACCAACAATGTTTGGACGCAGGAATCTGCTTGCTGCATGCTACTGAAAAACCTCAAAAATATGCATTCAACAAAGATCAAAGATCCAAAAAAAATTGTTAAAAAAACTTCCAGGTGATCTCATCCAGACAACACTAGCCAGGTCAGGAATAGAAGTAAAGACAAGAGTTCATCATTCACATGTAGACCTAAAAACGAAACCAATTGAGAACTAACGACCTCAAATGTGCCTTTGCCATACAGGAAGGAGAAAATTGCTAACCTCGATGCGACAGCTGTCACCACGAGACTTGCGGTTCGTTCTCCACACATTTGTCACTAAGTTGCGTGGAAAAGATAATAGGGTGTGTCCCATACCTCTCAACAGAACATCGCCTTCCATCGCAGTGGAGTACACTGCAAAACCCCAAAAATATCAAAATCAAATTCAACACAACTCAAAACACTCGGGTTCCAAAATTCCCTATTCGATTGCCCTGCAAGAGTGACAAGCTTCCCCTACGTAACCCTAAGCGTCCATTTCGCACTCAATTCTCGAAGAATTCTCGGTCAGAATCAAAACCAACAACTCTACACCGCCAATGTGACTTCTCGAATCCCAAAAACAACTCTCATATCGCGAAATGCACGAACGTACAAACCCCTAAACGCAAAATTCACAGAAACCCACAACTCAAAATCCCAACAAAAAAATGGTCCCGAGCCTCGAAATTCAAACCTGCGCTGGGAGGGCGAGGTTTGGAGATCCGCGATCCCACCGCAGCCATCGCGAGAGCACGGGAAAAACCCCCAACCCCCCTTGGCAAACGCTGCCCGAGATGGAATTCGCCGTGGAAAAGCGGCAAGTCCGAGCTCAAATGGATCTGGCAGCACTCGGTTTTTGAACCGAGGCAACTTGAAGATGGTGCCGCAGTTGTTGCAGGTGATGAGGTGAAGATATTTGGCTGGGAGAATAATAAGTAACTGGCTACTTTGTTTTTTGTGATGGTGCTTCGCTTTTGTGCGGAGACAGTATGTCTCGGAAGGAGATTGCATTCTAGAGAGAGAGAGAGGCGAGCAGAGAGAGGGGAGAGAAAGGAGCCGGACACGTGGCGCACTGGAAGCCTGTGTTAGTGGCCAGCCTCTATAGTATCAACACTTTTGATGCCTTCGAAGGTGCTTAAGTTAATTTATTACCACACTATTTAAGGCCTAAGGTTAAGGTAGGTATGTGGGGCCTTATGTGCTCACTCTTCTTGATCGGAAACATATGGACGGATACTATGAGGACACATGTTACGATGAGATTGGACTACATGCACTATGTAGTTCATACAATTTTTTTTAATTTTTTCATAACATAATTCAAACCCATAATAATGTTGTGTGGGACCGGTAGTCTAAATGTGGGAAATATATAGGAATATTTTGTGGAATATTGTGAGTCTCACATAACATTGTTATAGATATGAATAATATTATGTTCTTTTTAGGGGGGGTTGTTTTATTTTGTCTTCCTATAACGTTTGCATCTCAACTCCAGTTTCTATGGTATTAACATTTTGGATGTCGTCAAAGGAGCTTAACTTATTACCACAATGTGAGGTCTAGGTTCAAGGTGGGTTTTGGGGGACTAAATATGTGGTAATTATTCTTAATCAAACACATGCACTTGAATGATGTAACTTATGGCTCAGGTTGGGATGGCTCGTAGTTATGGACAAATTCCACAAGGACACGTGTTACAATGAAATTGGACTATGTGCATTACATTTGATATTTAGTGTCATATGGTATTTTATGTCACATTGTAACTTTTCGGATGACGTTTCTTATGAATTAGTGAACAAATGTTGTCATGCATGATGGATGATTGAGATTTGGATGAAAAAACACTAGTGAAGTGATAGTAATTGCAGCATTTTATGTCTATAATCACCAAAAACTTTTACAAGGAATGACAAATAATGGTGGGTTAACCTTTAGTGTTGGTGACACTACACAGCAGAGTCATGGGGAGGTCACTCCATTGTAAAGTTGAACAACCACGTGCAAACACTTTACATGTAAAAAATCCTACTTTTTACATAACGCATCACCAAAATGGGTCAAACTTTTATCAAAAAAAATTCATGAGTAGATATACATGGTACCTATTATATAGTACAAAAAATGGTAATTAAATTTGATCATTTGTTTATTTTATAGAACGTACCGTTTCTAACTAGAATGACACAGAATTGAACTAAAAGTTTTACTAGACAAAATGAAGATGACTAAAAATTCAAATAAAATATACAAAAGATACTATCAATGGTTATGTGTATGTAGGAAAAATATCATAAATTTCAAGATTATCTATGGCATGTAATAAAGGGGTAGCAAACTTTGTTTGCACATGGTGTTGAACTTGACAATGGAGTGACCTCCCCGTGCGCGGTTTACAATTAGTATTGAGCAAGGCAATCATAATTGGTGACACTAAATATCAAATTGAGTGTAGTTAACACAATTTAGGGGTGGGGGCTCATGTGATCATCGAAAGGATAAAGGGAACTTTAACTTTGTCTTCCTATAATTTTTGCATCTCAACTCCAATTTCTATTGTATTAACCCTTAACTTTCCAAGCCCATGAAGATTGTTTCGAGTGCATTCACTACATGTTGGTTGTGGAATTTGCATGGACAAGTTTTGAGGTTGAGATGGGATTTGTCTATAGGATCTTGAAACATGGGAGATGAGCTATAACGAGGGAAAAAATGGCATGAATAACCAGTGGAGTTTTTAATTTACGATAATTGAACAAAGTGATGTACGAGAAAATGCCATGTTTTATCCCCCGAATAAGACCTTTGACCAATCAAATTCAGTTGGAAAATAAAGCGGAAGGCTTGTGTGATCCACTAGATGGGAACAAATGAGCAGTTGAGCATCTTCACGAACTCTCATACCAAAATGTCCAAACCACATTAGGATAAGCACTTTGCATTTGGAGTATGTAAACTATCCCATGTTTCTAACCACGTATATGCAAAAAAATCCTTAAAATTTTGAGAGTGAGTAAATGTCAAATGGAACAGTTGGTGTGAGCACAAATGTCGATTCTACATGAACATCCAAAAACAAATCACTTCCATCAAAATAAACATCTTGGATCGTTCATGCAAAGTTTGCATTGAAGTGGCAATTATTGATTGCAGTCAACACCCTCACATGAGCTCCCAACACAACGAAAACATGACCACAGCCCACTTTGACATAGTCTTACACAAGGTAATCATCTACAAACTGCACAACCCATGTATCTTTGAGAAATATCCATGTTGGCTTGATGTTTATGATTGTTTTGATTTTGGATGGATGAGGTAGGTGGGGTTAATGTAAGAAATCATCCATCGACCAAAATTTGGTTGCTTGGGAAGTCAAGGGTTAACACTTTCGATGCCTTTGAAGGAGCTGAACTTATTACACAATGCTAAATCTAAGCTTAATGTAGGTTACATGGGCCTAAATATGTGGTCACTTGTCTTAATCAAACACATGTACGTGAGCGGTGTAACATATGGCATGGATCGGGATGGCTTGTAGCTATGGACAAATATCATCCAGACATGTGTTATGATGAGATTGGACTATGTGATCATCGAAAAGAGAAAGGGAACCCCCACATAACCTTCACTTTGACTTCTTATAACCTTTGCATCTCAACTCCATTTTCTATGGTATCAACAAATTTGATGCATTCAAAGATGTTTAACTACTTGATATTTACGTCTAAGGTATGCAGGCCTTATATGTCAATCTTCTTAATTGACACATGTATTTGAGTGTTGTACTGCACTAGTTGGGATGGCTTTCAGCTATGAAGGACATTAAAATGACAATTTGCTACCATGAGATTGGACTATGTGCACCAATTTACATAATTGAGAGGGCCTATGTGATCGTCCAAAAGAGAAAAGGAACCTTGACTTTTTACTCCTTATGACCTTTGCATCTCAACTCCAATTTCTATATTATTAACATTTGTGATGTCTTCAAAGGTGTTTAATTGATCAGTGCTTAGATATAAGACACGTGGACCTTTTATGTCAATCTTGTTAACCGAACATCTATATTTGAGTGATGTATGGCAGGGGTTGAGAAGGCTTGTAGTTATGATCAAACATCAAAAGGATAATATCTTACGGCGAGATTGGACTATGCACCAATTGACACATTTGATGCGAGGGCCTATGTGATCATTAAAGGGAGAAATACAACCTTCACTTTGGCATCTTATAACCTTTGCATCTTACCCGAGGGTGGACTCTTCATACCACATACAAACTAAAGTAAGTGTAGAAAAGGGTTCTATTCAAGGCATTATTGTACGTAGTATAAACAAGGGAGAGGTATGGTTCATCTCTAGAGTTCACATTTTTAAATGCTATAAAGAAGTTTGGAGTAAAGATAGATGTACAAATGGAAGCCGTAAGGGTTAATGAAATTTTGACAAAAGATGTGCTAGTTTCATTTAATTTATGTTTTCATTCATTGTTGTCATATGGTAATAATCCCAATTGACTACCCTATTCATTGTTGGTAGGGTTTGCGTTTGGGTTCAAAGTTCTCCGAAGTGGAAGCCCTTGTTGGCTCCCTTGAGTTTTGCTTTCTAGATTATGGCTTTGTTTTTGTAATTTAGTCTTTGTTTCTTTGATGCAATCGACGAGTTAAAAAAATGTACAATTACTTTCTCATTGGAAAGCAAAAGTTATTTCATGATTGTAATAAAGGCTTAGTTATTTCATGATGTATATTTTGTATATATACTAGAGGCATTCACGACATTACATTGAAAAGCTTAGTATAAATACACGAGTCCATTGTTTAGCCTACCATTAGTATGTCCACATTTGGTTTTTGCTATAAATTATTCATATACAGGGGGTATGATTTCATAACGACCTATGCACATCATTTAGGTTTCCATCGAAGAGTTTACCCACCAGGGCTTTCCAACATCAACCTCCATGGTAACATCATTTTCAGTGATGTCACGGTATGCGGTGTCGGTGGCCACACCTTATCCATGGGATTTCATTCATTTAGATTTGAATGGATGAATCTTAAAAGTTTGAGAGATGCTCCTGAGTGAGGAGCCTCCTCCTTGGTTTGGCATTCTTGCCAAGTCAAGCATTGTGAGTGAATGTGTGGAGAGAGCTTGTGTGAGGTGAAGATTACATGTTTTTGCAATAAATCTTGAGTTCTTCTCCCCCCCTACTTACACTCTTGGATTCTCCTGTGATGGAATGAGAGATAACTTGACTCATTGTATGCATTTGAAGAGAGATTTAGAGCTCTCACAAGGGTTTGACTCTCTTCCTTCTCACTTGGCAATAATGTGGAGGTGTATTGTTTATGTGTGATTTTGCTACGTTTTAGTTGTATTTGTTAGTGGTGGTTGGTACTCAAGTTGTAGTGACACACGATCGCTATTTACACGACAATGCCTTCAAAGGTGATTATTACCATAATATTCAATCCTTTAAAAATATTTGGACCTTATAGGCTTGCTCTTTTTAATTAGACACCTATTTTGAGCCTATCGAGCGGTGTATGGCAAGGTATTGGATGGTTTGTAGTTCTAGACCGACACCAATAAGGGTCACTTCACACACGAGTCAAGAGTTGTGACCACAAAATTGTGAGAGCCCAAAAGAAAAGTGTCCAAAGGTTGTCCCATGACACCTTCAAAATCATGTAGTGTGGTCACGGACCCTCGAGTGTAGTGTGAAGTCATATGTGACCATGCCCTCAACCAAATGCTATTTCAATGAATTTCTATTCATGCATGTCCTCACACATGATAAAATATAATAAATCAATGGTTGTGAGCATTCAGAGTGCCATGGTCCCCTGATTTTGTGTTAGGCCTACCTCCAAGAGGTGGTTTATGAAAATAATCCAAGTGACCATGAAACATGATCCACTCAATGCCATGTAAAAATCATGTAGACTTTACATCCATCTTGCATTCACATACTCCATTGGTACCTCAAGCATAGTGTGAAGTGAACTTGGATCGGCTCCGCCTTTTCCACCAATGAGAGAGCTTGAAGTGTAATGGTCACAGGCTCTTAGTCTCGTGTGTGATGTGGCCTTAAGACATGTATCGTGATAAGATTGGACTATGTGCTCGAAATGTGAACATCGTTCTAGGTTCGACAATTTACATAATTGGGAGGACCTATGTAATTGTAGAAAAGAGGAAAAAGAACCTTCACTTTGACCTCTTACAAATTCTGCATCTCAATTCCAATTCTAGAATTTGAAATGACTAAATTCTATGACTCCAATTCTATGATTTTTGATTGCTAACTAGATAACACAATTCTTGACAAGATCCATTGAATAAAGTTGTATATGGAGTTGGAAATGTGCACTTTAGGCCCACACATTTTACGTTATCAATTGAATGTTGTTCTTAGTATGAAAGAAATTTTAATTCAAAATTAATATGGAGATTCCTTATCAAATAAAAGAATTCATTTTTGGTGTTTGTACTTTGCCTTTGTGCGGAGAGAGTGTGTAGAAGGAGATTGCATTTTGAGATATGTGACGTGCCTAATTATACTACTTATCTTAATTGGACACCTATAATTGAGTGTTTGTGATTTGGTGTGGATCCAAAACCGGATACCAAAAAGACACGTGTTCAAAAGAGATTGGACTATGTGCTCAAAATACGATATTGTTCTCTTTCTTTATTAAGAAACCTTTTGTAGCACAAGACAATATCAAGCTATCCAAATGTCATCTTTTCAGTAACAAGACAATTTGGCCTCAATTAATACATTGTCAAAGTTTTATCAATGAAATTGACCTATTTCAATCTAAATTGTCACTTGTGTACGCATGAAGATACATAAGTGTGAAAGGACATATGTATTGAAGAAATATGCTTACGACATTCCCCAAGACTCTCTAATGCTCACGATATTCCTCAACATTCCCCAATGCTTACAACGATCCCTAGAATTCCCATGGATGTTCCAAAGTACTAATCACATATGAACCTTTAAATACATGTGGGTCCCATTGCTTATGCACATTCATTATATATATTATGTGACAAATGAGGCATAAAATGTCCAATGACGAGCATTGTAGTCATAGCATGAACGTAAATTAACCCATAAATGAGTGATGAGATAGAAAAGGGAAATATACACTCAATAGTGTATTTAGTGTCATATAGTATTTCATGTTGGTGTGGTGACATTTCTAATGACGTCTTATGAATAAGTCTACAAGTATCATGGTGGATGAGTGGAATTCGGATGACATCCATGTCACTTTTAAGGACAACGCGAACTTGGTATATTCTGCATCCTAACATTTTGTAATGAATATTGTCATGAATGAATGAAATTAGTAATTGACAGTAATTACAACATTGTAAAAAATTTAATGCCCAAAATTTTGTACAAGGAATGATAAATAACGTTAGGTTCACATTTAGTCTTGTTGACACTACATGTGTGGTTTATAATTAGTATTGAGCAAGACAAAATGGACTTGGTGACAATAAATCCAATATTTAGTGTAGTGTTGGTGGCCAGAGTATTTGGAATCAACACTAGGTATTGATGTATTCGAAAGTTTGGATTGTTTCATATTGTCATATATATGAGCAAGACATGTGAGTATATAAGCTCAATGTGGTCTTTTTAAGCCCTCACAGTATACGTTTGTGAGTACATATGAATTGGATAATATACACATCACAATGTACAAAAAGTTGGCTATAACAATAGAGGTAACAAATACCTAAGCAATATACGGGGAAAAGGGTGAGGACCGTACCTGAACGCCATACCTACAAACCCTAAAAGCACTTGGGACATAGCCGTGTGGAGGAAGCCAACATGGGCACAATACCGCCTAATTTGGTATGTCCATATAGGAATACCCTAAGTTGGAGGAAATATGACCTTTGGTTCCTAAGTAAAGGGATTATGGTTAGGGAAATCTTGACCCTTATTTACCATAAAACAATTAGTGATCACTCATTGCTCAAGGTAAGTGTTGTCACGAGTGGGCCAAGTTGTGCATTAGTGTTGTGAAACAATAATGACTACACATTTGATGGCGACACTTTAGGTGCAAATATATTTCTTACTTCCATGAGTAGAATATATTTATAAAGATTGGACGTAGTACAAAAAAACAAATTTCCTTCTTGCTTTCAAGGTTTAACTTCATGTTTGTATACATGTGACATCTATAACACATGGAATATTGTTCCAGACACCTATTGTACACAACTAACCTCATTTCAATGGTGTTGGTTGAATATACATAGGTGAGGCAATTCCTTTAAGGATGCAGTCATAAGAGTTTGTTTCTAGGAGGAATGAGGTTTTGTGTATGTTGTATGGTACCATGTACAATGCTAAACTAGTAGAGAAGACTATGCCTTGATGGAGCGTGTCGACACGATACATGTTGCCAATTTCTTGAGATTTTTGGCAGAGAGTAAATGTTTCTATGTCTACGCAAAGCAAGTAAATAAAGTTTGCATGCTATTGAGATAAAGCAAATGTTGCCCAAACCACAAAACAATCTAGTGGTCATAGTTGGCTTTCTTTGCTACAATAGATGACAAACAACTTGCATGACAAAGCAAGTTTTGAACAAACTTCGCATTATGTTTTGTACACTAGGACATATGTACTGTATGGAGAACGTTTTAGTGTTGAATCACAGTTCTTCAAGCAAAAAATGGTGCAAGAAGTAGTGCCTTGCAAGAGGGTTCTCTCTCTCTCTCTCTCTCTCTCTACAAGCAAGTGTGGCATGTCGCTTGTGATCCTCCATTCTTACAATCATGAGCTTGTAAGCAAAGTAACAATAGGTTATTGAAAGAGCACTCTATCCCGTGCAAAAAGTAAGGCATGACCTAAATGAGTAGCACAAATGGATGCCCTTGTCATATGACAACAATGAGTTTTTTAAAGATATTTTGACTTATAAATTATGTACAAATTTAGGAGGCTTATCCAACAATATACATGACACATAAAGTAGATCCCTCTAAATCATCCAAACTCGCCAAAGCATTGATAATAGGTGCAACTACCTCAATTTCACACTCTTATAGGGATAGAAAGGAAAACAAAAACAACAAGAAGACAATGCATAATCAATTCCACGACATGACAAATGTGAAGCGTTCCTCTGCCACATGGCTTAAGCACAAACTTGTGATTGTACTAGTACAAAGTAGAAGCCCTCTTCAAGAAGTTGGCTCTCTTATTGTGCGCACACAACCACCTTTCAGTTCTCAAGCATCTAAGTGTTGCGGTCACTAACCTATTTGAGAGCCAATTTCCTTGCATGCAACTATCCATACACTAATGCATATCACATGGCATCGACACTACCTCCCCATGTTTCACATTAACAAGCACCACAATATTGTTTCTCTCCACTTAAAGCACACCCGTTTTAAAAAGGTCATCCATCTCACATCGGACCCTTGTAGCCTAAACATTCTTATTTTCAAGTTATGGGACTCCATAAATGTCATCATAGACTGAGAATTAATCGAGTGTGATCCAATTGAAATGAACTTAACATAAACCTAGAGGTTACATATTTTATTATAGTTGTTTCATCCTTCATGGACGAATTGACATGTATTAGGCATCGTCAAACTCACATATAGAAAATTGAAAGGTAAACTATGACTTGAATGTTGATTTTTAGAGAGGAAGAAAATGGGATTTAGAAAGAAAGTAACATGGATATACTTGGTAAAGTTGAGTTACGTCCAAGCCAAAACCTAGTTCTTGGACTTGTTTCTTGCACATTTGGATTGCTCATTGCATTTTTTTAAATTAGGGTTAGTTCACATGGGGTCCCGAGTGCCACTCAAGTTAGCAAGCCCCAACATGGAGGCAAGGTCCCAATTTTTTAGTCTCAAGAAAGCATTAAAATATTTTTTATTATCATTAAAGTTGGCTTTTGAATATTTTATGCACAAATGTTCATGGGACTTGTGTTGAGAGTTGGGTCTAGTTTTTTTGCTCAACCCAACTCTCAACACAAGTCCTGAGCCTCACTTCCAAAAAGTGTTGCCATGTAGGCATCCATGTCATACTTGGGACATGGGACTCGGGACCCCGTGTGAAGTGGTAAGGGTCACTTCACACATGAGCCAAGAGCCATGACCTTGTAATGGTGAGGACCCTTGACTCTCATCTAAAGGCCGTACCTTAGGTGTTGGGAAAGGCCTTTTATGTAGGCACGGGTCCTCAAGCATAGTGTGAAGTGAGAATGAACCATGTTGCACTTCTTGGAGATGGATCTACCGCAAATTCCGGTAGACCATGCACCCTTACCCACAACCTGCCATGTAGGACTCCATGTAGATTTTTCATCCATGAACTTTTCTTTGGACCTTTAGGCCTTCACCTCCTAGTGTGAAGTGAACTTGGACGGTCTCCGCCTTTTCGACCAATGAGAGCTCTTACATTGCCATGGTCATGGGCCTTCAGCCTTGTGTGTGAAGTGGCCCTAAGTCCCAACTTCCATGCTCTCGATGGTTGTGATTGCACGGATTGACCTCAAGTGACTTGGGACTTGGGACCCTGTGTGAACCGGCCCTTACATACATATTTACTTCAATTCATGTATTTATATGTAGAATCATCATTTAACTATGTTTGTCAACACACATTAGATGGAGAGAGGGGATTGTATCATTGAGATAGTGTGTTGCATGTTGGCTACTTTCTGAAGTTGATTTGACACCAACATTAGTTTCAAAGACTCCAAATCAATGTTCTCCAAGGCATTTGAAATAAACTAGCAACAAACCTATAAGGAGTCAAGTTTTTATCTTGGATGTATGAAAGGTACGCTTGTATGCGATAACTCACTCTCTCCCACATCAGACCTTCCATGGCTCAAAACTAGAAATGTATCATACATTCACAAGTCAATAGACATGCATATATGACATCGCAACTATTTGAAATATGACACTTAGAACTAGATAATCAATGTGTTTGACAACATACATAACTACTTACTATTTATTTTAATAAATGTCATTCCTTATTCAAACTATGATTTCTATGTGTATCATACATGAATCTACTCTTTCTCTCTTAGTACATTATCGATCCACATGCATTGAACACGTCTAAAAACTTCAACCCAAACCCATGGTTTCCTTAATCCTATGCTTTTACAATGTTAGCATGGGATTTGCCAACTTATTTAAGGACACCAACCATATCAATGTGATCTTTAAATCTAAATGAACGCTTTTGCTCAACGGACTTATTTGAAATTCGTGACTTATCAACCTTCGTTTTGTAACAATAAAATGATGGCGCATTGTTACGAGAGAAAGGCTCATGCCTTTAGGTGCTAGAACATGTGAGCATGATGTTTTGTGTAGAAGTAACACATATGGATCTATCAAACTATCCAATTGTCAAACTTGTTGTCATAAACTTGGGTTTTTGTTCCAAAGTGAAGGAGATATTTGAATTTTGAGTGATTTGAAACTTGGTCATTTTATGAACAAAGAATTAACATAAATACATCCTTAGAAAGCCCTCGAGAAACCTAGTCAAAATGGAGTGCACAACTTAGACATCGACACAAATCATTGTTATTTGATTGCTATGAAGGTGTTAGCATGTGTGACAAAAATGGGACAAAAACATTGCAATCAAGGGATTAAAATAGTGAGACAACTATTCACCACAATTTTCCATACATGCTATTATTTGAAGTCAGCATGATAATGAACCAACTATAGGTTTCTATCACATTTGGGAAAGTAATCGTATGAAGGATTCATAAGTTGGCTACCACACATGGATTGCAATGTAGAGAGAGAGAGAGAGAAAGAGAGAGAGAGAGAGAGAGAGATCACCTTGATCATAGCTCATATGTGAACTTAGAGCAAGTTCATAAGACTCCATTACCTTTATGTCCAATTAATGAAATATTTGATTTCAAAACAATTGGATCTTCTTTGAACCTATATATATTTAGCATTTATATTTTTTCTTCAAACATAGTTATTGAGTTTGTCCATCACATTTAACTTAGAGGTTTGATCATAAAATGTCATGAAATGTTGTCATACATGGTTATAATATGCGCCTGACAAAGTGCTGAAGCCATGAAGAGACATTACACTTGGCATGTGAACCCCTTGCAACGCAGTAGCTTAGGGCCACTTCACACACGAGACTGAGAGCCCGTGACTGTTACACTTCAAGCACTCTCATTGGTGGAAAAGGCGGAGCCGGTCCAAGTTCGCTACTTCACACTACGCTCGAGGGACCAAGGGAGTATGTGTATGCAAGATGGATGGAAAGTCTACATTGATTCTTACGTAGCATCAAATGGATCATGTTTCATGGTCATTTGGACTATTTTTTCAAAAACCACCTCTTGAAGGTAGGCCTAAGACAAACCCAGGTGACCATGGCATTCTAATTGCTTACAACCGTTGGTTTACTCTATTTTATCATGTGTGAGGACATGCATGAATAGAAATTCAGTGATATAACATTTGGTTGAGGGACCAATCACATATGGCTTCACACTACACTCGAGGATCCGTGACCACACTACATGATTTTAGAGGTGATTTGGGACCGCCTTTGGACACTTTCATTTGGGCTCTCACAATTTCATGGTCACGGCTCTTGGCTCGTGTGTGAAGTGGCCCTTAGATAAGGAAACCTTTAAAGTCTAAATTGGGAAAATGAACTTGCCGGCGGTTATTAAACTCTTGTTCAAATGCGAAGTAGCTATACCCTTGTTCTTCTTTTCTTCCATCTTGCTAGACGGCATAACTTGCCATATAATTCATCATAATTCCTCAAAAAGGAGTCAACATGCAATGTGGCTTTCTTTGACATCCAAGCTTAAGATTTTATTCATTTTTGGCACAAATTGAGAAATCAATTGCAAGAAAGGAACCAAAATACAACCACCTTGGCAGAACCAGCGCAATCCAAAGGGTAATCAAGAAACAATGCCCATCCAAGCTCAAGACTTGAGAAGATCTCGCTCCAATTCTTCTTAGTTCGAGGTCTTTGGAGTGCAAGAATGTATGAGATCTCTCATCTTTCAAAGGTTTGATTTAGTCCCGTTGCATTTTGTGATAGAAATTGGCACAAAGTATCAAACTTCCAACATTGTTGCTTTCTTTGCATAGCAAGATTCGTAATGAAAGTGTTTTTTCGAGGTTTGGCAAGCACTTCTATGCCATGTGAGAAAACCGGAACAAAGATATCCTCTAACCATGAACTAAGGATGGTTTAGGACTTCGATGGTTACTAAGTAGCTACTTAGCGGGGGTGAAAGTTTGGAAACCCTCTTGGCTATCTAGTAAGCGGGTTTTGAAATCATGGGCATCTCGGTTTGGGATGTTTAGTCCCTTTAAATGAATCAACCAACCTTGCAACACTATACAACTTTAGCTCAAAAGGGTTATGTCATGGTGAATGCATATTGATTCTAAAATTCAATGTGTATCAAAATTGAGTTTCATGATAGTAATTGCTTTGGAGTGGTCATGAGGGTTTAATGCCAAGGGTGGGTCGAACGGGCATTCCAATCACGATGATCACATGGTCAGCGTTTCTTCTCTCTCTAATTGCTTTGGAGAAAACCGAGAGCTTAACCCTAGGCAAATATATGTTTAGTTTATTGTATGCGATGAGCATGTTGAACATTTAGGTGCCAAAATTTGATTATTTTGTGGTCATACTTGGGTTTTTATAATTTGATGATTAGTACAATAATAGGAAACTATGCCAAAAAGAACTGCAACTGAAATTGGTTGTAGTTCTTTTGACCAATCTGATATGTTGTCGCTAAACGACTGCATATTTGTTTTTTGGGGTTTTAGCGAATGAAAATTCAAGAAATCAAGGGTGTGTAATGTACCGTTGGAAAGGTCATGAAAAATACCTTTCCAACAATATATTACAAACCCATATTATTTAAAATTGCAATTACAAAACGTAAAAGCAAAATCTGTATATTTCTACTAGTGAAAGGAAAGTGACCACGACACTTTGCTTATGTTTTCACTTAACGTGCATTGAACATGCTTATGACTTGTGATAATAGTGTTTCACAAGAAAGCTCACTCTCAAAACATCTTTCAACATTGGCTACAAATTGTGACCTTTGATGTGTCGGATTGTGGTTATGTGCAAGGGTCACATGAAACATTGTTTATCCCAACATTTTTCACTAAACTATTATTCATAGCAACACTATTCACTGTTCATACCAGTATGAATTTCTTCCTATCTTCCAAGTTTCTTCCTATGAAGGTAAGATAGTGAAGACCCATGTAAATTGCAAAAATATATAACGAAACACAACCATGCAACTAAGTAATGTCATGGTGCATGCACAATACAACAAATTTGAGTGGTTACTTACTCCAACCAAAGCCTTAACTGGATGTGGCACTGGACCATGAGGTTTGATACCTAATGCTAGGATGGATGACATGACTAGCACTTCACATTTCATGTACCATGTCAATATGCTCCACTTGATCATATGAACCCAGAGGTGTGCCCTAGAAGGAGATATGCGCATGCCCACGTGTCCGCAACAATTCAAAGTGTTCATCCTCAAGAAGAGACCATATTCTTTCAAGTCATTCTAATTTATGTGTTGCATGTTGTGGCATATACCCGTATACAACTAGAACAACTCGAAGATGAAGCAACACCATATTTCATGGTAGTGGCACCATCAAAATCCTCTATTCTATTCTATTCTACTCTATTCTACTCCGTGGGGAGAGAAAATCCGCCAATTAGAAGAGGTTGGTTATCGGTCCAAAAAGGAAACAAAGATAGCGTAACAACACCAAACCAATTTTGTTTAAAAGCATTGCTTTGGAGGTGACCTCGAGCACCGCCCCCCAAAAATTGCTCGTTCTTCGAAAGGACCTCCAAATTTCAAGGGTGTTGGGAGTGAGTAGAAGACTTCAAAATATCATTTTGGTTGGAGAAGTTGAATATGTATTCAACACACGTGATATTTGTGGAACGGTATGGAGTAACCTCGATGCAAATTGCTTGAAGGTCCCTATAAATTGACGTTTGGCAAGTGAACACAAAAGAACATTATTGCATTCGTAAATTGAAGAGAGTTTCGACACATAGAATGTTGATTAAATTGAGTCAAAGATATGGTAGTAGTGGGACCCAAGCTTACCATTGACCGCATCAAGGATGGGAGGAATCTAGTAGGAACATGTGCCTCATATAGGTTTACAATTGATTTTGTGGGCTCGTTGTCATAGAGGGCTCTCTATTCCGACACAACATCATTATTTCCCTCTCAAAACTTGCCATGTGTCATGCTTACATTTGCCCCTACCCACTCTTCCAATTCAAATACTTCATTATTGGCACATGTAAAGATGAAACATGGAACTCTTTATAGTATTAGACTAATTCAAGGTCTACAATGCTACATTAAATATGATGTTTATGTCACCAATTCTAATTGTCTTGCTCGATACTAATTGTAAACCGCGGTGTAGTGTCACCAACACCAAATGCTAACCCACCATTATATGTCATTCCTTTTGAAAATTCCCGGGAATTATAGACTAAGGTGTTGCAATCACTATCACTCATCTTGTGATTTCTCATCCAAACTTCAATCATCCATGACAACATTTCATCACAAGTTGTTGACAAGAGACGGTAGGGTTTCGGCCAACGGATGAACCCGTCCATCATCCACGACCACGTTCCTTCGCTTACTCATAAGAAGTGTCATCCGTAAAGCCACCATAGCGACACATAGAATACCATACGACACTAAACTATCATATATTAGGTGTAGTTTCATGGAACAAACGCACCCTTACTTCCATGAAATTTTTCTTGCGTGCCCGGGCCCGGGGAGGGGAGGGGGGGGGGGCTTGTAGTAGTGATTGGCAAAATGGATCCAAGCTTGCTCTTGATTGTGGGAGTCAAAGGGGCGATTCAAGGGGGGGTCGCAACCATGGCCGCATCATAATACACCTTTTTCCTCCCAATCATTCTTTGTGGGAGGGGGTCCGAGCCGGGCCTACTACATCATCAAGTGTGGGGCCGTGTGTGTGAAAAGGGTGTCGAAGTGTGCTAAGTACTTAGATATTTCGCAACCCCATGTGTGTGTGGAGATTGAGATGAGGTGTGTTTGATTCGTTCCATTCAAAGGGCCGCCCCTTGCATGTTGAACCTTGGCCTATCTTTAGGTGGACACCTGTATTTGATCATAGGATGCACACCATAGCCATACGCATTCAATAGAGAATCCGGGTTATGTATTATAAAAAAATAAAAAAATTGTTAACTATTATAGGTTCAATAATCAATGTATTGGAAAGACTTTTATGATTCTTTTGAAAAAGCTTTTATGTTTTGGCATGAAGTGAGAATTCAACTGCAAGAGAGCAACGAAAATGAAAGACTTGTATGATCGATTGATAAGAAGTGGAGTTTATTTTGACTTCAACAATGAATAAGATATATGTGTGAGTTTTGAAATGGTTTAGGAGGAGTTCATTAGGTGTGCGCACGATTTGGCGTTGCAATTCATCTCGCAACACTTGATCACGTGTTTTTATATTCTACGGTAAGTGGGTGCAGAGCTGAAAGGGTACGTTTGAGACCTGATGTTTACTTATTTATTGATGAAAACGGTATATAAAACACACTAAGTAGTCATATTGGTGATGCACTTAATGGTCTTAATGGTGTGGGTGGATGGTTAGCATGGAAATAACTAACGTGGGCCACTCTAATCGGCTAGTCGGCGTGGAAGTATTGCGGGTCCAAGACCCGCGTCACTGAGGCGGTGTGAACGCCTCCCGTGTGGCCGGGGGTTAGGAAGATCTTGGCCGTCGATTGCAATATGACAAATCTAAAGGTGTTCGGGGAACTCTATTGGGAACTTAGGGAACCCTTAGAATCCCACTCAAATGCTCTCATACAAATGGGATGAACAATGAAGCCCTTCATCTTGCAAACATTGATTTCTCATCCACCAAAATTTCATCCGTCAGAAGTTTTTCCTTGAGGTTGCCTGAGCAGTTTCGTTTATTGTAAGATGAGTCTCTGTGAGTGGATGGCTTGGACGTGGTCTGCCCACGAACACACACCCTCCATTCAGAACTCCTCAATGACAGGGTCCCAAACTCCGGGTCCTCCCCTCAGCAATCCTCGAGATTTCGTTCCAAAATCACGAAAATGGTCGCCTTACATCCAAAACAACATCAACTAAAATCATCCACATCCACATCAATTTCTTATAAAGAAAAACAAAATTCAACACGGGCCCATGCTAATTTTAAACTAGAGGTTTGGCATGGGCTGAATACTATAGTGGCCCACAATTCTCATTATTGGGAAGAAATTAAGGTGGGGTCTAGAGAATTATTGTTATTCATAACTAAATAGGACTACTTATTAGTGTACCAACCGTGGTTCGAATCCCAATGCACCCCCCCGCACCCCACCCCACCCCACCCACTACAGTCCACAGCACCAATAACTTGGTGAAAGTAAAGGGCCAAATCTTCATCCACCCCCTTCCCCTTGAAAGCCGGAATTTCAAATGACATACCATCTTGGATGAATGTATCTGTTCATCTACCATCTAGAGATGTGTGTACCTAGAGCATGGCTACTTTATCCTTCTAATAACTTTACCTACTACTAAAATCGAGGCTCAAGGCATAGTAAAGTTGTTCTCCACTTGCGTGTGTGTGTGTGTGTGTATGGATGGTGGGTCTAGGGAATTTGAAAATCCTTAGGGGGATGTAGACCACTTTGTCAGCCGTCCCATATTTATGATCTTCGACCCAGTTATTCCCAACGTCCGGGTATTCTTGTTAGTAACGAACACACACCAAACGAAATCGAAATATCCCACATAAACTGGCCCACGAAAATCTTAGGGGTTTACTTCATGGACCACGAAGTTGTCCCATGTTAGAGGGCGTTTTTCCATGGTCACATTTTCATGGTCTGTTTTCTAAGAAATATCATTCTTAAAGTCTAGGGGCCCCTGACTAGGTGTAAACCAGACGTGGACCAAGAGAAGCGACCATGTGTCATAAATTGAATGTGTCGGATTTTTAGAATTTTTAGAATTTTTCTTATATGTGTCCAAGCATTGCAGTTTTGGGAATTTCCTTCATGTTTGACCTTTTTCCCCTTCTTATTCCCTTCATTCCTTGTAACTATGGAAATGTTTGGCACCCCCCCCCAAAAAAAAAAAACGGGCATAGCTTTGCCATGGTCTCTTGACATTTGCAACGAATGACAGTGGATAATGTCGGCTTGAAAATAGGCCTCTTGGGGACCCCAAGCTCCATGGTCACTATTACATTTTTTTCTTGATGTTAACCAAAGTGGGCCAAGGACGAGGTCAATGGCCAATCACGTATTTTAGAGCAACAAGGGACGACTTCATGGTCCATGATGCAAGCAACCCCTTAGATACGTGGCCCTTCTATGGTGGAGAGGGGGGAACCATTGTTTACAAACGCACCTCTCATTTATTCGACGTGAAAACTTAACCCCTGATAGGTTTGTTCTTGATTCATCTCAAATGGCCTCAATTACATCAATATTCATGATGTTTAAAGCTACTTTTTAGTGTCAAGTCGATTAAAGACAATTATCCTCTAGGTTGCATTCTATTTCAAGGCTTTTATGTTGGATGAATGATAGGCACACCCATGTACTCTCTCTCTCTCTCTCTCTCTCTCTCTCTCTCTCTCTCTCTCTCTCTCTCTCTCTCTCTCTCTCTCTCGTGTGTGCACTTCCAACTCTACATGCAATTTTAACAATCTGGATCAAACCATGAACAGTCTCGTCCGGTTAGCAACTACAAATTATGAAGATTGTTGTTTCAAGTTTCATGATCAGAGTTCTAGATCATAAATTCAGGATCAAAGTTTTCAACACGTGCTTCTTCAACCGATCATAACATTTCCACAAATCGAACCTTGTCCAATTCATTGTTTACAATAAACGTATTGACATTGTTCACAAACAACACGCATATGTAAGACCGGTCGGACTTCGGGTCACTAGTCCGATTTTCAATCTGGTTTTTTTTTTGCAGATGTTTCATCGTAGATTTGCTAATGCAACACGAGTGTCTTTGTGTGAAATACAATTGGCAGAAGTTGGAGAACACCAAACAACAAATATCATCAAACAATACCCCACATACCTTAAAGGGCGACCACACATAAAGGCCCCACTTGCCGGAGTACTTGGGGGCAGTACCTATCCGATCCACCGTGGCTTGCAAGATAACTGACCGACTCACAATATGATGAGTGACACCCCCGTTAATCATAGGGGGTTGCCTTGTCATCTCATCATCCACCGCCGGTGGAGTTTTCACCTTCCACGGCCACAATTATTTGCGGTTAAAACCTCTCAAGAGGGTTTAGGGTTGCCCGACCGGATGAAAAGTTACACTTACGTGCCTTATAAAGAAGAACTCGAGAGCCTAATAACTAATGGGGGAAATGAGCATCCATGGCCTTTCGGATGCTATGACGACGTTGTACTAGATATTATACACGAGGAGTCGTGTTATAGATTGTAGTAAGGACAACAAGTGTTTGATATTGACTACAGTCTTCACCGTGTTGTGAGGGTCGCTTGTTATGTTTTATATTTGGTGTGTGTGTGTGTGCAATGAAGACACACGAATGTCTTTAGGAGATATGAGATGGTGAGCATTATGTATGGGATCGTGGTGTGATAGGGAGAAGCAAGGAGCATGTGATAGGGGTCCTAGTTGACATAATGAATCTAATGACGTAGGGGTTGTAGTTGAGATTGGCTAAAACGAGGGTAAGAGAAGTGGAGATTGGTTGTTGGATCATTTAACTACGTGGATGAAGAGAAGAGAGGAGTGTGTCACTTATAAGTAAAGATGACCTGATGTGTGGGTAGTTGTTTGTAACGAGTAGGAATAATGGCTTACACGTAGATTAGTCGCCTCAACACTTAGAAAACTGAGAAATTAAAAAGAAAAAATGTGCACATATATAAGAGGCCGACCTTCTCGAAGCGAAGTTATATGAACCACTAATTCAATGACAAGTTTGCACTTGCGCCACATGGCAGGTGTATGTGTATGTCATCATTGTGTGGATGTGGATCCCTTTGTTTTTTCCCATTTTGTTTTTCATAATTTCTCAATAGAGCACTAAATAATTTTGGCATGGGAGAGGGGCACTAAATTAGTGCTTATGAATAAATTTTTTTTTCTTATTTTTTGATAATTTAGGGGAACTCAACCAATTCACACGGGTGTTCTTCGATGGTGATGTTTCGTTGAGATACTTTGGGAGCCTGAGCATGGGAACTCACAGGGAACCTTATAGGGAACTCATAATGAACAAACACCCCCTATGACCGGTCACCGCCTCAGCATCGCTGGCCCTGTAGGGCCAGCTGCTCACCAGTACCCACCGTCCGATCTCCGTATCCAACGGTCAGATCTCAGCACGACGATCTGCGCGGGAAGTGTACCTTCTGGACGTTTTGGAATATGGCAGGCTGTGCCTGGAAAATTTCACTTGTGCTGCCCGCACAACCAGCCATTGGATCCGGTCACGGACGGTCAAGATCTCGTGCGAGTTAACCTAATCCCTCTCGGCTGGCCCCACCGAAGCGCTTGCGCTTTGCTTTATGTCTCTCACCCAGCCTCGGCCATAGCCAGTGTGTTTCGGGGCCGACTTTGTGCCCCTTCTGAGTGTCGACGAGGTGCAACACATATCGGCTCCACACACACTCGCTCCGCATTCCTTCTTCCCCGGATCGGAGCTTTCGCAAGCTCTTTTGCATTCTAGCGAGCTGCTCAGGGGCGCATTCTAGAAAGATTTGCTTCCGGTTCGTTAGTTCGATCTAGTCAAGATGAGAGAGATCTTGCACATCCAGGGAGGACAGTGCGGAAACCAGATCGGAGCTAAATTCTGGGAGGTTGTATGCGAGGAGCATGGCATTGACCCCACCGGAACATACCAGGGTGTGTCTGACTTGCAGCTAGAACGTATCAATGTGTATTACAATGAAGCCAGCGGCGGCCGGTACGTGCCCCGTGCGGTGCTCATGGATCTGGAACCTGGAACCATGGACAGTGTTCGCTCAGGTCCTTATGGCCAAATCTTCAGGCCCGATAACTTTGTATTTGGACAGACCGGAGCAGGAAACAACTGGGCCAAGGGTCATTACACTGAGGGAGCTGAGCTTATTGACTCTGTTCTAGACGTTGTTCGCAAGGAAGCTGAGAGCTGCGATTGCCTTCAAGGTCTGTTGGAGTTGCATCTTATTCTAGTCGTTGTCTGTTTTATTCCAACTCGCATTTTTCCTATTGTTGTCCTCTATTATCTATGCCATCACCTTATGTCGTCGCTGCCGCTCATTGTTTAGTGGGTGCTAGTAGAGGATGCTAATGGCATCTTTCTCTATGATGGATACAGGTTTCCAGGTGTGCCATTCATTGGGAGGAGGAACAGGATCTGGTATGGGAACCTTGTTGATCTCTAAGATCCGTGAAGAGTACCCTGATAGAATGATGCTTACTTTCTCTGTTTTCCCCTCACCAAAGGTCTCCGACACCGTTGTTGAGCCTTACAACGCGACATTGTCTGTACATCAGCTCGTGGAGAACGCTGATGAGTGCATGGTGCTAGATAACGAAGCTCTTTACGACATTTGCTTTAGAACTTTGAAGCTCATCACTCCTTCATGTAAGCTGTTACTCCTGCACAGCTATCTGTGCATTGACGTGGTTTTGTGGTTTTTGGCTGTTCAACTTGCTGCTCAGAGTTTCTTATCATCTTATGGATTAGTTTCTGTGGCTGTGATTATTAACTCCTTTCTTAACTTGTGCAGTTGGAGACTTGAACCATCTGATCTCAGCTACAATGAGCGGAATCACTTGTTGCTTGCGTTTCCCCGGACAGTTGAACTCCGACCTTCGGAAGTTGGCTGTGAATCTTATTCCATTTCCTCGTCTCCATTTCTTCATGGTGGGTTTTGCCCCTCTTACATCAAGGGGTTCACAGCAGTACAGATCACTTACTGTGCCCGAGTTAACCCAACAGATGTGGGATGCTAAGAACATGATGTGTGCCGCCGACCCACGACACGGAAGATACCTTACCGCATCAGCCATGTTCCGTGGAAGGATGTCAACCAAGGAAGTCGATGAGCAGATGATCAATGTCCAGAACAAAAACTCTTCTTACTTTGTTGAGTGGATCCCGAACAACGTGAAGTCGAGTGTTTGTGATATCCCCCCTACCGGTTTGAAGATGTCATCTACCTTCATTGGTAATTCCACATCTATCCAGGAGATGTTTAGAAGAGTCAGCGAGCAATTCACCGCTATGTTCAGGAGAAAGGCTTTCTTGCATTGGTACACTGGTGAAGGCATGGACGAAATGGAGTTCACTGAAGCCGAGAGCAACATGAACGATCTGGTCTCCGAGTACCAGCAGTACCAAGATGCTAGTGCAGAGGAGGAAGGTGAATACGAAGAGGATGGCGAGGAGGCTTAGATAATATATTGCAAGCCATGTTGGAGCAGGCCATGTTAGAGCATGCCGTTGTAAACAGGACACTCTGTTTCAATGCTTGTTTCTTGGGGCGTATCTATGTAACTGAGTTTTGGAATTGAATCCACTTGTGATACTGCGATTCTTATGTGGATATTTGGTAGATAACTGTGTCGATACTATTGGTGATCAATATTTTTGTAACCCCTACATATTCAATATATATGAGCTTTCCTCTATTTGCAGTATTTGTGGTTGTATCACTTTTCAATTGGCGTTTGCCTGTAGTTGTTGCTTTTAGTTTTGCTTCATGTGAACTCATGGGTTATTTTTACGGATTCAGTATGGGTTTTCTGATCACTCTGTATGTCAGTAGCTTGTCAGAATTTGAAGACTTTTAAATTTATTAGTGAAGGTTGTACCAACGCGAAGACCGACGTACCCTTTACAGAAGGGAATGAAAATATCTTGAAGTAACATTCTTCGTTTGGTTTAATGCGCCTGGCAGGAGTATTCATTTCAATATAATACTTGAATATTTGGCCATTTTGGTCTGTAGAAATGTATCGTTTGAACATTGTCATCGAGTTCTTACAAAATAGTTGGTATGGAGGATGATTCTGTGTAATGTTGGAGAAATGTAACGATTATGTGTTGTGGAAATTCCTAGTCTGGAAGAGAAGTGATTGCATTCCGGCTTGGTCTAAAAGAAGCTGCGAGACCTTTTCTGTATGTCGTCTTTGATGAACGATGAAGGAATAACATTAGTTTGAAGAGAATTTCAGGTGATGTACATTGCTGTCTAGAGCCTATATATATGTTTGCAAGTGACACTGTTTGATTCACTTCTAGTTGAATTCTTATTGATTTGAAAAGATCCATTTTGAGCTCTGTCGGAGGCATGCTGATGCAAACAGGACACTCTTAGTTGTCTGTGCATGAAGTATGTAAATTAACTGGGTTTAGGAATTAATCAATTTGTGATTCTGCGATTCTAGTGATCACCAGGTATTGGGTTTGTGAGTTATTCGTATTGTGGGAATAAATGTCAATCCTCCTCATTTTTGGGATAACTAACAGTTTCCAGTGATGTATTACCATGACATGCAAATCTTTATTGAGGTAAACGGTCCTAATACGGTAGTTCATATTAACCGGATACCTATGTTTGGGTGGGTGCGTATGTGCATCTAAGTACGGACAGCAAATATATATCTGCTTAAAAGAGATGGACTTTGTGATCAAAATTTGTTACTTTTCCAGGTGCAGTATTCAAAATAATTTGAGAGGGACCCATATGATCATTCAAGAAGGAGAATCTTCACTTTGCTAATGAATAATGAATGTTGTATTCATGTAGCTCTGAAACTTTTGAGGAAAATGGCTACAGCTTCCATGCCGGTTTGCTAATGATCTTGTATTAAATGTGTGTTTAATATTCTAGGAGCAGTGGGTGCTTGAAGTGTCTGTTAGGCCCACTTATGTTATATTTTTCAATTTGAATCTTTCATATATTTGAATATTACAAGTTGCAAATGTACTTCAGAAGCCATGATATTGGTGGCTGCCAAAGAGATGTGCAAGTATCTGTACAACAAAAGCTATAACCGATAATTATTAGAGACTATATTTAAACATGTCAATATACACAAAATATAAAAAATATGCAATTCACTAGTACACATGCATTGTGTCATCAGTATTTACACGTGTTGTACTTGTATGCATCTCTACCACATGGTGGAGAACTATAGAAGCTAATAGAAATCTACTCTCTAGTAAATTGTTGTGGTTGGTATAATCTATTATTGCATATTATATATGTATATACACACACACACATGTTGTATTGTCTTGAATTTGAGCATATGATTGAAGATTGCATGAGTATCATTTAAATTTTTATTTCATGTGTTTAATTTAAAAATGCTATTTGTGCTCTTACACCTACTTTAGTATTGCATGTACTCTAAAAGTTCTAGGAGATAAATGCCTAAGGTAGTTGAGCCTTAAAGTGACATTTTAAGAAACCTTTTCTATTTTGGGCATATTAAATTCAAAAAACTTCAATAGATTTGCAAGTCTATACAAAGCCTACATAATTCTTTCCAACAAATAATAAACTCATATGCAATTAACAAAACTTTGCAAAGTTTGTTTAAAGAAATGAGCCTTTTATCTTGCACTTAGGGTGGGGGAGAGCTGATCCATTGATATTGGATTGCTAGGTGAAGATTAACCTTATTATGGGTGAGAGTCTTTTATTAAATGACGGTCTTGTCCCCCTTATGTGGATCACACATTCTTACACCTCCTCGTTGAGCAAATAGATCCTCGATTAGCTACTGTGATTGGTCAAAGTTGGTGGTCTCCTGAAAGTGTGCATCCGTCTTACATTGCTATTATGAATGGCCAAAGTGGTTCTAATTTGTAATTAATGTTGCATATGATTGATCACTTTTGACAATAACTTACTTGATGACACTATTGCACTCACTTGTTGATGGCTTAAGGATTAAAAATAGGTCTTGCCAATTTTAATGAAGATTTTGTTATTTTAAGACACTACAACCTAAAGGACTTTATAAAAGAGAAGTAATCTATTTCATGCCTAGAAGGAATTTGGTACTCTTTTGTCCAGTTAATATTTTATACAACAAAATGTAAGAATTATTCTTTTAAAGCAAATTCACATTGTCAATTACTAGACATGAGATTAGGTTGTAGACAACTATTGTAACCCTTTGCAAATAATATACGTGCCATGTACGTGACACTAATTACCATAGGCCTATCAAGGCATATTCATCTTATCTGGTCACCCTTCTTAATTGGACACTTATATTGAGTGGTATATGACAAGGCTAGTAGTCAGGATTAGACATAAAGAAAACACGTGCTATAATGAGCTTGGACTATGTATTTAAAATATAGACACTATTCTATAATCAATATTCCATACAATTGCATAACAATGTTCTATGGGACTAGGTCTGAATATAGAGAATTTTATGTGGAATATTGTTAGTCCCACAAAACACTGTTATGGATCCGAATAATGTTATGTGGGTTGGCCTAGGTCACTTAAAGGTAAAGCAAACCTTTGATTATACTTATTATTGCATCTATGATTGTGAAAATTGTGACAATGCAAGATGTGCCAAACAACCCTCCAAAGTGACTTACCACTTCATCTACCCCATTGATGGTTTGACAACATTACGAGCACCACATAGGATGAACCAAGTTAAAACGGATGGTTGCTTTGGACATTAATTTGGCTGGTGTAACTTCTACATTTCCACTTCGACTATGAAACTTGAAATGACAATCTTTGTGGTTCAAAATTTCCAATCGGTGGAGACAATTCCCGATCCGATGCCATGGTGGATGTGGCTACCTTGGGGTCACATGAATTGTGATGGGGTGTTGTTGCTTGTTTTGACACAAAAATATAAATATGAGGTTGTTTACCATGGAGGACTCTTCGTTTTGATAACAAATGAATACCCCTTCCTGATTCTGCCACATGTCATTTATAGAGTGGTTAGACCATTGAAATTCCATGTAGAAATTACATTTGGACACTAAGGTAGAGATTGCTAATTCTAATCCCTTCCTAAAAGCATCCCTTATGCATGCCTTCTAATCTCGTAATCATGCTAGAGCACACCTTAAACCGTTCAAATGTCTCCAATGCAACCGGGGGCCGATTTGGGTGATAAGACGGGCTGTTTCAAGAGAATGTGGAGTTGCTTTTGAATGAAAGTTGGATTGAAATTAGGGAAGCCTCAGAATAAAGCTAGGGGTGGGTTTTTGTTTTGTTTTGTTTTTGTGAAGACCATGTATGCAAAAGCTATAAGGGCTAAATTTTGTTTTATTTGGTGGAGTGTTTGTTTTAGTGTGGGGGTGGTTTTGGGAAAAGATGGGGATGGTTTTGGGAAAAAAACTGAATTACTTTTGGACAAAAAGTGGGGTTGATTTTGGATGAGCGCTGTGATGAAGTTAGGAACTATTTGTGATGGGAAAAAATGTGGTTGTATCTAGGAAGAAATTTAGATAGTTAGGGGTAAGTAACTTCAGATTTTTGGGAGCAAGCATGGTCAAGTATATAGAAAATATGCTTCGGTATCCTAGAACCATAAACTTTTTGGTGAAACGCCTAAAAGTGGTAGCATAGTGTTGTTTAAATCGGATTTTTGTTCATGGCACCATCTACTGTTGTGTTAGGTACTCAAATGTAGAATACCAAGATGAGATCTTCAAAACTAATTATTGAAAGTACTGCTCAAAAGGAAATGGCTAAATTTGGTTTTATCAATAGAATCCATGACATTCAATATTTTGAAGTTGGATTTTCAAGTCAATTAAATTTAATCTATTTGTCATATTCCTTGAATTCATTATAAACTTGAGGGCAACATTACAAAAACATCAATTTAATGTAATTGGAGCTGTGTACTTCACTGTGCTTGTGGCCATTTGTAGTATGTTCACATGATGTGGAAATTGATTTTATTTTGTTTCTACCATATTCAAGCCAATTTTCTAAACCAATCGTGCATACCACTAATCCAAACACAATTAAAAGATAGACTTTATCATTTTATAAAGTCTCTTAGAAGTGATAACCATCATCTAGGGTGCTTGAACGGTGACCCCTCTTTTAGAAAAAAACTTCTTCTAATTAGTTATAAAAAATGAGTTATGAAAGTATAACTCTTTTTTACATTTAGACACAAATGGTATCAATGGATTCCTTATCCCAATGCCCTCTTTCCAAGCATGATACTACTCTTTTGTATTGTCACACATCATCCATTACATAGGAGTTTCTTAATGATCTTCGATACAATCATATTTAGTGTCACTTCCTATTCAGAGTTACACCAATGCAATGATGTTTTCATGCAATTGTAAATTTTTATGAACTACAGTAACCTCCTGCTTAAGTACGCAACTTGAACATGCGCAGTTTGTGCGCACTTAGCTGGTAGGTGTGTACTTTAGGATTTAGGGTTTCCCAAATCGCTATCGCTTGTGTTTCGCTATAGCCGGTAGGTGTGTACTTTAGGGTTTAAGGTTTCCCAAATCGGTTGTGTTTCGTTACAATGTTGAAGAAACCAATCGGAAAGCGTCTCAATGAGCAAAAACATTGTGAAATCATCTTGAAGCTTAGCAGAACGAATACTCTGAGTAAAAGGGCTCTAGCCTGAGAGTACATCGTTAGTGAAGGCGATGTTAACACTGAAGAACTGAATGTCGGTTTAGAAAACGGAGTTATATTCTAGGGTTTTGACTCTCTTTATAAGCATGTTCTTGACATCTAGGATTAGCTGCTCTGCCTTGAAGTTCAAGCAGAAACAAAGGAAACATTTGATGGCCTTAAGAAATCGTTTGAATCATTTCAGAGCAAGATCCGAGCGGTCGGCCTCAAAGCCAAACACAAAAAAATTCAAAACTTACACCAAATGACGATTCACGACATGGTCAACTAAGAAATCTTGAACCCTAAATTTTTTGCCAAAAAATGCATACTTAACCGGGATGCGTACTTAAATGGGTGCGTACTTAAGCGGGAGGTTACTGTAAAGTCATTCACATTGTATAATGTCCATACAACCTGTTAACCCATTGTTGGAAAAAAATTGAAATTTGTAGTAAGAAGTTAGAGCATTGTACCAGCTAATAAGTGGCATTAAATACCTTTAGCACTGTAGTATTGTAGTAGGTGACAATTGTGGATATGTTATGGTTCTGAATTTTTTGTAACTATGATTGAGGCATGAATTCTTTCATGATGCTCATGTAATTCATCATGTGATAGTGTTCACCTCAAACTCAAATGTTGCAGGTTCTGATTCTTTGGGTTAAAACTTTCTTGCGAATTTGAGAAAATTTAATCACGGTGTGAGACATGAGCAAGTCTTGTGGAAGAAGCATAGAACCACTCACAGAAGCACAAAGTCATCAAATGGGAGAACTCAAGAATTTTTCTCAGTGAGTTTCATTGCTTTTGAGCAACGAGGCAATGGTTGCAGATCTTGCAGTCTGACCATTTTCAGAAATGGGTGGGGAAAACAAATTGGAGTTGGGAAGGGAGTGAAGAGCATTTCAGATGGCCTGTTTGAGATTTAAGGCAGAATTCTTGGGGATTTACAAAAAGGCGTACTTAGCTTTGTCAAACATCCAAGTTGGAGATAATATTCACAAAAGCAAATGACTATCACTATAATCTGGCGAGCATGTTTTTGTCAAGGATCTCATGTCCAAGTAGCCTTAAGTAGACTTAAGTAGAATAATTTCAATGTGGTCGAAACCTGAAGGTTTGCGGATAGCAAGTGATAGCAAGTGATCATACATAACATGCTACGATATCCAGTTCTTGCATTGGCTTCTAGAATATCAGAATTTTCTGGAACTTTTGGTCTGAATTATTGCCTCTGCAGGAGTTGAAGTGACTCAAGAAGTTTGTGCAATGCAGAAACGGGAAGCCTGTAGGAGTCGATGCAGATTGAATTTCACCTCCTCTGCCTTGAAGAAACTTTGTTTCTCTTAATTCTCCTCGATCTTCTTCCTCCTGACTGATTGCACTGCATGTCTGTGCCTCTGATTATGGGAATGATACTGTTTAATAGACTTTCTGTTAAGTGGACACAAATTGGAGTGTGGCTATCTTGCCCGAAATTAGCATTCGGATGCTAATGTAGAATGGTTCGACTCAACTCTAGATGGAGAGTAACCGATCACTCTCTGTCTTTATGTTAAGTTTCACTTGATATTGCAAGGATCATGACTTTGTGGGAATTTTCCGAAGCAGAGTGCTTCGTCAATCTGCTTCGCTTACATGGCCTGCATATGCATTATGATGTAACTGAGTCTGAAAGCATCCATTCTAGGTAATCTATACACAATGGAAGATGTGGTGGTGGTGGTCACTGACAATTAAGTGTATATGGACAAACCACTTGTCTAGAAATCATATGGGTTGTGCATTTGTGGGGACAAAAACATCAAACGAGAACATCAAAACCAACAACGCAACAACCATAACTTTGAATGTTTGTATTCCATGTTCTCCAACCACCATATTTGTGTAGTTTTGCGATCTAGTGTACGTCATATTTGGGAGTTGGCATTGTCTAGAATTCATGCATATATCCAAATATACTGATATCCTAGTTTGGTGAGGCCGTCGCCCCACTGTTCCCCACCATTCTTGCCTAAAAAACAAAAACATTTATGAGGAAAAAGGATCACATGACAAACAAAAAAGGAAAAAAAACAAACGTGGAAAGGTGATGAAACTACAAGCGCAAAAGGTGGGTATGCTCGAGGAAACATGGGGAAAGTGGCAAGCATTGAACCAAGGTGGTAATTCATATGCATGGGTGCAACAGGCTGAGATGGGTCCAAGCTAATCACATCTTTTGTGGGACAAATTATGATTCTTTTATAGGTTAAGCCTCGGGGGTAATAGTTGAAACCCTAAAGCCAGAGCAGCACAAATGGAATTGTGGTTAGCTTGAACTAGTTTAAACACTTCCACTGTAGTTAAAGTCGGATCATGCTACTGTACAATGGTGGACTTAATTTTGCATTGAAGCTAAACGATCACTGACTGTCTTCGTATGAATTAATATTTGATATTTCAGGGAGTTTTGGGATGGGTATGAGATTTTAGGAGTTTCATGAAGCAGTGCGATTCATGGAGCTGCTTAGCCTACACTGGCCTGCAGATGTATGCTGGAATTGAATGTGAAGTCATTCATTCCAGGTAATCACATTCCAAGATCGACCTCTCTTGTTATCTCTTTTCATATTCATAAAGTACACTCATCATCTGGTGTGCAGCTTGATCACACTAGAGCACCAAACAGAGACGTGATCTGTGAGGCATTGA
The DNA here is from genome assembly GCA_950295325.1 of Polytrichum commune. Lineage (NCBI taxonomy): Eukaryota > Viridiplantae > Streptophyta > Polytrichopsida > Polytrichales > Polytrichaceae > Polytrichum > Polytrichum commune. The sequence goes on along the minus strand of OX485808.1, from coordinate 35,964,047 downwards.
GACAAGTTCAATGATGCTGAACTCTTGCACTCCCGTAGATTCCAGGATACGGCGTATACACCATCCAGTACTCCACTGTTTGGCATGATGTCATATTTCGCCACATGTTCCAGCGAAAAATGGTTCTGTGGGAATGATTGATTGGTTTTCACAGTTGCCTGTGGATTGAGATCCTCCATGACCATTATCACAAGTGGAAATGCGAAGGGCTTACAACCTCGAGCACTGGAAGTGGTGATTGCGATCAGAGGAACCTAACCCCCCAATTGGAGGCAAGAGCCTTCCTGTTGGGACAATCAGGCTGCGTTGACTCGGCCTGGTTTGTTTTGTTTTGTTTTGTTTAGGCGTTATAAGCCTGCGTTGCCGTCGACTTCCAAAGAGTGGTCGTGGAATTGCAGGTAACCTGTCGATCGATCTCAACCACTTTAGATCATGTAATAGAAAAATGAAAAGGTCACACCAACAATTGGTTTTGTGCTCTTGCAGTTCCATCCTGCAATGTGTGTTTGAATGAGATTCTCGCAATATTGCATTCCATTCGAAACCATGACCTGATTAGGATTCTGGTGACCTTCATAGTGTTGAAGGCACTAAAGATCTGATCTGGTGTGGCCCACGCTATTCATCATTAACCTACACGAATTGTCTTGCAATCACTGGGTGGCAAGTAGAGGGTGGCAAGTAGAGAAGGTGTCATATGACACTTGGTGGTACATGCAGGCACTGTAATTAACATGGCTCCTCAATCTTAATACCTCACTAAACGAGATGTTTAGTGTAGCTGGAAAGGAGAGTATGATGGCAGACATGGCGCATGAAGGACGTTTAGGGTTGAGTTTTTGACATACTTGATATTGTTGGCTCTATTCTTGTACGGTGAAGGCTCTCCTGGCTTGTACGTGCCCAGAGTGTTCTTCGACGGAAACTCAGGAACTGTGCGATGACTCGTAGTTCCTTTCATTAATTTCGTTCCCCCTTTTAAACTCTGGTAACTCTGCATTTGGGAGAACAAAACTCCCATTAGGCTGGGATGCATGCATTTGAGTCACAGATTGAGCTCGACTTCCTGTTACATATGTCCAGAGAACTCTCCACTTTGGTAATTCAGATCTAAAAGGATCCACGGAGAATGTGTCACTGATGTGTTGAGAAGTAGTCTACCTCTTGTGACCTGTGAAATGAAAATGGATGGTATGGAGATTGTGGAATAGGGAATTCACCTGCTCAAGAATGCCATAGCCCATAGACTGCACTATGTTACCTATGTTGAATGTCTAGTGGTCAGGCTAAGCGATTTTGTTCAGGTGTCTATTCCTTATTGGATACAAGGAGGCACATTAGCAACCAAACTGGGTGACTATGCCAAGGCCTGACCACTACGTCCAATAATGAGCACATGTCGCCTTGCCAATAGTTAGAGTAGGTACCCAATACCTACCTTGCAGCTACCACATCTCAATAACCTGGGCACCTACTACATCGTATGGCAAGGCTCCTCACATCGATTACCTAGTTCATAAGTAACTTCAAGGCAGAAACACATAGAGGTAACACATTCAGGTAGTGCAGGATTTATCAAAAACATTTTGTTTAAGAAAATGGGTTCCTGCAACCTTGGGAGTAATTTGGTGCAACCGCTGGTTGTTATTGTTGGATCGGATTGTACTGGCAGCATGCATTCCAGGAGCGGGCACTTTGGGAGCTAGGAGACTGGATAGGTTGGAGCTATTTTTTAAGGAAGGAAGTCCAGGAGCAAGCTGATCTGCAATACTGTCCATTTGCATAGGCCCTCTTTCTACTTCAGGTGCCACATACATGGAAACTGGCGAACCCATCGAGGTCAGAGTGGCTAGACTGTGCACATCTGCAAAGTTGGAGCGAGGTGTGTAGTCCCTGTCTCTTTTCTCCGCTTCTTTGTCTTCCTGCAGAATCCAGATTTGCACATCGGCAAGCAATACATTAAAGCCTACACTATGTACGAGTGACGCGGTCAGACCAAGGCTACTCCACCAGGTCCCATCAGAATTCTAGGGTGGCATAAACCCAAGGCTTTAACCCGGATCCCATGGGAACTTTGAGGTTAAGCCGCATAAGCTTGGTAAAGTACTCAGATGGGTCACCTTCATGGCACCTGATTTCTGGTGCACCTTACTACCTGTGGTCTACCCAATCACAGTGGGGGTATTTGGGTGATTTGAATATATTTCAACCAACCCTGTGGAACCTAGGGGTTTGCCCTTGGGGGAGATAGGTGCCGGCCAACTTGACCATGCCCGCTCAAGGTGTTCACCTTCAAAAGGTAGCAATAGTTTTTGAAGGTCCACTAACTCTCATAATGGCCATTTTGGGATAACATATAGAGTTATACCAGCTCAAAAATGAAGCGACACCATAATTCATGTTGATGGCAACATTGGAGTTGTCATTCTTTTATTTATTTATTTCTTATGCTACAGGCGAATGCTGACACTATTGCCATCCTCACATTTCGAAACAAAAAAGCCAACTGCATGTTGAGAAAACCGTGTGATGGTGACTTTGGGATATATCACTTCATATGCATGTGTGCAATAGACCCAATGTAGACTAGTGCAATGTGAGAATCTAGAGGTGGACATCAGCAAGGAATCTATTATACTATATGCAACGGGCAGGTTTTGACACAATTGCCATTCCCAAGTTTCAAGCCAGTTGGTTGTCGACGGCTGTCGACATGTTGAGTGGATGGTGCATAGGAATGACCTGGGACACTGATTCATATGGTTGGGTGCAACAGACACAATATAGTCCTCGTACATTGTGACATGCAAGTTGGAAGGGAAACATGGGCAAAGCATATACTGATCACATGGCAGTGAGTTTGAAGCAGGTTGTATTATGATCAAGTGACCCATTTCATTTCAGATGTCTCAACAGGAGATCCTGATGGCGTTTTAAAGGTATTGTACCTCTTTGTTGGCACCTTTGAAGGTGTTGTTCATGGTGGTCGCAATGGGCTGGGGGGTGATTGCAATGCTCTGCTGATTGATCACAGTCTTCTCACCGTTTCCCTTTGACATCCTCATGGGTTTGATCAGGCACTGCTTTGCAATCAGTGCGTCATCTTGTACCACTGGCTTGCTTCACCAACACCAGTTTTTACATATCAGGAAAAATAGAGAGAATTTTAGCCAAAACCTAACCAACGCCTAAAATGGCGTCCACGACCCCTATTCGCCTAGTGAGGTTAAATTGGGATGAATCAGCAACAAACCTAGAGGGGGTATATTTTTACCATTGTTGGTCTCGTATATAGGTGAGTACATGGTATCAATAACAGTATACCTGTGGGTTTCAAAATTGTATGTACACCTGAAAGGTATTGAAAACAAAAATTCCTTCCAAAACCATACCCTACCGTATTAAAAAATGTGAAATCCCCATTTATAAATATCCGATGGTATAAGAAAAGACGATACCAGACCGACACTGGTTTACTGACCCCTGCCTTGGTAGGTGCCTTGAATTGACTTTGAAACCGTGGAGGTAATTAGAGAAAAACCTTGGTGAAGGTCCCATGTCATGGCTGCGACTGGCATTGAGAAATTCTTGCTGTAGCTTATCACTTTCACGCAACTCCTTGAAGTAGATATGCCTGAGTGCCTGTCTGGCTGACAGCCTGATACAAAATGTCCGAAGCTAATGGTTTCAGTCATAGTCAAATCCTTGAACCTTTTCTTATGGACCAAATTATTGCAGAAGAAAATTTGCTTTTGACTTTGAGGAATGTTGTGTTATGACTGTGTCTAATTTGGTTACTTATCTTAATTAAATACCTTTATTTGAGTTGAATGTGGTTAGGTTCTGATCTATGCAAGGACACCAACAAGACATGTGTTGTATGTGGTGTTAATAGAGATTGGACTATATTCTGAAAATTTGTTAACCGTTCTAGGCTCAATAGTCAACATAATTGGGGGGGGACCTATATGAGAAAGAGAATCTTCACTTTGACAATGAATGAGATGCTCATAGCTAAGACCTCAGATAGCAACTGCTAATCATCTTGCACTAATCGTGTGTTTCATTTTCTCGGAGAAGGTGATGCAGAGCTAAAAGTGTCTGTTTTAGCCATGCTTATTTTATGTGCAATCTCGCTGTTGGGGTCATGTCACTCAATTTTACAAATTTTGGTTTCAACTTGAGAGGAAAATGCATGGAGGTACCGGTTTTCGGGGTTGTACGCCAACAACTTGTTTACCAACTCGATGCAAGCTGGAGAAGCATGCGGAATCAGGCGCGCAATGCCTGTACCATCCTGTGGCGCGAACTTGAAGTCCGCGTGTTGTGATCTCCTGCTCATTGCAATTGATTTCTTCTTGGTATCAGCTCTCAAATACATCTATTAAAGGTGCCTATTTGGGAGTGGGTTACGGTTGAAGCCACAAGTAAGCATATTACTTACCTCTTCAACTTGTCCAGAAACTGCTGGGGTGGAGTGCCCAAAATTCTGTGTATTTTTTGTATCTGGTCCATCTCATTGTTCCCTGCCATTCATGTCCACTCACAAGTGACTCTGTTGACTAATTCTTTCAAACTTCCTGACACGCTGTGCAACAGTTTTACCCACATTTTGTACAACTGCTACATCTACAACATTGGTCATTATTCTGAAATGTGTATGCTTCTCTCGGGGCTTCTCTAGCATCTGTATTCTGTATTTCTTATCTTGCGCACCTACAGAATCCAAACACAGAATTTCTGAAACTAAGTTTTAGTTTGTCTAAACTGGGTTGCTGCCAGATTTCCCAGTGATTCTCATAATAAATCTGATGCGTGTTGATGACAGTAAAATTGTGCAACCCATGCCATCCCTGTGAACAGAAGAGGACAAGGGGCTATGAAGAACCTGGGAAAAGTGGGGAGAGGCTGACAATCTCAAAAAAGACGCACCCCACGCCCCACATATCCATCTTGTAGTTGTAATAACCATCTGTGAGCAAACATTCAGGTGCTCGGTACCTTCTCCCAAAAACCCACACCCATCTGCCGGTGCTTTACAATTGGCAACTCTGAATATGATTACCTATGATGCCTTTGTAAATTGTAAACACTTGTTCATTGCTACATAGTGATACTAAAGACACAACCGTTCATAGGTGTGTAACCTAAACATATATTTGGTATATTAAAGGTTAGTTTTTATAACCCAAAGATCATACGAACAGATGATTATGATATTGTATAAGTATCCCATTTCAGTCAGGAATGGATACTCTGGATCGCCTACTGATCATCAAATGATTGTCACAATATTTTTGCAAATTTTTGAACCTTGAGACTGCTAATATCAACACATTGAGATCAAGAGAGCAGTGCATACCACCGAGTAGAGATGTATTCTGTGTAGGGCTGTTTCGAATAAACTCCTCGACAGCTCCCAAAATCCGCAAGCTTAACCCCAAGCCCCAACTCACACACACACACACACTTATCAATGCACACGACATTTGTTCGTTTGGTTTTTGAGAGCTTATTCCATTGTTGTCTAGGGTTATCAAATATACTGGGTTGAAGAACCATGATGCTCTGAACTTTAAAATGTGATCTCTATGGGTATTCAATGTCTGATTGATGTCTATGGATTGCAGGTTCACCACTTGTTTGAGCAGGTGGTACCTTAAGAACATCATCCATAATAAGGATGTTTTCGGGCTTTATGTCACGATGAAATATACCATTTCGATGCATGTGGTCCATGGCTGCATCCCATCAACCATATTTAAAAAATGAGTCGATGTACATAATGTCAAACTAGGTAACAGATGTGAGGATGGCAACAAATGTCCTTGACTGGATGTAGTGGTCAGGCGCTCATTGATTATGGGTAATAATGTGCTTCCTCATATCCCATGAGGATAGACGCATCAGCAAAATCGCTTGTCTTGACCACTACGTCTACAGCCCATGCGTACCAATATCAGTCATGAGACTATAAAAATGCCAACCTTTCATCAACTGATACATGTAGCTTTTGATGCGGTCTTCGGCCATGTAGTTGCAACGGCCTCGAATGAGCTCGTAGATGTTCATCTCCATCAGCTCGAACACAAAAGCCAATCTTCCTGTGGGCCGGTCGCTGTAAATTTCACAATCTCCTACGTCAGCACAACTTCTTACAGCTTTCACGTCTGCTAAATGGGAAATGCTACATTTCAGAATTTCGTCAGTTATCATTGTTTGTTACTGCAGAGAGATTAAAATTACTTTTGAGGTAATAGAGAGAAAAAAGAACAATTATTAGCCAAAGCTCAACCTCTACAGGTCACAAGCCCATTTGGGTGACACCCCTCTAAGAGTACTCTGATTATCCCATTTAGTGAGGGTGGGCTCATAGTGCGTGTGGGAAATTAGCTGCTCACAGATGCAATTCTCCTCTATTGTCAGGCTACAAAACAGGCTAATGATGGTGGGCATGCGGACAGTAATTGGTCATATTTGGTAGAGATGGTCAAGTCACCATGCATGTGAATGTTGCAATTTGATATTTGTATGGGCCTAAACTATGAGCTGTATTGGTACTAGAAGCTTAAAACATGGTGGATTAGTAGATGGATTACTAGAGAACTTCCAGAAGTTTGATGACATTTGGATGCGGTGACAGCCTTTGTAGCGCTTGAATCTCTCGCAGGCTTGTCACCTGCCACATACATTCATGGCGTCACACAAACATGCATCATCAGTGTGATAAATCTATCCTATCATACTAAATTTCTTTACTCTTTCATCTTTTTGATACCTTCTAAAGGCCATGTACAATTTTGTCTGCAAACTGGTTGCTGACTATGTCCGGAATATTGGGAAAGCCCTGTACATTTCAGGTTTCCATAATACTATAAAGCAACACAGCTTCCTTTCTTAATTTTTGTTGTTGAATCATGCAGGCAAGCAGCGGATTCGAACCTGCTCTATGTTGACGAAGCTGCCCTTCATACATTTTATGGCCACGTATTTGCTGCTTTTGATACATTGCGCTTTCAGAACCTCTGAGAAGGCACCTTCCCCCTTCTTCGCTAACATGCGATACTCTGAGCTCAACAGGGGAGGATGTCAGTCAAGACCAAGATAAAAATCAAGGATACTAAAGATATGTCAACATGTCATGACATTTTTCTGTGTCGAATAGTAAGGTTTGCTGTATGTTAGATTTGATTGTTTTACTACCTAAAACACCAAAGATTTAGAATTCTTTCTGTATGTTTCCATGCTCATGGAGACCTAGAGTTCTACACAACATTTGTGCTCATAAACATCTGAACAGACAAACATGCCAGCCAGATGGGAAAGCATGATGTCAACCTCCCAGTGTCATGGCTAATCTAGGACACACAAGGTGGTACACAAAAGGTAGGCAACTCCCAACTGCCATTACTGGAATTTCTTTAAGCCTTCTATCAACTCAACGAGGCTCCTCATAATGATGATGTGCTTGCCAGCATTGACAATATTGGTCTGAATGCCAAAGACTGATAATTAAACCAGAAAAGTGAGGAGTTGTAAGAAAGGTACTTCTCCTGCATACTAAAGGAACGTTGGTGAGATTTATAAAGTTGGGTCGGTCAAGTTTTTTGGCCACAGGAGGCTTGCCGATCCCTGTGTTGGTGTAATCACGAGCACATAGAGAGGAGGCCTTGCTTTCCAATTTTAGCAGGCGCTCAACGTACTCGCTGCGTCCCGGGTGGCAATATTTCAATACTGGAAATGAATTCCAAGTGAAGATATGTGTTAATCTCCTCATCAACTTTCCTTACAACCTATCCATACTGTCAGCTGTAAGAAGGATATGGGCAACTTCAAGTCACATCCATGTTCTAGAGACCACTCGTCACCGTCTGGAGAGTTACAGGATCTGGTGCAATTTCATGTGATGTTGTGAAGGTCATTCTGGTGTTCCATCCGATGGCAATATGTCCAAACAATCTATACAGAGAATTTCTGGATTCTGGCATCTGAGCTTTCTAAATTGAGGATTGACACACATAAAGATTGGCTGATCCCAAATCCAGGTAGCCATTACATGCCACATCGATGTCCAACCTCCTCACTATTCCCATGAAATTCAATCACTCGATACTTCAAAGATGAATAGCATATTGTCATATAGTAAGGGTAATGGATCTTGATCAAAGGAACTTGAGGTTATGATACCAGATAAACACAAATGCAATATCGCAACTCAAGCAGAGTGTATCTCGAAAATGATTAGGCCTTGGGAGGAAGAACGGATTAGATCAGCAGCTCCTATCATCACTGGAAAATGATTGCCCCAATTACATTGGCAAGAGCGCATGCTCATCATTCAACCCACAAAGCCTATCTGTTTTCCAAATTCCAAGTGCCGACCAATTAGTTACAAAAAGAGAGAGGCAACCCTGGTGAAATGTCTTTCGAGGTATACTCTGCTTGAGTTGCTATGATGCATGCACTCATTCCTGTTTGCTCTGGTTTTCTAACCTCAACAACCTTAAAGTGAGCTGCATTACCCTTACTCTACGACAAAATGCCCATTGACATCTCTGAAGCATTGAGTGCATGGCGTCATGGGGTGATGATAAGTTTGGGGATCTGTGGGATATAATGCCCACCTGGATGTGGTGACGATCACACTATCCTTATGTGTGTCAATCTATGTGTGTCAATCCTCAATTCAGAAAGCCCACAATGTCGTGTTACTGTGAGAGGAAGAGGTTCTGATGGAGTCACTTACTGTGAATAAGTTCCAAAACCCTTTGATGAGGCTACGACAAAATGCCATTGACATCCCTCATGATAGGATTAAGTGAATGAACTTCATGAGGTGATGATGAGTTTGGAGTTCGCTGTGGCATATAATGGCTACCTAGATGTTGTAATGATCACCCTATCCTTAAGTTATGTGTGTCAATCTTCGATTCAGAAAGCCCACAAGGTCGTGTTGAGTTACTTCTGTGCGATGATGATGGAGTGACGACTTACTGTGCATAGTAGTGTGTCCGGGGAACGGAGCGAGAAGCTTGCAGACGACAGCACCCCTGAAGTGACAACGAGCAGCAGCTTGGCAGTGACAGACGGATGAGCCTGCTGGACATCGCGTTGTCGCCGCCACTGCATGCTGGTGCACTTACATCCCCAATCGGCTGCTGCTGTCCTCGGGATATCCCTCATTCCCAGTTCTCGTCACTAATTCTCCATCCCAGTTCTAATCGTGATGCCTTCTTCCTCCCGGAATTGCACTGTGCAAGTAAGTGGGTTGGATCATGTTGGATGCGTAATTGAGGATCAGGCAGAGCACAAGACAACTCGGAGCAACTCAATTGCTGTACAAGAAAGAAAGACTGTACAATATGTGGGATAGTGGCAGCCACCATCTCAATCTCGACAACTGTGCACATGCTTAACAAAGACAGGAAGCAAGATGATACAAGAATCTCACAATAATCAAGACCTTGTAGTCCTCCGTGGGGAAGCTCAGTCCCAAAGCGCGCTTCTCTCTCACTATTTCCTCATCCCAGTCCTCGTCGTGTTGCCTAGCTCTTCTCGGAATTGCACTGTCATCCCCTGGCGCCCTCACATCCCCGGTCGGCTGCTCCTCGGTATATGCCTCATTCCCTGGACACAATATCCTCCCCCTTTTGTCGTTCACGCTGACCTTAAGTAAGCTCGTTCAAGTTCAAGCTCAAGTTCCTCCGTGCGAAAGCTCTGACAGCGCTTTCCCCCTCACTCCTAATTAATCCCAGTTCTCGTTATCATGCCGAAGTCCGGAATTGCACTGTGCAAGTGGGTTTGATGATGTTGGATGTGTAATTGAGGATGAGGGCACAAGACAACTCAATTGCTGGAGAAGAAAGAAAGACTGTGGTAGTAGTGATAGCCACCATTTCTAACTCGACAACTGGACACATGCAATGTGAAACTGTACACACCCATAACAAAGACATGAAGCAAATTGATCCAAAAAAATTCCAACAATCATGGGAGTAAATAAGCCAAGGTCATTTGTGACATGCCGAATTCTGGGCTTGCACTGGGCAAGTGGCTTTGAGTATGTTGGATGTGTGATTGAGGATGGGGGCACAAGACAAATCGGAGCAAATCAATTACTGGACAAGGAAGAAATCGGAGCAACTCAATGGTGGTAGTGATAGCCACCATCTCTACTTCGACAACAACTTGACACATGCAATGTGAAACTCACACGCCTAACAAAGACAGGAAGCAAGATATTACAAAAATATTTCAACAATCATGGGAGTAAAGTAAGTCAAGGTGATTTGTGACATTCAAAATTCAGAGTGCTCGAAGCAATGACATCATCACGGTCTGACGAGAGAGGTGCAAGAGAAGATGAGTGCGACAGTACACCCTTTATACTGAGTTTGGCCAGGTCCCATCAACCAATTTCCCTTAAGGACACCATGTGGGTAGCACTAACGGTTCAAAGCTTCGAAATGCAAAAGACAAGGGTAAATTCTGAATAGATTCGAGACCTCCCTCGCTCACTCTCGAGCTACTCAATGAGTCCCGTAAGTCCTTAGTATTCCTGGACTTTCAATTTTATTCACAATATGACCAAAATTAGGAGGCATGGAGAAAGAAAGGAGTTCCTCAAGAACCAGAGCAGGGGGGGATTATTAAGTGTGTCCAGAACAGCAGCATCAGATTGCCAAAGCCACAAGTTACGAGACTTGGACAATGGCTGTGATTTCGAAGGTACAAAAAAATTGCTGTGACCACAACGCGACCAGTTGGGAAGCGGTTGAGCGATGGCGAGGTAGAGGGGGGGAGGCCATGCGGTAAAGTGGCAGCTGGGGAGATTTAAACAACAATTTACCGCTTGCCGAGCGCGCCTTTTCAACCCCCCAGTCGATCGATGTTTGGGAGAGAACCACTTCACACTCGAGTGGATGGATGGCATTTTGATGATTCTGCTAAAACCCTTGGAAGCACAGAAACCTTTCCTCTTACTTAAAAATACAACTAAATCCCTTGAAGCCTTCGTCTCTCAGAAGAAAATTTGGTCCACAAATTACATACTGTACATACAAAGGGGCATGGAACTGCAGTGGATGGATGGCATTTTGAGATTAGTGGTTTTCGTGAAAGGCGATATATTACAAACAGCTCAAACCCTTGCAAGCACATGATCCTTTCTTCTTACCTGGATACATACAATTAATTCCCTTGCAGCTTTCATCTCTCAGAAATATAATTTAGTCCACAAATCACATACTCTACGTACAAAGTGGCTTCCAATAAATTTAGACACTCCAGTGGTTTTAGTGAAAGGCGATGGACTACAAACAATTAAACCTTTTTTTGTCAGCAGAGACACCTGTCCTCTTGAATACATACAACAAAACCCTTGCATTACCTTTCCTTTTGCTCGAGTACAAACGAAAAACCTTGCAGCCTTCATCTTCTCGAACAAAAGTTGTCAACATACAAAGCGGCTTCCAATAGATTCATTCAGACCAAGGGCATGTAGAGACCACAAACTCAAGAAACCCAGCAAGTTATCGAAGTCAATCACAAAAGTGTGACACAGTAAGAACCTATCTTATAAATATAAGGATAATGATCGAGATTGACAGTATTCTACAAGGTTAAAGAGCTGCACTCAGTTACCATACCTAAATAACCTGAAACGTTCAAGCATATTTACAAAGTTGATCGGAGTCAACTGCTTCTTCAAGTGTCAAAAGTCTGGTTCGGTCACATCCTATACCTGTACTAACAGATTGAGCGTCATCCCCAACAAGGATTGGAGAAGAGTCTGGACATCATCATCCTATTCTGAGAGTTAGGCTAAACCTCAAAACATGAATGCAGAGAACAAGGGAGCCTTCAGAGTGTGCGACCAACGCAAAATTGGACAAATGCTCAACTACTGAGACAAGGTTCTTGAGGGGCTGTCCTCACGTCATGCCAAATTTGCAGACAGTAAGCCATCATTATGGGCCGAGCAGATTAGCAGTCTTCTGTGGAGCGTTGTTGGATTTGTGGCAAGGCATAGAGTTCCAAGTGAGACATTGAAAGATTGCAGGTTTACAGCCATGTCCGTGGAGGGGGCCTTCGCTGCACTGGTTTCTGCACAGGCAGGTGCTTCACAATGTGCCAGTCCTCAGGAATGCTTGGGATATCGTCTTCAGAGCAAGTATAGGCGAGCAACTCGTCAAGAGGAATGCTTGGCTTGCCCCAGTCCATCTCTGCAGCAAGGTTAACATGTGAGAATTAAATTTTCCTGAGACATACACTTTGCAAATTTATTATGCATTTGAGCTCCTCTTCACATTGCAGTCGCATTGGTGAATACACATCAACAACCCTGATTTTCTACTTGAAATTTGGAACCCTGCTGAAGGGGCCAGCCACATGTAGCTTGTGCTAAAGCTCAAGGTTGCAAGTTTGGTGGACCAAGGTAAATCAATTTGGGTCCTTGTTCGTGCCGAAAATGTTGGGGCTCCTGTTCCAAATTATTGTAGACTGATATCAAATTCAAGCCCATACTTGAACCTGTAGTCATCGAACTTGACATTACTACAAGTTCAAGTTCAGACTTGGAAGTTGAAAATTAATCTTAAAAAACGGGGACCAACCTTGAGACGAAGCTCCACCAAATCGGCACATGTAAGGGCTCATATTCTGTTAGTTAGGCCCCTCAAACTTACAAGCTTGAGCTTGAGCTCTAGTTGTTTGTAGCAACCAATGAGAAGACTCCCACTGCATTTATGAAGACAAAGAGGGAATTGGTCAAATTAGCGCACCTGGGAATGGTATTTCGGGGACAGCACTTGCAGTGAATTCATAAGGATCCATTTCCAGCACTTCTTTCATCTCCAAACCCTGTGCATACAATCGATCAATCATGCCCCGTTATCATTTTGCCAACCTGCATGCCCCATTGTACAATGTCTAGCACGGTATATAATGGTTCCAGCACTGTTTCGACCTTGATGATCGTCGCGAGCACCCCAATTGACAATGTCTGCTTACCGTCTTGCTGAATTGGAACCATACACCCGCACTACATCTTGTAATGTGCATTTCACTTTAGCCGGTTACAGATGAATTTAACTTGCAAGTAGTTAGAGCCACACAGGTACTACATACACATAGTCAATTTTGCTACCAACTTTCTTCAGGTTTTTGCATCAATGGAGAACTGGTAGAGGTATATAATTTGTGAATCTGTTGACAAGTTCGGACCGAGGTAGAGAGGAACTGACATCATCATTGTGGAACAAGAAGGACGGCAGTGGCATGCGGTATGCTCTTATTGCAGCCACTCGCTCCTCAATTTCTGCACTCACAAAACCCAAGAAGAGCACATGAGGTATTTTACTGCCCATGTACATAGTCTGCATTTGAAAACAGGTCCTTCAGTTCTCTCCAATTCATTTACAACAACACTACTGCCGAATAAGGTCAATGAAAAATGAGCCCAGCGCATAACTGGCTACCTTTGTCTTCTCGCTGTCTGCGAAGAGCATCCAGTTCATCACCAGTGGCGCCTGCAGTTTCCTCAATCCCCAAATCGGCCCATTCTTGCACAAGTTTCTCCATCTCCGGATCAGCAAGAGGGGCACTAAATTTCGCCCATGGTTTTGGCTCCTCCGACTTTGGTGTCTCCAATTTCGGCCCAACAGTCTTGGGTTTCGCCGGTGCCTACACATTCGGATATGCAATGTTCTGAATTAGGAATAAGCGACAGTCACCTAATTCTAATTAAGCCACACTTGAAGAAATGTATGTTCCTACTATTCATCATCAATGGTAAGGGAAGGATAGAAGTTCCAAGTCAGCATGTTGTACGCATTACGGCTATCCTTCAAACTCACCATGACTTTTGGTCGGGAGTTGGACGCATTACGGTTATCCTTCAAACTCAACATGACTTTTGGTCGGGAGTTGGTTGATTTGCATACAACACTATCCAACCTCGGTAGGTTTTCGGTGCATGCTCGAATTAGATGTGGAGGTTTGAGCGAAGTTCAACATTCTATATCGGTTCATTGGGGGTCAAACTCATTTTGGCATGCCAAGAGGTGCTAAAATAAGTGTAGCCCTCAATTAACCAAAATAGGTTGCTCTTCATTCAAATTCGAACACTACCTCCGACCATGCACCGCAAGTGGATGTTGCATGCTAACCAACCCATGGGAAACCATAGAGGACCAATTCCCGAAGGAGAGTCCCAGTGAGTTGAAGTTACAGCTCCAACTCAGTATGTTGTACAGTTTAATCTTGCGGCGGTAGTAGAAAGTTTTGATAATGCACTTCATACATATTTAGGTAGGCATACCTGCTTGAGGTCTTTCGAAGGAGCATTGCTCGGGGAGAATTGCCCTGGTACGGCATTCTCGTTAGTGATGTTGCGAAGAGGGACACGAGGTTTCACAGTTTTTGACGACGAGTTCCCGGAGTCTGAAATCTTAAGAGGTGGTTTGGAATTGGCGCCCACGGGTTTCAGGGCGTTCGTGATGTTGGTAATGTTCGAAAGCTTCTTCCTCTCCGGGTTGCCGCCTTGCTGTTGTTGCTTTAGGCCGCCAGTTTTGCCCATCATAGGCATCATCCCTCCACTGACCTGCATCTTGCCTGCTTTGGGTATGCGAACATGTCAGTCTCTATCATGTCAGTTTTTAAGGTGATATTGCTTCCAACAAACATATTGAAATCTTGGAAAAGTCGCATGTGAGTACATGAAAAATGGTCAAATTGGCTAGAATTTGATGAGTCCTAAGAAATCTGGACAAGTCACACACTCAAAACCGATTCGAAGGAACCCTTAAATGAGAATGTCAGTTGCAGAGAGAATGACACCAACATCTCAACCTTCCCAAGTCCTTCAACTCTTCCCCGCCAATAGCAGAAGATACTAAAACACCGATCATGTTCCTTTCTTTCTTTCTTGTTCACATTTCACACTTTGGGACATGAAATTCTGATGATTGTTCTGGTTTCAGTCCTAGGGTGTAACATTCTTCTCTCCTCTGCACTTATCCCCAGATACTTGTGATGACATCCAACTACACTATCTCCTCTTACCACGTCAGTATCTAATGGTACATCACCTCCTCCATGAGCTCTCATACCTATCACTTTCAATTATAGTGGAAAAATCTCTCTCACAGAAGCTCAGAAGAACATGAAAGGATCACTACATGAGCTTTCCCCTCAACTCAATGTCGTCCAGTACATGGCTATCTTTGGGCTACAACAAACTAACAATGCTCTCCTTTTCGCACCTTCCAATTTTGCAATTAACCCGCCCTCGTTGACTACGAGGGCCACATCAACCAAACGTAACTACTTCCTTACCAATTAGAGGTTGTACAAATGCAACGTGAGAACATAACCACACACGCTGAAAACACACAAACCACCCTAACCCGCATAACCCAATACCACATAATCACAAAGAAACACCCCAACACATCACTCTAATCAAATGGGGCAATTTCCAGAACAAATTTCAGGGCAGATTTCGAACCTGAGAGGTGAGGCATGGCAGCATTTTCGTCCTGGGGAGCTCGAGGTCTCACACGCAACGCCATCTTTCCTCAAATTGCAACACCCTCAGAAGATCCCAACGGTGCCCAAACCACGATAACCCCAAAACCCACAACCCAAAGACGCACAATACAGAGTGAAAACACAAGAGAGGAGCTCACAATCGCAGAGTCTCAGTGCTGGAGTACACGAAAGAACCGATTTCTGAGTCAAGTGTGAGAAGAGAAGATTGAGACAAGGAAGTGTGTGGGGGCAGCAATGCGATCGAAAAACGGTGAAGAAGAGGAGCAAGGAATGCGAGAGGGGGGTTGTAACGGCTCTCTTCTCTGCCTCGGGAGACGCTACGGTAGAAAGATAAAGAGATTGGTGTTGGAAAGAAACGAGAGTTAGGCGAGGTTGGAAAGATATTGGAAAGAAATGGCACGTGGCGGAAGAGGGAAGAAAGTTGCGATGGCAGGTGGTGGAAAGAAAAGTAAGGGGAAGGGGAAACGTGAGGAGGGAAGCAAGCAGTTAGGCCGTGGGCTCTACGATGTAAACTTTAAAGTTAAGTTACACATTCAAACTAATGTACTCGTGGCTTGCCTGGGTTCGTCTTACAAGAGTTGCTTCAGTTGTGGTTAAGAGCCACTTCACACACGAGACTGAAGGCCCGTGACCAGTGCATTCTAAAATCTCTCATTGGTCAAACGGGCCGAGACTGTCCAAGTTCACTTTATACTAGAAGGTAAATGTCTAAGGGTTCAAAGAAACGATCATGGATAAAAGTCTACATGGATTTTTACATGGCACATTATAAACAATATTTTGTGTCATGCCCATCTCAAATAGGTAGGCCTCGCGCAAATTTTGACAAACCATGTCAGTTAAACAACCGATATGGCCTTTGGATGAGAGTTGAGAGCCATCACAATTACATGGTCATGGCCCTTGGCTTGTGTGTGAAGGGGTCCTAAGCTAGAAGTTATGTCAATTTGCTTTGTGTTTAAACTACAAGGTAAGTGGCCGTAAAATGGTTGTGGTTAAATTACAAGTTCTGTCAATTTGTTTTATTTTTTGGTTATGAGGTAAGTGTCTGCAAAACAGTTGTCATTTGTAACACTGGAATGGTCATTTGTTTTGTTTATTTTGTATAGGAGGCCCAATATATAAGGTTGTTGTGGTTTGTCTTCTAAGTTAAGTCAATTTGTTACATTTTTGAGGTATAAGGTAAGTGGGCCTAAAATGGAAACTTATTATGATTATTGCACTTCTCATGGGATTTCAAACATGTGATAGAGGCGACATGATTCGTAGCCATGGTCATATCCCTCAAACAGGTTGATAAATAGATATGCCCACTTCCCGTGGAGACAAACATACGTGAAGAGTTTCTTCAATTTGTTTTGTTTTTGGTGTAAGGTGAGTGAGCCTAAAATATATATTTTTTTCAGTTATTCCACATCTTCTTGGATACCAAACATGTGATGATAGTGAGATGATTAGTAGTCATAGTCATTTCCCTCATATAGAATGATAGATAGATAGATAGATACTTCGGCCTCGTGTGGAGGCAAGCATACATGAAGAATCCCTTCAATCAAGGCCTTCGTTTTCTTTCATAATTTCTGGAGGTTAGGTGTATTTTATTTTGTCTCATCATGATTGGGAAGATTCAGCTTTCTTCTTATATGGTTATATAGGTCCCTCCCCTTCCAATTGTGTTGATTGTTAAGCTAAAGTGGCACGTTTTGAATGATAATTATTTCCAATTACTCGACCTCTTTTCAATTAAATATGTACCAGTGCATTAATATTGACAAATCCAAATTGAGGCCTTATCCAATTTTCTTCATAAAATTTGGAGCTCATCTAAAGGGGAAAAAAATTAATATCATTGTGAAGATATTGTTTCTTCTTAAATCATCATAGAGGAGTTCCTCTCCCCTCGGCCCCTTCCCCAATTGTAGGGTCAATAAGCTTGGATAATTTAAGAATATTTGAGCATGTAGTCTAATCTCTTTTAAACACATATCTTTTTGTGTATGTTTCTTAGATCCACACATGATCGCACATCACTCAAATATAGGTATCCAATTCGAATAAGTGGTCTAATCAAAATTGTTTATCAACCATTAATGAACACCATTCATTAAAACAATTTGTCGTGTAGTAATGATTCTAGATTATAGCTCTCAATCTTGGATCATTTTCCGGTCAAGTTCAATTCACCTTGGTTCCTTGAGACATTCTTGCAAAGAGCATTGTGGCTCTTTTTAACCCCTACGATGGTTGTAGTGGGTTGTGGATCGCAAACCCTCAACTAATTAGGATTGGCAATGGCATGAGGAGAGAACACCACTAAGGGCTAGTTCAGACTAAAGTGAAGAAGTGCACCAGTCAATCATTTTAGGGGGATGGAGCAACATAATTGGCTCCAAAAATGTGTTCTTCACTAGCCGGACTTACACTATGGCCAAGACTTCTCTGGTGGAAAACTTCAAGTATGGATGGAAAATTAACATGGTTGCCAACACGGCAATGTTTTTTGCTAGAGAAGTTCTCAAGAGATCAAATTTCTTGGCCAACCTCAAACCCTCGGACAAAAAACTTCGCCTCCAGAGAAGTCTAATTTTTTTTTAAATTTATTTCTAAATTCCATCTTGTCCACCATACAAATTGTTGCCTTGAGTAACCTTGTCTTGGGCTGAAATTTTTGATTGACCAGTGCACTCTTCACTGTAGTCTGAACCGGCCCTAAGTTAGGGTGGACCGCACTAAATTCAAATGATTTCAATTGACAATCAACCCCTAAATTCCTAAGAGGTCATAGGTCATAATATATGGCTTATGAATGACTCTTGAATGCAAAATCTTCCAAAAAGAAGGTGCTAGGAAGGTCACAATACCATAGCTCTCTGGCAGGTTGGGAAGAAAATAATTATTTTTAAAGGTGCCAAAATTTATGGGGAATTCATTTTGTTGAGTGTCCAAAAAAATAACATTCAAAGAGTGCCTAAAATCACAACAATGCAAGTGACAATCGCTAGAATCCAATAAAGTAGCATCAAATAACTTCAACAGTGTCTTCACGCAGCATCAATCTCACTCATGGTTTAAAAACAATACAAACATGAACTTGCTCCACAAGTCATGCTGACACACTACCATAAAAATGGGAATGAGACAAGCAAACGGGAATGAATGTCTAACTTAATTTAAATTACTTTTTGAATATGCCCGAATATAGAATATTATTTCTTGGGCTGCCTAACTTACTTTCTCACTTTAATTAATTATAAGGCAGAAAGGTGCCCAAGTTGCTAGAGAGCTATGAGTAGGTATCATAATGTTCCTCATAAGTTTTCTTGTCAATGGCGATGACCCCATTCCAATATATAAAGATGGTTGTTCACAAGAGATTTTTGAAGTCTAGAATAAACTCACAATTAATATTTTTGATAAATAACTATATACAATAATATACCACCATTTTTATTCAAAGTTTGTCAATTTTATGTGGACTCTTTTTCTTACCTCAAAGTGTGTATAAATATTTCTTGATATAATCTTGAAAGTTTGGACCATAATTTTATGCATATATTTATCGCAAATTCTTATAATTCAATGATAATTTTTTTTTTAAAATCTTGAAAGCTACTAAACATTGCTACCATATTGATGTGATCTTAAACATTAGTAACGACTTTGCTTTTATGTACAATGAATATTGAGGTTCAAGAAGCTTTGTTTTTCAATGATGTAAGGAAATGACAATACACTCCATGAAGTTGAAGGTTAAAGGTCCCAGAGGTAATACCTCATATCAAAGATGGAGTATAAGATAAATATTCAAAGACATCATTTAGAATCATCGTACATGAGATGATTGTGAACATTGATTTACAAACCACATCCAAATGGTTGGGGCTAGTAACATGGTCATCATTCTTCATGAAGTTCACTCATATCAAACATATTTCTTCGCAAATTTATTGTAAAATTTACAATTGTGTTCAAGTACTTTAAATTGTGTTTGATTGGTTAAAAATAAAATTTGCATGAGGTCATAGAAATGGCATAATAGGTCACTATGTGGAGAGAAAATTTGAGTGTTCTAAACATTTTTTGAATGCTTCACTTCTATGGGCAGATCCATCGATATACTTTTGGTAAGCTTAAGCTTTGTGGGATTTATGTGAATCCTTACTGGATATTTGAATTTTTTTTCTATTAAAATAAAATGGGAAAATCAAATATATGTTTTATTTTTTAAAGCATATATAAACAAATATTGACTAGTGAAAACACAACAAAAAAGATGTGTATCATATTATGTGAATTATAATACTATAAGAATCAACTATGCGTATTCTATTGGAGGATCATATCATACAATCCTATCATAAGATCTTATGATAGAATTCAACATGTTATACTTATATATTGTACTTGGATTTAGTCTAGTTTTAGTACTAGTTAGTCTAACACTTGATGAAAAAACTAAATGAAAAGTAGGCCACAACAAGAGATCTAGAATAAAAACATTCTCAAAAAGCAAGCAACCAAAATCTAGTCGATCATGTTTCTAAAGGTTATATATTAGATGGTTGAGGTGATATATTGACATTTTGTTATCTAGAAGATGACCACTTTAGTGCACTAAAATCCTTCTACTAAAATGATGTATGGTTTCATTTAAGATTTGGTTTTGTGACCAACATTGGGCTCACAAGTGAAATGATACAATTTAAGAAATGAAGCTTATGGCGGGACACCAGTGTCCCAAGTAAATTGGAGACTCCTTGATGATTGGTTTTGTGGTTGGAAGTGATCGAAAATAGAAACCAACTTCGAACATCAGAGAGTGTACATGATGTCGAGATAATCTCAATGCCACTTTGATCACCTTCAACCGATCATTTTTGATGTCGACACGGACTTTAGGGTTTAACCGGTGTATTATGAGACACCAGTGTCCCACCATAAGGTTCATATGACAAAGCTTAAACAACCTAAGAAATAACCATCAAGAAGGTAAAAAATGATCAATCTTAAATGCTCAAGAAAAGAAAAGAAAAGAATGATTATCATGGTTGTTTCACACATGGTCTCAAGTTTTAAGTCCCAAGTCACTTGAGATCGATCCATGTCATCAGTTGCTGAGAGCATGGAAGTTGGGACCTGCTGCTTCACATGAAATCCCAAAATTATAAGTCCCAATTATGACATGAATGCCTACATGCTAACACAACACTTTTTGGAGGTCAAGCTTGGGACTTGTGTTTGAAAGTTAGGTCAGGCAAAAAGCTAGAACCAACTCTCAACACAAGTCCCGCAAAATACTTGCTAACATGAATGGGACTTGGGACTTGGGACCCCATGTGAACGAGCTTTCGATGTGAAAACTCCCAAGTGTAAAGGGTCCATTCACCTTGAACAATCAATGAAGGCCTTTTAATCTTGAGTGTGGTTGAGGTGGTTTACTATAGGTTAACCCTTAAAGAACCAAGGTCTTTTTGGTAAAGCGAGATGGCTTGAGACCCGCTCGAAATAAAAGACTTAACGAAATTCAAGATAATGCACAACAATTCAAGACTGGTTCCAAAATTTCATGAGATTTGTTAGGGCTTATTCTGATCCATTTGTAGATATACAAAAATTTCAACCCCGTGAATCCGAGAAGTAAAAGTGGCAAACATCATAAAATATTCAACTACGGTCCATGGTCTTACATTTGAGTTTGCAACTATGAGCAAGAGTGTCCTCTCTCCCTTCTTCTATTAATGGTAGAATCCCGGTTAGTATTCTTTCAAAGGCACAAATATGGCCAATGAGCATAAATACATATGTATAGATGCATAACATGTCATGAGGATACATTGTACTTGGAAAAAGTATGAATAATAAAGTTGTAAGCCATCAAGCCCCACATATGTACGATAACAACCTAAGGTCTCAAGTAAAGGTGATGCTAACAATGTGATGGCCATACCTACCACATCCTAAGGAAGAGAAAGGTTGTATCAATCCATACCCTAAAAAATATCCAATCTAAAAGCTTAGAGTTAGGGTGAGCCCTTAACCAAAAAGATTAAGGCAAGTGCATTCGAGTGGCCACATAGTCTACTTCATGTGACAATGTGGGCAAGTGCTACATGGGGATTTGCTAGACCCGAGCGGTGTTGCATGAATTTTGGTTGGAAACACACGACCGCCAAGGTGTAGAGAACTTACTTGTGGAGTAAAATATTGCTACATGAACTTACCATACGTTTGTTTATTCCTTCCTTTTCTTGTAGTAATGTTTGATGTACGCATTTGACATTGATGGCAAGCGGGATATTGATGTAGACACCTTGTGTACATAACTAACTTCATATTTTATGATTGTTGGTTGTATGGGCACGGGTGAGGTTGTTCCTTCAAGGATGCAATCATAAGGGTTGTGCAATTTTGAAGGAATATATGCTAAGATGTTTTGGTTTCGTGTATTGTGAAGTAGTTGGAGAACACATGGTTGATTGGATGTATGAGCACAAATACAATAGCTGAAGTGCCTCGGTTTTGGTAAACATTGTCTGGTTCTTGTGCTTTGTAAGGATTGTACTCTGTATGTAAAATACGTACACGCCAAACATGGAGTGGCATAGAACCTAACGTGCATATCACATCATGTCTGCATAAGATCGCCAATCACACGAACCCTAGACCTACTCAAAACAACTAGCGGTACCCACCTCAGAAACACACTTGCGAAATTCCCCCTCCTCCCCACACCACTAGAAACACAATGGATGTGGCAAGCAAGAAATATACCATTGCTAACCCCCACACTATCCCTAAAATGTCTACACAAACTAATACTACATAATTTAACTAATCTTGAATAGATAATACACCCCAATGGCACACATCTAATGATTATTGATGAATTCAAATACTATTATAACACACCTACTAAAATAGGAAAAACCGCGCTAGACTACACTAGAACAGTGTTTTGTGAAACCCCATGTCACAACGACGTCCGGATATGTGCTTAGCACACGATGCGCCAAACACCTTGAAATATGAATATAAAATTCAAAACCATAACATACATACAAGACAACAAGAACATAATGCACACCCCCTACCTCCACCACCACCAGAAGACCAAAAACCACCCTTACACATTCTAAAAGACCACACACAATTCCCAATACACAACATACTAAAAGACTGCCCTGGCACATACAAAGATAAATACAAGATCACGAAAGAATACACGGCTTACCTATGCCAATGGTCACTACCAAATGAAATACATTATAGCAAATGGTTGCCGCAAAGAGAATTGTTCCCATGGAACAACCAAAATACCATAAACCACAACATTCTACTCTTAACGCAAGATTACACTTGCAAACAACACCAACACTTCACTAGCATACTACAATCAAACTTCAACCAAGAACAAACGAAAGACACAAGATATATCCCCTCACCACAAACCATACCCCTATGTCACATCCACACCAACGAACGTAACCCAGAAGGTGACATCGCCTACACACAAAGCACCATTCCAAGCCAACATGGTATATCACACATCTACGACAACATTGGCCGTCACTTGATCACCATCCCTGAACAGAGGCTACAATGGCTATGAAAACAATATCAAGCATCATTAATGGACCACTAAACCTAGAACCTCCCACGCAAGCATTTGAGACGGAAGTAGCATGGTTATATTAGAGATACAAATATAGAACATCCAAAATCAACCCTTTGAAACTCTCACAATACACGCTCCCAAATGCCATCCTTGAACACCTCATAGACTCCTAGATATCACACTCTTCTCCTCACCAATAAAATGTTCTACCACACTCAGACAATTCTACTCCCCATTCCCTCGGGATGGTGTGTTTGGATTAATAGGAATAGCGTTCCAACACAAATAACAAGGTAACTGATACACTCACCCACATATAGAAAACGAAGCCCAACAAGCCCTCCATTGGGCACAACTTGCAGCCAAAAATAACCCAAACATAGTTGCAACACTAATAACAACAAATCCAAATTGGTACCACAACCTTAATCCCCACAAAGGCTCCTTCCCGTATTCGCATGTCATAACACACTTCAAAGTTGACACCATCATATACGAAGAGCCAACAATACCACCATAATTACGAATTGAGCCTAGAATAGAAAACCATGCCAAAAGACACCCCAATGAACCGTAGTACAAAATGGTCCAAACTCACATATCCCCCCCCCCCCATCAATCACCCAAACCATAAATAAATATCCCACTCGTCATCAACCTAGAACAATGTCTACCCCTCAAAAATCCACCACAATTTTGTTATTACACAGATGGGTCATTCAAACCACCTAAAGAAACAATTCAAGGACACTGGAAACGTGAAAAGGCAGGATATGGCATTTACAATCCCATTAAAAACCTAAGAATCACATAAAGACTACTAGGACTACAAAATATATTGCGAGCTGAAATAATGGCCATACACCACACCCTCCACCTCCTCACCACCACATTTCGTGATGAACCAACACATATCTTCACAAACTGCCTCAATGTCTTATACCTACTAAACACACAAATCAAACACCCAACTGTGCATAACAACCACCCAGATAAAAATATCCTCGAATCTATGGCCAAAATGTTAACATATCGCACACAAACAACTACACTCCATAAAGTCAAAGCCCACACCAACATAAAAGGCAATGAACAAGCATATGTGCTAGCCAAAGAGGGGTGCGAACTAGATAATAGAAACGTTGCAACCCCATACAAACATGCACACCCTACACCATACTACCTTCCAAAAGATTGGTGGCACTCAAAGCAAGAGACACAAGACAAAGGCCCCATCCGACACCTTGGAAAATACGTCCTCAAATATGATAAAAAGCATAACCTAGAAGTTATAGCAAATCAAACACACCAATTACATAAGTGGCTTGAAAACGAAGCTATTGACAAGATATTATCAAACGACTTCTAGAAAAACCCCTCTATCACATATAAACAAAAAACGTGCCTAGTGAAATTCCTAACGGGACAATATATGCGCCACGTGCGGAAACAACTTTTCTTTAGGAGATAAGCCTACCCATCAAAGACATGTCTTATCTGCAACTCATCAGATGCAGACACATGGTTACACGTACTACTCAAATGCAAACAATCACACATTCATGCACTAATAACAAAAAGGCACAACAAAGTTGTATGGAAACTACGTAAACTTATCATATCAAATAAAATATCCAGACATTACACACTTATGAATGTAGGCACAAACAATGGAATACCCCAAGAAAACACAATACCAACATGGCTACTACAGTGCACATGCGGTGCCCAAAGGTGCCACTGCAACACGAGGTTGAAGCCTGCTCAGGGAGTGCACTATTCACTAAAACCAAGCATCACGTGCGTGCATGCCCCTTATTAAAATACCCCTGTATACATTTTATTTTTGCTAAAATCAAGCAATATACTTACAAATCTCATTGCTTCAAAATACATTTCCATACGTACACAAGGGTCCAAAAACAAATACAGAAATTGTATATAACATGTGTACAAATGTTTGGAAATGCAAAAATATGGCCCTATTATATGTATAATATCAAATCATGGATTTTTAGTTATAAAATCGTTACTTAGTGGATGAAAAAACACATGATTCTTGGTCCAGGTCTGACTTGAACGCGTAAACGCGTAAATGCGTACTTTACATATATTTTTCTATAGCCTCATGTATATCTACTTCTTGCTTAATAGCAATATGTCTCTTGTACGTGCATTTTGTACATGCTTGTTTTAAATAATACCCCTTTTGTGCACCCACGTGTATAAATACAGTACTTGAACAGTGCACTCCCTGGGGAAGCCTGACATACTATGCATCATAGGTCACCCGTACAATCATCCACCACCGGAAGCCCCTACACCATATATCACCATCCAATTTATAAAATTAAAATATTGCAATGATAGATTTGCTGCAGAAACTCTAAACAAGAAAACGGCAAAATATCAATCACTCATCAACAACATCACAACAAAATGATGGAATGTAGCACCACTTATGGTCCTAGCCGCAAGTGCAAGAGCTACAACACACATCCCATCAATGAAAAAATTGGGAACAAAATTTAAATTCCCTGTCATGAAAATCAAAAACACATTTAGACAAATCAACATCATTGCCATACAATATGTACACTCTATACTAGTCCACAAACAAAGGTTAGAGAATCAACAACCCATCACACACATGCAAGAATTGTCATATCTAAACAAATAGACCCATAACATGCCATGCTTGTAGTGGTACCACGACATTGAATGACTTCTGCTAATGACAGTCACATAATACCAGTTACCGGTAATGGCTATGAGTCACTAATGTAGTGTCTACTCCCTGCAAAGGGTAAAGTAGTTTTACAAGCAACTCCATTGCCCTAGGGCAAGGCCAATGATGTCTTACGAACATACACTTTATTCATTCCAGCATCCTTATGGAGACCGGAGTTCTTCTTCTTCATCATCCAAATGCCAATTATTGAAACAGAGTTGGTATTTTATGCATCCTTACAATTATGTAATGAAATATTGACATGGATGACTCAAATTTTGGATGAGAAATCACTTAGTAAGTGACGACAATTGCAACATTGTAAATCTACAATGCCAAAAAGAAATTACAATGCATGAGGAGAAACAACAATAGGTTTTATTTGATGATGGTGACACTAAATACAATATTCAATGTAGTGCCTTGAAAAATAACAAACAAGAGCCCACCCACCGCAAGGTAGGTAGTAAACCCCAACCTACACCAAGGGGATTTTTGAGCAAGGTAGGACCAATGGGCTCAAATTCACATCGGATTGCTTGACATTGGTTCTTTTTCTTCTGCCTTGAAAGATGGTGACCCCCCCCCCATGCCCCCGAGGACCTTTCGATCTGGAGTTGGAATTCATATATTGTTTTGTATAAAAGGTCCAAGTGAAGATTTCATTTCTCTTGGTCCTTATGATTAGGTTAAATTTGGACCTAATTATGGTGTGCATATATTGAGCACATAATCCAATCTCACCATAACACATGCCATTTTGGTGTCCGCTCCAAACTATGACACACATCTAGTATATACCTCTCAAACATGGGTATCTAATTAAGAAGAGCGGTCACATAAGACCCACATACTTTAGATACTTGAGATGGGCTTGGTATGTTATTATTTGTCAACAATCCATCAAAACAATAATTATTTCAATGCGGGATTTTTTTTAAAATTATTTGAAATTGTACACAAATTATAGACTATATTTAGTATGTATGAGAAATATCCATAAACTTGGAGTTTGTAACACCATGTAGGCCATAAAAATGGTGAGTTTTACAACTCATGTGTGTTATGACTTTGAGACTACTTAATTAGATTGTTGTATGACATGCTAGTAAACATTACTTAGCTCCACCGAGCGACTATGTGGGTCCGGGCATCCAGTTGAATAAATAAAAGCAACGTCAAGGTATAGTTTATACATAGACGTGAGTGGGAGCTTGTGTTTTTTTATACTGTGGTCATGTTTAACCATGCGTCACGGGAAGGGTACTTCCTCCCTCTCGGAAGGTGGGTTCCTTTAGTTTAATATGTGCAAGGCCTTACGTCTAGGGGGGGGGGGTCCTATAGGGGGGTTGTTTGTTGTCTAGTTTCCTTTTATTTAATATCAGGTGTGTGAGGTATTTAATTAATGGCAATTTGGTGTATTTGTTTCAGGAGTGTTCTAACTTTGTTTTTGGGTATTTTGAGTCAATCCAATTCTTGAATTGATCGTTTGTGGATGGCTCCTCTAACAGCAGTTGTGATAGTGATGAGGGGGTTGACTTGCCATCCCGTTGTTCTAAGTGCTTGTATGAGTGGGTTGTATTTAGTGGCCTCCTCATTGTGGGCGGTTTCAAGAAATTTGTCATGGCAATATGTGAGTTCTATGAATTGTATGACATTTGGTGTTAGGGGGCCTCGGCTATCAATGGGGGCACCTAGTACACATAAGATATATGGCTTGAGTTTAGTTAGGCATGTAAACTGGGGGTGGGGGTGGGGGGATGGAGCATGTGCATTGGAGTAGCCAATGTGGGATTGTGATGTCTTGAGGGTCTAGAGTTTTGGTTTCTTGCGTTGATGTGAGTGTAGGATCTCATGTGTTTGTGTATTGCGTTACTATGGAGGGCTATATGCAGTCCTTTTATGTGGGGTTTGAGCATGTAGAGAGTAAGTGTGGGCAAGTGTCTATGGCATTATTGGGGCATAGTGTCCAATTTGGGTTTGGGTGCAGAGTCGCCAAGAATATATTCTTGCAGTGGTTGCTCATGTATTGGGTGTTTTCGGAATTTCAATTTGTGTGATTTGAGCGTCTGTGATTATGGGGTTTATTCAAAATTGAATGGAGAGTTTGCGGTTGATTTGGTCGATGGATGTCCATTTATCTATATGTGTGAATTTGGATTGAGCAAGTCGTAATTCTTTAATCATGTGGTCTTTGTTGGTGTATGCTTGTAGGTTGCATACAACGCATGTGTATGTGTTGGTTGGGATCCCATTGAGCCAATACGATGTGGTGTGAGTTGTATGTATCCGGGGTGTGTTGGTGGGTTTGTTTAAGAAGATTCCATATTTGCTAATTGATCAGTGACATCCAATGGACATTATACCCCTTTCTTGTCGGGTTTCCCCCACATTCAAGGTTCATTCAGTCAATGCAAACTCTTATCTTTTCTATAATCTTTGTGAACCCTACTAGTTGGTTTACTTTCACCGTTGCCATAATCTTATTATTTTATGATTGACCTCTAGTATTATAAAAATAGTTGTTTAATAAATTTATGCCGCAACATTATTCATATCCATAATAATGTTATGTGGGACTAATATTATTCCACAAAATATCTAAATATGGAGAACATTTTGTGGAATATTGTCAGTCCCACATAACATTGTTATGGATATGAACAATGCTATGGCAACAATCGAATAGGTTGGTGCATTTTAATAACCAAGAACATTGCACAGCCCATTGAGAACTATGAGACCCAAGTTTAGACAATAAGGGACTCTAAAATTATGACTATGGAAAATGAGGTCCTACAACTTCCACCCACATCTTTTTAGAACTTGGGTTGACATTATAACATTCAATGGTCTATTAGTATCCTTCACACACACACCATGTTTAGTAGTCTTTTGGAGGAGTTTACGGATAATTTTGCTGCACCTCATTGTTTTAAGTTACAAAGTATCCATATAATGTAAACAATGTATCATGGTTAATGAATGACCTTTGTGTCATAACAATATGTTGATATTTTGATGGCAATTCAGTGCAGCAACACACAACTTTGTTGTCACTAAGATGTGATTCATTAGGGAAAAAAAATTAAAGTCAAGATTGCCCTTGTTTGAGTGTAAATGTGAGTTGAACTACACACATTTTAGTTGTGGTATTTAGTGTCACATACACTATTTGCGAAAGGGCCTAAATTAGATGCCTAAAGGTCTCAAAGGGTCATGTTTGTTGACTGCAAATATCGTACTATTCATCAACATAAGTAACTTTTGTAAGTGAATCATAATTTACATTAAAACATTTAATATAGCACACTGGGATACTTGAGTTAATAGATTCGAGGTTTATGCAAAGGGAAGATATTGTTGAGCATACTAATGGCAAGTGTCACGTGCTTTCATTTTGTTATGTAGGAGGAAGCTATTCTTGAACATCTTCATGCCAAGTGTCAATTGTGTGCACTTTAGTCAACTTGTAGACCATTGTGTAACATGGGCATACATCTCACAACACTACTCGAAGTGTAACCTAGCACTACTTTGAGTGTAACCTAGCACTACTTCGAGTGTAACCTAGCATATGCCTCAAAATAAGGTAAGTGACACTATTGTGCACTGAATACCATACACGGTTTACTATTGTTCTCAAACATGTACTTGTGTGTATTTTGAATACATTAATTATAAAGTATAAATAGATGGTACAACATGCACAAATATTGATTACATATATCTTGTATTTTGGTGACCTAGTGTACGAACTAGATCAATGCTTTTGCTAAACATAAAGGTAGATGTGCCTAATTTGGATACTTTTCTCTTTGCATCTACTTCACATAGGATATGAATCATGGAAATAGTGGGAGATGATTCCAAATTATGCCCATAGCCATTTGCCTCATTAGTTTTTGGATCTCATATGAATACCTTGTTCATATTCAAAGTAAAGATTCTTGTGCTCATTAAGTGGCCATATAGGTCCCCCCCTCTCCCCAATTCATGTCAACTAGTGAGTCTTAAATAACCAGGAAATATTGAACATGCAGTCCTATATTTTTGAAGCACATATCTTGCTAACGACCATTCTTTAGGTCCACACCAAACCACATACCAATCAAATATATAGGCGTCCATATTATTGTTGTGTTGGAATTAAGCACGTCTACCGTCAAGTAGACATGCTTAGTTTGGTTATTTATCTATATTGGACACCTATATTTTGAGTGTTGTGTGACTAGGCGTGACTCCAAGAATGTGTACCCAAAAAACATGTGTTTAAATGAGATTGGACTACGTGCTCAAACTATGATATCCATTCTAGGCTCAATATACAACATAATTTGAGGTGCGGGAGGGTGGGGGGGGGGGACTATATGACAACTTAATGAACTTGAGAATCTTCACTTGATAATGAAGAAGATATTCTTATGAACTCCAAAATTTATGAAGAAAGTAGTTGTGGCCTCAATTTGGATTTGCTAACTATCTCATACCAATTGTGTGTTTCATATTCAAGGAGTGTAAGAAGGGGTATTAGTTGAGGCATTAGTGTATATAGTATACATCAGGGAGAGGTATTGATTTCCACTAGTGTGTACATTTTTAACTGATATTAATAGTTTTTAAGTAAAGGTAGATGTACAAAAGGGGGTCCTCATGCTTAGAGAAAATTTTGACAATATTTTGGTTAGTTTCATCTAATTCACATTGTTCATCCATTGTTGTCATATGATAATCGTCCTCAATGACTCCCTTGTCCATTATTGTTAGGCTGCGCATTTGGGTTATAGGATAAGCTAGAGGCTCTTGGAGTGCTCATGGACTCCCTTGAGTTTTGCTCTCCAAATTATGGCTAAGTTGGTTTGCTCTTGTCTTTGTTAGTCTGATGCAATCGTTGAGTTACATGCTATGGATGAAAAAAAATGTTCACTGACATCCTCATTAGAAAGGGAACGTGGATCTCTCATGTAATAAAGGCATACTCAAGTCATGACCTATATTTTATATACACAATGGAGGCATTTATCACATTAAATTGAAAATTTTAATATAAATACACGAGTCCATTTTCTAGCTTGCCATTAGCTCATATACTTTCTTTTTTCCTCCATAAACATCTTGGATATAAGGGGTTGATTTCATAGTGACCCATGCATGTCACATGGGTTTCCAATGAAGAGTCCACCCCCCCCGGGGAGGAAGTGGGCTAGTCAGGTGAAAAAAGTAACCATTTAAGACCCATCTACCTAGAATAACCCAACAACTAAAACTCTTGCATCATGCCTTTATAAGGTAGACATGCTTATTTTAGTTAATTGTCTTAATTAAACACCTATATTTGAGTGGCATGACTCCAAGAATGAATACCACCAAAACATGTGTTTACTAGAGATTGAATTACGTGCTCAAAATATGATAACCATTCTAAGCTTAATAACTATCATGATTTGGGTGGTAGGGGGCATGGACTATATGACAAAATGAAGACGAGAATCTTCAATTTGATAATGAATTTTGTATGTGGACGGTGCCCATACTTGTTTCATATGAGCTCCAAAAATTACGAGAAAAGCGGCCACGGCCATGTTTTGGATTTGCTAACTATCTTGCACCAACCGTGTGTTCCATATCCCCGAAGAAGTGGGAAAGAGTGTCCATTTAAGACCCTTATATACCTTAATATATAACCAACCAATCAAAGGGCTTGCAACTTGCCTTCCAAGAGGTGGGGAGCCAATATGGGAAGGGGCGCTTAGTAGGCCAACAAAGGAAGCCTCGTCAGCTACTCGAAGTGGGTCCTACCACTGACACATTGCCAAGTAAGCAACAGTCTGCCCACCTGACTAGTGCCGGAAGTAGGTCCGGAGGCGACCCGAACCTCCATCTCCGTTACCCGAACCGAGCCCAACGACGTCGACGGACGGAGCCCTCCGTCCGGGCAACGATTACCGCTGGCTAGGCGATTCTGAAATATCCTACTGATGAAACAAAGAGTTTCTGTTTTGAGATTCCTTGTTCTTTTTGGGGGTGCTGCTATGACAACGAATAGCACACTATCTGTCGTCAGATTTCCAGATTGTACTACACTGGTTATCCTAATTAGTGTGTGTCAATATTTGGAGTTACATATTGCTATGATTAACTATTTAATGAGAATGTGTTATTAAAGTCAAGCAAAGTCATTTGTGTTCTATAATGTCCGCTTAATTCATCAAGCTTCCGTTACTAAAAATTGAACTCTTGAGTAACACGTTAGGGCTACTTCACACCATAGCCCTACATTGGGTGCCCATGCCCATGCCCATGAGTTTTGGGTGGGCATTGGTGCGATATTATTGTTCATGGGCGGGCATGGGCGGGCATGGGTGGGCATGGGTGCAATATTATTGTTCATGGGTGGGCATGGGTTCGATATTATAATGGGTGGGCATGGGTGATCATGAGATCATTGCAGCAGTGAGCTTAGCATTGCCAATGAATCGGGATACCACTGCTAAATTCAGTATAATCTTGTGGTGGAAGCTGAAAGGAGCCCCCACATTCCCCATCATGTCGCGCGTGGCGCGTTCGGTTTTGTGCATCCCTGCATCCAACTCCAAATCGGAGTCAAACTTCTCGGATGCAAGTAATATGCTAACCAAGAAGCGCTCCGGGCTGAAGCCAACGATAGTGAACGACCTTTTATTTGTCCGATCCAACCAAGACTTGGTGTAGGTGGGTAATACACATTACACAATTTTTGAATACATGGGCGTAATTTGAATAGCATGGGTGGGCATAGGTCGCTACTGATGGGCATGGTCTGGGTATGGGTGCAATTTAAAAGGAAAATGTTGGGCTCTGCTTCACACTATGGACGTCCAAGTCCAGAGGCTGTGAGATTGAATGTGGCCATACTTTGTTGAGAGTCCAAAGAAATGGGCTGAAAATAACCAATAAAATATGGGAATTGGAGCCTTGGGCAGGCATAGTGTGAAGCCTCCAAAGGCCAAGCCCAAAGTCCAAAGGAGGAAGGAGCATCCCACTTTATTCCCTATCCAAAACAACCCCTCCAATCTAACGGCCAAGATCTTGTCTGTTTTTTTTTTTAATGGAAAAAAATGACAGCCTCTCGACCATAGTTTGGGTTTCCATTCATGTCCGACCCAAACTTTCTTCGAGAGTCTGTCACCTTGATAAAAAAAACTATTGCCATGCAAACATTTTGGAGAGTGACGGTCTTTGGACTTTGGCCTTTAGTGTGAAGGGTCAAGAGGCCGAATTCTTGGTTTCTTGCAATCTGATTGGTGGAAATTGACAGCCTCTCGACCTTCACCCATAGTGTGAAGTGGCCCTTAGTGGACTTTGTAACTTCGAATAGTAACACACACTAATTGGAATAACCAATGTACATATACACATCATGGATTCGATTTATACCACAAATTAAATAGGTGAGTGGAGATGTAGAAGTAATTATTGGATGAAACCAAGGTCACATATGTGATCTTGGGGGAGAGGGGGGGGGGGTGGACTCTTTATACCATGTACAAACTAACGTGACTGTAGATAGGGGTAATTCTTCAAGACATTAGTTTACATAAGGGAATGGTATTTCTTTTCTCTAGTGTGTACATTTAAAAAGTTATTAATGTTTTTGGAGTGAAGACAAATGTATGAAAGGGGCCCAATGAGGCTTAGAGAAAAAAATTGACACTTGATGTGCTACTATAGTTTCATCCAACATATGTTTTCATTCATTATTGTCATATGGTACTTGTCCCCAATGAATTGTATATGTGATGAAGGTCTTGTTTTCATGAATCGCATTATATTGAGAAACTTAGTACAAATATAAGAGCGCATTTTCTTACATTTATTTTCTTTATATATATTTTTGTATACAAGGGGTTTTATTTCATAGTCAATCATGTACGTCATTTAGGTTTCCAATGAAAAGTTCCCCCCCCCCCAAAGGATGAGTTTGATAAACTCCGTCTTCAACATAACATTTGTGTATTCCGTAGTCTATAGTTCAATTGGGTTAACCCCCTCATTTGACTTCTTTTAGGGTGGACTCATTTCACAACCATCATGGTAATGAATTTGATCATTCAATCTATCATTCATTATGAATAGAAAAAAACTTATAAGTCTCATCTATCTCCATAAAATATTGACTAATTTAATGGCTCCCATAAAAGTTGGATGATTTGTATTGGGTAACATTAGTATATAAAAATGACTTAATTATTGTGTCAAAGTAAGTAAATTAGACATGCCCAAATCATTTAGGTAGACATGTGTAATTCAATTACTTATCTTAAGCAAACATTTTATATTTGAACAATGTTGGCTTATACGTACACTCAACAAGAACAATCATGAAAAAGATATATGTTTGAAAAAGATTGGATTACGTGCTCAAGATATGTTAACCATTTTAGGCTTAACATATAACATAATTATGAAGGGGGAAAAGCTCTATGACCATTTAATGTGCACAATAATCTTCACTTTGACAACGAACGAGATCTTTCACGTGACCTCAAAGATTATGTCCTTTGCCACTTGAGCTATTGACAACATGCCTTTGATGGTTACCGCACATATGTCCTCCATGTCACCATCTTCTTGTACATACTACATGTCCATAATTGATTGGGCGGACTACATTGCAACAAACTCTCAAGATAGGCCACGTCCGTAAAGATGATGATGAGCTTAGTACCAATGGAGCATATCCATGCACACTAAAATCAACCATCCATGATATCTTATGAAAAAGTAGGTGCAAGCAACCTTCAAATCGTTAGGGATCCATGCCCACGCCACATATCTTTAGGGTGGGTTCCCAAACAAAATTCCAAATGGAGCAATCCTATTGGTTGGACCCAAATGAGATCACATTAGGGAGGGTATTGTTGGACCCCGATTGAGTTGCTTTGGACATGGACTCTATGATAAACCCATCATTAGTGTGAGGGATTTGTTGGTGAAAGAGAGATATAGTCTTGGAACTTTTATTGATTTACTTTATTGAATGCTTTTGGCCATAGCTTGTCTTGAAAGACTCTTGATGCTTTGAACCCTAAGTTTCCTTAGGTTGTCGCTCTATTCTATAAACACAAAAAGAAGTCTCGACTACAACTCCATGCAATTAGGAGTCGATCCAACATACGATGAAGCTCTCACAAACCAATCTTTGAGGTCACCTCAAAGATTGTAGAGGGATCTCTATTTCAACCCCAATCCCAAGGATGTGTGGTTTCAACATGAACTCGTCCACCATGAAAGTGAAAACACAACAAACTATTTTTGTTCCTTGTGAAATGCTCTTAGACAATTTGGATTCATGAATGGCCTCAAAGACCATAAATTGGTCAACCCTCAATTTACAAGGGATTTATTTTCACTAGAGTCCCATCATCCACTATGGACGAACTTACATTGACATCACGAATCCCATATCACATATAAAGCATTCACAACCCTTACAAACGGGGACAATAAAACTGGTGTGTATTGAGAAACAAAATCCCTGAGCCATTTGCACTTTCGTCTACGGGCTTGATGAACAATATAATATTATGTATTCAAGCATGACTATCATTCTTAGTCAAAATGTTGGACACGGAGAAAAGAAATTATCATATACCAGCGAATCCCTCGTCCATCCGATACAAAAGCTGACCCCCCCTGTAGTGTTGTTACCAATCCATCTCAAATGATCTCAACTAGACTAACTCGGAATTTTTGAAACCAATTTTGGTGTCAAATCTACCTTATAGGATGCATACTATTTCATGGCTTTTATGTTGGATGAATGACATGTACTCTCATCTACGATAACTCCCTCTTTCCGTTGAATCTCAACCTGGGCAAATTCCGAGTTTATCATACGGTGATTAGTCCAAGTGAAACTGGCAGGGGGGACAGTGCTTGTTGTTATGATATTTTGCAGGTGCATCGTTTTCGACCAATCGTATTGGAGATTCAGGGTCGTCCACTTCAGCATGACAGGGAGTGTATCCACGTGAAGCCCGACGCTGACTCAGCAGCTCCCCCTTCCAAAGATTAGTCAGCTTCGAGGCTTCCAAAATGTTGAAGTTGGGAGTCATCATAGGGTAGAAAGGTCTTAAATGGTTAACCGTTTCCCCGACTTATGCCCCCTCCCCACCTGGCTTTAGCGAAGCCTAAAGAGTTCGTTCTAACAACACGGCCTCCACATCATCGACATTATCTAGTGCCGCGCCTAGTTGGCAAATGATGTGGCATGGCTTAAAAGTGGAGGTTATAAGCTTCAAGCGCCGACCCTTCCATCGGTACCTAGACATGAGGCAAGAATATAAGACTTTTAAAAGTGTCGCCTCCCGCCCTTGTGATTGGTTGTTTTTAAGTCTTAGCTATAAGGGCACGACGAGGAGCTGCATTAACAAAAACCAATGGTAAGATAGATGAGTAGTAAGGCATTTGGAGATGGGACAAAAACTATCCAACATTCATTGCTTGATGGATAAACCATGAACATGTGTGAAAGCTACTTAACTAAAACCTACTCGAAAATCTCCGGAGCAAGTTCTTGTAGGTGCATTGGGATAGCCGGATGCCTCCCCTGTAACCGAGGGAGCTTTACCGGGCTTTTAGGAAAGACTTTGGTTACTTGGTAAAGTCAGGTGGGGGAGGGGGCATTAGCCCACTTCTACTAGGATAGGAAACATGCAACGAGATGGTTACTCTCCTTGCATTTGCATTTGCATTTGCATTTGTACTTTAACATTGGCAATGTAGATGTAGATGTAGATGCAGGGGAAGTTGCTCACTCATTGACGTAAATATCAAACACGGATGAATATTTATGCTAGAAACCTCGAACTCTCTGCATATGTGAGGGATATGCAGGGAGGGTTATATATAATAATTTTTTTAAAAACCTTCGACCTATTACTTCTCTCTAGTATCAACTAGTTACAGATGAGCCAGATGAGTGTGAGAAATACCCAGTTGAGGTATGAGACTAAAGGAAAATTACTAGTTACAGATGATGCAGATGGAGTTTGAGAAATAATTGGTTGAGGTTTGGGACTTTAGAAAAAGTATTGGTTATAGATGAATGGGATGAGTTTGAGAAATAAACGGCCAGGGTTTGAGACTTCAAAAAATTAACCATCACAAATGAACGAGACGAGTTTAAGAAATAATTTGTTGAAGTTCATGACTTCAAAAAATTACCGATCATTCTAGAGGAAATTCAAAAGTTAATATTGAAAACAATGCAAGATGAGTGGTAGTTTTGCATGGGTCTGCATCTGCATCCTCGACGGAGGCCACTTTTCAATGAAATTCTTACGTAGAATTTGGACATCTTATGAATAAGAGAAATGCCCTTGAAAAACAATTAAAGTCATCACAAACAAAGAGAGAAGTGTCTTCCGTCTTCTCGTGGTTAATATGTTTGAACTATCTCAAAATTACAGTAGTTTTGAGGATGACAAGAAATCAAGTGCACAAATGAAAACCCTAAATTCCCTAAAGGCAATCTACTAACTAGACATATAATCATCATTTTCTACATTTGGGCACGATTGATATGGTTATATTATTTTAATTTGTGTTGCCTCTTGCTAATAATGGAAAGGGGACTTCAACATATCTTAGTGTGTATGTTATAAACATCATTTGGATA
This sequence comes from Polytrichum commune, assembly GCA_950295325.1. Taxonomy (NCBI): domain Eukaryota; kingdom Viridiplantae; phylum Streptophyta; class Polytrichopsida; order Polytrichales; family Polytrichaceae; genus Polytrichum; species Polytrichum commune. The sequence goes on along the minus strand of OX485808.1, from coordinate 35,926,487 downwards.
CCCTTACTGTTGTAAATCTTGCTCATCATTTGTGGCCAAACTTGATCCATGACTTTCATGTTTTAAACTCCGTTTCAACCTGCTCACTTTAGACAAGAATCTATAAGGATCGCTTTCAAATTTGGATCACAAGTACATGAAATTACTATAAGTACTATAATGTTTTGTAGATGAGTATAAACTAGACTATTTATGTTAGCCAAATTTCATCTCGCAAGGCTTCATTTCAATTCTCGTGCTTGGAAACGAGTCACATGTGAAGGAAGATGTAAGGGTGGATTGAACGGGCATTTCAATCACACTGACCTGTGGTCAGCATTTCCTCTCTTCTCTGAAGGAAGATGCAATCCTTAGCACTTTCAATCATGAAAGTGTGCCAAGTCTTTGAGTGCAAAATAATTCAACCTTCCGTATGAGAAATGTGTTAGAGAAATGTGGAAGATGGTCTTATATGGACATAATGCACAAAGAACAAATTAGTCATTTTGACATACAATTTGGATTTCTCGGCAATTCCAATGGATGTCTATTCATCTTATGTCATCATGTGGGTGCATGAGTGACACTATTATTTGAGCCATGTTTGATAATTCTAATTGTACAAAGGGTACTACCTTTTGTATAAAAAAAAATTACTCTCTTGATGATTTGAGTATCAATAAGATAATGTATCTAACAACATGCGTTGAATCTCTAATGTAAGCTTAAGTAAGTTCTCGGTTATGTAGAGATTCTTTAGGGTTCAAGGGAGGACCCAACATTGGTTGAACATTGTAGCACTATAATATTTGGACAAAGTATATTGGGATCAGAATTGGGAGTAAATAATGGACTCGGTTATGGATCGATCCCCTTGTCACACAATGGGACCTACGATGACTTCAACTGAATATTATATTGGAGAAAGGAGCTTCATGACACGTAGATAGATATGATTGATCAATGTTATGTTAAACTCACTCCATGTCCTCCATCTTGTATTGATCGTATTTACTTTTTCAAATTTGTGTTGCTTTAGCAAAATTATGATTCAAAACATCAACAAAATTTGAAGATCGGGTCTCCTTGATTTAGTTACGGTTATCAATGTTTGTTGATTCCTTGATTGAATACGTGGATCTTCCTAATTGTATTCACTACGTTGATTATCCCAATCAATGCGTGTTATTATTTGCGTGTTAAAATACTTTGTTAGTTTCAGTTTGAATATTTTAGAATTTTAGCCATGGCTCACAAAACACCATGAAGACGTTGAGTAATGTTATGGAGTTGGTTATTAAACTCCAAAGGATACATTGAAAATAATTTCATGGTATGTTTTCCTTATTATAGCCAAGTCACTTGCACATAACCAAGAGCTCAAAAACAAGCGGGGGTCATTTTGTGAAGGGGCGCATTGTGGAGGGAGCCACGTAGGATTTTATTCCGTAACCAGGTAGCCCACTTTATTCCACTTGTCTTCCACCGCCTCCACGTGTCAAAACCTCATACTGTAAAGTGGATTCCACTCGCCAGCATCTGTGGTCCCTCCGCCGAGCCGCCCCCGAGCCTCAGGGTCGGAGGTATCTTCGTCGACGGAAGACTCCGTCGATAGTACTCCGTCTTCACCCTCTGATATAAAAATAATATAAAGCCTCCTTAGTGGCTGCCTCCCATTTTAAGATTTAGTTTGAATGGGAGTAAGGGCGGAACGAAGAACTGACGGAGAGTTTCGTTCGTCCAGTATCGACCGACGAAGTTGACCTCGTCGGTGAGTCTCCGTCGAGCTGGGAGAAGGACAAAGGAAAAGTGAGAAGAGAGACACAGAGCGCGACAGAATTCCATATTGGATCTCCCATGTGGTTGCATACATTTCTGCCTGCATCCTCAGTTTCGAAATTCTTTTCCAACACCAGACAGGTCTTCCGATCCCTCAATTGCAAGAAAATTGCATTTCTTCTGCGACTTTCCTTTGCAAATTGTCTGCAAACTGTCTGCAGTGGTTGTGGTCTTGCAGCGTTACCATAGCCATCGTCGTATCACGTAGCTTCGAAGGTGAGTTTATGATGTAATGCTTCCATTTCGTAGTTTGTGTTCAGAGGATCGGTAAATATTTTTTTGTTTTTTTGTTTTCTGTTTTTTTTGATTTGTTTTTGGAGTGCGAGATAAGTTTTTACGGATCGCTGTCCTGTCCTTGTTTGTTGTGCTGTAGCATGTACCAAATGTACTAGGTGCAATGGGTTCTTCGTCTTATGTATTGATGTGTTGTGATGGATGTTGGCAATTTTTGCTTTGCCCATTTTGTTTAATTCAAGGGTCGCTCAAGGAGAGTGGCCATAGTTTTTGGCCCAAGAAGTTATGGATCGTCATTTCTGTAACAGACTGAATGTAATTTGATTTTAAAGCTTTTTGCAACCGATCAAAGGAAGTGGAGGGTTATGACACTATTCCAGCGCAAGGAACTCCTGTGTGTGGAAAGAGACAGTCATGGAGCTTGCAAATGACACTCCTTCTATAGGTAGAGGCCACAGAGGTTTCTTTCTTACATACGGTTCCAAAGACAATGTGATAATCTGGTCCGCGAGAGGACTTATGTCTCGCGGCCGAATGACTCTGAAGTTCTTGTGTACTGTTCCCCAATTTTGCACAAAGTCATTTTCCTTCATAAAGTTTGGGATGACGACGATGTCAGTGTTGTCCTGCGTGAATGTGGCATCAGGTCTTGTTTTTTCTCGAGCTCCATGGCTTCAAGGTTAGGCGCCGAAAACTATTAGGCGAGGGTTTAGTGACCTTACACCATTCTCTTTTTCTTTGTTAGTTTTGTGTCAAAGACAATGTCACAATTTCGTCCGCAAGAGGGACTAATGACTCGCGGCCGAGATACTCTGGGGTTTTGGTGTACTGTCCAGATTTTACCACTTGGTTATTTTCCTTTCTTAAGTGTGTAATGACGACGACGATGATGATAATGATGATGATGTCTGTGTTCTCCAGCGTGAATGTGGCAGCAGGTCTTCCTTATTTTCGATCTCCATGTCTTCAAGGTTAGACAGTCTGAGGTTTTTGTGGACTGTCCATTTTTTTCCACAACTCATTTCCTTCATTAAGTGTGGGATGATGATGTCTGTGTGGCAGCAGGCCTTCTTTCCTTATGAGCTCCATGGCTTCAAGGTTAGGCGCCAAAACATCATAATAACTGCTTCCTTTTACACCCAATTTTCTGAGTACATGACGAAATCATAATCCAGCATCGGAAGCAACGAGACGAGATTTTCTCACAATGGCGGCGATCCTGCACTCACCCAACAATGCCTTGCCATTCAGCTCCCAGCTCAATCTGACCCACATAACCCAGAGCCCAACAAGAAGGAGGGTTTTGCCCTCCGCAGCATGTTGTGTGCCCCTGCAGAGCCTGAGGGCAACAAGAACAACAACATCAAGGTTCACAGGGCTTAGGAAGGAGCCATCCGATTTGACATCCGAATTGTTCACAAGGAGGAGGAGCAGGGGATGGTGGCAGTTTGCAGATGGGTGTCCTCCTTCAAAGGGGTTAGGCTTGAAGGCGGTCATGTCGGCTGCCTCGTTTGGGATGCCCGCAGACAGGAGCGATATGGGTCTCTATGACCCCTCCTTCGACAAGGATTCCTGCGGTGTGGGTTTTGTGGCCGAGCTTTCGGCTCAACCCAACCGGAAAATTGTAAGCATCAGCACTTTTAGGTTCCTTCTGTGCAAACTAAACTGCGTAAATTTTGACACTACAGACAGATCATCGGAAAATTATGTTGCAGGTAATTGGACATGTGAATGGCACAGATCACATACTCAGGAAGCCGATATTAAATAGGCTCATATGTTGAGTTGGAGGATAACTTAACATGAATTTTGGTCGGGAGTTGGTTGTTTTGCATTCAACATCTTCCATGTTTTGTAGGTTTTGGTGCATGATTGGAGGTAGTGTGGAGGTTTGAATGAAGAGCACTCTATATCGGTTCATTGACACCCAAATTCTTTTGGCATGCCAAGAGGTGCTAATACGAGTCTGGCCCTCAATAAACCGAAATATGTTGCTCTTCCTTTCAAATTCAAAGACTACCTCCTAGCATGCACCACATCTTGAAAGAAATCATTGATGTTGTACACAAAACAACCAAATGGAAATTCATTGGGGACCAACTCCCAACGAAGAGTCTTAATTGAGTTAAATGATAACTCTATTAATACACCGGCAAAGAGATATCAAGGAATTTCTGGTTTAGATTTCTGTTGTAGTTCTGTGGAAACAAAAGTCGCTTAATTTCCTGGAGTGCTAAAGGGCGAGAGTACTGAGAATGTCAGTGTGTACGCATAGTGGGAGGCAATAAGAATGGAACTAAGTAGAAGACCCTGGTTTACTATTTGTAGAAGGATATTTCCCTAGAAGGATATTTCCCTTGGGCATCTTGTGATGACTGTGTTTGTGAATCTCGACCCAACAATTTTAGAGGAAGCGTTTTGAGCTAACAGCTTTGAGGAAAATTGAGGAACTCAAATCAAGAAATACTGTCCAAGAGCGCTATATTTACTTGTATCAACGAAGAAACCCAACGTTGGTCTTGGAAATACTTGAAAAATGTCTTTGGTTACACTTTTTGGGTAAAGATACAAGGTATCATGACAGCTGCAAAGGTGCCTGTCGTCAAGTCGGTATTGGGCCAATGAATAAATTAATTCGACTCCCTGACAGTTTAGTCGAGTTGTATTTATTTTTATTATTTGGAAAAGTTTTCGATGCAGAGGGCTTCTGGGTTTTCTGTTGATTGTGTGTAAATGGCAGGTGACTGATGCGATAGAAATGCTGGAACGCATGGCACATCGAGGTGCATGTGGGTGTGAAGAGAATACTGGTGACGGAGCAGGAATTCTAGTATCGATACCCCATGAGTACTTCTTCGAGGTAAACGATATACTAAACATCTGATTTCGTGTGGCATTAAACTAGGGCGTGGCATGTTGATTAGAGGGCTCTCCATGACTTGTCATCTAGCACCAGGTGTCATATGACACCTCCTCTAGTTACCACCCAGTGATTGCAAGACAATTAAGGTGGGTTAACGATGAACGGTGTGGATCACACTAAATCAAATTTCTAGTGTACGTATCCCAAAAACAGGCTCTTGTCATGCAATTTACTTAGTTAAGATAGGATACGGAGTGCTAACTCATAGTTTGGCGCCAACTCTTCGCAAGCAACCATCCTAAATATCCTCTGTGGAGAATAATCAATTTCAGATTGGGTACTTACCATATTTCCTGTCTTATTCCACCTACTTGATCCCTCAGCAGCATGCAATATAATTTTGCAACAAGGAGTGTGTTTTGTGAGTGATGATGTTGACTTTTGGTGGGAGAATATTGACATGCATTAAATTGAGGCTTGGTGACAGGTCCTAAAGGAGGAGATGGGCTTACATCTTCCTCCTCCTGGTGAGTATGCGGCGGGCATGTTGTTCTTGCCAATAAATGAGCAACGACGTATTGAAAGCAAGAATGTGTTCAATAAGGTAATAATATTTGTTCAGCATGAACTTAACCCTACCTGATTGAGGAGACATTGTGTTCTACTGAATCCACTTCCGTAATAATTGTTTTGCTAGTAAGCTGGTTGTTTTTCAGGACATGCAAAATACTTCTGGTATGGTACTGGCTTTTAGTGGAGCGTTTGCAGCATGCATCTTGCACGCTAAGCACAAACTTATAACCTTGGTTCATCATTTGTCAGGTTTTAATTGTCAATATATATTTTGTGCAGGTTGCTGAATCACTTGGTCACACCATACTCGGATGGCGTGTCCTGAAGACTAACAATGGAAACCTTGGGAAGTCAGCAGTTGAGACTGAGCCTATTGTTGCTCAAGTGTTCCTCACGCCCAGCTCTCGGTCCTCAATTGATTTTGAGCAACAGGTTACATATTCTTTTGCATTTGCTTCCATTTGGCCAACTCCATTGTTTTCATGCATGCTCTCTGAGTGCGAATCAAATCAGCAGGCTGGTATTAGGCATGATGCAAATATGTTCTTTTTTATCTTAACATCCAATATGTTGTGGAGGACAGATGTATATATTGCGGAAGACATCGATGATTGCAATCCGTGCTGCTCTCAACTTACAGTATGGGGCGTCAAAAGATTTCTATATTTGCTCGCTTTCCTCCAGGTACACTTCCCTTTTCATGGGTGGATGCGTATTCATTTCTTAAGGGATTTTAGTCTTGCATTCTATGCACCGCAAATCAAGAACTGTAGAAAGACTTAAAGAAGCATGAAATGTCATGCAGGACTATTGTCTACAAGGGCCAACTAAAACCAAACCAGTTGCGGAATTACTACTACAATGATTTAGGTGATGAGCGTTTCAAGAGCTACATGGGACTCGTACGTATACGTCATCCATTTTTTCTTTTCTGTTGAAGTAGTCAAGTCCAATTGTATATCTCACTCAAAGGATTTGACAAATACAGGACTCAGTATATGTAATTTCTGGCTTTTATACTCTAGTTTTACATGAATCAGGTTGATGAATTTGCAAGAGACTGCTAATAACATTTACAATTAGTATTTTTTCTTAGAGTTTTACATCCAGAGGACTGTCATTCACCTGCCTTTATCACTACTGTTGGAGCACTAAGTGACACAGAATATTGTCTATTTAAATCTTAAACAAATTTACTGAAACATCAAACAATATTGATTTCCCTGTGTTCATTCTTGGGTCTCCAGGTGCATTCAAGATTCTCCACAAATACATTTCCAAGCTGGGATCGAGCGCAGCCCATGCGGATACTTGGCCATAATGGAGAGATCAATACTCTTCGAGGCAACGTCAATTGGTGAGTCCTTAATTCTAAGAATCTTGAACAGAAAATGTAACCTACAACACTACTTTTGGGATTTCTTTGGTTGCTGCTCTATAATCAGAATCCTAGTCCTTCCAAGGAAAAGTGTGCTTACACCTTGTCAGGTATCCACTACATGTCCTCTGTTTTAATGGGACGGAATGTCGAGAACAGTAATGCTGGACTATATTGCAGCTGGGTTTGTTGGAGGATAAATTGGTTTTACTTCATGTGATCACACTGCCTCGATGGCCTGAATTCTGCCTCAATCTGGCTATCAGATGGCATAGGAGGTGTGATTTATGTCCCCAATTTGTGTATATATATATACGTCTATCTATAGGGAGACTTGTATATATTGTGAAATGTACGACAGTCAACCATCAATTTGCAGATTGTCCAGCTGCTGTCCACATTTAAGATATTTGGTCATGTTGGCAGGATGCAGGCCAGGGAAGGTTTGTTGAAATGTACTGCCCTGAAACTCTCAAAGGATGAGCTTCAGAAACTCTTACCGATTGTTGACGCAGGGTCTTCAGATTCAGGTGATTTCAGGACCACAACTCGGGCCTCCAAAACTTATGATGATCTAACCTCCATGTTAATAAAGAAAGTCGGTTATGATGCTGTCATTTGCTGAATTTGAAATGACAAATTTGAGCTCCAAAGCAGTGTGTCCAGGTATTAAAAACCGAAGGAAAGAAGGTGATACCTACCACCAACGTTCATGGATCCTCTGTATCATCGTTAAGTTTCACTTATGAATTTAAGGTATTTAATAGGTGCATACGATGGAGTGCTGGAACTTCTGATGCGAAGTGGTCGGGATCTTCCTGAAGCTGTTATGATGATGATTCCTGAAGCCTGGCAAAATGACAAAAATATGGATCCAGAGAGACGTGCACTTTATGAATACTTTTCAGCCATTCTTGAACCTTGGGATGGCCCTGCACTTATTGCTTGTAAGTTTTTCCTCAGTTCCTGTGGCCTGTAGTCTAAAATTTTTTAAGTTGTTTATCCATTTGGACTAATATGGGATGCATTTGCAAATATCTAGAATATCCCCTACATGTGATCTCTCCATATATTTTGCGTTGCTCAGTATTTCTCATAGTTTAGACATGAATGCATCTAATTAATGTGCAACTCTGCACCAGTTACGGACGGCCGGTTTCTGGGGGCAACCTTGGATCGAAATGGGTTACGGCCGAGCCGATACTACATAACACACGATCAGAGGGTCATTATGGCTAGTGAGGTTGGTGTAGTGGATGTGGACTCCAAGAATGTGTATAGGAAAGGTCGGTTGCATCCCGGAATGATGCTTCTAGTGGATTTTGAGAAACATAAAGTTGTTGATGACACGGAGCTGAAGAAACTGTATTCGAGCCGATACCCATATGCTGAGTGGCTACGACGCCAGAAAGTGTTGCTCAATGACATTGTGGAATCTGTTCCGGACTATGAGCGAATTCCTCCTTCCATCATTGGAGCCATGGAGGTCAGCTATGTTTCTGTTTTTTGGTAGTTTAATTTTATTAGTTAATATTCATCAGTCATGACGTTCCTACCATCCAAGTTGCAATCTTCACAGCCAGGCCATTAAAGTACGTGAAACTGCACATTTTTAGAGATAAATTGTTGAGGAAGATGGATCATTTTTTCATTTCTGAGCAACAACATCAATAAGTCATATTTTGTGAATATATTTTGGTCTGACTGCTGATGTTCCTATGGGTTGCCTTGTGAATCATAGATGGAGACCTCAGATGAGACAATGGATCACATGGGGACCAAGGGGATTTTGGCACCTTTGAAGGCTTTCGGGTACATATTACTGTCAATTCCTCTCTTCATCTAAAATTTTCACTGTGCCAAACTTCAGTCAGACACTAAAAAATTGGTGTTTCATATCATGTCATTATTGAACGACATTATGGTATGAGCAAAAGGTCATGACATATTGTTGTTGTATATTGCAAGCAAGTACAACATTCTCACTACTACTATCCTTTTTACTTTTAATGAGCGTTGGTTTGCACGTTCGTTTGTCATCTTCAATTCATTTGATTATTGTTGAGGGATCTCTCAAAGAATTTGTTTGGTCAGGCTGATATGGGTATCAAATAGCGGGTAGTGAAAGGGAATGACAGACCAGCTTAATGTGATTATAAGAATGTGTGAAGTTGTAAGCTCAAAAGCAATCCGCCTTCGTATGAACCAGGTATACAACAGAGAATTTGGAGTTGCTTTTACTCCCCATGGCACAGGACGGCACAGAAGCTTTGGGCTCAATGGGCTGTGACACACCTTTGGCTGTCATGTCCAGTCGACCCAAACTCTCATTTGAGTACTTTAAGCAAATGTTTGCTCAGGTGAGCCTTTAGCCTTAAAGGACTGGGTGCGTTTATATAGAATACGTGATGAGTTGTATGAACCCTCAACAAGTACTGATTTGGTCTATGATATTGGATCCATATTTGGCACAATCTATCAAAATGAGGATATGAAAATAAAGTCATATGTAGCAACAGTGATTAAATAACGTGGTATGTATTTGAGGCTAGGCCATTTATACGAGCTCCAGTCTCCCTATAATTCAATTTACATGTGTGTATGCTTTTATTGGAATAATGCCTTCGATAAATGGGATGATTTAAAGTAGGGTCATTTTTCACATTTAAAGCCAAAAATAACAGCTAAAACCCCTTTGTATTACACCTTTAGGCCCAGAATGGGCCTCTGGGACCTTAAAGGGTTAAGGACATTCTTTGCAACTTTTTAAGGATCTATAAGATCTACCAAGGGTCCTTTCATATTCCTTTGTAACAGCTTTGTCATGTTTATGTCATTACCAAAGGGCTAACCTTGCAAAATGGATTGTATATACAGAATGAATGCACCCTGACTTGTAGCATGCAATTTATCTGTGAACCATTTTGACGTTCTGGTTTATAAAGAGTACACAAGGGCCTGCAAAAATCAAGACAGAAGGGTCAATGTCTGATGTATGTGTGTGTGTTTCCACTAGGTTACCAATCCACCAATTGATCCTATCCGAGAAGCAATTGTTACCTCCACAGAGTGCATGGTGGGTCCTGAAGGGGACTTGACAGAAATTGCTGAGTCGCAATGCCACCGCCTGTCTTTGAAGAGTGCTCTTTTGACATTAGAGGAGATGGAAGCCATGAAGAAATCAACCTATGGCGGCTGGCGGTCAAAAGTTATTGACATAACTTTCCCAAAGTCAGATGGTACCGAAGGTCTTGAGAAGGCACTCGACCGCATACGTGCTGAGGCACGGCTCGCGATAAGTGATGGCTTCACCATTCTTGTTCTTTCGGATCGAGGTACACCTTACATCTCCAAAGTAATAATGTCCTCTCGATAAGAAAATCAAATGGAGTGTCTGGACAAGAGCTCTTTTCCTAATTCATTCCCATGCCAGAAGGTGCACAGATCTCTACACGAATCTGTAACTAACTGAAGAGCCTGACAAAATCCCTTTACATCAATTAACAATGGATCAATATGACTTATACTACCTGGAGACTTTACAGATAATTCTATTGATGCAGATGTGGACCTCCAGGTGAAAATTGAAGGCAGTGCTCTTTGCTCATAATTGCTGACATTGTTGCACTTTCTGGCAGCAACATCACCACTGCGTGTGCCTGTGAGCTCGTTGATGGCAGTGGGGGCTGTTCACCATCATTTAGTATCATCCTTGGAGCGGATGCGAGTTGCCCTTATGATTGAAACTGCAGAGCCTCGGGAGGTGCACCATTTTTGTACATTAATTGGATTTGGGGCTGATGCCATTTGTCCTTACCTCGCCATTGAAACCATCTTCAGGTAAAATAATGCCTTCAAGTGCTAACATGCTTGAATACTGATGAAATCCATGCTTCACCAGACTTCTGTAATGATTGTATCATACATGACTCAATGTTGTAAGCTTTGAGTTGAGTGGTGGGATACCAGGGTTTCATTAAAAACATCATATTTTGGAACCCTCAACACTGGTTTCTAATTTTTCTCGCAGTCCATACCTTGTGAAGGAAGGTATTCAAACCATCACACATCCAAATCAGGGAAAATTCTATAGAAGATTCAGGATAATAATTAAACCCTGATTATATGAGGGACAAGTGTGTGTAAATTGCCCTGATGAAATTCCTGGAATATGGAGCTTTATTTGGGTCCAATGGGCAATGGATGGTGTTACGGTACTAAACTAATGGATTTAGATTGGCTTCTTGGCGACCTTGTCTATGTGAACTCAGACTTCAAATTGATGGGAAAATATCTCCGAAACACGATGGCAAGCTTTACAATCGGGAGGAAATTGTTGCAAAGTACTTCAAGGCCGTCAATAATGGCATGCTCAAAGTGCTTGCAAAGATGGGCATATCAACTTTGGCATCATACAAGGGGGCCCAGATCTTTGAAGCACTCGGACTGGCCACTGAAGTTGTCCAAAGGTGTTTCAAGGGAACACCAAGTCGAATTGAAGGTGCAACATTCGAAATGCTTGCTCTTGATACCCTACGTATGCATGATATAGCCTTCCCAGCTCGTCTTTTACCAGATGGAAGTGCTGATGCAACTGCATTGCCTAACCCAGGAGACTACCATTGGCGGTCGAACGGTACGTTTTTTTGACTCTTACTATCTCCATTTTCTATTATTCATCTGATTAAAAAGAATCGTTGTCCACATTGTCCATGTATACATCTTGAGTGAATATAAGGTTTGTGGCCCTATTGTGGGCACCTCCAACTCCGGAAGAAATCTTGGCTATTGAGTCAAACCAAATCGGAAATTGTCTCATCCAGATAGCAATTGCGATGAATCACGAAGCTTGTCATTTCAACTTTCCAAAACAGAGTTTTATGAGATGCAAAAATTATAAGAGATCAAAGTGAAGATTCCATTTCTTTCTCTTTAAGCAATTACATCGACCTTGCCAATTTTGGTGTTCACTATCAAACCTAGAATGGTGTCTATGCATATATTAAGCACATAGTCCAATATAATTGTAACACGTGTCTTTTGGGTGTTTGTTCTTAACAACAAGATTTGCCATATACCACTTAAATCTAGGTGTCTGATGAAGAAGAGTGACCACATAAGGCCCACAAACCTTACTCCATTGATGTAGAGAATGAAATTGTTGTTGACATAAGATGCATCTTTTAATAGCATGGCCAATCTCATCATCACTTGAATTGTTTCCTTTGAACAGAGCAAAAATAAATAGGGAATTACTATGAAAAAATATCTGAAGACATTTGGTTATTTGGTTGATCAGGGGAGGTTCACATGAATGATCCAGAGGCCATTGCAAAACTTCAAGAGGCAGCTAGGGACAATAGTGTAACAGCATACAAGGAGTACTCCCAAATCATGCAGAAAATCAACAGCAAGTGCAACTTACGGGGCCTGCTCAAGTTCAAGGATATACCAGAATCACAAAGAATTTCAGTGGAAGAGGTTGAACCCGCATTGGATATTGTCAAGCGGTTCTGTACTGGCGCCATGAGTTATGGGTCCATCTCTTTGGAAACTCATTCAACTCTTGCTGTAGCCATGAATCGAATGGGAGGCAAATCCAATACAGGTATTGTTCCTATATGACCATAGTAAGTTTGGATTTTGGCCATAAATGAGGATGACCATTGATCCAAATCCTCAGTGAGAGCCTCTTCTATAGAACTAAAATTTTGAGTATTGCTACCAACACATCTTGCACTTTCTTAGAATAGATTCTCAATTTGATTTTGTCATACCAAGGGGTACTTTCAACTGAGAACTTGAGGGCCTGTGACCATTGAATTCGAAATTCTCTCATTGGTGGGAAATGCAGAGACTGTCTCACTTCACTTTGCACTAGAGAGTGAGGGCCTAAGGGACCAACAAAGTTTGAATAGATGTACAGCCTACATGGAGTCCTACATGGCATGCAATGGATAACTTTAGTGTGGGAGGGGGGTCCATATGAATAAGATCCTAATAAGTTAGAATTCTGTTGAGAGCCTGATTACGTATGTCTGTAACCTATACTTGAAGGCCTGTGACTACACACAATTCATTTTCAAAATTCCGTCGTACGGCCTTTGGATGATTCTCAGGGGCCCTCAAAATTTCATGGTTGCGGCCCTTGGCAAAAATATCACATGGCCTAAGTGACACCCTCCTTTGACAGTTTGGGCTGTCAGTGGATGCTAATCCAGATTGTAAGTCCAAATTATTCTAGCCTATGCATTTATTACATAATAATGTTTGATCTTTGAGTGTAGGAGAGGGAGGAGAGCAGCCAGCCCGTATGGAGCCTCTTGAAGATGGAACAATGAATCCTATGCGGAGTGCCATCAAGCAAGTTGCAAGTGGACGCTTTGGCGTCACTAGCTACTACCTCACAAATGCCGATGAGCTTCAGATCAAAATGGCTCAGGTACTGAATACGTAGCCTGCAAGTTATTTCTTGGATACTAACTGATTCTAACTTGTTTTTTGCATTTAAGAATTCTGGAAACCCAAATATTAGATTGTTAAGCTCCTTGCTTTTGACGTGTTTTAAGCTCTAAAGTTTATGGGATCCTGATTAATTCAATCCTAATTTAATCTGATATATAAACTTTCAATTAATATATCTTAATCCATCTCTGACTCATCAAGCGCATGTTAATCTGTGTTGCATGTACTTGGAATTGGGCATACTAATAATGAGTCAAATGTTTAATGCTTGAAATCCATGCAAGGATCATTTCTTAGTCCTTCATACAATTAAAACTCTATCTCAAGCCACAGTATGATCCTGAACACTTTGATCATGATACTTTTGAGAGAATTATATTTGGTTCTGCTCACCTTGGAGAATTATTCTGTAAATAGGGGGCGAAACCTGGAGAAGGAGGTGAACTACCAGGTCATAAGGTGATTGGCGACATAGCAATCACCCGTAACTCAACCGAGGGTGTTGGTCTCATCAGTCCACCTCCACATCACGACATCTATTCTATTGAAGACCTTGCTCAACTCATCTTTGACCTCAAGGTTTACTGTGAAACACAAACACCTGTTTGCACTTGCTTTTTTGTACACTGATTATGAGTCATCTTTTGAGGATTAACCCTTAAATGACCAAGGGGCTCAATGTACGACCTACATTACTAGCCTCAGAAAGTCTTAGAACATAATTTCTGTATATATGGGTTTGCAATTTTTATTCTGTACATTTTCTTATGTCAAGGAGTTAAATCCATAATCATAATCATTATGTTAGACGGTTTCCCAGCATATTTCTCCCTAAAAAGTTAATTACAGATTTGGACGAATGTTGTGTGGGTATTGATGTTCGACCTGGGTATCAATAAGGGTATTTGTACGGGTATAGAATGCTTGACCCGGATGGGATCACATCCTTCAATACCAATAATAGTACCCACTTGATAGTTGCACATATACCATTCCAAAATTCCATGGTATCACCTATATTTATACTTGACATTTAATGAATATTTTTCAATACCACAAATCGCTGGGTATCAAATCCTAAGTTTTGTTTGTATCAATACCTTACCTACTTGTATATGCAAAGGAAAAATCTGCAAAACATTGACTTGCACCTGCCCTTTTTTGTTGTTCCAGAATGCAAATCCGGGAGCACGGATCAGCGTGAAACTTGTGTCTGAAGCAGGTGTTGGGGTGGTGGCCAGTGGGGTTGTGAAGGGGCATGCTGATCATGTTCTAATTGCGGGCCATGATGGAGGAACTGGTGCGAGCCGGTGGACCGGTATTAAAAATGCTGGTCTACCATGGGAGCTTGGCCTTGCAGAGACACACCAAACTTTAGTTGCAAATGACCTACGTGGGCGCACTACGATTCAAACGGACGGTCAGATGAAAACAGGGCGTGATATTATGGTGGCGGCTCTTTTGGGAGCCGAGGAGTTTGGATTCTCAACAGCCCCATTGATCACACTTGGGTGCATCATGATGCGCAAATGCCATAAGAATACGTGCCCCGTAGGTATTGCCACGCAGGACCCGGTGTTACGGGCTAAGTTTGCCGGGCAGCCTGAGCACGTCATCAACTTCTTCTTTATGGTGGCGGAAGAGGCGAGGGAGATAATGGCGTCATTGGGCATTCGGAAGATGGATGATCTCATTGGTCGAGCCGACCTCCTAGAGGTAATAATGGTTACACTATGGATATACATCACAGATTTCCAGAGGTAAAAATGATCTTGTTGAAACAATCAAGTATTAAAATAACATCGTAATATACTGTCAATTGATTTCATATTAATTGCATACTAATTTAAGTCTCATCATTTATGTGTCACAGGATACTACTACCTAGCAAATTTGTATGGTAGAATTATGAGATTATTGTACATAATTATGTTATACAACACTTGGTGTAATTTCAATCCGATCATTACATAATAACAAATGTTCTTCTTAGCAGACAAGAAAGTGAAATATTCAATCTCTTTTGATACTCTCTTATGAACTGTCTATGTTGGATGGTGAAGTAAATGACAAACTTTTATACTTGGCTTCTGGCTCCAGATTGGCAGACAGTGCTGGGACTGACAAATGTACTTTTCGGCAGACAGAAAGTGGAACATTTTATAAATTTTGATGATAACTTATGTAAACTTATGTGTATTGGATTTGTGACTCCTGTGTAGGTTGACAAAGCAGTGCAGGCAGAGAACAATAAAGTGGGGAACATAGACCTATCATTACTCCTCCGACCTGCAGCCGAGATCCGACCTGAGGCCGCGCAACGGTGTGTTCAAAAACAAGATCATGGCTTAAAAGATGTGCTTGACCAAAAACTTATTTCTCTCTCACAGCCTGCTTTGACAAGAAAAATACCTGTGTACCTCGAAATGCTGGTTTTAAACCGAAATCGTGCCGTTGGGACAATGCTAAGTCACGAGGTTACAAAAAAATACCATCGTATGGGACTTCCCACAGACACCATCCATGTGAAGCTAAATGGCAGTGCAGGCCAAAGCCTTGGAGCTTTTCTATGCCCTGGCATCACTCTTGAGCTTGAAGGTGACAGTAACGACTATGTTGGGAAAGGTTTATGTGGGGGGAAAATTATTGTGTACCCTCCACGAGATAGCACTTTTGACCCGAAAGAAAATATTGTGATAGGAAATGTTGCATTGTACGGAGCAACAAGTGGGGAGGCGTATTTTAATGGAATGGCCGCGGAGCGATTTGCGGTGCGAAACTCGGGGGCGAAGGCAGTCGTGGAAGGGGTTGGTGACCATGGTTGTGAATATATGACGGGTGGGACTGTTGTTGTGTTGGGAGAGACGGGTAAAAACTTTGCGGCAGGGATGAGTGGGGGAGTTGCATTTGTGCTTGACAGGGAGGGTATTTTTGAGAAAAAGTGCAACATGGGGTTGGTTGATCTGGACCCAGTGCAAGATGAAGACGACGTAACAATGTTGCGATCAATGATTCAGCAGCACAAACGAGCAACGAATAGCCGGCTCGCTCGATATGTGCTCAATCATTTTGAAGCCCTGCTTCCAAAGTTTATTAAGGTCAGGCGTCACCACAAATTTTGCAAAGGGTTGTGTATTATGTCATAATTACATTACAATCATGGTGCCTAGTGGTCTATAATGTAATTATCTTAAAATCTATGTATTTATTTAAAGTAAAAAATTACTCCATACTAGCATAATGTCGCATATGTTAAAGAAAAAGAAAAAGAATGGTATCATTATAACGGGCTAATCATAAATGTTATTGTACCATTTTATTGTTTCTACATGATAGTTTTGCCTCTGGAAATTTGTGATTATAGTCATCCCTTCCCCTTCAGTGTCGTCACATCTCCACTGTTCTGAAGCACATGACTTAGGAACAGAGCCAAATGGTTTTTTTTTTTTTTTTTTTTAATAATAATAGAATAAGTTTATTTATTTTTATTTTTTTAATATTTTATGAGCATGGATTAGACATGTCAATAATACCAGGTGAAATATTGTTTTGTTGTATTGAAATAATCAAAGTTCTTGCTTAGCTTATGATGATATCCTTCCAATGTAAATCTGTGGTTGACAGGTATTTCCAAGGGACTTCAAGCGTGTGGTCACAGAGAAAAAAGCAAAGGAGGCAACAGAAAGAGCTGCAAAAGCAGAGGAGGCTGATCTCTCAAAGAAAGACGCATTTGCGGAACTCCAA
Organism: Polytrichum commune; assembly: GCA_950295325.1. Lineage (NCBI taxonomy): Eukaryota > Viridiplantae > Streptophyta > Polytrichopsida > Polytrichales > Polytrichaceae > Polytrichum > Polytrichum commune. The sequence goes on along the minus strand of OX485808.1, from coordinate 35,909,412 downwards.
AAACTTGTGACAACACAACAACCTGCCTCAGAACATGACAAGAAACCGTCATTTTCGAATGGGGCGCCCAAAGTAAGTAAAAACATTGCAACCTCTATATGTACCTTTTAACTACAAAGACTCATGCGGTAAAGGGATTGAAGAAGAGTTTTTATCTGAAGATGGCCATCTTGCTGTAGATAGCAAATGGCAATCGCATTGGTGCATATGTAGAAATGTTTGGGTCAATCTGGAGGGTTCATGACTTTCTTAAAGGTGGCTTTAGGAAATTGATCTAAAATCAATGTGTTCATTGTGCAGATTCTTGGAAGGCCAACAAAGATCAAGGACCCAAAAAAAAATGGAGGATTTGTCAAGTATGAGCGTGAGGCTTTGCCCTTGAGGTCTGTTAACGATAGACTAAACGACTGGGAAGAGGTTGTCGAGCATGGTCAAAATGATGCTTTGCTCAAAACACAGTCAGCCAGGTGTATGGATTGTGGTACCCCTTTCTGCCATCAGGTTTCTTGCTACCCCTTTCTTATTTATTACCAATGCGCTCAAAGTGAAATAAACTACAGATCTTCATGTTAGCAAACGCATAACATTTGAGTGGTTGGAAGACTTCTCCCCTTAGATTTGCATCTCTTCCAGTATATTTCTAAGGTATGGCCGAAGGGATTCCTTTTTGCCCATCAAATAAGTTGAATTCAAAGAATGTGTATCGGTTTCATGTCCTAAGATAGGTGACAATGAGGCAAAGACCCAACAAGGGCTTGCCACTAACCTATGCTCAGCTTTCATTACTTGAAATGAAGGCCCCAATTCTTGGAGATTGGTTCCTTCAACCCAAATTGAAAAGGATGCAAGCTCCCAAAGTCTTAGGAATGTCATGCATGGCGTCATGGTGATTTTCACTACACTAATCTCCAATTTAGTGTGGCATTAAAATTGGTCTGTCATCTTAATTAGAGTGTTCTTTGTGAATTGTCATGTAGGCACACTCTCTAGTTGCCATTCAACTATTGCAAGACAATTAATGTGGGTTGATAATGAATAGTGTGGGCCGCACTAAATCAGATATTTAGTGTACTTGCCAAATGCATGATTTCCTCTTCCCTTTTCGGTAGATATTTCAAGCAATATTGAGACATATGTTCAATTAGCACAAGCATAAATGACATCATTGTGTTTTGGGGTGTGGTGCAGGAGAAGAGTGGGTGTCCTTTAGGAAACAAAATCCCGGAGTGGAATGAGCTTGTCTATGAAGGTCGATGGCGGGAAGCTCTGGACAGGCTCTTAGAAACCAACAATTTTCCTGAGTTCACAGGACGTGTGTGCCCTGCACCTTGTGAAGGCGCTTGTGTGCTCGCCATCATTGAAAATCCGGTCACCATCAAAACCATGGAGTGCACCATCATTGACAAGGGTTGGGAAATGGGTTGGATGGTGCCTCGACCTCCAGTCAAGCGTACTGGGTATGCAATGCAATGTTTGCTCTTGCCTTGGGATGGTTATATTTTTTTTAAAGGATTGTTTGTGTAGGTTGTACGACTTGTTTTTTAAATCTTTAAAGTGAGGTTATTCATTGTCACATGGTAGATCCAGTTTATGGTAATTTGCCCTAAAACAAACACTTTTAGCTCTGCACCCACTTCTCCTAGGATATTAAACATGCGATTGGTATGAGATGGTTAGCAAATCCAGATTGAGACCGTAGCAATATTTCTCCTAACTTCCGGAGCTCATACAAATATCATTTTCATTATCAAAGTGAAGAATATATTTCTGCTTAAAAGAACATATAGCTCCCCTTCCCAATTAGGTTAACTGTTGAACCTAGAATAAATAACAAAATTTTGAGCACGTAGTCCAATCTCTTTTAAACAGATGTCCTTTTGGTGTCTGCTCTTAGATCCACACCTGACCACACACCACTAAAATATAGGTGTTTGATGAAGATAAGCAACTGAATTAGGTCCGCTTACCTTGGATGGACCTTCTTTCAGTCTATAATTATTCAAACCATTCTGCCATTTAAGCTGCTCCTTTCTTCCCTACAATTTTATAATACTGAATGAAATAGGTTCCAAACAAACTGGTAAGTATAACCTAGTGAATCAAATGTGACATGTTTACACTTTTAAGTTTTGTACAACATGTAGCCCCTTTGTGTGAAATCTGCATGTTGACTCTGATTTGCTTATTATACAGGAAGAAAGTAGCAGTGGTAGGGAGTGGGCCAGCAGGTTTGGCAGCTGCTGATCAACTCAACAAAGCAGGTCACCTGGTGACTGTTCTTGAGCGTGCAGACCGCATAGGTGGACTCATGATGTATGGGGTTCCAAATATGAAGACTGATAAAGTTCATATTGTCCAACGGCGTGTCGATTTAATGGCTGCTGAGGGTGTACAGTTTGTGGTAAACGCTCATGTAGGTGTGGATCCTGCATACTCGGTTGAGAGCTTACGGTCTGATTACGACTCCCTCTTACTGGCTTGCGGGTCCACTAAACCCAGGTTTCTTTCAAAACCAACTATGAAAATTCACATATATCAGATCTATCCATCCAAATTTTACACCTAAAATTCCCACCTAGAAATAGGTCAAATCACCCTTGAAGTGTGCAATGCTTAAGTTTCTTGCATTTAGTGTGGGCCACACTACTCGTCATCAACTCACGACAATGAACATTAGACTATTTATCATGGGCCGCATTATTCTTCCAGTACACCTTTTCTCACTAATGTTTATTATTGTGGTCCACATGAGTGTACTTTAATGTGTGTCAGTGATATTAGAACATGAAAATTAATTCTTACTGTGACATGAGGCTTTAATCATTTGTAACAAGACAACACAAACAATAATCTTGAAGAAAGATTGGGGCATTAATTCTAATGCCACACGAAATCAGATATTTAGTGTAGCTTTTAGGACAACAATGAAACACTATATAGAGCTATAGATACTGAAATTGATGGAATATGTGCAGAGACTTGTCAATACCTGGGCGTGATCTGAAGGGCGTCCATTTTGCGATGGAATTTTTGCACGCGAACACCAAGAGTTTGTTGGATAGTGGGCTACAAGATGGGAATTACATTTCAGCGAAGGGGAAAAAGGTAGTTGTCATTGGAGGTGGTGACACAGGGACAGATTGCATTGGAACATCCGTGCGGCACGGTTGCTCAAATATGGTCAACCTTGAACTTCTCCCACACCCACCTGATACCAGAGCTCCTGGAAACCCCTGGCCACAGGTACAAATTTTACTTGTGCAATAGAACTAAATAACCATCGTTGACGCAGCAGTCCAAACATATCCTGGCCACTGGAATGCCTGTTCAACATCATCACTTCTGTTCTGCCATAGAGGGTGCTCTATTTTCATCTATAATATTGCCAGAATCTAGTTTCCAAGTAGGTTTCAAATGTGATCTCAACCAATGGAGTGACATGTGGAAAAATTTGAGGGGAAATTAATGAATTGTTGTTGAAATAGAGATTTGTCATACTGAGTGGATTTGTGGTTTGTGGTTTTTCGTCTCTTGCAGTGGCCTCGAATCTTTAGAATTGACTATGGGCATGAGGAAGCTGAAGCAAAGTTCGGGAAGGATCCACGAAAATATGAAGTTTTGACAAAGAAGTTCATTGGTAATGAGAAGGGTGAAGTGACTGGATTGGAAATGGTTCATGTCAAGTGGGAGAAAGATGCGACTGGGAAGTTCCAAATGCAGGAAATTCCAGGGAGTGAAGAAGTGATTGAAGCGGACCTTGTGTTTCTAGCACTTGGGTTTTTGGGTCCTGAGCAAGTGAGTTGCTTCACAACACATAGAACTATTTTACGCAATTTTTTTACATTTCCACCTTAGTGTAACCTGGATAATTACATTAAGAATACTAACTAAGCAAATAAAGTCGGGTGCACTTCCTAGTCAAAGGGTTATACTAACTAAACCCTTGGCAATAACTTCCAATTCAAAATAGTGCAAAGGTCCATCAAGCATTCACCACAAACTTCTGGAGTGAAAATCATCATATAGAGACAATAAATTGTTGAAATAACATCATACGCTCCTGATTAACGTGTCATAATTGCATGAATGCATGAATGCCTTATTTTCTTCAAGCTTGTGCCACATTATGCTAATACAAAGTAGATTGTCACATAAGAATAATACATATGTTTGTAAGGTGATTACATTGTAGACCACTAGATGTAATTCAAAGTAATAATCACATAATACAGCACCGTTTGGAAATTTGTGAAGTTCACCCAGTTTTGTGTTGTGAATCTAGTGCAAGCAAGCTACAAACAAAGCTGTTCCCTGGTAGGTGACTCTCAGAAACTTATGGCTTGTCTTTTCTGATATAATGATATAGCTCATCTTCCACAGGTGACTTTCAAGAGAAGGCAAACTGTCCCTGAAGGTTGAAAGAGGCATAGTTCTTTTATCTTCATCTGGTAATTTTTTTCGTTCTGACACTGATGATATGCTTCCTTTGTCACAGAACATAGCTGAGAAGCTAGGGCTAGAACGGGATGCATGGACAAACTTCAAAGCAGATTACGGTCAATATGCCACGAATTTGCAGGGCGTTTTTGCAGCAGGGGATTGTCGCAGGGGACAGTCACTTGTCGTCTGGGCGATCGCGGAAGGCCGACAAGCCGCCCAACAAATTGACAACTTCTTGATGAAAGATATCATAATGGCTGAGAGGCAACAAAAACAAAAACATGTGGACATTGGTAATGGTCATGGAAGGCCCCAGAGTTTAGACAAAGCCAAAGAGGATGCTTTGAACAAATGTATTGCACTGCATGGATCAGAGGATCTGGGTGAATTGAAGAAGTGCATTGACGTAAGTATAAGGGCAGCCACGTCACCGCACAGTGACAATGCCATTCAAAGCTATTAAAGAAATTTTGGCTGACTAGCCAATCTCTAAGTTATACTATGGACTTTTATTATGTAGGACAGGTCTGCGTTCCAGAAGCAGAAATGTTGATTTTTGTACCCTGCTATTGGTCAGTGTCGACCTCAAGCATCTATTGTACGTTCAGGGCTGATTGGGCATTTCTGTGCCTAGATTCAATGTCCATGTCATTATTTAGGATGTTCCGACCAATCACATGATGACGTTTGGCACTTTCTGGCAAAAAAATAATCTATGCCCAATGTGACCTGCATGTAGGTACTCCCAGTCCCTGGTGCTTGCATACAGCCAAGCTACATCAGAATTTAGTCCTATGAAGTGATGGTTCATGCAACTTTACAAGTTCCTACTAGAGTTTTCTGGTGTCAGTGAACTGGCCAAAGGCTATTGAGTTGCCTCTTTAGTTTGTTTGCCAAATAGAAGTTGCAAGGATTATTTTCAAGAGCTTGCAATGTGCTGTGTTGCTTGCCAGTGTAAAATTTGTTCCCTCTGAATATGACAATGTGATTATCATCCACTTGTTTTACTTATCCAAGGCAACTGTCCTGAGCCTATAAACTTACAAACTGAAATTGACAGTTGTAAATACAATCACATATGATAGGTGCCTTATATGTGTGCCACATCCTTTTTGCCTTCATTTTCCTCTTTTTAACCAACAGTAATTCATGTTTTTATAGAGACTATTGTTCCCATATTCGTAGCTTTGAATATATGACATAGTGGGTTTCAAAATATATAGGGTCAAGAAAAGTTACATTGACCAAAGTTATTGTAGTATGACAAAGTTATAGTGGACCACAATAATTGGTGTAAGAGATGTATGTCACGTCAAGGTCTTGCACACATTGCCATATGTAATGTTGAACATGCATAGAAACATTATTGAGTTCATGATGCAAACAAGAGTGGGACTTATTATTCTATATGAGAATACCTCTCATTCATCCAACATAAAAGCCCTTGAATAGTATGAAGCCTAAAGGTTTCTTTTTTTACTTAATTTGACACCAAAATTAGTTTAGAGTAAAGCCCCCAAATTACTTAACTTGAGGTCATTCAAGATAAATTGGCAACAAACGTACAGGGGAGAAAATCTTATATTGGATGGACGAGAGGTATGTTCGTATACAATAATTCCCTCTCTTCATGCAGACATTAATACATGATTATGATAGCTTATTCCATAGAGTTACTTCCAAAAAGGAAGTGTACAGTAGTCGGTATAATATCACACAAAATTAGTAGGCCAGCACACCACTGTATCAATAAAACTACATTAATAACAAGTTACCCATTGGACATTGCAGTTTCTTCACTCGAAGATCCTCTTTCCCAGAGAAAAACTGTGGGTATATTCAGCGTATGGCCAGTATCTAGTACATACGTTTCAATCTCAAGTTGCCCCTCACCAATTTGGAATAGCTCTACTTGAGCGTTCTTGGTTGCACCCGTAAGAATTTTGGTTCAAATTTGAAGTGTATTACAGTAACAGGTGGCAACCTTTTGCTGAGTTGGTTATAAAAATAAGAGGTCAGGATTAGGACTGTCATAATAGGTTATAGGACAACCATTGTCTACGCATCTGCCCAAATTCAACATCACCACCTATTCTATATTTAGCAAGTAACGTCCAAACCTTCCAAGGATAATAAAATCATCTAGGAGACTAGGTATGGCCTAACAAGTAACATTTGATCATTGCAGTTTTCACTAATTACCAAATTCAATCAAAGGCATGGGAGAGCCAGTCGAGAATTGGTTGATGCTATCTGCAACCACCTGTTAAACACACGGAAAGCACAAATAAGGCATGATAAGTTCTATGAAATTCATAAGAAATCTAAGTCATGTACTCTACTAACCACTACAATCTAGTCCACAAGATGGAGACTCAGTGGAATCAGTTGGACAAAAGAGATTATTGCTTCACTGATTTCCTTGAGTGTACATTGAACTGCAAGATCTTTTGAGAAGTGAAGTAAAGTTTTCGTTGATTGAAAATGACATGAAATACTAGAAAAGCATTGATGTGCAAACATACCTTTGACATACTTTGATAAGATAATGTGGTAACCCCAGCAATATGAGGTGTTATCAAAACATTGGGGTACTTCAAAAGAGGGTCTGAGGGATCAAAGGGTTCTGTCCATGCCACATCAATAGCTAGCCCACCCAGATGTCCTGATTCCAGGGCTGCCATGACTGCATCATAGTCAAGCAATCCTCCCCGTCCAACATTCACCACACGAGCACCCTGTAAAATGGGATGCAAATAGTACAGTCCTCTTCTGTTGATGTAGATATTAGAGTTATTCAGGAAGTCTCCAGATCAAACTCCAGGTGAGTTGACTAAAAGGTGAGCTTCGAGAACTTATGGATAAAGTCACCCAAGTCTTCTTAAGGCTTAGATTGGCATGTTAAAGGAGTGGGGTTGGGTTATTAAAAATCAACTTTCTATCTTTTCATTCTAGGAACAATGGCCAAAGCTAGTCTTGCATAGGTTGAGCAAGGTTCTAGGGTAACAGGTCCCATGGATCTGACCCAATTATGGATCCTAAAGTTCTCTCAAAGTATGTTGGATTGAAAGAGGTCAAGAAAGGAGTTTCCCCCCAACTTTCAAAATTAGGCTCCTCCTTTGAGGGACATTATGAATAACTCTGTTGTTACAGATAATTCTGAATAAAAGAAGTAAGATTTGTCTACATCCAGATGAAACCTACTTACCTAAACTCATATTACAAGATCCAACCGTGTCTATTTAAGTTCCCAGCTAACACAAGTTTCATACATTATTATCTTTTTATTAAGGGTCAAACTCACCAGTCATGTGCCCAAAGTTATTAAGGAGCAACCCTACTTGGTATTTTGTAAAATCCTTGGAAAAATTCACCAAATCGTCACCTTTTTCCAAGTTGGGCAGTACAGTACTTGTACTACAAATTCATATCACAAAATCCTTGTTGCACATTGCACATGACAGTAGTAATTTCTTCACTCCCTTGTACTTACCAGATGCTGCAAATAGTGCGAGACACCAAGAAATGAGAATTTAGGAGTCTGCCTAACAAATGATGCTCACCTTCTTCATTGCAGAAAGAAAAGTTGCATTCACAATCCCTTTCTGCAAGTACCAGCAGATAATACATCATCAGTAAGACCCCTCTGCCTTCCAACACGAAATCTTGATGTGCCAATCACACACATGGGTAGAGATGAGCAAAACAAATGTCATTATGTCAGAGTGTTCTATTTCAGCAAGACTGGAAGCAAGGATGAGAACACAGCTGGTTGTTAGGCTTCGAAAGTCAGCAGGGATAAAATCGTGACAAAATTGGCAATGTTCGTAGATTACCCTACAAGTGAGTCAAAGTAGACGCAGATTCTTTTTGTTTGTCTTACATTGCCGCATGTCATCATATAATTGGTTGGAAACTTGCTACAATATGACATGGATGTGGAATTTCGGCAGAGAAGTGCCCAATCAGACCTGATCATACAGTACTTGTACAGTTCTAAATTAGCAGTGAATTTGTGCATTTCTTCATGTAAAGTGCTTACAGTCAGTGGACCTAAATCAGTCAAAGCTGCTTGTAATCTTTGTGTAGAAATAGCAATAGAAAATTTCTATGCAAGATTAGGTGAAGCTGTGGATCTCACCGATGAAGGATTCAAGTCACAGCATGTTACAACAATGTCAGCACGGCTTGCAAAATTAAGTATGTCCTCCATGCTGCCCTTTTCATGAACCAAATCATCTTCCACACAGGGTTTTGATTGGATATCAATCTGCAAACCTGTGCATAACACCTGAGATTAACCAGCCGGTGCACTTTTATTGTACAATTCACGCTAGTCTTTTCCCATGCAAGTATAACCTGAAGGATGTACTAGAACCAATACCAACAAATTCAAGCACCTAATCAAAAGCCTAAACCTCTGCCTTCAGATGCACTTCTCCAACCTTCCCATACCTACATGGATTGCAATGTTCCTGCTACTCTGTTTTCTATGCAGATATAACTTGAAGGATATGTAAGAACCAGTAGCAACAAATTCAAGTACCAATGATAATCCAAAGACTGCCCTCAAATGATTAATTCAAAAGAATGCACTTCTTTATTATGTAGATACTCAACCTCCCATACCTGTATGGATTGCACACTTCCTGGAACTCTGCTCTCTATGCAAATATAACTTGCAGAACGTTTATGGACCAATAAATTCAATTCCTGGTTGTAATCTTAAGACTGCCCTCAGATGAGTGAATCATTGAACTGAATGCACTTTGGGAAAAACGCTGATAAGTTAAACTGCTAGCGCACTTTGAATGCAAGTTCTGACCAATTCTGATGAACTCAATACCTTTCTCACAATGGATGTCATCTGAGGAGATCAAGCCTGTCCAAGAGCGTTTGACTGCAAGTATGTGAACTCCAAATGCTTGTAGTCGTATTGCCAACTCCTTGCCAATATTACCATATCCAAGAATAAATACCTGCAGGTCACCCAGTAACAGAAAGGGCCTTCAGGTTTTAGCATTTACCACAATTTGCCAGACACTAGCCATCTCTAAACAATAAAAAAAACCTCTAGAAACAACCTTAGTCCAGAAATATAATCAACATGATCTAACCGAGTACATCAATCAACACTGTACAGATTCTGGGATATAGTATGTCTTGCAATAAATTAAAAAGCAGAGTAACACGGGTGACTTGAATCACAGCACACACTCAATAAGTAGGATTGATAGTTGTTTACGTACCGTTTTTCCAAACAAAGTATCCCCAGTGGGTTCACCTAGCCTCATTCCGGCAATTGCTGACGCCATGCCTTTCTGCCAACACAGAAATTGTAAAATATCCTCAGATGTGTGGAGGACACAAGCAGGATAAAACTTAGCCAATACCATCCAATGATAATTTGCATGATATTTTTCAAGTAACTCTTATTTGCAAAGTATGGTAGATGAAACACTGGAACTCTAACTGATTATCATCTACTAAGACTCGACCCAGAATGGTTTTTGAACTGCAAAATGAATCAGTCCATGTATCAAAAATTAGCCAGAAACTTCAAAACAAGAGTAAATACATCCAGCAACAGATAACACGCTCTACCTGGTTCCGGAGGAGGCCGAGAATGAGATATATACTAAGCTCTGCACATGCTAATGCATTCCCAGTATTTGCACTTGGAATTTTTGCCACCTTGATCCCTGCTCGTGTGGCGGCTTCTACATCCACCCCTGGAAAATCCACATCACAAATCTAAAATTACACTATTATGTACTGTAGAACCCACTGACCGTTTCCACAGGTGTTGGAACTCACCACGTCCTCGATAGGTTACAAAAGTCAGATCCTGCAGAAGGGTGGCTCCCAGATTTATCTCCCAATTTTACAGTCGTCTTAGAAAGTAAGATTTCTGTAAACTTTAGATGCTTGATTCTCAACATTAGTCCACCAACTGCAGCAGTGTCTTAAAATCGCGACTTGATATGAAGTTTGGAGACAGAATTCGATAACCTTAAAGAATTGTATATGCTGTGTGAGAACATCCTCGATAGGTGACACACGTCGGATCCTAAAAAAGGCTGGCTCAGATGATCTCCCAATTTTGCAGTCATCTTGGGAAGTTATATTTCTGTACACTAAAGATGCCTAGTCCTCAACATTACTCCACCAACTGCAGGGCTTTCTTATGATCGCGGTTTAAAATTGAAACATAGACAGACTTTGATAAACTTCAAAATATACAACTTCTGCAATTCACCCAAGGCTCGTAACCCAGGTATTGCTGAAACAATCTTCGCACGTGACAGACATAGAAGCTTTACTTTCACATTCTTATACAATTCATAGTCTGGGGCAAACGCCTACCTTCCAATCCAACACCATACTGCAAAATCAGCTTCAAGCGTTTGGCACGGGCAATCACCGCGGCATCAAGGCGCATCATCCTGGGCACACAGACATCATAGTCCTCTATCTTCTCAGGCACTTCCTCCCTGGGCCAAGCATCCAACTGATTTGTAATTGCATTGCATCAGTACTTCACAACAATAGGACGCTCACAGCTGCCCGGAAATGCCCACAAATTAGTTACTGCCCCTACTTATTTAAGTTTCCCCAAAAAGCCAAAAAGCAATGCACATTGGCAGACATAACCCTCCAAAGCTGAGGCACCCATCCCAGGTGCAAGAACAGCTGCTAACCCATCTCAAGAAGGGGAAAAACCCGAAAGTGAACTAAAATTTCCCTCACCAATGGTCTACGTACCCAGAATTCACCAATTTGGGTTTGAGTGCACACATTTACATAACCCATCAACTATGGAGACTCCGACAAGAATTCTTCACATCTTTGGGGGCGGGGGGGTTTACAAAAAATGACTAGACCCAAGCATGCTGTACCAATTTCCCCAAAATAAAAAAAGAAATACGCATTGGCAAACAAAACCCTCGAAAGGTGGGGCACCCATCCCAGATGCAAGAACAGCTGCTAATTTGCACCTAACCCATCTATGAGTCAAAGACATCACAAGAAGGAAGAGTACATGGTACACTAAAACTTCCCTCACCAATGGTATGGATACCCAGAATTGACCAATTTGGATTTTGGCGCCCACCTTGACAAAATCCATCAACTATGGAAACTCTGAGAAGAATTCTTCACAGATTCTTTTGGAATTACGAAAAATGACCAAACCCAAGCATCCTGTAGCAATTTCCTCAAAATGGAAAAAAGCAACGCCCCATTGGCAAATATAACCCTCCAAAAGTGAGGCACCCATCCCAGATGCAAGAACAGCTGCTAATCTGCACCTAATCATCTTTGAATCAAAGACGTCTCAAGAAGGAAAGAATACATAAGGTACACAAAAAAATTCCCATCACCAATGGAATGGGTGTCCAGAGCTGACCAATTTGGATTTTTGGCGCCCACCTTGACCAAAACCAACAAATCCGTGCCAATTTCCCCAAAAACGAAAAACAGCAAAGGACATTGGCAAACATAACCCTCCCCAAGTGAGGCACCCATCCCAGATGCAAAAGAAACCCCTCGAGAATGTCTCTGCCAAATCCGGAGAAGAGGGAGCTTACTTGAAGATGTGGATACTTTTTCAGACTCTCCCGAGTGAAAATCTCCGCGCCCGGAAACTCAGTCCCGCAAAAGATAATGCGCAGAGGCTTAGGCTCCTTCCCCACCTCTCCCATTGAACTCAAAACTCTCACAAATAAAACCTACCAAACAACTTTCCTGTCCTTCTCAACCTGTTTGCGTTAAAGGCAACAAACTCTGTCTGACTGATTGTGCCAAGAACGAAACAATGATGAATGCGAGGAGATGGATCGATTGCAGAGCAGGCCGAGTGGCAATGAATGTGGAGGGAGGTAAGTTAAGCTAAGCAGATGTCAACCATGATTTTTCTCTCCCCCAACTGGAGTGTTTCCCGCAAGATTCCTGATGAACTTACTTTAGTTCATGTCGAATGAGCTCGAGTATCAAGGTGCGAGTGACTATGAGTCTGTGTCGTTACTCCTTTCAAAAGATGACCTTCGGATTTATTAGTACCTGGTTCGGCCGCCCCCGTGCTGCCCAAACCAAACCAGCTGACAGCATGCTTTTTGAGTCGTAGCCTACCACGTGGTGACACGTGGACATTTCCAAAGGACATTTTGGTCATTCTGTTTTTAGTCAGTGAAGGCGGGGCTACGAGAAGAATCCTTTCATTTTCTTGAGCTTGGGTTCAGATTAAAATCGAAACATTCTCTACGTGTATTTGGTTTAATGTTGGAAACTTTCTCATTGTTGTTTAAAGCAGTCAATATGGCAACACTTTAGGGTCAAAGCCAAGTTACAAATGGTGACACGTGGACGGTTCCAAACAACATCATGGAGTTCTTTAGTTTGCTGCCCCTTGCCACCTGACTTTAGCTTATCCTAAAAGTTTGGTCTAAAAACACGGCCTTCACATCATTGACATCATCTAGTCCCGAGCCTAGTTGGTAAAGGACGACGTGATATGGTTTAAGAGCGGAGGTTTGAAGCCTCAAGCACCGACCCTCCCATCAGTACCTAGAGATGAAGCAAGAATGTAGGATTTTCAAAAGTGTCGTCTTCGGTCCTTGTGATTGTTTGTTTTTAGTCTTAGCTATGAGGGCATAAGGAGCTCCATTAAAAAAACATGATGATGAGACAAATGAGTGGTAAGGCATTCAGGGATGGGACAAAAACTATTCAATATGTTGTTGCTCGATAAATAAAAATGAATATGTGTGAAAGCTACCTAACTAAAACCTACTCAAAAATCTCCACAGCAAGTTCTTGTAAGTGCACCGGGATAGCCAGGTGCCTCCCCTATAACCAAAAGAGCTTTACTAGGTTTAAAAAAACATTTTGGTTATTTGGTATTATTAAAGCCCAGCAGGAAGGGCCTTTAGTGTCCACATGAACATATCCCCAACTAAGATTACCATCACCAAGTGCTCGCCCAACTAATTTGATCCTTTTCCATCGACTTAGCCTCATAAACAACGGGGACAACCAACCGCTAGTTACAGATGTGTAGAAAGCATCAAAACAATCGCTACATCACTTCCTTACTTCTTAAGCACGTCATTATCAACCATAATAAAAGAGCTGGGATGACGAATGCAAAACGAACCAGTTGAATTTGAGAATTTACAGGTCACAGTTGAAGACTTCAGAGAAATTACCCATCATTTTCCAGGAATTTAGAAAATCTTCCTCGATTTAATTAAGAAAATTTGAAAGATGTCAGTGTGTAACCGGTTGGACTTGGAAACACTAGGATCTCGATTGATTGTGCCCAAAACACTGCTCAGAAGACGTAGACACATCCTACTACCACTTGCACATACGCACCAACATCTTGTTGAATTGCATTTTATTAACAAAGCACAAGTACAACATAAGCTTTGAACGGGGAAAACCGATGAGTGTTTACAGATGAACCTGTTGGGTTTGAGAAATATCGGGTTGAAGTTCAAGACTTCAGGAGAATTACCGATTTATTGAGAGGAATTTACATAAATATTCTTCGACTCTTCAAAGAAAAACCGAAAGAATAATGTCAACATGTAATCGTTTGGTCTTGGAAACACTAGGATCTCGACCGATTCTGCCCAAAATTTTCCTGGACACTGAACATCAGCATGAACCTAAATGTTGCAAGCAGGATAATATCTATTTATTTTCACCCGCTCCCCTCTCTTGGAGGTTGATATTCTCATCAATGTGTTCGTCGCCGTTTTGTTGGTCGTTTCGTGGCCTCAAATTCTCGCACCGCCTCCCTTGCATTCTTGAGAGCCGCCGCCGGCTCCCAAGTTGCCTCATCTACTTCATAGCCTTTCCATTTCACGAGATATTGCTTCCCTCGTTTGCCTGTCTTCTTGCTATTCAATATAGCCTCCACTTCATATTCAATGTCTTCGCCTACCAATTCGGGTTGAGGTTGCAACACTTGTTGGTCTACCTTTACATCCTGGTTCTTGTTCTCGATGATGGAAGGCATTCTCCTCTCGATGTGGATTTCTCGTGAATGTTCTTGTTGGGCTTTGACTTTGGATGGACCCAGCCGGATGTGCTCTATAGCCTCCTGGAACAAGATGTCGATGAAAAGGCGTGACGATAAGTTGGTAGCCTCCTTCGGGAGATTGGCGGGGAATAAACTATTGTTCCATGAAATTGAACCTCTGCCTACCAAATGGCCAAAGAACTTGGCCACATTGCGGAGATTGTTGTTGTCCAATCGGTTGATGAGTGCAACTTGCATTGTGAAACAACGCTCATAGATGCCTTGATATAAGTTTCTATTCCTCCGGCATAGACTTTCAGCAACACGAGCATAGTATGGCGTGTAAGTTTCTTCCCGACCACAAAATTCTATGAGCATTACCCATAGCTCTAGTTCTTGGCCAGGTTGCACTTTGATGTTGAGGACATGATGCGTCGAATCTAATGTAAAACCAGACTTTTCAATGGAAACACACTTTGAGAGGGTGCCACAGATAGCACGCCGCAGACGAATAAGGCTAGTTTCCATTCGATCTTCTTCCCCATCATTGTTGCAGTAATCACCAAAGTCAAGGTCAACATCAGTTGGAATGTTACCCAAATTCTCATGTATGATGGATTCGTATTTAGTTTTGTCATCTTCCATGAAGCTAGGGTATCTTCCGAAGATATCAGCACCACTCTCTTCATTCTCCAACTCATCGTCAAGGGTAACCTCGTGAATTTTACACTCACCCGTTGCAAGTAGATCCAACTCCGGAGTTTTTGGTGGAAAGTCTTGGAACCGGGCCTTGCGGATTGCAAACAGGTCTTCGATCATGGTTTGGACTCGGTTGTCGATGCCTCCTTCGTACATAATCTCTAGGAACCTGTTAAAAATACCCTTTATTTCCTTATGCAAGAAGAATCGTAAGAGACGACCCACTTCCTTTACGAACTCAACTGCACATTCTACTTTGTCCTCAGTAGGCTCTGCCAACAACCGCGTCACGATCTCCAATGCGAGGGTTTCCTTGGCCACCTGTTGATTCAAAAGGTGCGCAAGGAACTTCGTTGCTTTCAGCAACACATGTTTATCGTTCCTTTTGAAGGCCCGCCTCCAATGCATTAGCAACCTCTTGAGGACAAGTTGTCCGATGTCGTGAACGGTTGAGTTCAGCTTTGCGACCAACGCGGCAAATACAGGTGTCATCTCAGGAGCTGCAACCATTTGCGCCTTCAGACACGAGCTTGTGAACACTCCTGCTCCGTCGGACATGTTTTCTTTGAGAAGAGCTGCAACAACAACTTTAATATTGTCTGCGGTGACATGGTTGACGAGATTACTAATCCTCTTGCGGTAAGCATCCCAATGCTTCACCAGGTAGTACGCAGAGCTCCTGTCACCCACAATATCCTTCAAATGTGCAAGCTCCTCACCATTCTCATTATTATGATCTTCACGCTGAGAAGCCCTCTTCACACAAAACCCCATCTTGTTGCTCACTAATAAACGGGGAGAGCCGACCGCTAGTGACAGCTGAACCGGTTTAGTTTGAGAATTAAGCAGTTGAAGTTCAAGACTTCAGGAAGATTACCGATCGTTGTAGAAGAATTTGAAGAGTATACCTCAAATTAATGAAGAAAAACCGAAAGATGTCAACACCTAACCGATTGGACTTGGATCAAAACACTAGGATCTCGACAGATTGTGTCAAGAATCTCCCCGGACACTGGATCGAGTACTCTGGTCTCCTCTCCAATGACTCTCTTACTTCGAACTAGGTTGTAACGAGCAGAATACGTAGGAACGAGAGTTCTTGCTCTCTAAATGGGATGATACTAAATACATTACACATTAAATGGCTCATATACATATATATATTTGGCACTTAAAGTAAAAAATATCCTGTGACTTTGCATTCTTTTACTTTGTTACTAGATACTTTGAATATGCACGTGTTGTATGAAGACTTCAATATTTCTACTTTTACTTTTACTTTTGAATTTGAATTTGTTTTGTATTTTTACTTTTCACTTTTGCTACAAGGAACATCACTGAGGTGGCAAATGCAATCGTTGTATAATAAAAAAATAACAAAAATAATAATAAATAAAAACGTTATATTTATATATGCGCATTTTTAAATAAATTGAATAAATTAAACGTAAATTTTAGGAGAAATTTATGAGTCCCCTTTTTGGTCCTATTCAATTGTTGTTTTACTATCCATTTTTTTCCTTTCTTTATATATGTATTTAGTTTTTCTTATTCCAATTAAAAATACTCTTAATATTAGCACTATTTTTATTTTATTGTAGATTCTATAGAAAATAAATTTTATTTAAATAAAAAAAAAATTTAATAAAATGATAAGCTTATCATTTTATTTTTAAAATAAAAAATAAATTTTAGTTTCATTTGGCATTGACAAAAATAATTTATTAACATATAATTACTTTAATTTTTTTACTATTTCTTAACTATATAATTTTTTATATTTTTGTGAAAATCTTGTCTATAAATTTTTATTAAAAAAAACACAAAAATACTTAATCAATTTATAAAACAAGGGTTGCTAACTCGTGTCACTAACGGTGGGATAACAATCAAAAGGTCAAAGACCAAAGAATCATCAAAATTGAGTGAGTGTATTGATAGAGAGCTAAATTTGGACCCATGGAGTTTACACTAGGGTCCGGGTCCAAGGTATGAAAAATTGAGGTAGAGTTGGCGTGGCATTACTATCCATCACAGCAATCCCCACTTAAGAAAACAATCCTAGTTTAAGAGATCAATCTTCAAGTTTGGATCCAATCTTGAGTCCGAAATTGATGTCTATGAAGGGGTGTTTTGGACCCCAAGTTTCCTAGACCAAGACCCTAATGTAAACCCACCTTCAAATATGTATACCCAAAACCACCACTAACCCAAAACCAACACCCATCAATTTATCACATTTACAAATTGGTTATGAGAACTTATGTACCACCTAAACATTTGATTTAGGTGTCGGTCTTGGGTCACCTACCAATTCTATGTTGAATTCTTTATAAATTGTGCATACCATATGCAAACAATATGTGTTCTTTAATGTGTTCTTGAACTTGCAAAATATTTTTTAAACTTTGATAAAAAAAATAATAGGAAATGAGGACATTATGGAGTCATCATAAACCTTGAATGGGGAGAGTGGTTGTTGTATACAAGTGTATCTATCATCCATCCATGTTTTAAACCTACTCCATGTGTGTTTGTGCTAGTTTCATTTCAAATGTGGTCCACTAGACTAATTTGGGGTCTTTGAGGTCGATTCAAGTGTCAATTTATCTTAAGCAAACAACGTCCTAACTACATTCTATTTCAAGGTGTTCTTGTTGGATGATAAGAGATATGCTCATATGCAAACATTTCCTCTTGCCACCTCAAATTGCCCTCGGATGAATGCTTGAAATGATGGCAATGCACTTCATTTTCTTTTTTCTTTTTGGAAGCAAATCAATGTTGTCATTGCATTAAGGTATGTGAGTGTTACTTGGTTCATTTTCCATGTTCTCTGACTTCTACTAATTAGATTTACACAACAATACTTGTGTGGCATGAGCAAATCTACGATGGAACATATGTAAAATTGGATTGAAAATCAAACCTACCTTGCTTTAGTTATGATTATCAGAAGTGCATATTTGTTGATTTCTTAATTGGATACATAGGTCCTCCCAATTGTGTTCATTGTTGAGTGTAAAGTAATGACTAATATTGGAAGACATAGTCCAATCTCTTTTAAACATGTGTCTTTATGATGTTTGCTCTTTGGTCCTCACCATACTAGATACCAATCAAATTTAGGGGTCCACATAACACCTGCATACCTTAAGTAATATGGTTACAATAGGAACATGAAACTATGTCAAAGAGTGGTGCTCAAAATATAAACTCCAAAAATAACCAAAAAGAGCCAAAGAACCAAATAGACAATCAAAACATATACACACCCACCAAGTAGCCCGCGTATTTAGGTGGTCGTGTTTAGGTTTTTTTGTAAAATCATGAAATTGATTTTGCACTTCCATAAATTCATCTTACGACCAAGTAATGAACACGAATATCTTTGGTCTATAAAAATGAATTCACGGAAGTGCAAAATCAATTTCATGTTTTTACAAACCAATTTATCAATCAATTCTAACAATTTCATTGGAATCATGAACCAAGTTCACTATATAGACAACCAATTTAACTTCAACTTTCAACCAATTTAACTACATGCTGTGAACAAATTCATGATATGGTACCAATATTCACAACTTCACAAAATCAATTTCATGAACTCTTTAACTTTATTACACAAAGAATGATACATCATGTATAACTCCTAATCACTACACTCTCAAATCCACGAGATTGCGCACTCCAACTACATCGGGTTTGTGTTGCTTGCTTTGATGTACAATAATCAATGACCAAAGAATGAATCAGCATTGCTTGCTTCCTACTTTGAGGTATTGTAATGAAAGACCAAAGAAAAATCAACATCAAGGCGAGACTTCCAAGTAAACACAAAACAATGAGACACAATGAACAACAAGAAGGCAAAGATTGCACAACGAGGAGGCAAAAAGTTGAGAATATGAAAAACAGAGTGTATAAAAATTTATGAAATCTCTTTGGAAGATTCATGAAGTTGCTAGAGGTAAAGGTCCACTATCATGAAATTGAGGTGTAAACTTTTGTGAAGGTCATCTTACCAAAGTATTAAGACACTTGTATTTGTGAGGTATAGGATTTGATTCCAAGAACGGATACCAAAAAGACATGTACGTAAAAGAAATTGGATTATGTGCTCAAAATATGATAACCATTCAAAGCTCAATAATCAACACAATTGAAGGGACGTGTATGACCATTTAATGATCACAAGAATCTTCACTTTCCTTAATAAAAAAGATCTCCACATGAGCTCCAAAAATTATGAGGAAGTGGCTTGCTAATCATCTTGTACTAATCATGTGTGTCATGTCCTAGGAGAAGTGAGCTAGTCGAAAAAAGTAACCATTTAAGATCCATTTCCCTCAGCAACAACCAAAGGGTCGGACTTGTGACCAGACCACACGCCTTCGAAAGGTGGCCAATGCATCTGCTATATTACTGGATTTTTCCATCATGTCGCAAAGAATGCCAAGTCTGGTCAGATTCTTTAAGATACCACTCTTCACCTGTCTAATTCTCCTTGATGTTTCTAAGGGTTTTCTGTGATCCAACTCTTCCATAGTCCAACAAGTGTTGCTTTATGGGTAATCTTAGTGTATAGAAATGACAAGGAATTTTGTCAAGAATTCTGGCCGACTGCAATGCACATCTTTCTTCATGTGTAGATACTCAACCTGCAGTACTTGCATGGATCCCAATATTCCTGCTCCTCTGGTTTCTATGCACATATATCTTGAAGGATATATAAGAACCAGTGTCAACAAATTCAAAAACCTAATCATAAGCCTAAGATTGCCTTCGGATGAGTGTTTGACATGAATGTACTTCATTTCATGTGTACATACTCAACCTTTCATAACTGCATGAATTCTCTCTCTCTCTCTCTCTCTCTCTCTCTCTCTATAAAATTGAAGGATGAGTAAGAACCAATGGCAACAAATTCAAATACCCTATTATTAGCCTAAGACTGCCCTCAGATGAATGTTTGAAACGAATACACTTCTCTTCGTACGTAATCAACCTCCCATACCTGCATGGATCTGCGATGTTCCTGCTGCTCTGGTTTCTATCCAGATATAAACAGAAGAATGTATAAACCAATATCAACAGATTCAAACACCTGATCATAAACCTAAGACTGCCCGCAGATAAGTGATTGAAATAAATGCATTTCTCTCATATGCAGATACTCAGCATTCCATACCTGCCTGGAACAAAATGATTCTGCAACATAGAAATATTACCCATGTGTAAACATCGAAGCAGAACCTCTATCCAAGATTGCCGTGGTAAACAATCAGTAAACAATCTATTTCATATTCACAAAGAGAAAGTCTTCTGTGTTGCTTGAATATGGGTGATGTGGGAACTCAGAAGACAAATCTAGAGAGCCTTGAAAAGTCCAGCAACATCACCAAGACAGCATGTTCAATCACTAAACTCATAGTACCTATCAAGCTGTAAAGCTGTGCGGATTCAAGAAATCCAAAGGCTTCTGAATCATGAGGTTCTGCATCCAAAGGCAGTCCACTGCAAATTCATCAGCTGGTTTCTAGAGCATGTCAATAGACAACATAAGGATCCATCAATATTCTCAATGAGAAACGCTACTTCTACGCTACACAGTTGTGAGAGAATTCAAGTGCAATGTATGTCCACAGCCGAGAGTTCGCCATGAGACTAAGAAAATGGTTGGAGGGGCAGACCAACTTCAATAGATTCAGAGATAAATAATGAATATCATTCTTGAGCAGCAAGCATCATAGGAGCTTGCAACAATGATCCAGTCTAAGAAGGAACTGCAGACCTGCTCATTTTAGAAACAGATCCTGTAGATAATTAACCCTTGTTTAGAATACAACTCTGAGCATGGCGTGTGTTATTGTATAAAGGACTCCCTCTATCTAGCTCTTCATGTTTCAATCCAAAATTGCAGAAACAACAATTTCTAAAACTCAGAAGGAACCTGCAATCAGTCTACCGTTACTCCAACCCTGAATCTCCACCCTGATTGTTTTCATTCCTTGCATTTCGGAAGCCCTCTCGAAGCTCTGAAAACCTTTTGAAACACTGGGCCTTGGAACGGCCAGGTACAGCAACAGCAATTTTGTCCCATCGCATTGGAGTGTCCTTCCGAAATGTCTTCAACGCCAACACAAGTGCTTTATCCTGAGCCTCAGTCCAATCAGATTTCCCTTTGACATTGCCATCCTTGCCGTTTTTCGGAAGGTCCTTCTCTGCCACATCCTTTGAGCTCCCTTGCAAATGATTGCCATTCGATTCTACCTCTACTGGAGTCTGTAGATTATCCGTTGACGAAACCTTAGCGACGCTTGCATCCGACCTCCTACTGCCGAATTTAGGTCTTCTCTCAGTTTCAGCTGGGGTCACTTCTACCGATTCCACCTCGGGAAGAGGCTCCCCTTTGCCCACTCTACAATCGCCGCCCGTAAAAGCGGAAGGCGCGAAAGGGCCGAGACCGAGAGAGAGCGCCAACCACAGAGTAAGAAACTGAAGCACACCGGTAAGGAACCAAGAAAGACCTACTAATAAAACTGCGGCACTAACGCAGATTGCAATTAGCACTTTGTCCACATCCTTGCTGCTTTCCTCTTCCGCATTGTTGAGAGGCTCCGATCGCAACTG
Source organism: Polytrichum commune (assembly GCA_950295325.1). Classification (NCBI taxonomy): domain Eukaryota; kingdom Viridiplantae; phylum Streptophyta; class Polytrichopsida; order Polytrichales; family Polytrichaceae; genus Polytrichum; species Polytrichum commune. The sequence continues at coordinate 35,887,610 of OX485808.1, read as the reverse complement.
GAATCTCGGCTTGATATCATCTACGATGTCGAAATCCATTCTGTTTCGGTTGGAACAAGATGCGACCTATTCCCAAGGTGGAAGCTTTCAAATTCGGCGTTTGAAGCCAAGAAAATCGTTAAAACAAATGCGTAACATTCATCATCACGCAATTCGGGTGATGATACACGGAGATTTTGCAGCGGCAGGGTTGTCGCATGGAGATTGAAGGTGTCTGAAGACTGATTTCGATGCGAAACCCTACCAAACCCTAAACCCTAAAAACAGGGGAGGAAGAAATACATGTGAGTGGTGGCCACACTTCATGACACATTCTGCATCTTCACGTTTAAACTTTTATGAAAATACAAATAGAAAGAAGAGAAATAAGGACATAGCTTAACCAGTCGTTCATCAAAGTGGAGAGCACGTTCCAACAATTCCTTGTGTTTTTTAATCCATGCATAGAACATTTCCATACATAATCTTTGGAGTATCTCTAAAACCATATTGGTTATGGTTTGGATAGCCAAAGAGAGGCAAGACAAATAACGAGCCAGGGAGCAGCAAGTCATCCACCTACTAAAGTTCATTTTCTATTCTAATTTATCAACTCATGGACAAAATTTACGTATTATAAATGACATTTATGCCTTTTGTGGATGAAGAATGCGACAAGTTATGATAACTTTTTTATTCTTAGATGAACTATTGGTTATGTCCAGAATAATTTTGAGTAGGTAGTTGTCCGAGCTCAACCACCACAATTCGTCATCCACATTTCCAGACCTCAAACAACTAACTAAGTGGGCAATTATTTAGCTAGCTAAAAAGTCCAACTATCTTAAGCTACGCATGAATTTGGTGCCTCAAAAGAATCGCTAGCTAAAACTAAGTGCCATAATCCAGGCGAAGAAAGTTAGCCAACTAAAGTTAGCTAATAGCTAGTTGGAATTTGAATGTAATCTTGGTGAAATGAATGATGTCATTGCACCCAAACGGTCATCTCTCAGACCCATACTCATTACAACAAAAATGATTTCAAAACTCAACACAAGCCTAATTCATAATAATCCAGTAGATGTTGCAAAATCTTCAATTTGGAACACCTTGATTCCATCTTGTCCATAATTGCCAGATGACATTGACGATTCCAATAATAATGAAAATGAAGAAGATGATGATGATAATGACGAAGATGATGATCTATCACCAGTGCCAGTCAAAAGTGAGGAAGCCGACTATACATGTTGATTTTAAGCCTTTCAATTTCCTTGTGCAACAACATGAAAATACAAAGCCAACCAAAAGTATTACAATTATATATATGTATATATATATATATATATAGTTTCGTTTCGTTTGAATGGATTTCTCTCTGGTTTAGAAAGAATATGCATGTCACACAAATTTTTAGCTAGTCAAAACTGAGTGAAAATGAGAGTTCATAAAAAAGTTAGATAGCTAAAGCTAAGTGACAAATAAGGGCCCGGAAAATTTAGCTAGGTGATGCTAGTTGGCCAACTATCCAAGGTCTACACATTTCTCTTGTTGATTATGTAGTCCAACAACGATTGTGACAATTGCATATGTAAATTAGCAATGTGAGCAAAAGGCATGATGTAATGCACCAGTCCATGTGGCCTTCCACATTCAAGTAACTACACCAAATAAAATATTTAGTATGACTTACTATTTGGATTTACATGGTGCTATATCTTTTTACCAGTGAAATATTTTTTTACCAGGTAAAGTTGTTAATGTTCTATTATGTCCAAACTACCAATTTCACATTTGTTGGTAAAATATGAGATGTACAACAAATAAATATAGAATTGCATAATTCCAAATAGTAAGTCACACTAAATATCATATTTAGGGTACTGAGTTTTTCCATGTGGGCCAGTACATAGTATTGGACAATGCAGTTAGAATAGGATAGGGTCCAACGCAATCCCATTATCCCATGAACATTAAAAGTATGCCCCTCATTGCTACCAACCTCTCCTACGTAGAGAAGGCTCATGTGGAGCCTCTTATTAGATGGGTAGGCGGACCACATAAAAATTATCGGTGTCCATTTTTGGATCCAGAACTAGCCACACATTAGGCATAAAGTTTACCACCTAGGATTAGTACCCGAATTGGGCGTTCATCCATGTGATTGTATATGATTTTCTTACTAGCACGATGTCGCGGGCTTCTCACAAAAAAGGTTGTGAGAATGTCTGTGGACAAGCAATGAATGTTGAATTGATTCTTAATAACACCGTCACAAGGTCGGAGGCCAGTGTTGGCGGTCATAAAATAGGTGGTGCCATTAATAAACTCCATATTCCCCCTGACAAAGAACAGGTTGGGGTTCAAGATCAATGACATGCATGTTTGCGATTGAATGCATAGGCTTGTGTCACCACCATTTGTAGATGATGATCCTTGAGGGCCGGTTTACACTACGGTGGAGAAGTCCACTGGTCATGAAAAAAAGGGCGTTTCTCAATTGTGATTGGTCGAAAATGCAACTCTTGACCGGTGGGTGTTTACACTATCGTAGACATGCTACTAACCGTGCATATTTGGGTTTCAAATGGTTTTCCACAAGGTGGGTTAAACCTTTTAATTTTTTTAAAAAAATTTGTAATTAGTAAATGAGATGAGAGTATTGTGGTAAAATGAAATGACAATTGTATTTGAAAAGTTGTAACCTTTCTACAATCAAGTTCACAACTATATGCATCAATGTGTTATCAATGTGCCATTCACTAACCGTGCATGTTAGGTTTCACTAAAGGAGCTACAAATGTTGCCCTCTTCTTTGTAGGCATAGGAAATTGATGAGGTTTTGATATTGTCCTTTTGACTTGTGTAGCCATTTTCTTCTCAAGTTGTTGTTGAAATTTTTGCTTCTTTTTTGGCCATGGCAAGGTCTGCTCTTTTCATCTTCATCAAATTGCTACATCTACACCTTGCTATGTGATTCGACTGAAGGAAACTCCATGATGAGTGTGAGTTGACAGTGATGTTTTAGGTCATTGGCGCGGTCATGATTGAGTTTGAGAGACATCGGACGGTTGAGATTGCATGTGATATAATTTGACAGCCGAGATTATAAGTACACGGTAAGTGGCATGGTGGAGTATCGTGACATGCACGGTAAGTGGTGCTGCACGGTTAGTAGCATGTCTACGATAGGTGAAGAAAACAATGGTGGTGAACTTTTCTCATGGATGATAAAATGACATGGCCGCCTACATGGCGGCACTTTTTGGAGTTGGGCTTCTCCGGAGGAGGAGTTTCTTGTCCAGCCTCAAGAGGACGGACAAGAAACTCCTCTTCCGGAGAAGCCCAACTCAATAAAAATATTTTATTGCTTTTAATTCTTCTCCGGCACATCCATCATTTGCCTCATATAACCATGTCTTGGCCAAGCATTCTTGACCGACCGGAGGCCTTCTCCACCGTAGTGTAAACCGGCCCTGAGGCACCACGGGCCTTGGCTTGGTGGTTAGGGCTCATGGCCCCCAATGAGGAGGTTGTGGGTTCTATTCCCCATGCCGGCGTGGTGCTCATCACCTCAGTCCACCCAACTACGGTGGGGGGTCCTTGGACCTTGTTGTATGGGTACCTCAAAGCCTTTTGGGGGGATATCATGTCCGGTATCTTCAAGGCACTAGTGGCTAGCTAGGAACTTGTATAGTGTGTCACTATAGTGTCCATCCTCGAAAGGGGAGAGTAGTATTTGTTCCAATGTCCCCTTGTCCAGTGGGCATCGGGTCATTGGCATTACGAACGGACACTTTATTCACGCCGGCCCCTTGCTTGAAAGGGGTTGGAGTTTCTATCTATCTGATGATCCTTGGAACATGGAAGATTGGGGCCATGATGACTTGAACTTGAACAGTAGACCTTACACACCCAACCCACCGCAACCCGCTCCCTTGTTGGGCAAGGTGCACTACTCCTTTCATGACATATAGGGTGTGGCATTGGTATGTGTGTATTGCCATGTTGTATGTGTTGCACCACAAGTAAATTAGCAGTTGTTGTGAGGTGTTTTGACAGTGCATGCACACTCACATGGGCGCACATGAGGGGATTTTAATATACACGGATGGCAGTGGAGGTTATTGTTATATGTTGGCTACACCACATGTGATGTTGTGTAATGGTTTTAATGTCGTGGTTGCGCATCCATGTGCTTGGAGGATGTTGGGGATGTTCGTAACGCCGCATACATGCTTGGTGCTACACGAATACATGGGAACTTGCAAAGAATGTACAAACTCCATGTGGCCCTGACGTATGAGTGTTTGCATTATGTTGATGAGGGTGCCCCCAATCTATTTTCTCATTGTGACATGGTTATGAACCAAGAAGCTTTACCAACAAAACACACTAACAACATGTAGACTTCTACAAGTTGTTCTTCAAGGGAGGGAATTTTCCCTTAGTAGGTAATTGTGCAAGGTACTATGCATGAAACAGTATCCGGGGGGGGGGGGGGTACTGGTGACCACATACGTGTCATACACATGGGATTTTTGCATGGGATGTCCGAGTTTTTGGAACATGACATTATATTTTGTCACTGTGGGAAATGAAAGTCACATTGGGGACATTATAGTGATGTTGTTGTTTGTAGAGTAAAGTATAATATGCAGTTTACTATAGGGAGGGCGGTGGAAGGAACGATGTGAATCCCAATATGCGTTGAAGTGAATGTCGCATGAAGGAAATTACAGATGGTTGTGGACAAGTATGTCGACAAGACTTTTAAAACAATTAAACCCTCTATTGTTTGGCATCATGGCATTGAATGACAATGAGAGAACACGAGGCACTGCACGACAATCAATAACAATGGCAAAGTAATGTGAGTAGAATGTTTTTGTTATTTAATGGGCCAAGTTTGGGTTTCATGACAAGTCATGTTTCTAAAAGGTGTCCGAGACTCGCCTTGCCAAATGTTGTAATCATTGTTTTCCCACATTGCAGTTTTAGGTTATGTATGGTTGTCATGTCCACATGGTGATGTGGGAAATACACACATCCTAAAGGAATTGGGTTAATTGTGAAGGCATACCATTGTGTAGGACTAGCAACATAGTTTATAGGTTTACCCATATTTTGTGATTCCCTACGTGTCACCTACGAATGGCAATAGTTGGGATAGGGAGACGCCATCAAAAACTTAGTCGGGTGGTTCCCATTTCTTTAATACCATGAACGCATATATGTGTGGCATGGTTCTTCAAACATTATCCATTCTCCATATGTATATGTTGGTTGAGTGCATTCCACAATGGGCAAGTCATCCCTAGTAAGCCAAAACATGAGTTTGTTCATTTACGTTGTTTTTCATAATCTATTTTGATTCATGTCCATAGTAATGTGTGCTCGCAAGCACGTGTTCCGAAATGTTGTGTCATACTTGCAATTTGATGACTTCCAAAGCTTGGTGGTCATTGCTAAATGTTAAATGTTCAATGCTCAATTTGCAATGGCAGTTGGCAATGTGTGGAAGAAGTCCCTAAACTTGCAATTTGGGGTGAACTTCTATGCTTGTGGGTACCAAGTGTATGGTGATATTGTGTATATGTAGTGAACCTTACATTTTTCTACTATCAGGATTGGTCACGAAGGTTTGAGCACACCTTGCCCATTGTGGTTGTGTGATGTGCTATTGACCATAAGCTGCATTGGAGTGCATTCCAAACTGATAGAGTGTGGATGTGGAGGCAGACATGACTTATGTTTTTCATTGACATCTTCACATGTTGCCCCAAAGCAACCAAGATGACATACAATTGAAGTGGATACAATTCGATGAATTTCGCGGGCATTTTGTTTCTAGCGTTGGTGTGAGGTTAATCCTATCGCGAACGTTAATATTTGAGAGAAGGTGACAGTGAGGATTCAATTGCACGAAGTTGCATCGTTGTTTGTTGTTGATGGCCCAGTTTGAGGTTGACAAGTAATTGTTTCAAGTTGCAAGCCTTTAGGCAAATCATCCATCATTTTAGAACAAGTTGTACATGGAGCACCCATTTTAGAAATAGTGTCATAAAAAAAGTTTGACAAGGTATTCATAACGGGCTTCAAAAAAAAGGAGGAAAAAACCATGGACACAATTTGGAATTGGCCATCATCTCGCACTAATTGCATGTTTTGCAACCTAAGAAAAGTGGGTGCAATGCTTAAAGTGACCATTCAACACATGCTCATCTTTGTGTGGGTTTACATTAAGGTTTGAATTCAAGAAACTCATGGTTCAAAACACCCTCTAAACATACTTTACCTTTGGTTTCAAGATTGGGTCCAAGTTTGAAGATTAGTTTCTCAAACCAAGAGGAGTACCTTTTTTATTTGCAACTACGAAGATTTAGTGGGAAACTAACATCAAAATAGCGTCACTTCATTATCTCATACATTGGACTTGAACCTAGTGTAAACTCCTTGGGTCAATTTTTTTGCTCTCAGCCAATATGATCACTCAATACAGGTGTTTCTGTGGTTTTGGACCCAAGTGTAAACCCACCCTTAGTTCATAACCATGTTGACAACTAGCCACAACATGCCAACACTGGCAGTACACTAAAATAATCCTATTAGTGTGAAAATAATTAACGTGGGCCACACTAAATTTATAGTCAAGGTGGACATAACATGGGTCCAAGACCCCATGTCTTCCCCTAGTCTTCATAAAGACCTTTGACTAATACCTTGTATACTAGTTATGGGACAAAAGTAGCACAAAATAATATAATCACCCACATTGATTTTCTAGGAAAAAAATTAATGTGGCCCATGCTATTTTTCAACTAGAAATTTAGTATGGGTTGCAAAATAATCGTTATATTCGTCATGAGAATTAATGTGGGCTCTAGAAAATTACTACAACCCACAATATTAGAACTACATTGAATATTGTATTTAATGTCATATGGTGTTTTATGTCATTTTGGTAACTTTTCTAGTGACACTTATTATGAATAAGTTTACAAGTACTATCATCCTAACTTACTTTTGGTTCATCCATATGCCAATTTGAAACAAAGTCTTGTATATTTTGCATCCAAACATTTATGTAATGATACATTGACATGGATGATTGACATTTGAATGAAAAATCGCTTAGTAAGTGACAATAATTGCAACATTTGTGAATATGCAATGCTCAAAATTTTTTTTACAAAGGAATGAGAAATACTTTTAGGTTTACATTCAGTGTTGGTGACACTACATGGGCGGCCTACAATTAATATTGAGCAAGACAAATAGAATTGGTGACACTAATTACAATATTTAGTGTATTTGATGTAGTTAGCATTTGGTGCATATGTGTCACAAAGTGATATTGTCATGTGACTATGGAGCGTACATACTACAGTATGTATACAATACGAGGATACGGTCGACGGTTTCCCGAGAGGCCAAACCCTAGGCCCCTCGCTCCAAGCCTCCGAGTCCTTCCCCTCCACGCCTATGGCATCGGTTGCTCTCCTCTCGCACTCAAATCTATCATTTCATCCTTCCTGCATCGCCTCCATCCACTTCCCATGCACTCCGGCTCCCTTCTTCGCAAGCCGTTGCGAATTTTCATCTTTTCAGCGTTTTTTTCTGAGTTTTTTAAGCCCGAATTTGATACATTCTCGCATCAAAACCCTAGGTCTCAGCTCGCGAATTCTTTGGTCCCCGTTTGTGGGTATTCCAGACTCCGCGTTCGTGGTTCAGGTGGTGTGTCTGCTTGGAGTCTTTGTGGATGTGTGAATGGTGAATTGCTGCGGATTTTGGAGTGAAATGTAGCTGTGTGTCGGTGTTGGGAGGTGTTTTTGATTTTGTCCGTTTGGATTTTTACCTTTGATGATGTGATGTGAAGATTGTGGAGGTTTAGTTATTAATCGCGAGTGATGAATTGGTGGTTTCATTCGTGGGATGATTGAAGGGTGATGGTTTCGTAGTGTGCAAGGCAGGGTTTGGTTAGGTTAGGGTTTGGGGGAGAAAAGATGACGAGCATTGATTGCGCGTAAGGTTGTGATGATTTTTTTAGTGTAGATCCGCAAGGCAGGAGTGCATTTGATTTTGATTTTGCCTCATCTGAGGGCCAGTGGAGTGTAAGTGGTTGGTTCGTTCAAACATTTTTAAGTGCAGACAGGTTTGAACAACTTCTGCAGTTTGTCTGTTCCATCTCTCTCTTGGTTATTATCCTTGCATCATTTTTGAGGTCGGAAGGAAACAACTGTGTCTGCTATCAAGCTTCCACATCATCTGTGGACTTCGAACGGATTTTTCTGTAGTTAGGGAGGATGAATAATAGCGCAGTGAACAATGTGGTGAACCTCCCATTTGGGAGTACAGGAGGGCAAGCAGGAGGAGGGATTCCTGCGCCTCCTACGCAGCAGATGATGAGGCCCGGATATGGTTTGCCACCTCAGCAGCAACAGCAGCCGCCAAGGCCATATGCACCACCGCCTGCAGGGTACATGCCATCGCCTGGACCAGTTCCAGGCCAACCGACAGCTCCAATTATGCCTCCTGGAGGTGGGTTGACATGTGTTGCATGCGTTAATCTACAGTTGTTTGTCTGATGTGAGACTAGAAAGAATGGACACGCAGAGGGAGAGAGAAAGAGAGGGAGAGAGAGGAACAAAATATAGAGAGGACATGCATGTGTGCAAGAGGGTGACGGACTGTTTTCTCCTCCAGCAGTGCATTCGAGTTGTCATGGTGAACATGGACAGGGCGCCCACGGGTAAAGAGCCTTCATCGTCTTTATGTGGTATGCTTAATTCCCTATCAAAAGAGTCGCGACAGCACTTAATGATGTCTGTTGTCCCATCACTCTCTTATCGGCATCGCTTCTCACTGTCTATTTTAGCTTCTAGGACATATTACACACGCACAATCCAACATTATTGATTTTTCTCAAATTATGGGGAATTCTCGAAAGTCTTAAGGGGGGTGTATTGTCAGAATCGTTTTACACCTGAAGACCCTTTGGGTTCCTCGCTACTACCCATAAAAATAACAGTAGTGTGTGTGCGCTTATAAGAAAGTGGGGTTGCTGTCCCTTGAATAAGGTTGTCTTTGAAGGTAAGAGTCTGGCCATGGGATATCCTTTGGTGCAATGAACAATCTTGGACTGAAGCCTCAGTCAGGTAAGTTTACCAATCTCTTCTTATTTTGAACATTTGAAGTTGGTTCATTTTCATATTGTTGACAAGCGTTCACATATTTTTTATCTGTAAAGCTGCGTCCTGACACGGCCCTGCCCAGTCCTTGTTTCTGGTTCTGCAGGAGCTCCGAGATATTCTGCACCTACATATGTCCCCATGGTACGCCCTCCGGTGTTCACACCTCGCCCTCCCATTGGGCCACCTCCTGTGCCCATGGTGCTGCCAAGGCCCCCTGGACCACGACCGATGCCTCCAGTCCTGAAGCCACCACCTGGCATGATGCTTAATGAATTTGCTTCTAAAGGTGTTGGACAGATTGCTGCACCTCCAGAGAAGCCCCACACAACCGTTTATGTGGGAAAGATAGCACCTACCATTGAAGATGAGTTTCTACGTGCAATCCTAGAAGTGAGTATCTCTATCCTGGTTTAGTATAATCATGATCATTGTGGAAATTCTATTCTACTTGAAGCATGAAAAGTTCCTCTCAAGTCTCTTGTAGGGGTTCTTAGTTGCTACAATTGACATTTTTCTTGCTTGCAATTATGCGGGCAATTTAAAGAAAGTGAACTTGTTTTATTATCACTCTAGACATGTACCGGATATACTTCTTCTTGCAAACCTTAAGTTGCAGCTATGACGACCTATGCCATTGTTATGGTGTCTGGAAAGTCATAATTCTTTGTATGGGCGTTCACAAAAAGTTGAAATTCGATTCTCACATGCATCCTTTTTGCTTATGCAGCTGTGTGGAGGTATTAAGAGCTGGAAACGTGCACAAGACCCTACAACTGGTTCACCTAAAGGATTTGGATTTTGCGAATTTGAATCAGCTGAGGGTGTGCTAAGAGCGCTACGACTCTTAAACAAATATTCCCTTGAAGGGCAAGAACTTGTGGTGAGTAGTCTATATCACAAGGATACTTGTGCTGCCAAAATTATTGGTTTCTGCTTGAATACCTCTAAATGACACTCTTTTGGTCCATCAGATTTATTGGCTTCGACCTGTGTGAGGAAGGCTGTTAATGGTGCTTTAACATGTCACTGGCTTACCACATGGGTTTCCATCATCTCGTAGACGCATTTAAAGGCCATACACATTCGATGAGGGTATGTTGCAATGAATTACTACCTTTGTTTTCTGGAACTCAGCTACGTATGCCCTATATCTGTACAAGAATATATGAACTGGAAGTTCTACCTCTGTCTTCTGCAGAAGTCCTCGTTTTGTATCTAAAATGAGTCAATGTCCCATAATGTGCTCCTCCACAAGTTTGTGGCTAATGAAGGCAATAAAGAGTGGATGCACATTGTCTTGTCAAGGGTGGCCAGGGCTCTTTTGTGTTTTGGCCTGGACTTGAAAATATCTCTGTACACTGTTTGACACACTTCAACAACGACAAAGTCATGTGACCAAATGTTATTTCTTCATGCTGTGATTTTTCCCAGTCTGTTTATGGTTTGTAATGAGTGAACAGCTGTGATGATATTGGTAAGTGTTTTCTGGTAAGCACTACTTTGGAGCTTGAAGATTCTGAAAATATTTCCATGGCAGCTGAATGTGAATCAAGCAACTCGGGAGTACTTAGAGCGTTATGTCGTGAAGAAGAAAGAACGGGAGAGAATAGCATTAGAAGAGGAGGCAGCCAGCAGAGAAGAGGAGGCTGCACCTGGGGTAGAAGTGGTTCCAGAGCCTAAGAAACCCATTAATGGTACTGATGCTAAGAAAGATGAAACCACCCCAGAAGAGGATGCAAAGAAATTTGGACTTGTGACGGAGGCTGACAAGGAGGTTGATGACCAAGCTTCTCAAAAGCTCAATGCTATGCTTGCTGAGAGGTATATTCAAACAACATTTATCTTCAAGCTTGTCTCTTGTATTAACATCACTATGTACAGAGGTTTCTTTGTTTGATCAATTCCCGAATGGGAGATTGCACTTGTCCCCACTTATACGAGTGGAAGGAGTACTTAAAACAAATGAGTAAGGCTGTTTCTTTCTCATTTAGGTCTAAAAACACAAACTTGGTTTGCGTTTGTCCAGGGCAAAGATGAGGCCACTTCCCCCACCGCCTCCTCTACCTACAGCATTGGAAGCTTCTGCTAAGACCAATTCAAACGCTGATGGCTCAGCCAACTTGAAGGATGTTGACTCAACTGCAGATGGAGGAAAGAGTGGTACATTTCAATCCCACAATCTTATATAATTGTTGACATGTTACTAGCTCCCTGAAGGGGAGGATGTAGTGCAAGGAATACTATAGAATTCTGGCATTTCTTCTCCGCTTTAATTCTTTCTTATTGCTTTCCTGTCAGACTCCCCTTTTATTCAGTATCTCTCTCCTTGTGTTTCATGCTTCATCTGCTTCTTTACTATTGGTTCCAGAACTGCTAAGCTGCATGTTAGTGTGCCTTTACACACCTTTTTCTGTGATGCTGTATGTATACTTGCAAGGAGACAGTGCCTTTACAAGACATGGTGTATTGTGTCGAATAAGTGTGTCTGTCCTGATGTCACAACTGTTCTGGTGATAGATAATGCAAGTGGGAGGAATGATGACGACACTCTTAGCGAGCAAAAACAAACAAGTGTAGACTTAGAGGCAAGCTCTGCTGAACGAGGGAGACGCAGTGAGCGGGGTTCTGAGCGCGACAGAGAGCGTGATATAGAACGTGACAAGGAACGAGAAGTAGAACGTGTTGAACGCGAACGAGAAAGAGAGCGGGCTCGTCGTGACCGAGAACGGGAGAACAGGTTACGAGAGACCGAGCGCATGTATGAAGAGCGAGAGAGAGAGTGGGAGAGTAGAGAAAGAGAGAGGGAGAGACAGAGGCTGTATGACAAAGAGCGAGAAAAAGAAAGGGATAGAGAGCGACGCAGAGAGATCAAAGAACAGGAAGAGGAGAGTGATGAAGATGAACGCCGAAAGCATCGATATCGAAGCAGTGCCCATGATGAAAAACGGAAACGCCGCCATAGAGAATATGAAGAAGATGCAGCTGACCGCATCCGAGAGCAAGAAGAGGAAGCATTAGCTGAGCTTGCTAAACGTCACAAGCCAAGTCCTGAGCATGTAGCAGTAGCTAACAATGAGAATCACATGGATGTTGATGTTCAAGTTGGTCTTATCAATGTCCATGTTGAGGAGCTGACACGTGTGGCTGCACCAGCTGTGTCAATGTTTGACAGTGATTCAGAAGGAGAGCCTCCTCAGAGTAAGTTGAATGCTTTGCAGTTGGTGGTTTCTGTTCATAGTTCCAGCTATGTAGGAGAGTCTCAACTAGACTCAGCGGTCATGATCATGAATTGAGATCCTTTTATATTCATCGTTGGTTTGTATTTATTGAATTTGTGGAGGGATGTCTTTCTGTAAAGTAACTATAACCAAGATTATATCTTTAGTTAACTACACTAAATATGATATGTAATGTCACTACTATTTGGAATCATGGATTGCTATAAATTTTATTGTACACCTAAATATTTACCTACAAAGGTCGAATTGGTTGTTTGAACATTATAGAGCATTATCATCTTTACTTGGTAAATAATTACACTAATAGTAAAAATATATAAGAATGTGTAACTCCAAATAGTAAGTGACTCCAAATATCATATTTAGTGTAGTTGTAACTTTATACTCCTGTTTATTTCATCACTTCTTGCATGCTTCTACCTTTTCATTAGAACAGATGGGCATAACCTTGGAACTTACTAGAGCTTCAATGAACACATTGTATGAATGTAAGGGAAGACTCACAGTAGCGCAAGGTAGGAAGGAAGGGAGAGGAGAGAGCTATGAGAGGAAGGAAGGAACGGAGGGTGGGGAGGAAGGATATACTTGGGTTTGTTAGATTATATGTAGTTATTTTTCAGATGATGCGGAACCTCTATAGAATTCGTGTTCTCTCAATATCTATTATTTTCTTCTAAGGGGGTTTCACAAGATGGGAAATCTGGACTCTCTTGAAAGTTTACGAGTCTTTTTTTTTTGTCCCATAACAGCAGAAGCAGTCAGCAATGGCGTCCATCCAATTGAGAGGGAGGAGGATACTTCAGCTGCAGCTGTGAATGATGTGAAGCCTGGCAGTAGCTCTGCCCCTCGAAAGCTTGGGTTTGGTCTGATGGGGTCAGGAAGGCGTGCTGCAGTGCCGTCAGTGTTTAGTCAGGAGGATGAAGAAGAAAGTCCTGATGCAAACAAACTGCGGAGATTAGTTCCCATTGACTACTCGGCAGAGGAAATGCAAGTTGTGGCAGCCGCTCCTTCTTCTGCCCCTCCACTTCTGCCACCTACGTCTGGGCTTGCTCACAATCTAGCTGCTGCAGCAGAGTTTGCAAAAAGCTTATCTTTCTCTTCAGGAAAGGAAGACAATGACAGGGATAGGTCTAGAAAATCCAGGGACAAAACAAGTGACAGAGACAGATCTCGAAAAGAGAAAGAAAGAGACCGGGACAGAGACAAAGAGAAAGATCGTGATCGTGAGAGAGAGAGGGATAGAGATCGTTCTTCAAGAACTGAGGCTAAGGTCCCAGAAACCAAAAAGATAGTGGATGCCAAGCAGCTGATTGATACCATTCCGAAAACAAAGGAAGAACTGTTTGGATTTCCTGTGGATTGGAACATTTATGACTCGGTGAGAATTTCACTTCACTTCACCTTCGCCTTCACTTTCACTTCATTATGTGTATTTTCACTGCAAGAAGATTTTATAGGTCTCAAGGTTTGAAGCATCTACAAGTACTGTACAATTATTTTCTTTTTAAAGGGCATTGTGATGGCACTAAATTTGTGTGACATGTTAACTTAAAATAGTTTGGTTCTTGTTTTCCAGCATGAACTTCATGAGAAGATGCGGCCATGGATATCAAAGAAAATAACAGAATTTCTTGGTGAAGAGGAGAAATCATTGGTGGACTTCATAGTAAGTAGCACTCGGAAGCATGTGACAGCAGCAACCATGTTGGAGCTGCTAGAGGCAATTCTTGACGATGAAGCTGAGATGTTCGTCTTAAAAATGTGGCGCATGCTCATATTTGAAGTCCGGCGAGTTGAAACAGGTCTTGCTTCTGGAAGGATCAAGTCTTAGTTTCCTGGTGCCATTTGTTACACCCAAGTATTAGTTCATTTTTGTGGCCATTAGTGATTGTCAAAGATCAAAAGTTGTGGGTATCATGCAGTTATCCTGACGATTATGTAGATTGTGTTAGAAGCACTTTTGGGCCTAACCATGGGTGACTCTGATGAGTACCTGTTGATTGCTCAATTTGGTTTAGTTTGGAGCTCGTGTGCAGTGTACCCAATTATGAAGTTAACCATTTTCAATTATAGTTTTTCATGGATTCTTTTTGCCTTGTGAAGTTTTTACTGCTCAGGATGATATCACTTTTACTTTTCTTGGCAATGCATTTATATTGGCCTGCTTGTGGTGCAAGTCTGGGCAACAAATACTTTCCATTTTAGCATATGTGATGGAAATTGACATTCATATGCCAGGGTTTCTGATCTCTCTTGTTAGGTCTTCTGTTCAGCTGAGTGTCATGACATACTCCTTGTGTTGGAGATGTTCAGGTATGGTGGGATTCAGCACCTTTCCAGGTTTGTTGCATTAGCAGCCCTTGTATTCACTCATAAGACATGAGTGTATGTAAGACTATGCTCTGCAATGAATCTGCGGAGACAGATGTGATTTCAACATCTTTCCTGCATTGTGACTTTTTGATACACTGGTTAGTACTGTAAATGACCTGAGTCCTATATTGCCATTTTAGTTGGAGCAGGACCCATGTTTTATGTACTGCAAGCCAAAGCACAGGAGGTTCTTCAGACTTTGTGATGAGAACTACTGAAGCCCAAGAATGTTGGCAGAAGCATAAGAAGGTATGTGTGAGGTCCTGTTCATAGTTGAAAGTCTAGTTTCATGAAGAATGTTCTTCAGTACTACTGTACTCTTTATTCTATCTAGTCTGGATCGTAGAATAGGATGTAGTCCTTAACTATAAGAAAGCACCTAGTATGGCAGGTATAAATGTGAATGTTTGATGGGGCGATTTATTGTACAGCACCTTATTTTAAATGGTCCAAAGTATTTAGACCAATTGATGTATCCATGTCATGATTGTTGTTCACCAGTGTTTTCAATGCACGCCATTGTAAATGTCATTCGGCCAACCTTTCTTGTCCATTTATCAGTCATCTTGAGTTGAAAGAAATGTATCATTGTAGTGGTTGGTTTCAGCAACTGTTATTTAATGTGTTCAGAAGTGGGTTACCTAGCTGAGTATTAGTTTAAGGAACGAGTGATTGTTATTGATTGATATTCATAGCTACTTGAGCAGCAGCTGGACAAGAAAGATCTGTGTTTTTGTAATTTTCTATGGAACAGTTCCATCAGAGAGTTGTGTCATCCGTCGCAGGATTTCTATGCACCAGGGCAATTTGAGAGCCTGATAAAGGAAAACGGTGAACAGTTTCGAGCTTCCACTCAATTAAACTACTATCAAACCCTCTATGCATCACCGCTATCAAAGCAAGTACCTAATCTCCTCTCATTACCTATGAAAAGTCTTCATTTCCTGTTCTCTGTGACTTGTGTCAGTATCCTGTTTGTGCGTAAGGTTTTAGTCCTATGACTATTCAATGAGAATTGGAACTGGTATTGCATCCTATATCGAGCACCGTACCTCTTGCTAGTGAGGAAGAACGAAGAAGATGGAATAGATTGTTTTTGAACAGATATGTCAACATCAAATTCCGTAATAGTCTAGATGGTTAGGATACCTGGCTTTCACCCAGGCGACCCGGGTTCGAGTCCCGGTTACGGAATTCTGTGGCTCTCTGCGGGGATAGCTCAGTTGGGAGAGCGTCAGACTGAAGATCTGAAGGTCGCGTGTTCGATCCACGCTCACCGCACGTTCCACCTACTTTTAATTTTATCAATTCAACATAACATCCCTTGGAATGCTTGCGTATGAAATTTATCTCACTTGTTAGAGTCCCCATACAATTGTTTTTTTTCCTTTCTTTTCTTTTTCTTTTCTTTGAGACAGAAGGTTGTCATGCCAGTGCCAAAGCACAGGAGGCAGTTGACCACCTGGCAAGTTCTCCGTCAAATGGAAAGGAGATTTCATAGTCAAGAATTAAACCGCCAACCTCTTCCTTAAGATTTGGGTATCTCTCCACCATCATCCGGTAGTTTAGGGCCGTCTTGGACCAATTCCCATAAAATTGTTGATATTGTGTAACATCACTAAGATAGGTCAATGCACCATGGGGCTGGGAATTTGTGGCGCATTATGCACCAATGTTTGGGAAGATTTTTGGGCATAATCGGTTGAGATCCTAATGTTTCCAAGTCTCACCAGTTACATGTTGACATCTTTCAGTTGCCTTTATTAATTTGAGGTATCTTCCATAGGTTCCATTGGTAATTTTCCTGAAGTCTTGAACTTCGACCAATTCATCTGTAACTAGCAGCCGGTTCTCCCCATTCATTGTTATGCACTATAGGGTTAGAAATTTGCCATCCTGTATGCCCCATTTAGTCTTGCTTTCTCTTACGTAAAAATTGCTTGCTATTATAACCAACAACTACACCATTTATGGTATTTCGTGTCACTTACTATTCGAAATTACACAATGCTATAATTTATTTTTTGAGAATGTAAAATTATACCAAGCAAAGTCATTTACGTTCTATAATGTCTGAACAACCTATTCAGCTTTCATGAGTAACATTGAAGCCAGGAGTAGAAGTTATTGCATTGCGTATTTCCAAATAATAAGTTACAATCATTACCATAAACAGTGTAGTGGAATCTGGGAGTTGTCACAATGTTTAGTGTATTATACCATACCCGGCAGATTCCCATAATGGAAGCAAGAATGGAATTGGAATGTTGATTTCACCTTGGTATAAATTAATGGAATGTCATCAGACCTTCTCCAAGTAGATGGTGTATTTCGAACAGGATGCATATCTGATGTGTACCTTCAGTTTTCCACTTTGTAAAATCCATACATGCTCTTCATTGGTTTTTGGTGACATCAACATTCCATTTCAATGCACCGAGAGTGGGCTATCATATGTCATATGTCACTATCATTTTGACTTTGGTAATGTAGAAAATGGCTACAGCCTTAAATTGTATTTGCTAATCATCTCGTACTGGCAGTGTGCTTGATTTCCTAGGAGAAGTGTTCATTTGGCAACTTATCTCTTCTGTCCAGCAGATGAATGTGAAAACTTTATTCAATATTTAATGGTAGAATCATTTCTTAGCCTGCAGGATATGCTGTACAGTTCACAAATTATTGTCCCAAGTAATTTGACATGGAGGTGGTAAAACATTTTCTTGCTACAACTGACTGAATGACAGGTTTACTGTGTATTCTTCAAGAAGTGAGTGTACAAAATCAGATTCAAGGTTAGATGAAGACCATTGACAAATGTTTGGGGGTTGTATGACGCAGGACAGAAGATGAGAGGTTTTTGTGAATACAACAAGAAACTCTTTTGATATATAAATTTGGAATATAAAATTTGAAAAGCCCAGCAACTGGATAGTGGACTTCTAACGTGTGCACATATAAGTGTCACAATAGGCAACTAGGGTGATCCATTAGCAAGGAGTAGCTCACTAGAGATTCTGGTGAACAAGTGAGGTGCCAACTCCTTAGTATAAATGTCTTTCGTCTAATTGTTCAAGCCTTTGTTGGTGGTGTGTGTACAAATTGGACTCCTTTTTGAATGCTATCATGCAACTCTGACTTCAATTTCTCCAATCCTTCCCTGCAAAAAAATGAGCCAGCTTGTAAGCAAAATTGTCATAGATGCACTGTAGCACTTTGTTTCTTTCCCATCTCCCGGATGATTTCACCAGAGTGGTAAGAGATGATTGTGAATATTTTTTTATTTCAACTATTGTAGACGGTTGATTGACACAAGTAAATACTTGAAATGCAAAGGAAGTCACCATCTGAACACCAACCAGACAAGTACATGAAACTCTTGAAAATAACATAAACACAAGTTGGTTGCAGAGAACTGAAGCTTATTGTTAGGGAAAATCGCCCATTGATTGTATTCACACCCATTCACACCCTTAGGTAACGAAATTATGCTCACCTCTCGTAGTCATTTAAGGGTCCAAGTGGGAAGATCTCCTCTACTCCTGTGCGACCAATCTTCACTTTTGTTGCAAAGAAGGGCAATTCAGTCACCTGTGGAACACCCAATTTTTAGTTCAGCCAAGCGAAGTATTATACTAAGGATTTAGAAGTCACAGGGTCATCCGCATGACTAGTTTCAGAGCCTCAGGGGTCTGAATTTGTCAAGATATGGAACATCCAGCTGCAGCACCAAAGTCTGGCCAGCTATTTGCACCATTACTGTGCATGAAAGAACTGACTCATATGTCTACCCTCTTGAAGATCCTGTTCTATTTTCTTCAATTCTTTCTAAAATCCAGATATTGAGGTGCTTCTAGTATCAACCATGTGACATGAGCTCATGCTTTTGTACCAATTCCTAATCCTCGAGTGCATTAATGTTCAGTTGCTTCCAAAAGACCTATACACAAAAAGCATCAATTTGATCCCATTTCACACATGATAGTAGAGACCTCCTTACCTCACAGGCAACATATGCACACTCAATAATTTCAGAATCGCCTTGCATGGCACGTAGGCAGGCCTCTCCAAACTTAGCAGCAGCATATGCCTAACACCAACATCAATGTAAATGATCAGGCAAAAAGCTCGGCGCTAATACTGAGAAAATATCATAATTGAGGAGAAGATTCTGACAAGCAATGGAGAGGATGGTGTGAATTTTGGACAACAAGATCATATCTGGAGAATTGGTGAGGACCCAAAGATTGAGTGGTGGTCTCTGACATATGTTGAATATTTTCACTATCTAGGAGCTCACCATTGACAAAGTTGCAGAGCCTGTCCCAGCTTTAGCCTGTACAAAGCAACACACAGGGCGCCTGTTAACTTTGCCGAGCACTCAATTCCTTATATTCTCCCTTGAAGTGCAGAAATCTAGTTGGTTACTTTCAGTAGCCTGTAGTAAAGCATTTTACAGACTCTGAGGATAAAAGAACACAAACAGCAGCGTACCTCAACAACTTCCGTTCCTCCATTTTGAATACGGTTGGTCAAGTAATCAACTTCTTTCTTTGTGAATGAGAATTGGGGCTTCACCTGAATGTCAGAAAATCACAGTGCATTTCAGGCAATATGACAGAATCCTTGTTATCAACCAACGCATATAAATGAATTTAAATGAATGAACTTATCCTTGAACATGAGATAAATGACCACAATATATTGTCTGCAACTTGTGTTGCAGGGTTGTGAAGGAGAAAATCCTCACCTGAGACAAAATAGGAAGGATGGTGATACCAGCATGACCACCAACAACTGGCACATCCACAGCTTTGGGATCCACCCCAATCACTTCTGCCTGAAAAATTCCAAAACATTTAGTCATGATTTAGTCGTTGTTTAGTTTCTGCATGATAAAGATTGATCAAATTTTGATAGTATATAGATGCACACCCCACCAATGTGTAGAAGCACTCATCTTATTACTCTGCTAACTTCTATGATTTGATGAGTGATTGAAGCAGTTGTACCAGGCGTTAAAAGCACAGTAGTAGAATTTGAATATTGAAATGTCTAGGGTAGGAAATGTCTACACTGACCACAAATGTATTGGCGCGGACAACATCCAAAGTGGTGACACCGAACAATCGCTTTGGGTCATATACGCCGGCCAGCTTGAGCACCTCTGCAGCGATGGGTACCGTAGAGTTCACAGGGTTGCTGATGATGTTTATTATTGCCCGGGGACAGTGCTTGGCCACACCCTCAATCAAAGTACGGACAATACCAGCATTGATTTTGAATAAGTCATCCCTTGTCATGCCTGGTTTTCTAGGAACGCCAGCAGGAATAATGACCAAATCCATGCCATCCAAAGCTGGTCCTAGTTGCTCCTTTCCAAGAAATCCTCGCACCTTGAAAAGTACACATTATCAATTCACAGCTCAATTAGGAACCCATAAAACATAAAGATCTTCCTATATTTCTCAAATCCAGAGAGTGCAGAGCTCCCAATTTTCACTTGCCACCAAGTCCAACCCCATTGAGGTAGTAATTTTGGTATGAAAACTTGACACACCATCCACATATTCCACATTCTCAATAAAAGGTAGCCACAATCAAAATACTACGGAGACTGATCTATGTCAGGGAATACTGTAGATTTAACAGGAAGCATAATTGTAATGTAATTCCCAGGAAAGGTTACAAGGGGATGGAGACTAGCCATGCAGAAGGGAGACACATACGTGAAACAGAGTCTAGACAACGTAAAGTTATAGGGAGAATCTGATCTGTACCACAGCAGAGGTGTTGGTGTGGCTTAAATCAGCAACAACGCCAGGGGTGTTGAACACATCATATAAGTGGAGAGTGGACACCAGAGGATGTATCTTTAAAAGCAAAGATAGTGGCTGTCCAATGCCTCCAGCTGCACCCAGAACAGCAACTTTGAATCCTGGAGCTGCCCCACGTGCACGAGTTGGCTCCCTCTCTATACCACCCATATTGCTCCTCTGCATCCATTTCCAATACATAAACAATTGAACGATCCTGCTGAAATAGACTTGAGCAGATAATCTGAACTTGAGCGTGTTGCAAAGTAGATTGAGTTCTAGGAACACCTTATGGATCCTCCCTCAGATAACTTTTAACCCAGCACAATTTAAAGAGTCCAGCAAGGAGAACACGTGATTGAAAGAAGAAAATACAAGACAGTTTGCCATTTCAACTAATGGGTTGAGCAGAAAAGCTTTCTTGTTACTGAACCAAGGGTGTGAAAAGGTTCTAGTAAGGAAGAATGAGAAGTCTTTCTAAAAAAGGCGGCATTAGAATAGTTTAGGTCCACAGGATGAAATCAAACCACAAGTAACCCGATTCAACTTGAACAACACACTGGTGCAAGCACATTATAAACTGTAAAAACGTACAATGGAGCAATCCAAGGACCTTGAGCCATGAGTTGTTAGATTAAGGACGAATATGCATTTGAAGTTCGAAGCACAAACTCTTGAGGAAAGAGGACTGTATACTCACATGGACCCTATTTGAAATTCTGCAATGTGCAACTCAAAAATCCTTGCAGAAATTTCCAAATCAGAACGAAATTTACCAAAGATTTCTGCTTGATGTAAATTGAATTCAGAACTATTTCCCTGAAATTATCTCAGACCCCGCAAATTGATCATTAGCTCTCTACTAGTAGCGCAACTTCAAGACCCTCCCACATATACGGCTTCACTCAACCAAGCTAAAAGTGAACGTCTTCATTAGAGCAAAACAATGCCTCGATGAAAACTTCACCTAAAATCCAATTCCTCCAGGACTGTCTCCCCGGCAGATCTCATCGTGCGTAATCAAAACTTCTACGTGTGAGACTTAACAATTTGGAAGCGAAAGTGCGACAATTCTTCGACGGGCATTTCACCTAAAAACGGATTCCACCGAGGAGATCTCACGAACGACCTCATCGTGCTTGGATTTTCCTTGAGTACATTCCACGTATACGGCTTAACGTACCCGAGCTAGCAGTAGAAGTGCTCGTCACAAATATCACAATACAATGCTTCGAGAGAAGTTTCGGGAAAGCACAAATTGCTCCAGGGAGGTCTTCCCGTAAGACTTCTCTAATCAAGCAGACCAAGAGAAAGGAACAATCTCATCCACAGAAACCGGCATTCCACTAAAGAAATATAACTATTATCACTATCAACCACACCACACCACACCACACTACACAAGCATGAAATTTTTCCAAAATGAAACCCCCGCGCGAGACATTGCGGCCACCTAATGAAACACTCCAGCTACATCCATAGGCGACTACAAATCCAAGAAAAAAGCAGCACCAAAATTCCACATACTGACGGAGCCAGGAAGCTACCGTGTCAACCACAGAATTTCATTATTGCTGTGCAAGCCAAATCTGCTGAACTTCCCAATTCCTCACAGGCGACTAAAAATTCAAGAGAAAAGCAGCTACGAAACGCCACATAATGAAGGAGCCAAGGATTGACCGTATTGACCAAAGGCTATCGCATTTTCCGAAACTCTCTTTAAAAACTCTCTAACTCTCAGCACGCCGAATCTGCGAAACACTCCAATTGCCTCCACAGGAGACTAAATTTCAAGAGCTCCGAAATCCCACATTCTAAGGAGCCAAGAAATCACCGTACTTCTCACAGAATGAAACTATTTCCGAGACACTCTTTCAAAAGTCTCTGACCCTCTGCAAGCCAAATGTACGAATCACTCCAGATACCTCCACAGGCGACTATAATTTCAATAGAAAAGCGGGCTCCAAAATTCCACATAATGGAGGAGCCAAGAAATCATCGTCTGAACCACAGGATATCAACACTTTCAAACGCTCTTTCAAAAACCTCTAACCCTCTGCAATACAAATCTGTAAGTTACTCCAGCGACCTCCACAGGCGACTAAAATTTCAGAGAAAGAAGCCCCAAAATTACACAAAATGGCGGAGCCAAGGATTGGCCATATCAACCACTGGACATCAACATTTTCGAAACTCGTTTCAAAACTCTCTAACCCTGTGCAAATCAAATTCGCGAAATACTCCAGCTACCTCCACAGGACACCAAATTGGACGAGACAAATAGCTTCGAAGTGGCGCTGACCTCAGGAGCGTTCATGTGGGAAGCGATCCGCGCGAGGCGTCCCTCGGCCCTGGCGTGCTCCATCGTTCTCGACCTTCCTGGATATGGCGAATTCCGGTGACAAAGAGTGAGAAGGCCAATTACTTCTGGAAGGCGAGGATGACCTGGCGACCCGTCATACCGGTGATGAGTGACCTGGTATGGAGGTTTTCCGGTCACCATGTTATCCAGT
Organism: Polytrichum commune; assembly: GCA_950295325.1. Lineage (NCBI taxonomy): Eukaryota > Viridiplantae > Streptophyta > Polytrichopsida > Polytrichales > Polytrichaceae > Polytrichum > Polytrichum commune. The sequence continues at coordinate 35,864,496 of OX485808.1, read as the reverse complement.
TTCGGCGGCAGGGCTCGCGTTTCCAGGTCCCGAGCGAGGTTGCTATCCTGGTCCTCAATTTCAAGACCTGGGTCGTGTTCTTCTCCCTGGGTTTTGTCTTCATCCCACAATTTCTTTTAAGTTAGGAACCCTGAACTAATTATTGTCATTCCCTTGAAATTGAGGCTCTCTATCTTGTCTAGTATGTAAAGGCTCGGATTAAGGTACACTAATTATCCCAATTAGTGAGAAAGGCCAAATTGTGCATGTGGGAAATTAGCAAAGCTGATACTAATTACTTTACGCTGTCAACTAGTGTCATCCAAAGATCTAGGAAGTATTGTTCATCCCGACATTATTCATTGAAAGTATCAGTAAATGAGCATACATTCATGAAATTAGTATCACTTGGTAAAAAGTTGAGCCCTCACTAGTTTTGAGACTTGGAAAAATAGTGTGTGTTTCAAGAATTAGTACTACACCCACTAATGGGGATAATCAATGTAGTATAACCTTTAAATAATGAAAATGTTGAGCATTTCATATCATTAATATACTTGAATATTTTGAATAAGAACTTAAGAACATTAGTAACCCCTAAAGAGCCAAGGCAATTGAGTATATGAAATTACAACATCTTGTGATTTAGATTTTTGAAAATCAAGGTTGATGTGCAATTTAAAATATTTGCATATCTCCCCCTCTCCCCCACAAAAGAAAAGAAGATTGGGTTGAGCATTGTCTTTGTGTTTTTCTAGCCTACCAAATTTATGGTCTTTAATATGATCTTATCATTTTTGAAGCATGTAGTTGTTCATGTTGGATCAAGAAAAAAGCTCCTCCCATTGGGTTCATGTCTACATTAGGCACTTCTACCTTGATGATGTGAAAATTATACAAGTTAGTATAAAAATTTGATATATCCATTGATAAACAAATACAAAATACCAACTAGCATATGTGTTCATCCTATTCATCCTAATCTTGATTGCTACCTAGTTACTACATTGAACATGTGATTTAGCTTGACATTGAAATTGATGTGCCATATTAATTAGAGTGGTCTCCATGATTTGTCATGTAACATCTTCTTTACACTAATTATCCCATTTCGTGCATGTGGTATTGATTCCCAAAACATGCACTATTTTTCCAAGTCTCAAAATTTGTGTGTATAAAGTTTTTACCAAGTGATACTAAATTCATGAGTACATGCTCAATTACCATACATTTCAAGATACTTAGTGCAAGCTCTAAAGTTTTGTAGAGTACTGTACATACTTTGTTTTGGTGACCTCAACGAGGTTTCCTCTTCTCCTTTTTAGTTGGCACCACTCAATCGTGAGGCATCTCCTAACATAAAGAAATCGAATAGAGCTTGCATTGAGAGTTTCCAGCACTTTGACACCCTGGGCTCGTGAAACCCTAGATCTTCTGGTGGCATTCATTTCATAGCGTGAAGAAATTTAGTATCACCTTCACTAATTTCCCACATGCACTATTAGCCCACCCACCCTAACTGGGATAATCAGTGCAGTTGCCACCTTGTGATTGAAGAGAATCAATGTGATTCGAAAATGAATAATGTGGGCCACACTAAATAAGAATGTGTTGTGTAGTGTGTTTTGAAAAATATGAACATGAATATGTAGAAAATTCTCATTGCCTTCAATACCGATGTCAACAAGGGCCCATGTTACAACCATAGCAGATGCAATATCATGATGAATAACGAGATTCTTTTCCTCAAATCTCAATCCAAGAAGTCATCGGATATTCTTGCATGTGATTGTGTATATGAATTAGGGCATACATTTACACCATGGACCACAATCCACTTGGATCTACATTCTAAACTCTATAATCTCAACCTCCTTAATGTCACTCCTCCTCTTATATCCTAAAACCATAGAATACTGATGTTTTCAGTTTCAATCTCACTCCTTATTATCACGTTTCCTTTCCATATGTCATAGGTTTTGACATTAAAATAAACTATCCAAAAAGTCAAATCACACACATCACATTGTCATCATTGTGATTATTATCATTATTGCAATGTTGACTTTGCGTTATTCTATAATCTCACATGCTACACTCATTTTTTTATATCACGCATTTATATTAACACTACAAAACTCCTTAATATCACGTGCATTTTGGTTGCCACAAGCATAATAATGCGAGGTTTAGAGTGCATGTTAGAGTCAAAAGGCACCACCTTTGAAGGACAGGTTTTCACTGTTTTAATTTCTCCTGAGTCTTGACTCCATAAGGTACAAAGGCCTTGAAGTGAAACCTTCCCTTTGGTGGCACCTATTTTTAATCCTTAAGTTGTCAGCAAGTGAGTGCAACGGTGCCATAAAGTAAGTCATTGTTAAAAGCAATTAATCATATGTGGCATTGAGTATTAAATAGCACCACTTTGGCCATTCATCATACTAGTAGTGTAAGAAGGCTGCAAGATCTCTTTTAGAAGAGCACCATTTTTGGCCAGTCACATGGCTAATCGGGGATTTATCCGCTCAACGAGGTGGTGTAAGAAGTGATGCACAAAAGGGAGGCAACACCTTCATTTAACAGAAAGATCCTCACTTGCAATAAGGATGCTTTTGTGATGATTCTCACTTAGCAATCCAACATCAATAAACCCCCCTAGTTGACAAGTATAAGACTCTTTCCTTAAACCGACTTTGAGAATTTATGTTAGTTGCATATGACTTTTATTATTTTTAGATTTTTTGTAAATAGGACAAACCAATGATAAAATCAAACAAAGTGATTATTACATACAGTCTATTGGTTAAGTGACTTTGTCCATGCACCTTTAGAACCATAGAAGTTTTAACCACAACCTCAACGTTCCAAAGTCAAGGCGTGAATTTCCATCCACTAGAAAATGTGGTACAAGGCTCCCAACACATGAGCATTTTGGATTCTAGCGTACTATAAGTGCACTTCACTCATCATCCACACACAATGTAAACGTTCTATGATCAACATAGAGTAGTTCTCTTTTTTTATGAATACATGGAAGTGATAAGCAAGTTCAACACTTTGGGTGCGAGATGACCCTACACTACTGGGTGATAGTGGAGAGGTACCCATTTCTGAATGGAGTGGTTGGCGAGTTGATTCCCACTGTGAAATATTCTCTTTACTTGACGGAAAAAACTAGCCAAGTAGGTAAGAAGCCAAGAGCCCACCCACTGCAAGGTAGGCAGTATACCCCACCTTGCACCAAGAGGATTCTTTAGTAGGGTGGGGCCAACCGACTCAAATTCACTTCAGGTTGCCCGACGTTGGTTATTTATTATCAACACTTTGCATCCACACATGCTAATATTGCTTGAGGTGATACATGAATTTGGTTTGTAGGTGTTTTGAATTTAAAAAAGTGACATGAGGTACTTTGGTCAAATTTAGATTACTTCATGCCAAACTTGCTCATCACCTATAGGAATCCTAGTTGATTGCACTTTGATTCTAGTGTAGGTCAAGATCTTGCTTTAGTTTCACCTTAATCATGAAGTGGATGGGAGGGTGGAAGTAGGGTTTTGCTAGGGTTAGAAAGAGAAAATGTTTTAGGGTTGGTCATGGTTAATGTGGTTCACTTTCTTTCGTATTTTTCCATGGAAAGTGCATACTAAATGCTCATCACAACCATGCTCTACCTCCATCAACCGTGACTACTCGCACGTGATATACCACCCTTAGGGTGGTTGTTCATACTCATGTGGCACCACTAGAAAGCTTCAAAAGGGCTTCAAGACCAAGGGTAGGAGAGAAAGTTGAGGAAGCAACCACACTAAACACTAAAATTCAAGGTCAAAAAAGATATTAATGGCACTTTAATTTTTCTCTAGCTCCAGACTTAAACATATGATAGATTATGATCTAGAAAACTGACCTCAACATCAACCACAACCACAACCACAAGAAATTTGCACGAGACAAGTGTGAACGAGGTTAATCGTAGTTGTGGTTGGTTATTACCCCCAAACCACAACCACAACCACTTTTGTAGTGTAAAGGGTGTTTTTGATGGGGGTCCACAGTTCATAAACATAGGGACCAATTTGAAGCTATCTAAGGCAAATTAAATTCTGAACTAGACTCTCCTTCCTTTCAAAATGGTCCCCCAAAACATGAGCTCTCATGTGAGCTTCAACATTTCTTAATTTGGACCACTAATGTTTTCCTCCAAAATGATGCCATGTAGAAGACACCTCACTTTGCCTCTTCTTGGTCTTGGACCCTTATCTCAAGGCTTTCCGTCCAATTTACACCTCGCGGCCAATAAGATCGCTTCATTTTGTTGGACCCTCCCCCTTAGACCACCATCTAAAGTAACTCTACGGTATGTGGATGTTATTTGGTTCATTTTTCATGTTCTCCAACTTCTACTAATTTGATTTACACAAAAAAACTCATGGTGCACTGGCAAATCTACAATGAAACATATGCCAAAACTGGATTGAAAATTGGACTTGCCCCTGATTTAGTTATGGTTAGCAAAAGTGCATGTTTGTTGATTTCTTAATTGGATACATACAATAGGTCCTCCCAAATTTGTTCACTATTGTGAGTACAAGTAATTATTAATATGTGAAGACGTAATATGATTTCTTTTAAGCATGTGTCTCTATGATGTTTGCTCTTTGATCCTCACCGAACAACATACCAATCAAATATAGGGGTCCAATTAAGAAAACAAGCCACTTAAAGGTCTGTGAGTTGCATAAATTGGTGGGAAAAACTAAAAATATTCATGTCATTGACATGATTGCTTTCCCAAAATAGTTTAGTTGTAACAAAGAAATAATTAAGGGTTCCAACCACTTCAAGGTCCATACCTTAGAGTCATTGATATGAAATTATGATCGGTTTGCTCTAGATGGTGCATAACTTTATTATGTCAAGGCACAAGGGGGAAAAAAAAAAAAAAAAAAAAAAAAACCCTCAGAAAATATATCTTTGAAAAATGCTTGCAACCACTTTTGGCTTTTTGGGCATTTAGGGTTAAGACACATCTAACTTAAAACGACCCTTGTTGAACCATTGTTTGAGCTTTAGGGAAACTGTAGTTAGCTACAAGTTATGAAGATTCTGCAAAAGCTTATGCTGCTAACATGATGTGGCAGCTCTTTGCCAAAAGAGGTAGCCTTGGACCTCGGAAATATTTTTCAATAACGCAATGCCTCTTTGATCAACCTTTGTGCAAAACATTGAAATGGTTCAGTCACATTTGGTTCTTCTTAAGGAGTGGCCTCCTGTGGCTTATTTGGCGCCAACAGAATGATATTTGGTTCTTAATACTCTTCAATGGCTTGTCGAGAAGACACACCAAGCAATGTGGCACACTTTGCTAGATTACGGGAGAATTGGGTAGCAACAAACTCTCATAGACTTGGAAATAACCCTGAACATTGCTTATCAAGATGTTCTTAAAAAATTTGATTCAGTGTCGGGTGTCAAAGGTCTTATTGTGACCCGTAGCAATTTAGTGATCACGTGACAGGTTAGGCCCCAGATGGACATTACTTCCAGATGTCCCCTCGGTTTTGTGCTGGTTCTCTCGAGGTGGTTGTGTTTGGTTCTTTTCTTGCAATCAATTTTTCAATTTGTGCCAATAAATGATAAAATTTTGCAAAAGCAGAGGGCGGGAGCTTTTCCTCTCCGCAAATGAGCGTCAGTGGTGGGGAAGGAAAGTGATACTTGCCGATAGCCAAAGCCAAAGGAAAGGCCAAAGGGAGGGCCCAGATAGGCGCTCGAGGAGGCCTTAATTGCTCCACATTCATGTACCCTTTCTATCTGTGCAGGAGCTTCAATCTCTCAAAACTGGACCAATAAGGGTCCTTGCCTTATCCTCAGTTCTCTAGTATGGGTGCATGTCCCTCTCTTGGAATCCCTAAGTTACTCTTTGTGACCCTCAATCATTGATGAAGATGAGGCATTGTCGTTCACATGAAGCCCTCCCCAAGGCTTCTACACACCGTTTAGGGTATTTAGGGCCGCTTCACACTATGGTTGAAGGTCGAGAGGCCGTTGATTTCCACCAATCAGATTGCAAGAAACCAACAATTCAGTCTATGGACCCTTCACATTAGAGGCCAAAGTCCAAAGGTTGTCGTTCTCCAAAATGCTTACATGGTAGTACTTTTTGATCAAGGCGACGGACTTTCGAAGAAAGTTTGGGTTGGACATGAATGGAAATTCAAACCATGGTTGAGAGGTTGTTGGTTTTTTTCATAAAAAAATAAAAAAACTGATAAGATCTTGGTTGTTAGATTGGAGGGGTTGTTTTGGGCAAGGAATAAAGTGGGGTGTTCCTTCTTTCTTTGGACTTTGGGCTTGGCCTTTGGAGGCTTCACACTATGCCCGACCGAAGGCTCCGATCCCTATATTTTATTGGCTATTTTCAACTCATTTCTTTGGACTCTCAACAAAGTTTGGCCATTCAATCCCACGGCCTCTCGACTTGGATAGCCATAGTGTGAAGTGGCCCTTAGTGTCACGTACACTATTTGCAAAGGACTTAAACTAGATGCTTAGATGTCTCAAAGTGTCACGCTTGCTAATTGCCAAAATGATTCCATTCGTCAACATAAGAAAAAAAATTAATTGAAAAAATATCTACATTGTGACATTTAAAGCAATACATTAGATGACAGTCTTGTGTTTTAGTATATATGCAAGGGGAAGATATTTTTGAGCATTCTAATGGCAAGTTTCATGCGTTTGCATTTTAGTATGCAAGAGGAATACATTCTTGAGCATAATAATGACAAGTGTCATTTATGTATACCGGTAGTTTAGTCAACTTGTAGACCAATGTGTAACATAGGATGCATCTCATAACATTATTGAACATGCTCATGCCAAGTGTCATGAGATGACGCTTAAGGTGAAGTTGTTAATCATCAATGTAACCTAGCATCCGCCTCAAAATAGGGTAAATGACACTATTATGCATGTGACACTAAATACCATAAATGTTGTGTAGTACGTGAATGACCCAGTTGTATAAATGTCCAAGAAATTGCACAGGAGGGTTGGGATTGCAATTGCACTTGTATGGTTAGATTAAACCTCTCTGTTTTATTAAGGTAAGCAAGCCCTTGATGGACACATGTAGCTCTAGACCCACTTCTCATAAGATACAAAACAATCAATTAGCGAGATGACTCGCAACTCTAAATTGTGTTGATTGTCATTTTTCTCATATGTTTTGGAGCTCGTATGAATAGCTTACCGTTTCTCTTTCTGCTTAAATGATCATATAGGTTGCCCAATTATGTTGATTATTGAACCTAGAATGATTAACAAATATTGAGCACATAGTCCAATCTCCCTCAAACATGTCGTTTTGGTGTCCGTTCTTACATCCAAATCTCCCATGCACCACTTAAATATAAATGTCCGTTTATGATGAGTAACCAAATTAGGTCCACTTGCCTTGGAATCATTTTATGGGGCTTGGAAGACATTGTAGTCGCAAGTTGTTTGACACACTAAATACGAATGCATACACTAAATGCCAATAACCCTATGAAAGTAAGTAACATTAAATGTAAACTCAAACACTAAATATCAACTATGGTAGTATGTGGAAGTTACATGTTTGAATTTAGTGTTAGTAAGGATATGAAATCCATGCTTCACAGGACGGGAGGTGGCAGTAGGGAAGGAAGTGGCACATGTATGTCTAACACTATTTGTCAAGGAATCAAAAATTAGTGTTGAGCACGGCATAACGGTAACAACATTAAATATAATCAAACACTAAATACCCTTTTGAGTGTAGTGTATCAGACTTCCAGTCAGCTATTAGTGTGGCCCACACTGACTGTGAGTTCATGAGTATTCAATCTAATTGATGAACAACTTTTGGTAATATGCATATCAATGTAATTTTAAAAGCCCTGGAAATGATCAATGACTAATTTATGTTGTTATCTGGAATTATCTTGGCCCACTCAGCATGGCGAGTAACACTATTTAACAACTCATGCAAATGGCAATGTCAGAGTAAACATGGTACATAGTTTCTTAGTACAGCATACTGGAGCATTGGAGAGTCTCATTTATGTTATGTTTGTGAGCTTCCAGTCAAATGCAGAGATAAACTTTCCAGGATGCAGAAAAATTACTAACTTTGACAGCCTCCTGGAAACAAAGACTACATATATCATAGGGTTTGACACAAAATAGTTATTCTATGGAAGAAATAGGGCATGTTTCATCTTCACATTGGTCAAGACCCTATTGAATCCCATCCCCTGTGGAAATTATTTTGTGGCACACAAAATGTTAAACAAAATATCACTCTCCAGTATTGATGTAACTTATACCTTGGACACACACACACACACACACCTGATAAATGATGATTCAGTTTTTTGTCACTGTAAGCCACACCCATGTCAGACCTGCCAGCACCCTGACATGTTGATGGAAATCACATGAGCATAAGGACGGTCCAATTATAAGTGACTTATCATGTGACCTGGAGTAAGACGGATTCTGGCCCCTCCATTGGCCATTGAAAATCCATAAAAAATTGCATGTGTAATTTGGACTGGGTTGGTGGGCAAAAAATGCACATCTCTTTTCTTCGCACAAGGTATGAGCTTACATCCTCCTCATCCTCCTCTAGCATGCTGAGTGTCCATTAAGAGCCCATAATATCTGCACACTAGAGCAAACTCTTGTTCGAGGCGAAATGAGTGCACCAATTTTGTTCACTATTTGAGTCTGTTGCACCCATTCAAGCCTTCATTGCAATTGAAACACACGATTCCAGAAACTCCACATTCTACTGTTTGTTCGTTCATTTATACATGTTGGCTGCCAACTTGTGGCAGTATCCTTTAACCTTTATCAATTTGTGTCCTATATGAAGCAAGGCGTTGATCTTGGTAGGAGGGTTGGATTAATATGAATCTGTGAAACAACAAAAATATATTACATGATCAAAGATATGTCAGAGATTCGCAGAATTTAGAATCATAGAATCTCCCTGCATGACAAGGAAAGCCAGACAGTTCATTGCACGAATTTAACGTTGGGAATGCAATTCAGATCCAAACAAAGGGCTCATTTGATTGCAACAGAAGGGACAAATCAGCCTCTTGATATACATTTGCAAATGGAACCACTGCTTCCAGAAACAAAATTCATTAATTTCAAAGACATGAATTTCTAATAAATGCTGATTGCAAAGAGCTCCTATAACACTAGAACAATATAACTTACATCAAACCAGAATGAGTCATTCATTCTGCAACTCGTTGAATCTCAAGACGACATCAAGTAAATGCATCAGCTATATTTCACCTCCCATTGCAATATGTACAGATATATACATGCCAACTATATGTAAACTGTAAAGGGACACAACAGAGTCTGCATATCATCACAAATCAAATTACTCATGAGAAGAGAATAATGAATGTAAAGTTTGGAGCTATCACTGATATACATGCCTCTGGGCAGACAGCATGTTGTTCTACTCTGTTACTTGGAAATGGTCACAAGACCCCATCATATATTTACAACTTCTTGAGTATCCTGAAGAAACAAGCTACATAAAGAGAAGGTTTGCATCGAAAGGTACCAATGCCAGCTCGTCCATTTCAAGATGCACAGTGCAGCAGAGCTGCTTAAGAGTATCTACAATGCGTGACCCTCGAAACCGGTGGCTCATAACAACATGATGGAACCAGCCACAAGCCTTGGCTATGATGATGACTCCCTCTCCCTGCACACCTTTGCAATAAGGAATTCTTAAATCACGTAGCATTTGGCACTTGCTCATGTACCCTAGACCTGTGTCAGTGACCCTGGTGAAGGCCAGGCTGAGATGAGTGAGCCGATTGCATTTTTTAGAAAGAATATCAAGCCCTTCATCGGTAACGAAAGAGCACTGGTCAAGGATCAGCGATTCTAATGAAGTGAACCTTGCAACGACACTCATGTTTGTGACTGCCTCACACTTGGCAATTATGAGTTGCTTGAGATGTTGAACTTCGCCGGCTATGGTGACAAGGCTTAGGTCGTCAACAGGAGTGTAACTCAGGTCAAGAGATTTTAAATTGCTGCATGAAGCAATAGCAGAAAATCCAATAGCCGTAGGACCGGAGCAGCCTTGAAGGTTTAAGTACTCCAATTCCCTGTTCCCATCCATCAGCATCTGCAACTCCACATCTCGAACACCTCGCGCATGTGATAGGGAGAATTTTTTTAAATCGAGTCCACATAACCCTATTTCAGCTAACCCTTGGCCAGTGCTCATGAAATGGTCCAGGGAGAGATCCGTAAGAGACTTGCAGTGCATAATGCACAACAAAGCGGCTTCTGTGAGAATCGATGCATCCAAATGAAGCTTTCTTAGCCGCGGACATTTTAAAATCACCCCAATTATGGCCGAGTCGCTCAACCGATTCACACATGTAAGCTCATTCAAGTTCCTGTTGGAAGATGAAATAGCAAGCACGGCATCATCCAGACTGTCTTCTTGCTCAGTCACCACTGACAGAGACCGAAGCGATGTGCATCTCGAGAGCTCCCGCAGATTGGCTGATTTGAATTTCAAAGAGATTTCTCGCAGTCTATGGCACCCATGAGATATCGACTTCAATGCCATGTCGATGTTCATGCCAACGAGGTCCAATACCAACTTGATTAAACCTCCACATTTTCTCCCAATCACAGTTAACCCTGCCGAAGAAAACCTAAAGTCTCCCTTCAAGCTCAGTTCTTGCAGACTGCGACAATGCGCAATTGCCTCTAACGCTTCGTCCCCGAGGCTCCGCAGGCTCTCGAGATCCACACACCGTAAATTCGTACACCCTTGGATGAGCACCGAGATGCCCGAATCACGCAACAACGGCAGCGACGACAAATGCACCTCCTCCAAGAACTCACAACTGCTCGCAAAGGCCTCCACTCCCTCATCCGTGATCTTGGTCTGCGTTTGCTCCCTGTCACCAATCCGCAACGTCTTCAAATGCGAAAACACCCCAGCCGCAAGCCGCAAATCCTCGTCCTCCAACTGGCTGGTGCACTGTGACAAATCCAGGTCAGTGATATGCCAGAACCGCAATCCAAGCTGCGGTAACGAATCGCGACATCGAACCACAAGCTTGTGCGCTCCCCACGTTACGGCCTCGTTCCAGACCCTGCACACCAGGGCCGCGGCGTGTCTGTCGACTTCGCTGTCCAGCCGTTGCACAATTTGCGCTACCAAACCTCCGTCTCGCAATGCCACGTCCATCGACTCCTCCCTCACACACTCAGCGTCCTCAATTTCCCTAATCTCTGTAACCCTAATCGCCAACCCTTCCTTCTCTTTCTGCTCCCTGTGACTCTTCCCGTGGTTCTTGACATCTCCCCCATGGCAATTCGGGCCGAGGACGTCGCCAGCCGTGCTGTGAGGATTGTTAGCGTCGTTGCCGTGGATGCGCAGGCGCTGGAATTGCAAACCCTCGGAGTCGGAGGAGCTGTGGTGTCTGTGCATGCTGCAAAGGGCGCAACGGCAAAGCGGAGGGGCAAGCGGCGTGCGTGGGCATGGGGTCTTCTTCTCTACTGGGCTTCTTGGAGGCGACTCATGTCTTGTTTGGGAGAGAGCCAGTGTGTTGGCGGTGGAGTGAGCAATTTGCTACATTGCCTATTCCATGGATATAACATTTCTCAAGCTTATCATGAAGCATGATTTTTATTTATTCAAATATCTTTGGACACTCTAACCTCCTGAACATCATACATTTGGCAACCAAAAGCGCATATGATAGTAAGGAGGTATGTAGTGTTAACATGGATGCGTGATAAGATAGAACTACCGAAGCATGTGTGACATTATGGAATAACACAAAGTCAACATTGCAATAACAGCAATGTGATGCATGCGAGCATGTGGTTTGAAATATTTTGTGAATAATTCTAGTGTCAAAACCCATGATATATGTGAGGGAAATGTGACAAAAATAAGGGATAATTAAATGAAGCACATCCGTTCCCTAGGGTTTCAAGGTTTAAGAGAGGGAGTGACATTATGGAGGGTAATATTGCGGAGGTTAGGGTGTACACTCCAAACTCCGTAATATCATGCTTGTGGCAACCAAAGTGCAATGATATTAAACAGTTTTGTAGTGTTAATATGGATGCATGGTAAAAAAGAATTAGGGTAGCATGTGACATTATGGAATAACACAAAGTCAACGTTGCAATATTCACAATATTCACAATGATGATAATGTGATGCATGCAAGCATGTAGTTTGAATCCTTTTGGTAGTTTATTTTGATGTCAAAAACCATGATCTATGGAAAGGAAATGTACAGTTGGAGTGAGATTTAAACTAAGGTCATCCATTTCCCTAGGGTTTCAGGATATAAGAGAAGTAGTGAAATCAAAGAGGTTAATATTACAGAGTTTAGAGTGTGATTTTGATTCCTAACCTCTCATCTACACCGGTATCAACCTATAAGTGTGGGTCACCATTTGGAGTTACACATTGTTGTAACTTTATAACAATAATATAAGGTTTTACCCATTTAACATAAATAGTTACCATGTAGTATAAACATCAAGGACCATGCAAGAGGGAGTTACGGCATATGAGCTATCTTTCTTTCATCCAACATGAAGCCTTGAAATAGCGGGCATCCTAAACATTATTTTGATAAGTTTCTTTGACATCAAAATTAGCTCTAAAAACCCTAAATTACTCTAGCCCATGTTATTTGAGATGATTAGCCAACAAACCTAAAGGAGGTCACTCGAGTTTTCGTGTTGGATGGATGAGAGGTATGCTCGCATGCAATAATCCCCTCTTGCCCAAAGAACATGATATAACTTACTTGGTAGATATCTACCGTACTTATGTGTATTCAAATGAAGACATTGAGGTTCATATACACACAATTTCATATAAATATACTAGAGTCAAACATAACATTATTAAGATCCATAACAATGTTATGTGGAATACTATCAATCCCACTTAACATTGTTATGGAACTGAATAATGTAATGAAAAATCTAGTCGTTCAAATTCGTTATAATAATTAGAACAAATAGCGTTGAGAAGATAAATTATTGAGGATCGTGGAATCGTGATCATGTAGAAATATGATTTCATTTTATGATCAAGTTTCTCGTTGAAACCAAATCAATACTTGTGAAACAAAGAGGTTATAATAATGTGAATTCGATGTAGAGTTATGGTCTCAAAGATGACACCCTTACTCCATCCACCATTGAAAAAGACAAACTCAAGAACCACACCATCCTTAACACAATTATTGGTCTCTAAAGTTCTTCCATCTTTGATAATCTACTTTGATTAGATAATCTAAAGCAGCTATGTCCATGGCGGTTTGGTCAATTAGTGTCATTACGTTGTAGTTGGGTTGGGAAAGCACTTCCAAACTCTCCATGACATATTTCACTCTTCTCATCTCACTTGCCGACCAAATCATGATGTCATAATATTTGTATGTTTATATATAAAAAAAAATGCAAATAAGGACACATACGTTTACGATGATCGTGAAGGACATGATCGATGTAACTGTTTCCTTAGATTGTGACATCAATATCCATAACTATACACTTCTTTCCTTGGCGGGGAGGGTTGATTGGTGCCAGTTCAATTTCATCAATGCGGTTGAGTAATTTTTTTTTGTATATCGCTATGTCCCTCACAAAATTGGTGATATGAAAAATCATGAGCTCTTTGTCCAAATTCTTCATGTTTGATTTAGACACACACCTTGCGACATTCAAATCCACATGGTTCATGCAATAGACTTGTTTGGTGTGGAATTTGAGTGTCAAATACAACTTTCACCTCAAGATTTTCATGTACCATGTAATTGTCTATTTCATATTTGAGTGCATTAAAGCAATGCAACATGAATTGCATCAATCATGGTAAAACATCATGTTGGATGTACACACGTTCAGTGAAGACGACAATAAGAGCTCTTTAAACTTGCATCTCATATTCCACCGGTGATTTTGAAAGTTGATTGAAATTGGCTAGTTGTGAAGCATTCTTGTTATCTAGAATTAGAAGGCTACAAAGATGATATTTTCTTTCACTTTAAAAGTAGAAAGACATGTTATTTTATTTAGAGCTTTAATAGACAGTAACAATGTTCATTTTAACTTATTGGTACCAATTATGATTCTTATTGCACAAAGAACCCTATATGATAAAGGGTTTGAATCAACCCTATACATATTACCCGTATACATATTACCCAGGTATTACCCTAATTGATACCTGGCATTTAACCCAAACACTGGGGCCAGGGATTCGTGGCACTCACTAAAAATCATCCGTGCGGATGAAAAAAACACATGAATCATCTAAATGGCTATTTTTGGGCAATTTGATTCCGGAAATAAAGTCAAAGGCCCCGAATTAGTCTAGTGACGTCACATTCGAATGAATCGGCCCTCAACCCCATAGGGGGGCTTTTTTTATTGGAGCCACTTCATCCACGATATCTTGGATGGATGATTTTTAGTGAGTGCCACGAATCCCCAGCCCAAACACTGGCACAATATACGGTATGCTAAGTGTTCATAGCAGCAAGTGGGTACATTGTAAAAAGATTGAAGAAACTGGCAGCAACCCATAATGTACTAACCTAGTACATCCCTAATCAAAGGGTCTGTACAAACCCTATATATTGATACTTGTACACATTCCCTCAATGATACCCATGTTTAATCCAAATACATGCATCACAACATCGGTAAGTGGCCACTGGCAGCACAATTAAGCATTTAGTGTCACCAATTCTAATTGTCTTGCTCGATACTAAATGTTAACCCAACATTATTAACGATACTAATTAGAGCAACACAATTAGAATTGTTATCAACACTAAATGTTAACCCAACATTATTTGTCATTCCTTGTAAAATTTTGGGGGATTATAGATTTACAGTGTTGGAATTACTGTCACTTACCAAGCGGTTTGTCATCCAAATTCCAATCGTCCATGACAATATTTCATCACAAGTTGCTGACAAGAGAAGGTAGGGTTTTGGGCAATGGAGGAACTCATCCATCATCCACAACAACAACATTTGTTCACTTATTCATAAGAAGTGTCATCCGAAAAGTTACCATAGTGACATAAAATACAATATGACACTAAATGTCATATTTAGTGTAGTAGCAACCCAAAATGTACCAAACTGGTACATCCCTGATAAAAAGGTATGAACCAACCATGTACATTGATACTTGTACACACACCCTCAATGATATCCATGTTTAACCAAATACCATACAATATTAGATAAGTGTTCATTGACAACAAATATAGACATTGTGAGAATAGTGAAGAAACTGGTAGCAACCCACAATGTACCAGCCTTGTACATTCATTAGAAAGGGGTCACAACCAACCCAACTATGTATAGATAGTGATACACGTACACAAACCCTCAACTTAGGGTTGGTTCACATCGGGGTTCCCAAGTCTCAAGTCCCACTCATGTGAACAAGTCCCAACATGGAGGCAGATGCCCAACTTTTGAGCTTCAAGAGCCCATTAGGGCAAGGCCACTCACCCTGCATCCGCATCTGCATCTGCACTTTTACATCCGCGATGCAAATGCGGATGCAGGAACGACGCCCAGTGGTCCCTGATTATTTTAATTCCGGATGAAAAGTATTGCAGGCACTGCAACCCTCCCTGCATAACGTCAACTTATGCATGGAGTCTGCTATTTGAACAAGACGCAACCCATTAAGGGTACACGTCAAATAAGACAAGGCACCTGCGTGAATTCCACAGCTCACTTACTTACTTACAGGTGAATTCGAGAAATAACCACATGAGAATTAGGGTAAATCTGGAGGAATTGTTGACTTGGGTTACTTACTTGAAAATTAGTTCGAGAAATAACCGCATGAGAAATAACCACATGAGAGTTGGGGTAAATATGGGGGAATTGTTGAGCTGGGTTACTTACTTGAAAATTAGTTTGAGAAATAACCGCATGAGAAATAACCACATGAGAGTTGGGGTAAATCTGGGGGAATTGTTGAGCTGGGTTACTTACTTGAAAATTAGTTCGAGAAATAACCACATGAGAGTTGGGGTAAATTTGGGGGAATTGTTGAGCTGGGCTACTTACTTGAAAATTAGTTCGAGCAATAACCACATGAGAGTTAGGGTAAATATGGGGAAATTCTTGAGCTCGGTTACTTACTTGAAAATTAGTTCGAGAAATAACCACATGAGAAATAATTACATGAGAGTTAGGGTAAATATGGGGGAATTCGTTGAGCTGGGTTACTTACTTGAGAATGAGTTTGAGAAATAACCACATGAGAATTAGGGTAAATCTGGGGAAATTCGTCAGCTCACTTACTTACTTGCAAATGAGTTTGAGAAATAACGGGTTGAAGTTCATGACTTCAGAAACCTACCGATCATTATAGAGGAACTTATGAAGTTAGTGAAAAAAGCGATGCAGGATGAGTGGCACGTATGCCTGGGTCTGCATCTGCATTCTGGACGGAGGCCACTTTTCATTGCCAGATGCAGATGCAGATCCAGGAACGAGTGGGCTTGCTCTTATGGTTTATGTCATATCTTGATAAATTTTTGCAAACATATTCTAAGGATTTGTGTTGCAAGTTGGGTTTAGGTTTTTGCTCAACCCGACTCACAACACATCTTGAGCTTCGCCTCCAAAAAGTGCTACCATGTAGATATCCATATCATACTTGGGATTTAGAGACTTAGGACCCCGTGTAAAGTGATAAGTCCCAACTTCCATGCTCTCACGGTAGAGATTGCATAAGTTGACCTCAAGTGAGCTAGAATGAGGACTTGGAACCCGTGTGCACCAACCCCAATGCCGGGCTCAAGCCCTAGTGCCCGGCTCGAACCCTAATGCCCATCTTAAACCCACATACATGCACCACAACATTGGTAAGGGCCACTTCACACATGAGCCAAGGGCCATTGACCATGTAAATGTGCAGGAACTTACCACTGACATGCTTGTTGGAATTTGCATCAAACCCAACTCCAAGAGGTGGGCCTGATGCAAATTCCAATAGATCATGAAAAATAATTTATAATTTGCGATATAGGAATCTAGGTAGATTAGAGGCACCCATTCCCGATCAGGGCCCCATTGGGAATCTATAGGGTGCCATAATGTTGATCATGTTGGGATTTATTCCAGTAATTTCTTTTTGTGGGTGCTTAAAGTGAGGTTTCATGTTTCTAAGGGTTAATTTTTCATGTTCGCACACTAGATTCTAAGTGAAAATGTAGATGCCACTAGGTGGAATTTACATTTCCACTAGAATTTGGTGGGCAAAGCGGCCTACATGGAGACTAACCTTAAGTCTCCAACTTTGGTTATGGTATCACCAAGGATCCGAGTGGGTTGATAGTGCCATGACACATGTCCCTGGTTTTGAGTGCTAAAATGAGGAGGATTTCATCTCAAACTGAACAGTTCTAGTAGGCTCCATACATCGGTAATATGTTCTAGCCTACTTTTAATTTCAATAAGGAATAAATTTACTGAAATATTACAATCCTCCTGATTTCTATCTCTCTACACGGGAAAAAATTACACTGTTTTATACTTCTCTATATTTGACGCATAATATCTTAAGTGGTCGGTTATGAAGGCCTCTACTCTAAACATTTCGTCCATGATGATTTCTTTGGACCCTTAGGCCTTCACCTTCTAGTGTGACCCGAACTTGGACGGTCTCGGCCTTTTCGACCAACGAAAGAGGTTTTAAGAATGCAATGGTCACGGACCTTCAGTTTCGTGTGTGAAGTGGCCCTAAGGGGCACTTTATATTAGGGCCCATTTGGAGTTGAGCCCACTTGGACTTGAAGTGGGCCTTAACTTTAGCCCTACTTTACAAAGTGGGCCGTTGAGTGGGCCTTGCAATATAAAGTCCATAGGCCCACTTGTAGGGCCCAAAGGCCTTCCAAATGGGCCTAGGGACTTTATACTGTAAGGCCCAATCCATGGCCCACTTGGGCTTAAATGAATTATGCCCTTGCTTGAACTAAAGTCATAAAGTCATAAAGTCATTAAGTCATAAATGACTATATGACGGAAGTTGGGTGAAGTGGGCCGTAGGTGCGAAGTGGGTCTCCATAAACCCTTGACCCATTTTTTTGCCTTCGGCCCATTTCTTTCCCTCCAAAATGCCGCCATGTCACCCGCCACGTAAACTTTAGGAGAAGTGGGCCGACTCTCAATATAAAGCCCTTGGGCCCATATTAGGGCCCATTTGGGCAATCTAAGCACTCTCATTGGTTGATGCCTAGGGTTTGGAAATGGGCCCTAGAAATGGCCCCTAATATAAAGTTGTCACTGGCGGCACGGACATCATAAAGGGCTGAAGACGCTGGCAAGCAACCCAGAATGTAGCAGGATCGTAGATTTCACAGGGATGGGCTCCAAGCTTCCCTGCCTGCCTGCCAGCCCCCTTTATGACGGCGCCCGCGACAGTGGGGACAGGCACACCTAGCACCCGGAGACTCCTCCAGGCTCTCCTCCCAAATTCCAATGCCGTTGCAGTCGCCAACGTCTAGTACACGCTCGGCGCTCTTGGCTCACTAGCTTCACAGCTTACGTGTAGCTATAGCTTAGCTTAGCTTAGCGTAGCCTCCCCACACCCGCAGTAAGTCCACTCCTGTGGACTTGAAGCCGTTGAGAACGAATCTGGTGCTCCTTTACTGTATCATCTCTAGTATGCTGCTGTAGTAGCGCTCCGATCATTGCTTCTTGTGGAACTATGTAATGAACTTGGATTTTGCGAGCAACAAATTTAATGTCAGCCAAAATCTGCTGGGTTAGACAAAACAAAACGAGCTTACTCTTAACTGTGTCAGTGCCGTCGAGCTAGCCAGGCGCTACTCATCAGTGTGTTGAGTTGCTTTCTTTTTTGATCGGGAAATAAAAGTTAGCAAGCCTTTTCGGGCTGCTGCTTCTTCTTCTTCTAAGTTTGTCTTGTGTACCGATCTTTTGTCAGTTACTGACTGTCGGTCAGATTGCAGAATTGGTGAGGCAGCTGAGACCATCAGAGTTGGTGTTGGTTTAGAGAGATTGATTTTGTTTTGTTCTGGGTTGCTTGTTTGTGTAGATGCGGAAGGTGGTGACTTGTGATCGGTTGGGTAGTGCGGTGCTCTGGAGGTCTAGACTCAGTTGGCGAGGGTTGGCAGTAGACCAGAAGAGATTGATAGTGGTGGTGGTGATCAGACCGAGAGTTTGATGCAATTCTTTGTTTTTCTTTTGTTTTCTTTCACCTGGAAGTATGATGGGTTGTAGTTTCGCTCTGGTTTGTGTTTGAGGTTGTTGGTTGCTCTTGGGATTTCTTTTGTTGCCTTTTGTTTTGTTTTTGAGCGGTGCGCAGCTCTGAAGGTCTAGAGTTAGATACAAGGATTGGTGGTGGACCGAGTTTCGATGCAAGTTATGTTTTTTCTTCACCTAGCTGGAAGTTATGACGATGGGTTCTAGTTTCTCTCTGGTTCGTGGTTAAGGAGCTGGGACGCTTTTTGGATTTTTTTGGGTTGCTTTTGTGGTTTCAAGGTTTGTTTTCTGCGGGTTGGGTTGTTGTAGAGAGGATTAATGTTGGGTAGCAGAGTGTTCATTGATTTTCTTTTGGCTGGAAGTATAGATGATACATTTTTCTTTCCAGTGAGGGGCTAATTGGGTCGGCTGATCAGCTCGGTTTGAGAAGGCACTGCATAGTGGTGCTGGTGGTTAGAGGTTCGTAGTAACTAAAAAATGGGTTATGAGTGTCGGACTAGAGATTTTTCCACGAAGCTAGGGGCAGTTTTTTTCCTGCTTCTTGTATTAGCTGCGGTTGCTGTGGTGAATGGCACTCCGTTTGATGTCCCTGGTCGAACACTGGCGAGCCAACACAAACAAATGCGGTACCAACCATTCAGCTCTCTCCAGACGCAGCAGATTCTCGCCGAATCTGGAAGCTTCACTTTCCGGGTGAGTTCCCAAAACCAACTCCTCAGCATTTCCATGCGACCTCATTTTGGGTTATACTGGTGAAATCCAAGGTTAACAAATTTTACAAAAACGTTGTTACTAATATGCGGATTAGTGTCGTTTTCCATAAGTCCATGCAATACACAGATCCCAGCTGTAGTACTCTTCATCACACTTGCTATCCGAATGTTACCACTTCTGCTTTCGATAAAGCAAAAACAGGCACTAAACTTCACTCAAGGTGTAGGATGTAAATCTGCAATTATGTTGTTCACTAAAACACTGTTGCTTTTGCTTCTACTCCGAGGCTATAAAAGATTGAGTTGTTTTCTTGAGTTTCGATTCTATTTGGGAGTAAACACAAGTGCTGTGAGGAGTAAAAAGTGGCTAGATACGACATGTGCATATAGGTCGACAAAGAAAATAAGAAGAGTCTTAGGTATATAAAGATGAAACCTGCTGGCGCCTAAAGCCACGAGAAGCCCTCCAAGACTATCCGGTGACACTCAAAATGGGGAAATCCACCACAAATTCCCTAATTCCTCCTAAACTAGACTGAGCTCAAGAAGTACACTTGATTTATCGTAGTGGTTCGAGAGGTTCAGAGAGGAGGATGTAACTTTTGGCTGTCTACTTCCGGGATTATTGTTAACCAGGAAATGCATGGGTCACGGCGTTTTCTGCAGTTGTCCGACGGAGATGTGGTGTCTTGTATCCCAATCGACAAGCAACCGGCGGTCAATCAATCCAAAGATGTGAAGCTCCAGGTGAGGCTCCTCCTGCCAAACTATTAAAAATTTCTTGGAGCTTTAATTTCTAGCTGACGAACTCTGCACACCATTTGTAATTGCGCATTCTGACGGTGCTCAGAACCATTTATATGGGCATTAACTCAAACCTATTAAATGGGTACCCATCTCCTTAAATGTCTTGTCAGGTTTGTACAAAGCAACCATGACGCTCATGCTAGCAACAATAGTGCTCAGTGCGGGCACTTTGTTGTGCAAGGCTGACAGATTCAGCCTTGCGAATTAATTTCTTTCTTACTTTCATCTTCAATGACAAAATTTACTTCCTTCGAAGTACAAAATATCTGGCTAATCCTTAGTTAGTTGTGAAGCCTTCTGCGGAATGAATTTGGGTTTAGGTTGGCAGCTGGAACCCTCCATGTCTCCGGAGACTCTTAAGTGGGTACCCCTCTGAATGTCTTGTCATATTTGTACAAATCAAAGCACCATGACATTTATGCTAGCAGAAAAATAGTGCATGCACTTTGTTGTACAAGGCTGACAGATGCAGCCATGCAAATTAATTCCTCTCTTACTTTCATTTTCAACGACAAAATTTACTTCCGTCGAAGTACAACTTGGGTGATTCTTATTTAGTTATTAGCACATCTGCGGAGTAAACTGGGGTATATTTTCTGGCAGCTGAAATCCCCAACTCCTTTTGCTTTTGCTTCTGTTCCGAGGCTACTTCGAGAAAGTGAGTATTTTTTCTACGAAACTACTTCGAGAAAGTGAGTTTTGATTCTACTTGGGTATTCTCAAGTGGTGAGAGGAGTAAAAGTGCCTTGATAAGACATGTGCATACGAAGAGTTTTAGTCATATAGAGATGAAACATGGCGCCTAATGCTGCAAGAAGCCCTACCTAGACTTTCCGGTTACACTCAAAATGGGGGAATCCACCATAAATGCCATAAATGCCATAAATGCCATAATTCCTCCCAAATTCATCCACTTTCTTTACAGTTAACAACAATGTCAGAATTTGCACTTATTTGAAAGTGCAATCTGGCTAATCCTTTTGTTAGTTATTAACCTGGCATCTGCCGAATGAATTGGGGTTCTGTGTTTGGCAGATGAAACCCTCCATGTCTCTGGAGTCTGGATCCTCCACGGGAAACTCTCAGGGTGCAAAGACGGCTTCGCAGTTGTTTGCGAAGGAGTTCGGAGCATGTCCAGAGGGACGAATTCCTGTTCGCAATTTTCGAAGGCCTGGCGGAGATAATGCGGCCGCAGACAATGCTAGCGCGGCCGCTAGTGCCAATGTCGGTCAGTTCCTTCATGAGGTGAGTCCAATATGTGCTGAGATTGTTTTCAATTTTTGATATAAAATGGTTGCAATACAAGTGGAGAAAACGAAAATCTTCTATTTGGTTGTCAGTTCATTAACGGGTGATTCACCGCGGGAAGAGGAAGCAAGCGTTATTTGCATTTGGACCGACCTGTGGATAGGTGCATGTAGTGACGAGTAGGAAAAATACTACTAAGTAGGTTAATCATTGTTGCAACACTTAATGTTTCTGAGTAGAAGGTGGGTTACCAAGTAGGTTAGCCACTGCAACATCTAGAAAAAAATGGGGCAACAAAGGTAAAGAAACAAACAATTATCTATGGAACGCAAGTTAATTTGAACATGTGAACCATGGGAAGGAAATGCCGGTGAACTTCTCAAGCATACGGATAGTTGCAACACTTATATGTGGATTTGCACCCAACATGTGGATATTTGCTTGTAGGGAGTAGGGAAAATGACTCCCAAGTATTTCAATCACCGCAACAGTTAGATGCTTGAGAAATGGGAGGCGGTTGTGTTGGGTGCACATATAGTAGAGAACAACCTTCGTCAAGTGAATTCTCCTTTGCACTAGTACAACCACAGGTTTTCACTAATTGAGCCCTGTGGCATGGGAGAGAGGTACTCCATATTGCTGTTGGATTAAGTTTTGGTATATTGTCACATTTTGTGCTACATTTCTCACAAGAATTTGAGTTTTTCTTGCAGCATGCATACACGGCAACAATCATCTCTCGGCCTCCAGCTTACAAAGGAACCGAAGTCATCATCAATGTGTGGCAACCTTTTGTGGAGCCCAGTGACTTCAGCCTTGCGCAGCTCTGGGTCATGAACACGGGTCTCTCAAATCCTCCTGGCAGTGTTGACTGGGCTTTAAATACAATGGAAGCAGGATGGCAGGTAATTTGGAGCTAATTTGTGTTCAATAATCTCTTCCACTGTCCTTGTGGATCCATGCAGCTCAATCACTTCCTGCAAATTTCTGTCTGGAATACAATGTTTTTTTTGATTAGTTCTGTCTATTATTTACGTGGCAGGTGTACTCTGACCTCTATGGAGACAAACGGCCGCGACTTTTCATCTACTGGACTGTGAGTGCTCTGAGGGCAGGTCAAGTTAGGTGTAAATTGATTACGTGACACATGTCATCATGTGATTAGTTGGAACCTGTTTAAAGATGATGTGGAAATTGAATGTGGGTCAAGGCATGCCCGATCAGACCTGAACTTTCCAGCATCGCTACACTTGTTTCTCAACTTTTTTAAGAGAGTCATGCATCCGTACTCATGATTTTCTCCACAATATACATTGTTCTGCAGGGTGATGGATATGTCAAGACAGGATGCTATAATCTGAACCAAGACTGTGGTGCTGGGATTCCGGGATTTATTCAAGTGAGCAACAAGATATTGCTTGGTGGATCCTTGGCTCCACCGTCAAAAGCAGACTCGTCACAATATGAGTTCAAACTTCGCATCTTCAAGGTACTCCGTCCTCTTTGCTTCCTTCGTAACCATTCATGGCATTCATCTCCAAACATTTCATGAATAATAATGAATGTTTTTCCTCTTTACCTCATGAAGTTGCTCACATCTCAAGGTGAATTTTGATAGTTTCATCACTTCAAGGTCATATTACGCTTGTAGCTTTCCACCAATCCATGGTATTTGTAATATCAACCAATCTTATCAATCTCTCATCAAATTAGTACACCTTCAAATGTTGCCTCTAATTTTATTATAGGAGAACCGAAGTATTCTTGTATTTTAAATTGCATAGATGTGATCCTTTGATTGTGCTAAAAGTTTTTGTTAAAAATTCTCAAGAAACGCTTGGAAACAATGTTATTGAATATATCTTGCACAATGCTTCATCCCTCGGGCCTTTAAGGGTTAAGCTAAGTCGGTTAAAAGAAACAGATTTCTGAACAGCCCACTTCTCCTAGAATATCATGCGATGAGAAAAGCAGGAGTAGGTACCTGACTGAGCTTTGATAACTGGATGTTGGAAAGCAGGATGATGAGTCGGGCAATTGGTGGCTTGAGTTCAACAATGAGTATGTAGGCTACTGGCCTCCCTCTCTGTTCCACTCGTTGCGAGACATGAGTGACTTGATTCAATGGGGGGGTGAGATTTTCGATACGCATGGAAGTAGCAGCGGCAACACGAACACCAGCATGGGGAGTGGTGAACTCTCCACTTTGGGTTTCAAGAAGGCCGCGTACCAACGAAACCTTCAATACGTTCGGGCAGACAACAAACTGCACGATGTCCGTGACTTGCAGGTAATTGGTCGAGGGCACCATCACTCAATTTTCCATGCCCGCAACACAAATTCTCGGAGGAAATTACACTCTGAACTCCATAATCTCAACCTCTTTAATGTCACTCCTTCTCTATCCCGAAACACTAGGGAACGGATGATCTCAGTTTCAATCTCACTCCTTGTCACGTTTCTCTCCCATATATCATGGGTTTTGACATTAAAATAAACCATCAATGAATCCAAACCACATGCTTGCCTGCATCACGTTGTCATCAGTGTAATTTTTGTTGTTATTACATTTTTGACTTTGTGTTATTTCATAATGTCACTTGCTACACTAATTCTCTTTCATCACGCATCCATGTTACCACTACATAACTCAATATCATGTGCACTTTGGTTGCCACAAACGTGATATTACGGAGTTTAGAGTATATATTATTTCCAAGGGTTTCACAAAAGAGTGTTTGATGCGTCATCAAAGGCGGGATCACGCCTGTATGGGTTGAAATACTTTTGTCCTACCGTAGTGAATAGAAGTCATCGTAGTCATGAATGTCATTCTTTTGATGAGAAACTTGATATGATTGGTTGAGATTACACAAATACTATAGATTGGTGGAAAGTAAGCATTGGGAGGCCCATTTTGGGGAGTATCGGCCATTATCATTGTACTTATTATGCGTATAATTGTTTGATTGTTTGTTTGTTTGTTTGTATGATTTGCAGGCTGTGACCACAAACCCCTCCTGCTACACAGTGACTCCAGGGAACAGCGAAACCTGGGGCACCTACTTCTACTATGGTGGCCGCTGCTAGATGATAAGTCACAAAATTGAGTTCACCAACAATACTCGCAAATGTGAACTGAAGTGCTCCAAAATCATGTTCTGCCGATTATATTTGTTGCAGCATCTCCAATAAACCAGTACAACTCCAAATATCAGAATGAAGTGATCCATCTTCCAAGGCTGTGTGGGGGACCCAGTGACGGCAGACATGATGATGTGGAGGCTTGCGAATCCTGTATTCTACAAATTCTGTAAATTTTTTACAATTGATGTTTCCAGAGAGACCTCCAAACGATGGATGGATCAGGAGGTTGAAACAATTGCTCTTGTGAAGTGACAAGATCAAGGCTCTTTGATCTGTTGCAAGTGCTTGTAGCATACACACCAAACTGGGATACGTTGCTTGCAAAAAGACCTTAAATTAAATGCAAACCCTTCGGAACGGAGCGGAGTGATTCGGGTTGGCAAAACTTCTTGTTTTAAGGTTCTTGAAGGAAGTCTCAAGGGTTGACCCGTTTCGTTGGGGTTTTATTTTGGTGATAGTGAAATACACCGGGCAGGTAGAAGGTGAGCAATGGGAAGGTGGGGAGATTAGAAGGTTGCAGGAGGTGGCAACCTAGAGATTCAAACATATCTTGAGAGGAAAATCGAGATTCTCTCGTCTTTTTTGTAAAGTTTGAACAAGGAGCTGGTCAGAGTGGAGACTGAAAACCACTCCAGACAATTGCCAAAAGGCAGGTGATCTCGCATAGGAAGACCTCAACAGGGCACAGAAGCAGCAATGCAGCAAAATCCAAGCTTTGCTGACAAACCCCAAACCAACGAGTTCAGACAGATATTGAAGATTTGTCAATATCTCAGTTGAATGTGAAATCTTTTTGGGGACCAAGCTCTCATAATTTTGTATCAATTTGAATGGAAGACAGTCTTGGTTTTTGTGAGAACAACTTTGCATTTAGATTTCTGTCCGTTCGTGGTCTTGCAATTGCGGTTGAGTTTGTTTGGGGATTACCTTCTAGTGTCCCCTCTCTCCCCTGTCAAAAGAACACAAGGTATTCTTGTCACCATAAAAGTATTTTCAAGCCACGTGGCTCAAGTCCAAGCTTGTGATTGCACAAATACAATGGAGAAGTCCTCGTGATGAAAGCTTCTCTTTCATCTTTCCCATGCCTGTGAATTATCCAACTTTTTTGCATTCCATTTTTTCAAGCATTGAAGTGTTCCGGTGCCAAACCGATGTTGTCATTCACTTTCCATCAAAATTGGATGGTGGTCAACTATACGTATCTCTAGAGATAATGGATTATGTCACTTTTACTCTTTTAAAGTAGTTGAAAATAAGGCACACTTTGTGTTGGAGTGTCCCTACATAACTCCATTAAAGATAAGTTTCGGCCTTCCCGGACTCCAAAATCATTTCATTCTATTCAAGTGAAAATACACTACTTATACCCCTTCCATTTCTCAAGCATTTAAGTGTTGTTGTGACTTATAACCTAACCTACATGAAGGCCACCTTCCATTCTCCCTTTGAGTGTTAAGGTAGCTAACCTACTTAGGAGTCATTATCCCTCCATTTTGTGCCCACATGCAATGAAATGAAATTGATTTTAGAATCCAAGAATCCAAAACGCTGCTAGGACTAAAAATACATCAGGATGGTGTCAAATTGACTAATTCCCTAGAGTGACAGAGTGTGGTAACCTCCATGTGATAAATGCCTCACATGGATAAATGAACAGATGACCAGTAGTATTACTTTACATCTTGTGGTCCAACAAATTGGTTAGTTACCGGAATTTAGTCTGTGATGCTGCCCTGGTGGACGAAAGGTGGCATTCATTCATCATGGAACTGTGGGAGAAATGTTCGGAAGTTGT
Source organism: Polytrichum commune (assembly GCA_950295325.1). Taxonomy (NCBI): domain Eukaryota; kingdom Viridiplantae; phylum Streptophyta; class Polytrichopsida; order Polytrichales; family Polytrichaceae; genus Polytrichum; species Polytrichum commune. The sequence goes on along the minus strand of OX485808.1, from coordinate 35,837,478 downwards.
TGCAACCTAATTATTTCTTTGTAATGACTGCAACCAGCAGCTTCCTCCGTTTCTGCCGCAGAATCCCTCAGAAATTTCTCAAGAATCATGGCTTGGCGGATGCTGGCACCATGGATGTTGCTGTTGCTGGAGTTGCTCCTGCTTACAGCTGCATCCGTTGCCTCCAAAGATATTGTACACTTGCTCATCAATCAATCAATCGATCAATCAATCTCTCTCTCGCTCTATGAGCATTAAATGAAACTCCACTTCACCAGTTAATTGAATGATGAGCAGTATCCTCTTCTGGTTGAGAAATCTTTTGAGACTATTGAGGTTCATGATGAGACCCATCATAAATTGTTGTCTTGTTCCATGAAATGAAATTGCCTCGCTTGTTGCATCGAAAGATATTGTACTGCTCACCGGTCAATCAATCTCTTTGAGCGTTTTGTTTTTCTACTTCATCAGTTATGTGAATGATGAGGTGTCCCCTCTTTTGCTTGAGAAATCTCTTGATGCCATTGAGGTTCATGATGAGACCTTTGATGGTTTTCCTGCGTCATTCACAGTCTTCAGCCATTAATCCATGGAACGAAATGGCTTGAGTGAGATATAATCTAACAGCCAAAAGTGAATTATTCGATGGACAAGTAGTTGGTGAACCGATCATCTCAGGATACACTGCAATCTCAAAAGGCATTCCCATTTGGATTGAATCAACCCAAAAATGCTCGTTTATGTGAGGACAGTTTGATGAGATGAGAATTCTCAACTTAACGAGAAGGAATTTTTACCTGGAGTACGAGAATCGGTGGCTTGCACAATTGTAGGGGAAACTTGATGTTTTTGATTTGGGGATGGGGAAGTTGACCGACTCTTGATTACGGAACTGGGAGTTGACTTTGATTTGAGTGGGAAAGTGGCAAAGGAATTGATTTGCATAAACATGTTGGTGTGAGTTTAAGATTGTTGGAGTCGTTTATCATTACATCCTGATAATGTATGGAAATATTTTGTAATTCTTCTTGCTTCGGTTTTGTGGCGTAGGTGTTCTTCGACTCTTTTCAAGAAACTTGGAAAGGGCGTTGGATCGTGACAAAAAACAAAGACTATAAAGGTACACAATCATTCAACCCAAATTGGTGTTCAATGTTCTCTGATGTTGCTTGACAAGGTTTCCATGCCATCAATTTGAAGACACACGCTTGGTGGACTTTGAACATAGTATGAATCAATGTGAGGTCAGAATGTTCTTGGGCCGGATCATAAGTGGGGCAGTATCCCATGAATATCCTCAAGAAACATCATATTCAAGCTACATTTGGTAGCTCCTCATTGTTAACCAATTTTTTCTTAACAAAGAGAACTTGGCCTTCACGTTGAATAAATGTACACATTACGCTCCATAACATCAACCTCCTTAATGTCACTCCTTCTCTTATATCCCGAAACCCTAAGGAACAAATGTTCAAAGTTTCAATCTCACGCCTTATTGTCACGTTTCCCTCTCATATACCATGGGTTTCGACATTCAAATAAACCACCAAAGCATTCAAACCACACGCTTGCACGCATCACATTGTCATCATTATATTTATTGTCATTTTTGCAGCGTTGACTTTGTATTATCCCATATTGCCGCGTGCTTCACTAATTCTCTTTTATCACGCATCCATGTCAACACTACAAAACTCTTGAATATCATGTGCACTTTGGTTGCCACAAGCGTGACATTATGGAGTTTGGAGTGTACTTTGAAACTTCCTCACTCATAGGGTTGTAATGTAGGATGACCCACTCAAAGTTCATTATAATTTTGATGAAATCGAAACCGTCGATTGATGTAGGCAAATGGAAATACGAAAAGAGTGATGCCCTCCCCGACTATGGCCTCATGGTAAGCGAGAGGGCGAAGAAGTATGGGATTTCCATCGACTTGCCTACGATTGTGGATCCGGGATCCGATACACTCGTGTTACAATATGACGTGCGTTTCCAACAAGGGCTTGAGTGTGGAGGTGCCTACTTGAAATTTCTGCTTCCACAGGTTCACTTCCATAATTTGTAGACTTCTCTATCTATCATCACTGTGCATAGTTTAAACTTGCAAGTTTTAAGGTGGCAGTTTCTGTAAGTAGAAATCACACATTGTGATGTTGTCCAACTTTGAGTCTTCGATGTGTTGTCCATGCGCCCTGCGTCTGGTGGGTTTTGTAAGCGATGAAGCCAAGTTGGAAGCATCTCCAAATTTTGACGAATTTCAAGGAGACTGTGATTAAAGTCCAAGAAACAAAAGGAAGAAAGAAAATGATTTCTTTGTGGTTTAGTTCTTTGTGGACTATCTGAATTTCAAGCTCAAAATGTTTTGACATAAGAGTGTTGAAATTTCAAACTGATATGATAGAAGCTAATTGTGTAGGAAACTCATTGGGTGCAAGCATAGTAAACTAGACTATTGATGTTTCTTATGAAGGTTCAATAATAGATGGATCAAAATCACTTTTTTTTTCCTTTCCTCTAAAAGGTATTAGAAAGATGTCATTTTCAAGATTTATACAAATTTGGAAGATGCTAAATGTGGTTGAAATGGCAAAGGTAATTTGAATTAGGACGAGAAATTTTGTACAAAATAGGCTAAAATATTAAATATAATGTTCTCACATTTCGTTTGATGGAGCACCTAAGTTCATCATGAACTCAAGGAATATTGGAAAAAAATCAAGTCCAAAATATTTAAGGTCATGAAATATGCGTTTGGAACCAAATTTTATAGCCACGTGTCTAGAGAATATTTTCTTGAAGATAACACTTTCATGTTGTAAATTTGTGTACTTGTAACAACAATAAAGGGCTTCATGATACTCAAAAAATCAAATTAGAAGACAATGTGATTTGATTTTAAAGCCTTTCACCAAGAATGCGTTGATTCCAACATTTGTGCCAACTTTGCGGTCCAGTTTACCATGCTTGCATTGCTCAATGGATGTTAAATGATGGTTTAGTTTCTGTAAGTCCACATTTGCTATTGTGCAACACATTACCAAGTCACCTCCTCTTTTCTTCCCCCCTTTCTTTTGGACCTTATGTCTTGAGGATTCACCTTAAAAGAAGGGTGCTTCTCTTTTGGATGGACGACCAATCCAGGTTAGAGCACTCTTCCATATGCCAGCCAAGTTGATAAAAACCACCCAAACACAAAAAATATCAATCCCCCACCACATGAAAATGTGCTGAAGTTCTACCTGGAGAACACAAATTGGTGGATGGCACAACTATACAGGGAAGTTGATGCTTGAGGAGTGGGGGTTTTATTGCCTCTCTATTCCAAATCTTGTGCTCGAGTTCGATTTGGGTGGAAAAGACTTAATTTGCATAAATATAGTGGCGTGAGTTTGTGATAGTTGCATACTATACTATAATATTTCATAACCGGTGCAAGAATTGATGTGCATAAACCTACCCTTATTGGTCCTTGATGTAAAGCACTCTAGTAGTATAAGTGGTAGTAGCCTTATGGACGAAGTGGCATGCTTTTCATTTAAGCACGCTTCCTCAAGAAGTCGGCATTGGGCATTAAGGTACGTGGGTGCTATTTCATTCGTTTTTCGTGTTCTCCAACTTCCACCAATTAGATTTACACAACAAAACTTTGTGTTGCGTTGCCAAATCTACGATGAAACATCTACAAAAACAGGATTGAACATCAAACGTCCCCTGATTTAGTTATAGTTATCAGAAGTGCATGCTTGTTGATCTCTAAACTGGATACATAAGTCCTCCCAATTGTGTTCATCATTGAATGTAGAGTAGTTATTAATATTTGAAGACGCAGTTCAATCTCGTTTAAACATGTGTCTTTGTGATGTTAACTTTGCTCTTTTAAATCTTCACCAAACCCACATACCCATCAAATCTAGGAGTGCGATTAAGAAGAGTAACGTGTAAGACCCACCTCCCTTCTTGTTAATGTCAAATCTACGTTCAACAACATTGCAGGGAAACGGATGGAGGCCGATCGATTTCAATGAGGGCTCTCCGTACTCGATCATGTTCGGGCCGGACAAGTGCGGGAGCACCAACAAAGTGCACTTCATTTTCCGGCTCAAGGATCCCCACAGCAAGCGCTTCGTGGAGCACCACCTCGCCCACCCGCCGCTCCCGACGATCGACCTCCACACCCACGTGTACACCGCGATCATCTACCCCAACAACACCTTGAAGATTCTGGTCGACGGAGCGGACGCCAAGGTGGTGGACCTCCTCTCCGATCACGATGTGGTTCCACCCGTGGTCGCCCCTGCTCGCATTCCGGATCCCGACGAGAAGCGGCCCGCAGACTGGGACGACCGAGAAACAATACCCGACCCCGATGCCACGAAGCCGGACGACTGGGCCGAAGAGGAGCCTCGCGAGATCGTGGACACCGATGTGAAAAAACCCCAGGTTCGTTGGAACATGCTCAAGCGCAAGCGCGGAGAGAGAGAGAGAGAGAGATTCGCCAACAAACGAGTCAAAGAGTAGTTTTGTGGCTTACCAAGGACAGAAAATAATAGGGAAAAATAACATGAAGAGGGAGAGCCGCGTTACTGAGGCGCGGATTAGGGAGCCGGGCCTGTGGGCGGCTCCCACAATCTGAGCCGCTCACTTGGTAACATTCATCCAACAGTTGAAAAAATCCTAGGTGGCGGGCGCCCATGGTCGGGCACGGGTCCCAAACGCGGGCGGGTATGCAAGGTCCGGCATGGGTCCCAGAACGCAGCTCCCCATTAATTGTGGTCCAAATTAATTGATGTCAATTAATTCTAATGCCCTCTCCTCACTTGACATCAATTAATTTGGACCGCAGTTAATGGGGGGCTGTGTTCCGGGACCCGTGCCGGACCTTGCATACCCGCCCGCGTTTGGGACCCGTGCCCGACCATGGGCGCCCGCCACCTAGGATTTTTTCAACCGTTGGATGAATGTTACCAAGTGAGCGGCTCAGATTGTGGGAGCCGCCCACAGGCCCGGCTCCCTAATCCGTGCCTCAGTGACGCGGGAGGGAGAGAGAGACGACAATGTTTGGTCTAAATAGTGTGGGTTTATCATTCGGAGTTGCGTGTTGCTATAACTATTTATTTTTATTAAGAGTATCATTTTGTAATCCAGATAACATAAGTACACTAAATATGGTGTTTCGTGTCACCCATTCTATTTGTCCTGCTCAATACTAATTGTAAGCCTCGGTATCGTTTCATCAACACTAAATGTTAACCCCACATTATTTGTCATTCATTGTAAATTTTTTTGGGGATTATAGATTTACATTGTTGCAATTCCTGTCACTTACCGAGTGATTTTTCATCCAAACTTCAATCATCGATGGCAATATTTCATCACAAGTTGCTGACAAGAGAAGATAGGGTTTTTGGCCAATGGGATGAACTCATCCTTCGTCCATGCCAATATTTGTTTACTTGTTCATAAGAAGTGTCATCCAAAAAGTTACCATAGTGACATTGAATACCATATGATACTAAATATCATGTTTAGTGTAGTTGGTATCCACACCGAAGAATACGATATAACTTAGTTGGTAAATATGATTCTCTCAATAAAAAAGTTTTAGCAACACGTAGCTCCAAATGGTAAGCCACACTAATTAGACAAAACAATGTAGCTAGGGGATATCAATTGTTGGTTTTCATCAAGTTTATGTTTTTAAGGTAGTAGTGTCTTAAAGTAACACCAACCCTTTGGCGACCCCTATTTTTAATCCTTAAGATGTCAACAAGTGAGTGAAATGGTGTCATTGTGTAAGTCATTGTTGAAAACCATTAATCATATGCGGCATCAAGTACAAAATAGCAACACGTTGACCATTCATAGTAATAGTGTAAGAGGGATGTAAGAAGGATGTTTCTTAAAAGTGTCGCTTTTAGGCTCAACTACCTTTTTGAGGACAAGATGGCAATATATTTGACTGCATACTCCATGGAGTTTGCAATTCATAAGTTTTGTGTTGAATTGAGAAATTAGAGCTAGTGGGAGCGCGAGTTCATTCTTTAGGAAGAGATACATCAACACCTTAGGTAATTCTTACACTAATGATGGAAATGCTAATGCCCTTGAAAACAGTGGAATAATTCTCTTGGGAGGGTACAAGACATGAAGTAGTTTTTTGTTTGACCTATGTTTTGTGGTTGCCCCCCTACAAATGTAGCTCACCAATTTCCATTTGTCCATTTAGGGCCGGCTTTGTGAAGCTCCATTTCCCATAACCTCATATTTAGGGTGCCTCTGAATGGCCAATGTGGATGTGGACCCCACCATATCCCTCTAGGGGTCTCATTTCATTGGCATATCTCCATTCTCCTTCCCACACAACCCACATTGAATTACAAACAATGACACAAAAAAACAATAAGAACAACAACAAAATTTTTATCTTAATCTAGTTGTCAATTATTCATGGGTCATTAAATCTCTTGCACTTCTCAATTTGATTTAAGTTCACTCTTTTTTTGTCACCTTTTTGTGCAAAAATTGTTAGTAGGAAAAGTAAAGCAGATGAAACCATGGGTTTGGTCCAAAACCATGAGTTTATGAGAATTGACACAAAGGCATCCAAGTTTTCTTAATGCTTAAATAATTATACACAAGAAGTGTTGTCAGGCTATTAAAAATTGGTATTCTAGCTTATCCTACTAAGATAGGTGGGCCAAGCTAGCTTTGCGTAGGCTGATATGGGATTTAGGAAAGCACATCATATGTGCATACCCCTACTTAGATCCTAAAATTCTATCCAAGTTTGAGAGGTGGAAAAAGGAGGTCCCAAAAATTTCACCCGACTTTCAAAATAGGTTGCGATACATGATGAGCAAGTAAGCTCTTAATAGAGAAGTTTTCTCAAAGAAGGATCAAACCCCACGATTTCGTCTCTCTTTGAGGGACTTTACGGAGAACTCTAACATGTCCTGACAACGATGGTTCTTACTTCTCTTATAACAGTAGCCCAGCAACAACTTCATGTCGATATAAAATGTACCAAGAAACATCCATTCTTGAAGCACAACGTAGAGCAGAAATCTTGATAAGCTATGTGTTGACTCAACTGAATCAGGGTTGGCTTGACGACGAGCCGCTTGAAATAGATGATCCGGATCAGACTAAACCTCAAAACTGGGACGAGGAGCACGGAGGAGAATGGACACCGCGTAAGATTGACAACCCGAAATGCGAAGACGGCGGATGTGGTGCTTGGAAGCCTCCCCTCAAAATGAATCCAAACTACAGAGGCAAATGGAAGGCTCCCTTGATTAAGAACCCGAATTACCAGGGCGTGTGGAGAGCACGGGAGATTCCCAACCCAGCGTACGTTGCAGTCACGAAACCACACTTTGAGTTGATCGGCGCGATCGGCATCGACCTTTGGACGATGGATGGCGGGATCATGTTCGACAACATTCTCATCACCCACAACGAATCTGTGGCTCGCGATGTCAGGGAGAAGCATTGGAAACCCAAGTTTGATGCCGAGGTGAAGCAGATAGCCGCCGAGAATGAGGAGAAACAGTACCATAACATCTTGAAAGCACCTTCTACGATAAAGGTATGTGATTGGAATGTGAGCACGTATGAACAAGTATTCACTTCCTCTCATTTCCATGTAGGCCGCTCGTCCACTAGATTCTAGACAATAGTGGGTTGGAGGTGTGCTCATGCAGATCAGCACAAGCCAACAACCAACCACATTCTCGTGGTCTACTAGAATATGGAGGGTTGTGGACATGGGCCGCTAGACTTTCATGCACCCACTAGAGCACTTTCTTAACATACACGTGCTAGTTACCAAAGGATTTGAAAACCGATGGTCTAGAAATCCATCCTTGGTAACTTGGAGGTGGACCCAGATTTGAGAAGATGACAGTAGCTAGTTGGCACATACGAACCCTACTCCACCATATTCCCCCTACATTTGGGCGAGTTTGTCCTTATTCCCACTAGAATTTGGTGGGCGAGTGGCCTACTTGGAAACTCACCCTAAGTCGCGGTTTGAATCCCTCAGTAGAGAGATTTTGGTAGTACCTAGCTTGTGATCGATTTGCATTAATCTTTTGATTGAGTGCTTTCTTTTTCCAGAACTTAGATCATCATCACAACATCATCTCCTTCTTATTGTTGTCACTCATTAGAGTTATTCGTAAAGTAAAGCAGATGAAACCATGGGTTTAGTTCCAGACTACAAGTTCACGAGAATTAACACCCAAGTCTTTGTAATGCTTAAATAATGATACAAAAATAGTGATGTCAGCATATTACAAACCAACTTTCTAGCTTGTCCTACTAGGATGGGTGGGCCAAGCTAGCCATGCACAAGCGGATCCGGGATTTAGAAACGCAGATCCCATGTGCATACCTTATTTTAGATTCTAACATTCTCTCAAAGTTTGAGAAATGCACTGAGAAAGTCCCAAATTTACACCCAACTTGCAAAATAAGTTCCAATACACAATAAACCAACAAGCTCTTAATAGAAGGTTTTCTCAAAGAAGGATCAAACCCACGGTTTCGTCCCTCTTTGAGAGTTTTACGGATAACTCTATTATAGACTTACAGAGCACACTTGATACGGCACTTGAGTCGGTGCCTAAAAATTTCATTACTAGATTCAAGTACCTAAATCTAAGTTAGGAACTTGCTATTTCTACACATCTCGTTGTATCTGATCTTATGTTGCAATTGAATTGAATGTTTCAAGCATTGGTTTGTGGTTAGGGTAAGATATTTGAGAAGTTTTATAAGACCATTGATTGGATTACTCAACAAGTGCCTTCATTGGAGACATACAAATACAAAATGATTGTGAGTTTTTTTTTCTTCATTACCCTCCATATTAGTCATAAGGATTATATTTGTGAAATTGAATGTGCAAATGGTTGAAAGTTTTACTTGAGAAGAGAGAATAAAGAAAAGAATGTTGATGAGAAATCACTAGCATTATCAAGTTTAGGTTCAGCTAGGACAAGAAAGGCAACATATTTGTTGAAGGGATGCCAATTCCATGAGAGTTTGAGATTGGACATGGGGATATAAAGAGAGTGTAATTGGTTGAAAATGCCGTCAACTTTATTTGATTATGGAGAGAGTCTCATTTGTTGCTTGAGGATTTATAAATGTTTCATATAATGTTTAGACCTTCATAACATTACTTAATACTTAGTGCTAGTTTAGTGGGCCCTTGGAATATAACAGTTGGATGCTTGAAAAGCCGAGTCTCCTTGCTTAGCTTTCCATGCATCCGACTATTATATTCCAAGGGCCCACTGAACAAACGGTGGGATGCTAAGTAATGTTATGTTCTTCAAATGGTTGGTGAATTGATAGATGTTGAATTTGTGTCACAGACTATAGTGAAGAAAGGTGAAGACCACTTTGGATTGGCTTTGGGAATATTTGGAACAATTCCACTCTTAATTTTCTCGATATTGTACATAATCTCAATCAACAAAAAGAAATGTGGACCCTGCAAGGTGACATCCGCAAACCCGATTTGATAATGAATGTGAAGACATGATTGAGTAATGTGTATCACTGCATTGCATTTTTAATTTGGGTTTAATTTAATGCCTATTTCACTTTTAAGGATAAAAAGATGCATCATATAACAACTATGAAGACTACAACAATTGGGATTTGTATATATATAGCATGTAATGGAAAAAAATTGTGATATTTTGGTACAAGTGAAGGTTATGGTTGTGAAATCCAAGGAAGAAGAGAAACCAACAAGTGGTAATAAAAACACCATGGGTGGAAGTAACGGAGCCAGATTGGATGCCACGGACGGCAACGTGAAATCGGACCACCTTGACGAGAGTGTCACAGAGAATTTCGAATCAACAACTAGGCTAAGGCAAAGAAGAGAATTGTAAATGTAATTTTCACCCACGATTGAGACCAAATATTTTGAGAAATTGTATGAAAGTTGAGATACAAGGTGTTCCAATACCTCAAAAAGGGATAGAAAATATTGATAAATTGTTGGCCAAAGCCATATTTTAGGAATTGGGTGAGTACCAGTTACTATGAGGGATTCTCCCTCAATGAAAGTGATGTTTTGGTAGATATGTAGATAGACACAATACTCTCTTAGGAGTTTCAAACACTTATTAAATCTCTAGAGTGAACTATTCTAATCCTCAAAGGACCAAGGTGTTTTTGTTTTGTTTTGTTTTTTTCCCTACAAAAGAATTTAAGATGAGGCTTGATCAAATTGAAAGACATTTATGAATATGGTTGGAAATGACCCAAAGATAGCATCCATATGTTTGGAAGTGCTTTTCATATTTGTGATTTGGAGAAAAACATGCTTTATTATTAAAAGGTTTAAAACGTGTAATCAACTCAAATAATATTACTATTTTATGCATATTTGTGTACAAGCTTGTATTTGTATTTAGCACATGAGGCTGAAAGATGCAAGGGAAAGTATGATTATATATGAAAATAGCAAGAAAATATTCTACATATTGAAAGAAAACTAACATTGGGATATTCATATGTGTTTAAATATTGGAATCCAATTCTTTATCAACATATTTGTATCACATCAATCAAAATAATGCAATAGATGAGAATATATATTTTGACCTCCTATGGTTTTTGATCAATTTTGTGTATGGTGTATACATTGTGCTATTCGCTTGGAAATGGGGTTTGGCAAACCTACACATGGACATTTTCCTTTATTGTTTTTTCTTTGGAGTTCACTAAGCCATTCCCCAGTGTATGAATATGGTCACAACTACGTGATCTTCAACATCCCAAAACTGATAGATTTTCAAGTGGGCCTTAATATGCATTCCTCCTCTTTGATGTTTCCATCTACTATGAGGCTACATGTGGAAGGGTTTAGGGGGGGAGAGTTTATGATATAATGTGCATATTCATGGGGTATTTCATATATTTGATGAATGTTCTTGGAATAGAACTAGTGTATTCTTAGAAATTATAGTATCCTACATTTATGTTAATTTCTATATAGAACTCAATACATTAGATTTTATTCCAACCTATATTTTATTGCACATGGTTTTTAATATCTTGCAAAGAGTGACCTCCCTAGGAGCCATTATCATGAAGCAAAGTTTTTAACAGGTTCGTCATATAATGGTTATATTAATAAGGAATAAATACAGTTCCAAGGAACCAAGTAGAATTAGATACATTAGGTGTATTTTAGAGGCGAATATATGGCACTAGGCATTTAATGGTTACTAAAACTCGAACTCTTGCTCACAAAGGACATTGTTAATGAAGCAAAGTTGCTACTAGATGCCCTACTCACTATGGCTCCAAACAATATGCCAATTTTGGTTTTGAAGAGCCAAATATAACTAAATTATGAAGGAGTCAGTTCTCCACGGTCCAACATTTGTGCACACTTCCATATGTAGGTTGTTCCGGTGAAACAAAATAGAGTTTGCCAACAAATGAGTGTAAGATACAACAACCTTAGGGTCCACAAAACTGCATGTTTTATAAAGAATTTTTTTACTACTCAAGTGAATGTTGATCTCTAGGTTGTAAAAAAAAAAGGCAGTCAAGTCCACCTCCTCAAACTTCAACTTTCGAATGTAATTGTGCCAATCATTGACTTCTGTTTTCCAAAGGAAATTTAACACATGCTTCCATGTGGAGGGGGTCCAAATTTCGTCAGCTAGAGGTCTTTGCCGACTTCGCTGACACATGGAAATGTGCCTCTAAAAGGGGTGTGGTTTTTTTGAGAGGAGGAAACACAACTCTCAGATCTTATGTAAGATGCACCAAGTTTTGATATTCTTCAAGCAAATCAGGGTGTTTAATCCGTTACGCAATAACCGGCCATGATTGTCAACACGTGATTCTCTTGTGCACATGAAAGAAGTTTTTCAGGTTTACTTGGTGAGGCAAAGGCCATATCTTGAGCAATTCAATACATCCTAGGGACGACACAAAGTGCAATGAAAAGGTGTTGATAAGAACACTATCTGACAAGTCAATTGACCTTTTGAAGATGTTAGATGGGTTTTTGGCCAAGCTCTTGTTCCTCTTGCTTTCTTAACCTTGATGGAAGTTCGCTGCTCATTTACTCTCTGAACCTTATGTGGCTCTCTTTTGTTTTTATTGACCCTGCCTCTTTGTCCTTTGATGGGACAGTTGGTCTCCGGCCTGGTCCCCTTCGAACATGAATCGTTTTGGGGTTCAAGTGTCAAGAAAATGAAAAATAAATTGGCCAGAGAGAGACAATGAAAAAGTAAAAGAAAAGAACTTCCACATATGACAATGGCAGTGAGAGTCGATCACAAGGTCTAATTGCCCTTGACTACCATTCCTATGTGCTAACCAAATTATCTGAAGGTCCATCAACAATCTCAATAGTGAGCAACACGTTGAGGGGATTGTTAAATTGATCACACTAGTTGAAACGACCACAATCAACATGCATGTAAGGTGTCAACTAGGCATTGACTTGTCATCCACGTTGACCAAGTTTATTAATTCTAATACAAAGTTGATGTTTTGCTCCTCTTCATGTGTGCGATGAAAAATTAAATTTTGATAAGCCACAACTTCCATTGACAATCCTTGCGACTCGCAGTTGCTAACCAGATGAGACAATTTCCAATCCGATCCAACGGCCAAAAATTGTGTGGAGTTGTGAGTGTCCCTAAGGGAGGTTGACCCAAAAAAATTTAATTTTGGAAGTGCAACCCAGCCTGCAACCGCAATCTAATTCCAAAGTTTTCATAGCAAACCTCAGTCGATACATCAACTTGTGAGCAGGAAAACACTGACAAAGAACATCATGGCTCACATTTCTCACCTTCTCTGGATATCAAACTCAAAGTCGTCCAGCCTCAAACTCCAATCCCCGTCAATCAAGCAATTTTCCAAACTCAAATGTCTGATCTGCACATGATTCGACAGATGCATCAACACCTCACAGTCAATCCCGACATAATTCGTCCATGGTGCAAGGATGGGGTTTGTGGATGAACATTTTGAGCAATTATCATCCACTTCTACTACACCTTCATGCGCCCATTCTCTATGACTAGATCTTTCTTCAGGTCATATTTCGTTATACTCTATGTCATTATAAGCTAAGCGGGTCTTAAGCACACACTCTTCTCTCTGCACCCACTTCTTCCAGGCATGAAAATATGCAATTCGTGTGCAATATTTAGCAAATGTCCGCACCCATTCTCCCCATGATATTATGAGGTCCTATGAATATCTTATTATGTTATGTCCACAATGTTCCCATTGCATCAAGGCCGGTTGGCTGCGTTTACCAGCCATTTCCGTGGAATGGCATCGTTGGGAACAATACTCAAGGAAATCAACGTTATGAACCACTTCGACGTCTTGTTGAATGGGTTTGCCCTTCATGTTGTTCAGCTCAAAAATTAAGTGATCCATATTATACTTTGATTTAAAGGCCCAATTCCCTTCAAAAACATTTGTGAATATTGTCAAACATGTGAATCTATTTATTGTTATTATCAAAAGGTAGAAATTATCTTGTAGGTGAATCGTTACTTCCTTAGTTGAAACACAACATATTACTTTTGGACACTAACAAATGAGGATGAACAAGGTTTACAACATCCTCTTTAATAATGAGGCTTCAACTCACATAAGAAGTACATCGGGAGGTCCAATATTTGAATTGCATGGAATCTCATATCAGACATCATACAAGTACATGGAATTTGTGGAAAATCCCACATGCAACTATCAAACTCTGAACAAAGGAAGAATAATTGCAATAGCTCATGATGAAAGTAAAGCCATTGACAAAAAAAAATTGTAATGTGGTTATCAAATTAAGGTGGTTCGCCTATCTAACCATTACACAAGTTCAAAGGGCAATGCACATCCACTATTCCATGTGCTTATTTGAACTTACCAAGTTTAGAATATGCGTGCCAACGTCTATCTCCCAAGGAGTCAATCAAGTTTTGTTGTGCTTCCTATAAGAAGAACACCATATGCACCTTAAATTCACTTCCAAACAAATTCAATGGGCTTTCAATATGCAAACTGAATGCAAATTATTTTCCAACCATCTAAACTATTCAAAATTTTTATAAATTATTTCATGTAATATGCACAAATATTCGTCCAGCAACTTATGTTCAATGTTTGCCATTGCCTTTCATCATAAGCGTCCAATAATAGAAGAGCATTCAATGGCCTACATGTCAGTTGAACTTGTATGAAACTATTAGGCATTTGACTCAAACCATTCTGGTATTTCAACAACACATTATCAAATAAAACACTCACACATCAATCCTTAAATTGGAGGGAAAACACATGTGAGGAAACTCCAAATTTCCCAATAATCCTTGATGTTACAGATTGGTCATCCAATGATATACCTGATGTATTTAGGCCAACAGGGAGGTCCATGGGCATTGAATCCGAAGATTGGCTTGAAAAAGCGTAAGTCTCGAACAACTCAGTACAATTCCAAGCATTTAAGGTCATCAAATTCTTGGACTTTGTGAGGTCAGGCAAAGCTTTCAGCTTCTTGCAATATGATACATCCAAATGTTTCAAGTTCTTCATGATGGGACAACTTTCCAATTCATTTGTGAGAGACTAGCACCATGCCAGATCAAGAAACTCTACATTTATCCATCCCTCTAGGTTGAGCAGTTATGGTCCACAATGTCTCAGATACATACAATCTCTGAAGCTAATCTTGCGCATGCTCTTGGAATTTGGAAATAGGGGAAAGTCCTCCAATCCAAGTGAGTTTTTTTAATCTCAGCTAATGTTATAATAGACTAGCACAAAAACGTAAGGAAAGAGAATTCCAAGAGCTTGATCAAATATGTATTCACTGACATCACAAAAGAGCTCCTGGTACTCACATGCTATTCAGGAATTGATACACAATTGATACACCTGATGTATATGGCCAACATGCAGGTCCATAGGCATTAAAACCCAAAAAGAAGCATAAGGCTTGAACGACCATTTACAAGAATACCCGACATCTAAGGTCATCAAATTCTTGTACTTCGTGAGGTCAAGCAAAGCTTTCAGCTCAAAGCAGTCTAATACATGCAAATGTTTCAAGTTCTTCATGATGGGGCAACTTTCCAATTCATTTGTGAGAGACCGGCACTTTGCCACCTCAAGAAACTCCACATTTATCCATCCCTCCAGGTTGAGAAGTTCTGGTCCACGATGTCTCAGACTCCAACAATTTCTGAAGCGAATTTTGCGCATGCTCTTGGAATTTGGAAATAGGGGAAAGTCCTCCAATCCATCCGAGTCCCAAATTGCCAATTCCTGAAGATTATGGCAATTTCGAAGATCGATTGTTGTGGTGTGGGATACCCTTCTCAATTGAAGCACTCGCAGGGATGTCAATGGTTTGTAATCCACAACTTTGGCACGACAAAGATCCCATCTCATCCAGACGAGCTTATCTCGAGTCTCCAACCCTTGAAGATGTTCCAAGTTTCGACACCCGAC
The DNA here is from genome assembly GCA_950295325.1 of Polytrichum commune. Classification (NCBI taxonomy): domain Eukaryota; kingdom Viridiplantae; phylum Streptophyta; class Polytrichopsida; order Polytrichales; family Polytrichaceae; genus Polytrichum; species Polytrichum commune. The sequence goes on along the minus strand of OX485808.1, from coordinate 35,821,977 downwards.
CAACTCCAGGCTGCGTAATTCTTCAAGGCCATCTAGGTCCAAGCTTTGCAATTCATCGCAATGGTCCACCTTGAGTACGTCAACATTTGCACACTTATCCAATTTGGCTTGCTTGAAGCTCTCAAGATTACGCACATTGCTGAATCGCATCCTTTCAAAAGGAAATGATTTGGTCTCCCTCGGATTCCTCGTGAGGCATTGTGGTACGTTATTTTCATTTTTGTGATATAAATGAGCTCGTCCCCGCTCATTGTCGTCTCTCTTCACTTCCGCTTTAGCAAATTCCAAGTATAGGTCATGCATGCTGATAAAGTCTGTGAGGTCATCCCATGGGTTCAAAAGACCTCGAGCACTGAGAACCTCCAACTACACCCCAAACAAATTAGTGTTGAGTACTGAAATGATACATTCTATCTATAGATTGTCATATATGTGTTCAATCTCTAGATGCCAAAATTAAAATCCCTCTCGATCCTAAAGAGCATGTCTCTAATCATTTATGTAAAACAAAAGACATCCTAGACCACTATCAACTAGCCATTCCTTACATTGCACTTTTATATCTAAACGGTAGGAAGTACACAATAAATGCGTCGTCACACATGTTTAGTGAACTCACCTTATCCATGACAACCTCGATTTCTTGTGCATACACGATGCTCAACCACTCACACACTTTTTCCACTCTTGGTGCATTATCCCTGATATAATATCGTTCGGGTGCATATAGAGCCACGTCTAGGAACATGGCTCTATGATCATCTTCTGGCAGCATGTCAAAACTTGTCCGCAAAACTAAATTAACATCTTTCACTTTGCTTCCCAAAATCTTTGGATTGCTAAGCTTCTCAATCCACTTGCTTGGGAAGGGTGTCAATGTCTTCATGAACAACCCTAGAACTTTCAATGCCAAAGGATGAAAGTGGCATGCACGAAACATTTTCGTATCCCCTTTTTTGGAGTACCGAGCATAGGAGATGCATTTCCTAACAACTTTAAGATGCTCAGGATTTGCAAGTTCAATGGGTGAGGGGCTAGGACACGCATGGTGCAAGAATAGGCCCATGGCATCCTCCTCCCTAAGATCAAGCATCTCAAAGCAACTTTCTTCCTGAATACCCAAGTTTCTCAAGGTTTTCTTACATCGTGCCGTCACTAGTACTTTGCTCTCCGGATGGAGTTGATTAGTTAGATAACCATCAACTTCTCCAAGAGATGCAGGGTCATCCCAGACATTGTCAATCGCTAGAAACACCTTATGGCTTCCAACTCTCTTCTTGTATAGGCCTCGCCCCTACACAACAAGAAGCATTTCAAGTTACAACCTCCACACATTGATGAAAACAAATTCCTTCTATTACAAAGTCCTGCCAGAATCAAATTCTAACCATGCGAGATAAGCAGTAACCTAGTAATTCACAATACCTTGTCAACGTCTGTGACGGAATTAAGGAGTTCATCATGTGCACCCGTCAAAGCTCTCAACACTTCTTTTTGTGAGTCAAGAGAGCTTTTGGTTTTGCTTCTGATCTCTATGAGACATGCCCTTCCAAGAAACTCTCCGACAAACTTATTGTAAGCAATCTGGCAAAGGTTGGTTTTTCCAATGCCACCCAATCCATAAATGCCAATGATTGGACATTGCACCATTCCCGTCCGCCTGGATCCCCTGGACTTCTCGAACATTGCATCGATATCCTGTCCCACATAATATGACACACAGTTGGAAAGGATAAGTGCTCATTGGATTATCCACTTTGAGATGGCATGTTGGATGTGTGCACACTCAATGATGGACCAGTAACATGTTCATCAACATACTTCAAAGCAACTGAAACGAAACAAATTTTCTAGTCAACTAAGAAATCTTATGACAGCAAATCTCAACCTGTGTTACTTACTTTAGAGAAACGAGTGCCACCTTTGACATGAGAATCATCAAATAAAACATCTGGAGGAACCGATCTGAACACCAATTCTACTATTCTCTCGAGATACTCATCTTCAGTCTGTCCAGTTCCGCAATACACAGCGCCGTTATGTCCACCCAAAACCCTCAATGCATTCTCCCAGCTCAAAATGTCCAAACGTTTGTCAGACTCTTTTAGCCTCTCCCATTCCTCAAACCAAACCCTTTGTCGTTTAGGCTCTTTGAACTCAGCAACTGTCAATCTATAAAACAGTGGCAAAATCTTCATCTCAGGGTTGACACCATCCTTGGCCTTCACAAAAGAAGCCAACTCCAACATGGGCCACTTGCTCTTAAAGTAATCGTCCGAGACTACAACAATTGCGAGTCGACATTGTTTGCTAGCTTGAAAGATGATGTCTGCAAACTTATCTCCCAGAGGCAAGCTGTCCTCGCGCACGTCGAAGAAAGGGTGGTGATGGACTGAAATTAGGCGACGACACAGATGGCTCACAAAAGCCTTGTCTGCGCCACTGTGGCTCAAGAACACCTTGTGTTTCTCCTCAAGCCCACATGGGCCATCGTATGTCCTGTTAAATCACAATTTCACACTTCTCACCAAGACCTAGGCAACCAAGACTCACTTGATTGATAGCATAGCCTCCTTGTCAATCAGGTGCTAGATTGTTATTAAATCAACCATAAATCTCAATATAACCCCAAATTCAAGGTTCGCCAGATAGAGTGCATTGAAACAAGAATAAATCGAATTATACCTTCGCTGCCTTGTGGCAGGTGAAAGCTGGGACGAAGTGTTGGCCTCTTCAACATCACCATCCATGTCTCTTGTTGGATGACCACCTTGACCTGATTGGTGCAAGACAACATATCATTTATGTTGTGCTTCCATGCAACTCACGGCTCATACTTTCCCTCTAAGCGTGATAAAATCTCGGATGACATAATTGCTTGAGCACATGGTAAAGCTAACAATTTCCTCCATGTTTTTGGAATTAGGACAGTGAAGCTGCATGATTCTCGAAAGCACTAGAAGAAGGAATCTGGGTACCCACCTCACGCCGCCAGGCAACTACTTCACTCCAAAGGGCTAAAGTATATCAAGCAAATCACAACGCACACCATAATCTTAAAAAACTATTGAGCTTTACATCAACCTCCCACATGACCTAGAATACAATCAAACATATCACAACATTAAAGAGCGTCAATACCCAGAATGCCATATCCAGACATTATCCCTCCTTTTGCAACATATACACTTCATTTTCAGCAGTTGAAAAATAAGCCTAAGAACAATCTCAAGAAAAAGGGGGAGGGGGGGGGGGGGGTGGGGGGCTCCTAAACGGGCATCCAATTAGAAAACACGGTGCGATAGGGTCTCATTTAATGTTCCAACTGAAAATCATAAAAGCATGAAAAACATCTAGGGTCCGTTTTGAGAGTATAGTAGATCCATTCTGAACATATTTACAAAAAACGCAGAGTCCCTGGAAATAGCCTTTTATTTCAGGTCATACATACCTAAACAAGGTGACCCCCGTGAGTACATGACGTGCTTCTATGGCCAACTTGGACAACCTTGGGCAAGAAAGATGGAAGAGGATCTACACACGGACTCCACATTGCACAAATTAGGGATCGATCAGTACAAGATTTGAAGATGGTTTGTCTCATAAAACTAAGCCATCAAGTCACTTAGCAAGCAACGCAGAATTCTTCAACAGATCCCACCAACAACAAACTACAAATTCAAGCAGTTCGTTAACCAACCTCCTGCTCTGTAATAGTTCAAGGCAAAAATATCCCGTGAAGAGTATCTGCACTCGAACAGGATACAAGAATTAGAGCTGATATCATACCACATCCTTCCACTTTGGGATTAAAAGAATTCAAAGGATAGCAACTTCTACGAGCTCCCTGTCTCACCATCACATCCGAAAATCAAAGCAAACCTGACCACGTGAGGAAACGCTCAAATCCAGATAAGAAACAGGATGTTCAGCCACAAGTTCATACAAACATCATCCTGGAAATGAAAGCCAGATATCTACAACACTGATGCGGAGAGTACAATCAAACTCCACGCCACCATGTCAAGGCAACCACGTCTATAACACACATCACTAGAGAATCCGGCCACCCTGTTTACTCCCAATTTATAAATGCAATCACATGATGGACCTCCATTTTGAATGGTTTCCAAAACAAGTTTTTTTAATCTCAGCTACTGTTACATTAAACTAGCACAAAACACAAGGAAAGAGAATTCCAAGAACTTGACCAAATACATACTCACTGACATCACAAAAGAGCTCGTGGTACTCCCCTGCTAAGCCATATTCATGAATTGTAATTAAATCCTTTGAATGTCCAGAAGATGGGTAGATTTGAGTTAAGGAAGGATGATTAACAATCACAGTGTGCACACGAATCTGAAGCTAGTGAAGTTTTCTAGCCATAGCCAAGCCATAGCCAACGTTCCCCAACCCCAATTTTCTGATGTCCCAAAAAATTTGATCTTCTAAGTGAAACACAGCCTGCAACCGCGATCTTATTCCAAAGTTTTCAGAGCAAACCTCAGCCGATGCATGAACTTGTGAACAGGAAAACATCACGGCTCCTAACATGATGAGGTAGCCCTTGCGAACATGGAAGCAACACTTGTAGGCAGTCGAGCAAGTTGCATCCAAATTTACAACTCCCGCACGACACCAGTGCAGAAATTGACCAAATTGAGTCGTCCTTAGCGGATCAAGACAAAGAAGGAAAGGATATGCACAATGTCTTGATTCTTGAAGGGAGAAAGAACAAGAATGCAGAGGATTGCAAACGCCTTAACAATGTTGATGGCAGCATGCCTTTAAGGAAGTGCGATGAAAGTGGAGGAGTGGAGATTATGAAGCGTTTGTTGGATCGCCTACTCCTCAATGACTCCGCAAATGAACTCGTAGAACAGAAACTGGCTCTGTATGCAAGTGCACAGCCGTGGGTTGGTTTGACACCATTACAAGTGAAGTTGAAACCTGTGGGGCAGAATTTGATTGATGAGATTTGGGAGGACCTGGAGAGCATCACATGCAGTATTCCAGAAAGTGTTTGCGACAGAGTCCAAAACATTATAGACAAGGATTTCCTTTCCCCTAGTTCAAAATGGGATAGTATTGGAACAGAAGTTGATGAAGTGGTAGTAGAACTGGAGAATATGACGTATGATGACTTGCTGGAGGAAGTAGTGAAGGAGTTAACCCTTCAATTCCGACCGGGTAAGTTATGTTCACAAAATAATGGAGTGCGACCACAATGGCAACACCTAAATTTGTAGGTGAGCACGAATCAAGATGCTTCCATGTTTATAGCCAGAGTTATTGAAGGGACCCATATGGCCGATTATTTGTAAAATCCCTTCATCTTCAGACCGCAGCTGAGACTTCCAGCAAGTAAGTTTAACAATCCTCAATACTAAGCGAATTGTGGCAACTTCATTAAACCGACATTTCTAAAAGCTGTACGAATATTTAGATTACTGGAGCATGTTAGTATCTCGTAAGTGCGCAGTAGGTTACTTCGTTACTGACCATCGGCAATCTTGGGGCATAGCCCACTGCTTTTGTGCTGACAAATCTTAACATGTCCCTGAGGTTGCAGGTGTGTGTGTACATAGTCAATACCACTAATATCAGCAGGCATGAATGATGTAGTGCTGATAGAGGGGGACTCGGGAATGTTTACTTTCAAGGAGGAAAGAGGGGGTTGTTTTGTCTGAGGAAATGGTTGCATGCAGGTCATTTAATTCTTTACATCTACAAGGCAAATCAGAATGTTCTTAGTCCTCAGATACTGAAATTATGGGCATAATTAAAGAAGCTCTAGTAGGTTACAAGAATTTACGAGCTCTGGTGCGCGAATACTTATTTCTTGAAAATCACTGGATGTAGGAACATGTGATTGAATCAGGCTGTGAGTGGAAAGGAAGCTTCCCAAACCCGTTTCAGCGCCACCTGCCATTGCCAAGACCTAGACGAGCAGAATTGTTGGAAGGAGATCCAACGAAGTAGGCCAGACTTGACACTATTGATCACTAAAATTTACAGTGCAACATTTGGTTCCACTTTGTCACCAGCCGATGCTACACAACCTAAAGCTACTCGTGTTTTCCCGCGATCACAAATGCTGCGCAGCTGCCGTGATGCTCAGAAATTCGAGCTGTCCAACCATGAAAGGTTCCTCAACCAATCCGTCTAACTCATCTTTTTAGTCTTCTCCACGCTGCCTTCCTCAAAAAATTGTCGCAATTCCCGAAATATGAGATTTTAGTGCAATCTCTTGTAATTTTATAATCCTAAGGCATTCGAATGCACGTACAACAAGAATGCGTGGGGGAAGAAACTCAACACACGGGCACAATCACAAGAATCCTCTAAGCTGGCACTGTCTTAGCATACTCTTTGGATTTACGGAACGGAGCGGGTATGTTTTGCAATCCTTTGAATGTCCAGAAGATGGGTAGATTTGAGTTAAGGAAGGATGATTAACAATCACAATGTGCACACGAATCTGAAGCTAGTGAAGTTTTCTAGCCATAGCCAAGCCATAGCCAACGTTCCCCAACCCCAATTTTCTGATGTCCCAAAAAATTTGATCTTCTAAGTGAAACACAACCTGCAACCGCTCGTATGAACATCTCATTCATTGTCAAGTGAATAGTGTTTTCTCCATTAGATGATCATATGGATCTCTCCACTTCTGTTCTCTATTGATCTAAGAATAGTTTAGAAGTTTTGAGCACGTACTCCAAGTTTTTTGAAACACGTGTCTTTTTATGTCCGTTCTTAGATCCACACATCACCACATGTAAGTCAAACATAGGTGTCCATTTATGAGGACAGTTTATTAAAGTTCACTTATCTTAGTAAATATTTGAAGGTTTTGGTCTACACTAAATTTCCCACTCAGTGAAGGTGGGCTAATAGTGAGGAGTGGGAAATAGTGAAGGTGATACTAAATTTCTTTACGCTATGATATTACTAGTGCCACTAATTTCAAGTACAACAATGCGCTCAAGTGCAATAAATAATTAGTTCAAATTTATTATAAGGCCCACACTAAGAGATGAAAGAGAGTAAGGTAAGTAGGCTTCACAACTAGGATGCACTCTTCATCCCATGTACAAACTACCGGGAGTGTAGAAAGAGGTTTTGCTTGAGGCATAAATGAACATAATACATGAACGGGAGGTAATGTTTCACTATAGATTCTAAAAACAAAAATACCATTGAGATGTGAAAAGTAGTGGTAGAGGTATAAAACGTGGTCCAAAAGTTTGGAGAAGAATTTGACAAATATGTGTTGTTTGTGTTTGATGGAATGGAGAGGGAGATGGAGGCAACGTCTTCATTAACCCCCTTTGTGGCTATTCCGATGCATGACGGGTGCACCTAGTCTTTAGTTTTCTTTTTCTTTTTTTGGCACAAATTGAAAATTCAATTGCAACTTAGTCTTTAGTTTTGAACTCCACAAGTTCAAAGATACAACACCATAAATCCACCACCATGTAAGATTTGGTAGTATTCATAATATATTTTGTCAAAATATACATACCTCGAAATATGGATTTATATTATGAATGAATTATAGGGAAATATATGAATAGGTGTCTTGGGGAACCTGTAGGGAAAATACATGGGTTTCTATGAAATTGAATACAAGACCAATAATGTTGCCAAATTGCGTCAGTCTTGAAGACGAGGGTGTGGACGGGTATGGACATTGGCGATTATGGCTTATTCCCTTAAATCCACAAATTCCATGGTTTGTATGCCTTCCTCTTCGCACTTGGAATTGCTAATCTTATAGCTCCATGTTAGGGTTTTAAAGAGTTGGTTTGTGCAAACATTCTTGTTTAGAGGGAGATTTGTTTGAATTAGTTGGTTGTTACATGTTCTTTGCCCCAAAAATTGTGAAATTTTAATTTTTTTTTTTAAAATGGTTTCAATAACTAAGAGCTAATATATTGGCCCAAGGGATGGACTCTTCATACCACGTACAAACTAACGTGAGTGTGTGTAACTTGTGTGTAACACAATTTGAGAAAGAAAATACAATCATGTCTAGAAATGATGGGTATATACACCAATATAAATATCATGTTATAGTCCTTCATGTACTTGACTGTATTTGCAACTTGATTTCAATTTATTGCTTCAATCAAAGAAACCCATTAAAAGAATAAAATTGTTTCAACAACATTTACTTTCTAGGAATTACTTCCAAAAAAGGAATTCATCAACAACAACACATATCTTGTCTTCACATACTGTTGAGCTTGAGCTTCATTTTGTGTGTCCACGACCAATTCATTCACAAATGTTTTCCCACAATTCATAAACCTCTACACTTCACGGCCGATCCCGACAAAATTAGTCCACCAATGGATGGATGGGTTCGTGGATGAAAACATGGAGCAATTATCATCCATCTCTACTGCAGGTCGATGCGCCCGTTCTCTATGACTAGATCTTTCTCCAAATCGTATTTTGTTACACTCTATGTCATTATAAGGTGAGCGGGTCTTAAGCACACACTTTTCTCTCTGCACCCACTTGTTGGGGGGATGAAAATATGGAATTAGTGTGAGATCATTAGCAAATTCAAATCGTGTCCGTACCCATTTTCCTTATGATATTTTCAGCTCGTATGAATATCTTATTCATTGTCAAGTCAAGATTATTTTCCCAATTAGATGGTCATATGGATCTCTCCACTTCTGTTCTCTATTGAACTAAGAACAAATAAGAAGATTTGAGCACGTACTCCAAGTCTTTTGAAACACGTGTATATTTATGTTCGTTCTTAGATCCACACATCACCACATGTAACTCAAACATAGGTGTCCATCTACAAGGACAACTTAGTGATACCCACTTATGTTAGTAATTATTTGAAGGTTTTGGTCTACACTAAATGTCCCAAGTAGTGAAGGTGGGCTAATAGTGAGGGGTGGGAAATAGTCAAGGTGATGCTAAATTTCTTTACGCTATGATATCACTAGTGCCACCAATTTCAAGTGCAACAATGCGCTCAACAATGCGCTCAACAACAACCAAACTATGTCAAAATTATTAAACACGTCTATTTTGGCACATTGTGATTGTGCATTGGAAGAATTCATGGCGCATGGGAGTTATGAAATTGAATGACCCACGCTAGTCTTGGTGATCGTTGCCCAATACAAACCGTAACGAAGAACTATATAACGCTAAAGACTTGGGTATTGTAGGGGTGATTATTGGGGAGAGGCGCAACCAATGCCTTCACTATTATGTTAAGGTTTTGCTTGGTCAATAGGAGCATTTGGCAACAAACCTCGAAGCGGCCAAAAGCCAACACCATGACATTGCCGCAAGTCACTCCCACTTTGTGCTCCCATCTTGCAACCCATGGGGCCCATACAAGCTTGGTTGACACTCAAGTGTGTTTCCTTCAAGTTTCTTTATAGGTAAACGTAATATAATCTCAATACTGCCAATTGAGAGGATATATTGTCAATGCTCTTGCCATTCAAAGTGGCTTTGAGAATAAAGAAAACAATAGTTGAGATCAAGTTGTTCATTACTTTCACAAAAGCCACATCAACAAATGTGTTCGGCAACCAAGAAGGCCAGTGTGCCAACAAGGAGTGTACAAAGTCTACCCAACTACAATTTGGTAGCTAAAGTGGATGCTTATGACATGATTTCTCCTCCTATTCAAGAGTTTGGACTTTGTTGTCAAAGAGTGCTTAGCTTCTTAATATTTGGATAGGAGATGATTGGTGCAATAAATAATTAGCTCAAAGTTATAAGGCCCACACTAAGAGAAGAAAGAGAGTAAGGTAAGTAGGCTTCACAACTAGGATGCATTCTTCATGCCATGTACAAACTACCGTGAGTGTAGAAAAGGGTTTTCCTTGAGGCATGAATGAACATAATACATGAAGGGGAGGCAAAATCTCATTATAGTCTCTAGAAATAGAATGCTACTAAGATTTTAAAAGTAGAGGTAGAGGTGTGAAAGGTGGTCCAAAAGTTTGGAGAAAAAATTGACGATAAATGTATTGTTTGTGTTTGATGGAATGGAGAGGGAGGTGGAGGCAACGTCTTCATTGCCCTGCATGACCAATATGATGTTCGGGGGGTGCACTTAGTCTTTAGTTTTGAACTCCACAAGTTCAAAGATACAATCCACCACCATGTAAGATTTGGTAGTATGTGTAATAGATTTTGTCAAAATATACATACCTCAAAATATGGATTTATATTATGGATGAATTGTAGGGGAAAAAATATGAATAGGTGTCTTGGGGAATATGTAGGTAAAATACATGGGTCTCCATGAAATTGGATACAAAGCCAATAATGTTGCCAAATTGCGTAAGTCTTGTAGAAGAGGGTGTGAACAGGTATGGATATTGGCGATTCATGCTTTATTCCCTTGAATCCACAAATTGCATGGGTTGTATGCCTTCCTCTTTGCACTTGGAATTGTTAATGTTATAGCTCCATGTTAGAGTTTTGAACAGTTGGTATTGACAAAAACTATTGTTTAAAGGGAGATTTGTTTGAGTTAGTTGGTTGTTACATGTTTTGTGCGCCAAAAATGTGAACATCTAAAAATGCTATTATATTTAATGAAGCAAAGGTAGATATCCAAAAGGGGGCCCTAAAGTTGAGAGACAATATTAAATATAGAGTGGGCACAATCTTGGGCTCACAACGGGTTTCCTTTAGCTATGCTCTTTAGATTATGGCTAAGTTAGGGTGAGTTTCCATCTAGGCCGTCGCCCACTAGATTCTAGATAATAGTTGGTCGGAGGTGTTCACATGAAGTTAAGCACAAGCCGCAATCCAACCACATTCAGGCAGTTTGCTAGAATGTGGAGGGCTATTGACACAAGCCGCTAGAATGTCATGTTAAGCCCACTAAAGAATTTTTTAACTTAATAGTGTCGATCGCTAAAGAATTAAGACCAATTGATGACTCGAGAGAACCAATAATGGTCGAGAACTCCATCCTCGGTAACTGGGAGGAGGAGGTTAGTAGGCGGGCCAGATTTGAGAAGATGGGAGTAGCAAGTTGGCACATATGAACCCTAGCCCAACATGCTCCATTTGCGTATGGGCGTGTTTGTTCTTATTCACACTATATCAGGTGGGCGAGCGGCCTACTTAGAAACTCACCCTTATTGTGTGTGCTCTTATCTTTGTTTGTTTGGTACAATCATGGAGTTACATGCTATGAATGCAAAACATTCAACGACTTTCTCTTCAGAAAAGTGAAAGTGGATTTTGTATATAATAAAGGATCATTTAAGTCATGATGTATAGCATGTTTACATATGCTTTCCTCTATAAATTTCTCGTATATAGGGGGTTTAATTGAACAACGACCCACGCACGTCATTTAAGGTTCCCATGAAGAGTCCACCCCCTAGGTACATTGGACCTTCCCATATTTCCAGTAAAGAGTGGGTCACATCAAACAACCCACCTTGAGAAATTACATAAGTATAGCCCTCACCTTGAACACTGAAAGCAAAACAATAGGCTACATTTAATTGTTGGTTGCACACACATAGTCATAAAATTTTACACCAAGTGTACCTCTTGAGTTCCAGTGGGGAACTCAAGAGAAACACTTGAGGTATCATAAGGTCCTTGAGCAACACACTTGCGCTCAAACTTGTCAAAGGAACTCCAAATCCAACTGCAATGTCACACCAAGCGATACATTAGTATAGGATATGAACACCTAAAGAATTGAGAAATGGAAGCTCAGTGGAAGTGATAATAAGGATGGGTGAAAGTGCCGAGATTACCAGATCTTCTGAAGATAAACCTTCCTCTCCCACCACTGCTTTCATGGCTTCCACGTCCTTTCCTATAGCATAATTTGCGCACAACTGCAACCACCACACACAAACATATGCATATAATAATAGGCTTGGATCAGGGCACAAACCTCCATACACAATATGAAACATGTGGATGTACCCATGAACAAACTATGAAGAGATTGTGAGGTTGATCAGCATTGTATTTGTAAAGGCATCCATGTCTATATGTAAAGTCCTTGAGAATGCTCATTACGTTGCATAGAAATAGTAAGGCTGGAGGAACGGAAGACTACTTGATTTCACGAAAATCAAATGGAAGTACCTTTTGGTGGAACACACCTTCATCCATCGAGACAGAGATGGGAGCACATTGATAGGTGGATAGATCTCCATCAGTTGAGCACTCGATGTTAGGTCAAATTGCTCTATCCGCCAAGTTGAGGATAAGAATTGCTCAAAGATCACATATCAAATTTACAACCTCCAACTAGGAGATTTAATTGCATGAATTGATCAAATCGGACCTATCTATATTACTCAACTATCCTATTGTACCCTCCATATTCAACTAGATAATGTTACAAAGGATGGTTTTTTTGTGCTAGTCCATTTGACATCAAAATGTTAATTGTCAAGGCGATGTCATTTGAGATGAATCAACCACAAACCTATAAGAGATGAAGGATTTTATGTGGGATGGATGAGAAGTGTAGTTGTATGCAACACTTCCCTCTCAGACCACTTGCAAGTTTTACGGGGATGGATTGGAATGGACGGTTGAGGGAGTTGTTGTTGTTGTTTTTTTTATCAAGAAACCTATTTGTAGGTGGGTTGGTTTATTTGACATTACATTTAGCTTCACAGATCTTGCATCTTTTCAAGGCGAAGTCATTGATATGAATCTACCACAAACCTAGCGAAGGTAAAGTTTTTATAGTGGATGGACAAGAGGTATAGCATAGGTTGATAATAAGTTGGGCAAATTTTGCCCAAAAATTAATTAATTTCAAGAAAATGGTTGGGGCAGATTGTAAAAGCATTCTCATAAAAAAAAGGAAAACATGTCTATGTATATTTATCTTGCATGCAAATCCATGTTTTATGTTGTTCTTGTGTTATGTTTCGGTAATGGTTGTTCCCATGCACCAAATTTCCTAGAATTTAGACATTTTGATGATTATTTCATTTAGGCCATCTCACCCTAAAACTTTTCCAAGAAATATAAGCTTGATTGTTTGGAATTATTTTTCGTTGAACCAAATACTAGCCTACAATATTTACATACGACAAGTGCCTCTTAAACCTCGTGCAAGCGAGAGGAAAGGATTGCATACGAGCGTACTTATCATCCCTCCAACATGTTCGTGGATGAAAACATGGAGCAATTATCATCAATCTCCACTGCAGCTTGATGCGCCCTTTCTCTAAGACTAGATCTTTCTCCAAATCGTATTTTATTACACTCTATGTCATTAAGGTGAGCGGGTCATAAGCACACACTTTCTCTCTGCACCCACTTGTTGGGGGATGAAAATATATTTTTAGTGTGAGATCTTTAGCAAATTCAAATCGTGTCCGTACCCATTTTCCTTATGATATTCTCAGCTCGTATGAATATCTTATTCAAGTGCTATCAAGTGAAGATTGTTTTCCCAATTAGATGGTCATATGGATCTTTCCACTTATGTTCTCTATTGAACTAAGAACAATTAAGAAGTTTTGAGCACGTACTCCAAGTTTTTTGAAACACATGTCTTTTCATGTTCGATCTTAGATCCACACATTGCCACATGCAACTCAAACATAGGTGCCCATTTACGAGGACAACTCAGTTATACCCGCTTATCTTAGTAAATATTTGAAGGTTTTGGTCTACTAAATATCCCAATTGGTGAAGGTGGGCTAATAGTGAGGGGTGAAAATAGTGAAGGTGATACTAATTTTTTCTGCGCTATGATATTACTAGTTCCACCAATTTCAAGTACAACAATGTGCTCAACAACAACCATAATATTTTGAATTTATTTAACATCTCTATTTTGGCACATTGTGATTGTGAATTGGAAGAAATCACGGCACCTGGGAGTAATGAATTAGAACGACCCACACAAGTATTCGTGATTGTTGCTCAATACGGACCTTGTTGGAGAGTACCGTAATGAAGAACTATGTAGCGTGAAAAACTTGGGTATTGTAGGGGGTGATTATTGGGGAGAGGCGCAACCGGTGCCTGCACTGTTACGTTAAGGTTTTGCTTGGTCAATAGGAGCACTTGGTAACAGACCTCGAAGCGGCCAAAAGCCAACACCATGACATAGCCGGAAGCCACTCCCACTCCGAGCTCTTACCTTGCGACCCATGGGGCCCATACAAGCTTGGTTGACACTCAAGTGTGTTTCCTTCAAGTTTCTCTCCAAGTAAACCTAATATAATCTCACCACTGCCAATCGAAAGGATATATTGTTGGCATCTACATTTGGGCGTGTTTGTCCTTATTCACACTCGAATGCGGTGGGCAAGCGGCCTACATGGAAACTCACACATACTGTGTGTGCTCTTATCTTTGTTTGTTTGGTACAATCATTGACTTACATGTTATGGATGAAAAACATTCAACGACTTTCTCTTTCAAAAGTGAAAATGGTTTTTGTATATAAATAAAGGATTACTTGAGTCATGATGTACACTTTGTATATGTAGTGGAGGCATTTATCACATGAAATTGAAAAGCTTAATATAAATACATGAGTCCACTTTTTTGGCTTGTTGTTAGTACATATACATATGTTTTCCTTTATAAACTTCTTGTATATAGGGGGTTTGATTTCAAAGTGACCCAAGCACATCATTTAAGTTTCCCATGAAGAGGCCACCCCCCGGGTATATTGGACTTTGCCATATTTCCAATAAAGAGTGGGTCACTTAAAACAACCCATCTTGAGAAATGAATCAAGTATAGCCCTCTTCATAAACATCGAAAGCAAAACAATTAGGCTACATTTAATTGTTGGTTGCACACATGTAGTCATGAAAATGTGAACGAAGTGCACCACCCGAGTTCCGTTGGGGATTTAGGAGTTCAATTACCATGTTGTTTCTTTTGCTCATATATAGATATATATATACCATCTTCGTTAAGAAGACATGAAAGATATTAAGGTATGTTTGCTATTTCTAGGAACTTGTAATTGAAGAGACCCCTATGGTTGTTAGATGAATTCATCATGCTAGGAGGTTTGAATGGGAAATATTTGAGATAAATGGATCCTTAAAGACCCTCACAACTTATAATAAGTTCATAAGAAAGCATGGAATTGTGACAGTAAAATTATTTTATGTTAAAATAAGGTAAAATAAAATGTAGTCATGCATAAATTTATTGATGTTTATAGTTATTTTATTATATATGTTGAACCCTATAATAATTCTCCTTTTTATTCTTTCATAATTTTTTTGTGGTGAATATGCATACCATTAATTAACAAGCTCGGAATGACCTTCTCAAAAGAGCATCAAATTGGCGCATGTTGGTCTGATGTTATTTCAAGAGGAAAGGTAGCAAGCACTACCTTTGAGTTTTACTTTGGCTTTTTTTAATTTATTTGAGTAGTTACCTTCAATGCTTAGAATTAATTATGTTGGTTTCTAGGGCAAAACTAATGCCAAGTGGTGGTATAGGTTCTAATCTAGGCTAAATTACGATCTAAACAAATCTAAATACCTATAAAGGAACGGAAAAGTTGGTGAGGTCAAAAAGGCAGTTGCAATTTTTATAAAAGTGTCCCGACACCCACATTGAAAATATCTTTGATACCTTTTTGAAGCTATTATTTTTTATTTATTGTCAATTCATTCACCCTTGCTTTGCAAGTTTTTCCCTCTTGTGGAGGTAATATTATGGGTACTCAAAGGGTAACTTGTTGGCATT
The DNA here is from genome assembly GCA_950295325.1 of Polytrichum commune. NCBI lineage: Eukaryota > Viridiplantae > Streptophyta > Polytrichopsida > Polytrichales > Polytrichaceae > Polytrichum > Polytrichum commune. Next base: position 35,806,248 of record OX485808.1, on the reverse strand, counting down.
GCTACTTAATGTAATGTGGAGGTCAACGATGTTAAAAGGAACATCTAATTGACTCATCTTGTTGGGCTCTTTGCAAGAAGACAAAATTCATTGGAAGAATAAGTTTATGAAAGGAACATAACCATGATATGATGAAAAATAAATTGCTTATTAGAAATGCCGAGTTCCTCCCCCACCCCTCATTAGGGCAATGAAGCTACACAATTTTCAAAGCACTAGAAGAAGAAATATGGTTACTAACTTCACACGCCTAGGTAGCTATTTCACTTCAAAGCACCAAAGTACATCAAGCAATCTACACCATAATCTCAAAAAACTATCAAGCTTTACATACATCTTCCACTTGCCATGGCTTTTTGTTGCGACAATGAGCATATCACATAAGCATATCACAACAATCCATCATGTCTATCCCCATATCAGTTTTGGGGATCCTTTCATCAATCCCTCCTTTTGCAACATGCAACCTTCAATTTCAACAATTTGCAAATAAATCTAGAAACAATCTCAAGTACATGACCACATGGGAGGGGGGGGGGGTAACCGGCATTCCAGTAGAAAACACAATTTGATAAAAAGATAGGGTCTCAATTATTGTTTCTAGTAAGCATTATAAAAGCATAAAAAAAACAAGGGTTCATTTTGACATTAAAATTAGGTTCAAAGATCTTGAATTTGTCAAGGCAAAGTCATTTGAGATGAATCAAAACACAAATGTGTAAGGGATGAAGGATTTTATGTTGGATGGATGTCGCACGCAACACTTCCTTCTCGTACGGCTTGCAGGCTTCACAACGATGGATTTGAATGGCTGGTTGAGGGAGTTATTGTTTTCTTTCCTTTGATTAATTTTTCTATATTGTAGGGTGGGTTGGTCTATTTGACATTAGATTTGGCTTCAAAGATCTTACATCTTTTAAAGGCCAAGTCATTGAGATGAATGAACTAGAAACCTAGGGAAGGTAAAGTTTTTACAATGGATAGAGAAGAGGTATACTCTAGGTTGATAGCAAGTTGGGCAAAAAAATTCCGAATAATTCATTAGTTTCAAGAAATTGGTTGAGGGCAGACTGTAGAAACATTTACATAAAATTGGGCAAATATGTCTATGTATATTCATCCTCCATACAAATCCATTTATGAAGTTGTTCTTGTGCTCTCCTTTGGTAATGGTTGTTCCCATGCACCAAATTTCCTAGAATTTAGGCATTTTGATGATTATTTCATTTAGGCCATCTCACCCGAAAATTTCTCCAAGAAATATAGGCTTGATTGTTTGGAATTATTTTCCCGCCAAACATGCTACCAGCCTAGGGTATTTGCAAACGACAAGTGTCTCTTAAACCTCGTGCAAGCGAGAGGAAAGGATTGCATACGAGCATACTTGTCATCCCCTCAACAGAAAGAAAAGAAAAGAAGCAACCTAACCTCTAAATAAAGAATGTGGTGTTTGGAGGTTGCTCTTTTCCAACTTGATACAGCAGTTGGCACCATAAATTGCTTCAAATCTCCCACATGAGTCGGTGCAAATATGTCATTTTAATTGAGATGAATCTGTCACAAAGCGGTTTCATGTCGGATGCCAGACGAGAGGATGCTACGTTCGAATGTGGAAATTCACGGGGCTGGACTGGACTGGAGTAAGGGCTGGGGAGATTTTTGGGCATTCGTAATCGGTTGAGATGCTTAGTGTTTGCAAGCCCAACCGGTTACATGTTGACATCCTCCGGTTTTCCTATATTGTTTATTTCAGGTATATTCTATAAGTTCCTCATAAAATGATGGGTCATTTTCCCGCAGTCTCGAACTCCAACCGCTTATTCCTCAAACTTATTCCGGTTATTCCGCTTCATCTGTGAGTAACTGCTGGTTCTCCCCGATCAGAGGATGAGATCGCATGTGACTGGTCAGGGGCTGGGCTGGACAGGCGACCCGGAGGAGGTCCGCTCCCCGACAGTTGAGGGCTGAAGAAATCTACGCGGGGCCTAGATTCTGCTGACAGAGCTGGTTGATGCAATGTCCGGGGAGACGTGGTATTTAATGCAATGGCGGTCGGTTGGTTTTGTGAAAAAGTCCGGTTGAAGTGGGCAACTCGAGGATGTGAAACCGGTGCATATTTATTAATTTATTTAAATTTAAAAAACGGATTTCTTTGACGAGAGTACGTTCGTGTGTGATCAGCTCCCCGGCAGTTGAGGGCTGCTGAAATCTATGCGGGGGTCTAGATTCTGCCGGCCGGCGTCCGGTGTCTTCAAGTTCTCCAACAAGCCAGTGGACGAGAGTGTAGCTTTCTTCTTGCCCACTCCAACTCAGTCTCCACGTTGGACTTGGCCGGCTAATGGAATCGAATTTGATCAACGGCTCGCCACACCACGACATCACTTCCAACTGTTGGGGGGGGGGGACATTTCACTCGTTGGCACCACTTGCTTGATGAACTTATTGTTTTACACTTTATTATTATTATAAGTTTGGAGTCACTTCACACTTGGTCTTCACATTTCGGAGGAAATTAACGGAATTGTTATTGATTAGGGAAGAAATTTTTATTGTACAATGTTCAAACCTCTACAGAAAATTCCTAAGGTCGTATCGCAGTCGTATGTTGATTGATTCCAATCATGGCAAACCTCAGTCTTCAAATCCAACCGGTTATTCCTCAAACTCAATGCTCCTACACTTCACTGCCGATCCCAACAGAATGAGTCCAGCAATGGATGGATGCGTTTGTGGATATAACTATGGAGCGATTGTCATCCATCTCCACTGCAGCTTCATGCGTCCTTCCTCTATGACTAGATCTTTCTCGAGCTCGTATTTTGTTACACGCTTAAGTCATTTTGGTGAGCGGGTCTTAAGCACACACTTTCCTCTTTTGCACCCATTTCTTGGAGGGATGAAACCATGCAATTAGTGGGAGATATTAAGCAAATTCAAATTGTGTCCATACCCATTATCCTCATGATATATTGAGCTTGTATGAACATCTTAGTCATTGTCAAGTGAAGATTGTTTTCCTCATTAGATGAACATATGGATCTCTCCACTTATGTTCTCTATTGAACTAAGAATGGTTAACAACTTTTGAGCACGTACTCCAATTTTGTTGAGACACATGTTTTTTTATGTCCGTTCTTAGATCCACACATTACCACATGTCACTCAAACATAGGTGTCCATTTACGAGGATAGTTTAGTTATACCCACTTATCTTAGTAAATATTTGAAGGTTTTGGTCTACACTAAATGTCCCAAGTAGTGAAGGTGGGCTAATAGTGAGGGGTGGGAAATAGACAAGGTGATGCTAAATTTCTTTACGCTATGATATCACTAGTGCCACCAATTTCAAGTGCAACAATGTGCTCAACAACAACCAAAATATGTCAAAATTATTAAACACGTCTATTTTGGCACATTGTGATTGTGCATTGGAAGAATTCATGGCGCATGGGAGTTATGAAATTGAATGACCCACAATAGTCTTGGTGATTGTTGCCCAGATTTTAAAAGTAGAGGTCGAGGTATAAAAGGTGGTCCAAAAGTTTGGAGAAAAAATTGACGATAAATGTGTTGTTTGTGTTTGATGGAATGGAGAGGGAGGTGGAGGCAACATCTTCATTGCCCTCCATGACCATTCTGATTCTTGGGGGGTGCACTTAGTCTTTAGTTTTGAACTCCACAAGTTCAAAGATACAATCCACCACCATGTAAGATTTGGTAGTATGTGTAATAGATTTTGTCAAAATATACATACCTCAAAATATGGATTTATATTATGGATGAATTATAGGGAAAAAAATATGAGTAGGTGTCTTGGGGAATATGTAGGTAAAATACATGGGTCTCCATGAAATTGGATACAAGGCCAGTAATGCTGCCAAATTGTGTAAGTCTTGTAGAAGAGGGTGTGAATGGGTATGGATATTGGCAATTCATGCTTATTCCCTTGAATCCACAAATTGCATGGGTTGTATGCCTTCCTCTTCGCACTTGGAATTGCTAATGTTATAGCTCCATGTTAGGGTTTTGAACAGCTGGTATTGACAAAAACTATATGTTTAAAGGGAGATTTGTTTGAGTTAGTTGGTTGTTACATGTTTTGTGCGCCAAAAATGTGAACATCTAAAAAGGCTTTTATATTTAATGAAGCAAAGGTAGATATCCAAAAGGGGGCCCTAAAGTTGATAGACAATATTAAATATAGACATGTAAGTTTCATCGACTTCACATTTTCATCCATTGTTTTCATATGGGCATAGTCCTCAATGACTGCCATGCATCTTATTGTTAGGTTGGATTTGGGTTCTAGGTTTTTACAAACCAAAAGCTCTTGGAGCTCTCACATGTTTCCTATAGTTATGCTCTTTTGATTGTGGCCGCAATCCAACCACATTTGGGCAATTTGCTAGAATGTGTAGGGCTATTGACACAAGCCGCTAGACTGTCATGTTAAGCCCACTAAAGAATCTTTTAACCTACAAGTGTCGGTCGCTAAAGGATTAAGACCAATTGATGACTCGAGAGAACCAATGATGGTCTAGAACTCCATCCTCGGTAACCGGGAGGAGGAGGTTAGTAGGGCGGCCAAATTTGAGAAGATGGGAGCTAGTAGCAAGTTGGCACATATGAACTCTACCCCACCAGGTTCCATGTGCATATGGTCGTGTTTGTTCTTATTCACACTAGAATCAGGTGGGCGAGCGGCCTACTTCGAAACTCACCCTTATTGTGTGTGCTCTTATCTTTGTTTGCTTGGTATAATCATTGAGTTACATGCTATGAATGAAAAACATTCAACGACTTTCTCTTTGGAAAATTGAAAGTGGATTTTGTATATAATAAAGGATCATTTAAGTCATGATGTATAGTTTGTATATGTTATAGAGGCATTTATCACATGAAATTGAAAGGCTTAGAATAAATACATGAGTTTGTTTTTGACATGTTTTTAGCATGTTTACATACGTTTTCGTCTATAAATTTCTCGTATATAGGGGGCTTAATTGAACAACGACCCACGCACGTCATTTAAGGTTCCCATGAAGAGTCCACCCCCTAGGTACATTGGACCTTCCCAAATTTCCTGTAAAGAGTGGGTCACATCAAACAGCCCACCTTGAGAATTACATAAGTATAGCCCTCATCTTGAACACTGAAAGCAAAACAATAGGCTACATCTAATTTTTGGTTGCGCACACATAGTCATAAAATTTTACACCAAGTGCACCTCTTGAGTTCCAGTGGGGAAGTAGGAATTCAATTGCCATGTTGTTTTCTTTGCCAATATATATATATGTACAATTTCATAAAAGATTTTTAGGAATGTTTTTCGTATTGAGGAAGCTTAAAATTGAAGAATCTTGTATGGTTGTTCGATAAATTCACCATGCTAATAGGTTTGAATGGGAAAGATATTACATATATGGATTCTTAAAAGCCCTCATAACTCATAATAAGTTCATAATAAAGCATGAGATTGTTACAAGAAGATTATCTTATGTAAGAATAAGGTACAACAAAATGTAGTTAGGCACATTTTTATTGTTGTTTATAGTTATTTAATTATATCTTTTGACCCTTGCATAATAAATTTCTTCTTTATTCCTTCATTATCCTTTGTGGTGAATATGGAGGTCAACCATGTTAAGGAAAAACATATGATTAGACTCATCTTGTTGGGCTCTTTGCAAGAAAGACAAAATTCATTGGAAGAATAAGATTTATGAAAGGAAAATAACCATGATATAACAAAAAATAAATCTCTTATTATAAAAGCCGGGTTCCTCCCCCACCCCTCATTAGGACATTGACGCTGCATGATTTTCAAAGCACTAGAAGAAGAAATATGGATACTAACATCACTTCACAAGGTATTTATTTCATCCTTTACTCTCAAAAAACTATCAAGCTTTACACACTACTGACATACCACTTCTTCACATATTGCACCTAAAATCCATGACAGTGTATTCACTAATGTCACAGCAAATGTGCTAATCAGCAACTTGTTGTTACTACGCTGAAAAACACGAAAGCTAAATACAAAATAAGGCTATCAGCATAAAAAAATGTGTCGTTCAGAAATCCATCAATGCTATGAGTTCCAGCTGTAGAATTCGTCTAGGGTTTTGGCAGGAATACGACGTAGTAGCTCCCGTGGAAAAATTCGAAGCAATGACCATGCGAGGTCAAGAGACTGGAAGATGTCCCGGGTATCATAAGGTCCTTGAGCAACAAATTTGCGCTCAAACTTGTCAAGGAACTCCACATCCAACTGCAATGTCACACCAAGCGATACGTTAGTACATGATATATTAAATTCCTAAAGAATCGAGAAATGAAAAGCTCAGTGGAAATGGTAACAAGGATGGATGAAAGTGCCAAGATTACTAGGTAAGCTTCTGAAGATAAAGCTTCCTCTCCCACCACCGCTTTCATGGCTTCCACGTCCTTTCCTATAGCATAATTTACGTACAATTGCAACCACCACACACAAACATATGCATGTAATAATAAGCTTGGATCAAGGCACAAACCTCTAATTTCTTAATAAGGCTTGGACTCTTGAACATGTTCAACAAAAAGGATGAAAGGTAGAGGGGATGTACCTGATTGGATACTTCATAATGATCCTTCCGAGTCATTCCTTGTCCAATAGCACTCTGCAGGAGGATATTAAAGCTCAGAGAAAGAACCAGGTGGCTCACAACGTTCCCTTTATCAAAAGTCCCCAGGGGCTACTTACTTATGAGGCATTAATGAGAATAACCACAAGCCATGAAATATTTGATACCTTCATACACAATATCAAACATGTGGATGAACCCATGAACAAAATATGAAAGATTGCGAGGTTGATCAACATTGTATTTGTAAAGGCATCAAAGCCTATATGCAAAGTCCTGGAGAATACTCATTACATTGCATAGAAATAGTAAGGCTAAAGAAACTGAAGATTACTCGATTTCACAAAAATTAAATAGAAGTACCCCTTGGTGAAACACACCTTCATCAATGGAGACAAAGATGGGAGCACGTTGATAGGTGGATAGATCTGCATCAGTTGACCGGTCAATATTAGGTCAAATTGCTCTATCCACCAAGTTGAGGATAAGAATTGCTCGAAGATCGCAGATCAAATTTACAGCCTCCAACTAGGAGGTTTAATTGCAGGATTTGATCAAATTGTACCTGCCTATTTTATTTGCCCTCTTATTTTTTAATCAATATTTAAATAAAAAAATTTAGGTTGGGTTGGTTCATTTGACATTAGATTTAGCTTCAAAGATCTTGAATCGTTTCAAGGTGAAGTCACTGAGAGGAATCAACCACAAACCTAGGGAAGGTAAAGTTCTTATAGTGGATGGACAAGAGGTATACCATAGGTTGATAGCAAGTCGGGCAAATTTTGCCCATTAATTAATTAACTTCAAGAAAAGGGTTGAGGTAGACTGCATAAATATTTATAAATATTTGGGCAAATATGTCTATGTATATTTATCCTACTTACAAATCCATGTGTTTTGTTGTTCTTGTGTTGTGCTTCAATAGTGGTTGCTCTTATACACAAAACTTCCTGGAATTTATGCTTTTTGATGATTATTTCACTAGACCATCTCACCCTAAAATTTCCCCAAGAAAAATAGGCTTAAGTATTTGGAATTATTTTCCCGCCCACCTGCTACCAGCCTATGGTACTTGTATACGACAAGCGCCTCTTAAACCTCGTGCAAGCGAGAGGAAATGATTGCATGCGAGCATACTTGTCATCCCTCCAACTTATTATTAAAAAAAAAAAAAAAAAAAAAAAAAAACTCTAAACAAAAAACATGGTGTTTGGAGGTTGCCCGTTTCCAACTCAATACTGCAGTTGGGAGCATAAGTTGCTCCAAAGCTCCCACATGAATCGATGCAAAAAAGTCATTTTAATTGAGATGAATTAGCCACAAACCGAAAGTAGGGTGAGAAAGTAGGATGCCAGATGAGAGCATGTTCCATTCGAATGTGGAAATTCATGGGGCTGGACTGGACTGGACAGGGGATCGATCAGTAGGAGATGACCTCCCTGGCAGTTGACGGCTGTTGAAATCTACACCCTAACCTTGATAATGTCACACCCTCCGTTTCACCAAAAAGTGTGATATAAACAAGGTGTGACATACTTGATAATGTCACATTTTGTGCATAATGTGATATTATCAAAAAATATGTAGAAAATCAAAATATAATTACAATTTTTTAAAAAATAACAAATACGAGACTTCAATGTTTTTGAATGTAAAATCTAATTCAAAATTGTGAATAACAACAAGAGCACATCATAATGTGTCATTGAGATCAGGTAAAGACCTCTCACTAGAGACAAAGAAGCTTCTAATGCATGTCACATTGTTTTGTTGATGTTAAATGTGCAACACCAATTCTAATGAGTTTGTCATGGATTTTTTCCATTTCTAACAACTCATGAGTGCTGAAAATCTGAGAACCTTGGCTAGCCATAAAATTCAAAACATCTTTAGCATATTTTTGTGCATCACTTAGCTTCACTACTTTAGATTCATCATCACTGCTATCAACAATCAATGGATCCACTTCCATGGAATCAAGGGAAAAGGTGAGTTTGATTAGAAGTGCACATGTGGAAGATGGCAATGCACTGATGTTTTACCTCTGTGGCGGAGAACACACGTCCACTCTCATAAAAAGGATCGTAGTTGCCGAGCTCAATCTGTCAAATTATGATACAGGAAAACACTCATTCTTAATGCTACTTTTGAGAGGGAGGAAGGTTAAATGAGCATTGAATCAGAAACAATAGGGGAATGGTAGAGGGGTGGATCACAAGTAGGACTTCTTCAAGTCCTGGGTGGCAACTCTCCCCTTTACAATATTTGTTTCTAAATTACTCCTCGTGAACTGATGCTTCATTGGTACTACACAAAGAGGAACGTATCTTCATAGATTTTTAGTGCTACATATGCTTGGAAATAAGGCGTGGAGAGGAACCCATTGATATCATCTGTGTCTGAGATGGAGAAGCTTCAAACTTACAAATGTCAGTGTCTACAGAACCAAGATAAATCAAAATTTCTACAGCAGGGTTCACCATCTTCCAGACCCGTAGGTATTCTTCACTTTTAAGAGTATCATGAAACTTCTTAGAATTTACAATCTTGAAGGTGTGTCTAATGCGAAAGCATGCAGCTCCAGCAAATTGCTTCTTGGAAATGTTTTACCAGCTCTAAATCTTCAAGGTTAAGAGGCATTTATCGACATTGGAAATGGCTACTGATCGTCATTCACCGAATCGTTACAAGCCTACAACGAACACATAACCTAAACCCTAGAACCAGATGACATCCGCCTATTTCACAATTCATCCGGGTAAAACTCTTCCTCCTTAAAATGGTTGCCGGTTAAAATCCTTTTTTTTCATTTTAAAAAGCACCAGTTTTACATCCTTTATTTTCCCAGTTCAACCAGACTTTTCACAAAACCAACCGGCCACCATTACACTAACTACCAGTTCTCCCCGACATTGGCCACAACTCCACATGACTTCAAACCAAAACTTTACGGCTTGTTGGCACCACTTGCTTACTTAACTAACGTATTATTCGTTAACCCCCGTATTTAGACCCTCACTTGGGTTGGGGTGTAGGCCCGTTGTTGACATTACATCAATAAGCAACTACTACATGATGGTCTCCTTCCAAAGAAAGAGGTTTTCATAAAAAAAAAACTCATGGTAATTTACAATGGCTTGTCCAAAAGCTCAGAATACATAGTCTGAGTGCTCCTCCTAAATAGAGAATATTAGAATCAAAAAAGAAATATGCTCATGTGATGCCAAGTCCCACGAAATGCAACTAAGGAGCTATGTGATGTTATGTACATACTACTAAGTTAATTTACACAAGTGTTGGTGGTTGTGATTTTGATCCATCTTCAACCACCAAGTAGGCTTTTAATCAAATTTATTTTTACATACGAGGTGGAGTTGGTTGAGAACGAGAGACAGAGAGACAGAGAGAGGCGTACCTCTCATCCATTCAACATAAAAGGCTGACAATTTATAAGTTTGTGGTTGATTCATTCCATATTACTTGGATAAGACAATTGGGATCTTTAAAGCTAAGTTCGGTGTTACATCAAATGGTAACCTACAAAACACATACTTTTTCAAGGCGTCTATGTTGGATGTATGAGAAGTACATAAGCTTGTATGTGATAATTCCCTCTCTCTGTAGTTGAAGAGTGAAATTGATCTCAATTTACATCCCTCCTGAAGTACACGAAATACAAACGCATACACAAATGGCAATAACCTAAGTAACGTAAACTCAAACACTAAATAGCAACTATGGTAATATGTGGAAGCTACATGTTTGAATTTACTATTAGTAAGGATATGGAAAAGAGAAAAATAACAATGAGAAAAAGGAGAATTCTAACATATCTTCTAACACTAATTCTCAAGGAACTAAAAGTTAGTGTTGAGCAAGGTAGGGTGGTAACAACATTAAATATAATCACACACTATATATCATATTTAGTGTAGTGATAAACAATTCATGGACTTGAGAGTGTTGAGTTTGTTTCATAGTAAAATAGCATGAAAACTAAAGCCACCAGCTCCTCAGAACTTGCTCAACCATAACTTGTATTCCCTAATCCCTTGCTTGATGATGTGCATGACCGTTGTTTCCACACAACTAAGGACTTTACTCAAGCGGTTGTGGTTTGAGTCTACCTTCAATCTTAAACCATGATCTTGTTGTCTATACATATGAGGTGGAATTGTAGTTGACGAGTGGATTTGAACTCAATTACCATTCCTCTTTGTTGGTGCAGTATTATTCCGTGGAATGTTGACAAACAATTTAGGATTTGTTAGTAACGTTTGCCAATGAGAGTTGAAGATGATAACATTGACTAGTAGGTAAATTACTCAATTGCTTGTGTTTGTGGTTTAGGGCCATCTTCAACCATAAACAAAATTTGTTTTGTGTTTACACAAGAAAGTCAATCCATGAAGTGGATTTGAACATTGGATTGTAAGTTGTAAGGTGGATTTGTGCTCAAGTATCATCCTTCATGTTAGTTTGATCCGTAGAGTGGAGTAAAGATACATATGGTTTCTTGTGTAAAGTTTGTCAAAGAGTAATTAGAAAACCTTCCCCATGCTCACACCACACTCGACATCAAACCAAAACTTTTACAACTCCTCACACTTCCTTGATTCATGAAGCAAACACTCAAATGGTTGTTTGTAGGGCTATTTACCAAATTGAGAAAACTACCAAGCTACTATAGTGGTTCTAGTTATGGTTTGGGCACACCATCACTTATAAATTAGGGATTTTTTTGTGTTTACATACAAGGTGTAGTTTGTAGTTGAACAATGCATTTGACCTTAAAGATTAACCCACATGATGATGCAAACCATGGAGTGGAGGATGACAATTTGTTGGTTTTGAGGCGTAGTTATTCCAAAGAGTACTACACTCATAATAGAATTAAATGAAGGCCTATACTACAACCATCATAACTACCTTCAATTATTATGCTTTGCATCTTAGTTGATGAGGTAATTTTAGTTGTAGTTGTCATTGTAGTCAGCATCAATGCACCTTTGTATGACAGGAAACTTTCATGACACTTACCATGGGGAGAAGACATAGAGAATCAATGATATATTCCAAATTTTCTATATTTAGCATAACTTGTGTGTAACACAATTTGAGAAAGAAAATACAATCATGTCTAGAAATGATGGGTATATACACCAATATAAATATCATGTTATAGTCCTTCATGTACTTGACTGTATTTGCAATTGCTTCAATCAAAGAAACCCATTAAAAGAATAAAACTGTTTCAACAACATTTACTTTCTAGGAATTACTTCCAGAAAGGAATTCATCAACAACAACACATATCTTGTCTTCACATACTGTTGAGCTTGAGCTTCATTTCGTGTGTCCACGACCAATTCATTCACAAATGTTTTCCCACAATTCATAAACCTCTACACTTCACGGCCGATCCCGACAAAATTAGTCCACCAATGGATGGATGGGTTCGTGGATGAAAACATGGAGCAATTATCATCCATCTCTACTGCAGGTCGATGCGCCCGTTCTCTATGACTAGATCTTTCTCCAGATCGTATTTTGTTACACTCTATGTCATTATAAGGTGAGCGGGTCTTAAGCACACACTTTTCTCTCTGCACCCACTTGTTGGGGGGATGAAAATATGGAATTAGTGTGAGATCTTTAGCAAATTCAAATCGTGTCCGTACCCATTTTCCTTATGATATTTTCAGCTCGTATGAATATCTTATTCATTGTCAAGTCAAGATTATTTTCCCAATTAGATGGTCATATGGATCTCTCCACTTCTGTTCTCTATTGAACTAAGAACAAATAAGAAGATTTGAGCACGTACTCCAAGTCTTTTGAAACACGTGTATATTTATGTTCGTTCTTAGATCCACACATCACCACATGTAACTCAAACATAGGTGTCCATCTACAAGGACAACTTAGTGATACCCACTTATGTTAGTAATTATTTGAAGGTTTTGGTCTACACTAAATGTCCCAAGTAGTGAAGGTGGGCTAATAGTGAGGGGTGGGAAATAGTCAAGGTGATGCTAAATTTCTTTACGCTATGATATCACTAGTGCCACCAATTTCAAGTGCAACAATGCGCTCAACAACAACCAAACTATGTCAAAATTATTAAACACGTCTATTTTGGCACATTGTGATTGTGCATTGGAAGAATTCATGGCGCATGGGAGTTATGAAATTGAATGACCCACGCTAGTCTTGGTGATCGTTGCCCAATACAAACCGTAACGAAGAACTATATAACGCTAAAGACTTGGGTATTGTAGGGGTGATTATTGGGGAGAGGCGCAACCAATGCCTTCACTATTATGTTAAGGTTTTGCTTGGTCAATAGGAGCATTTGGCAACAAACCTCGAAGCGGCCAAAAGCCAACACCATGACATTGCCGCAAGTCACTCCCACTTTGTGCTCCCATCTTGCAATCCATGGGGCCCATACAAGCTTGGTTGACACTCAAGTGTGTTTCCTTCAAGTTTCTTTATTGCCCTGCATGACCAATATGATGTTCGGGGGGTGCACTTAGTCTTTAGTTTTGAACTCCACAAGTTCAAAGATACAATCCACCACCATGTAAGATTTGGTAGTATGTGTAATAGATTTTGTCAAAATATACATACCTCAAAATATGGATTTATATTATGGATGAATTGTAGGGGAAAAAATATGAATAGGTGTCTTGGGGAATATGTAGGTAAAATACATGGGTCTCCATGAAATTGGATACAAAGCCAATAATGTTGCCAAATTGCAAATTGCGTAAGTCTTGTAGAAGAGGGTGTGAACGGGTATGGATATTGGCGATTCATGCTTATTCCCTTGAATCCACAAATTGCATGGGTTGTATGCCTTCCTCTTCGCACTTGGAATTGCTAATGTTATAGCTCCATGTTAGGGTTTTGAACAGTTGGTATTGACAAAAACTATTGTTTAAAGGGAGATTTGTTTGAGTTAGTTGGTTGTTACATGTTTTGTGCGCCAAAAATGTGAACATCTAAAAAGGCTATTATATTTAATGAAGCAAAGGTAGATATCCAAAAGGGAGCCCTAAAGTTGAGAGACAATATTGAATTTAGACATGTAAGTTTCATCGACTTCACATTTTCATCCATTGTTTTCATATGGGCATAGTCCTCAATGACTGCCATGCATCCTGTTGTTAGGTTAGATTTGGGTTCTAGGTTTTTACAAACCAAAGGCTCTTGGAGCTCTCACGAGTGTCAGCCCTAAACTCTCACCCTTGTGCATCGTAGTCCGGGTAAGAGCCTAAGGCTTACATGTGATCACTTGACTCCACTTAGCCTCCAATACTCCAATAATGTAAATATCAAACACACCGCTTTTATTTAAAGAGCACAAGGTGTCAACAATAAACCCCCACCCTTAAGCTTCGTAATCCGGGTGAGAGTTTAGAGCCCACATGTTCGTGTAATTCCCTTTGACCTTCGTGAGTCATGCTTCCCCCCGGCTCAACCCAATTGAATATGACAATCAACCTTTATTTCCAGACAACATGTGACAAGTATTAAGAAATATTTTTTCTGTCTTAGAGTAAATCCACACAACAGTACCTAATTCCATTAGCCACCTAATCCTAAGCTCTTAAAACAACATGGTCCATCACTAATCTAATACTTCTCCTCTAATCCTACCCTACTCCTTGTAGCCCCTTTGCTGAGTTTCTCTCCCATGTCTTGAAGTCTCTGAGGCCCAGTATAGGCTTATGAGCCCAAATTGTGTGCTCACATGTGTCCTTAGGCATAGAAGTTAGTAGAATTGGGAATGGAGATTTTTTATGGATTGTTAAAAACATAAAAAGAGTGCAAGCTTCAAGCTTGGATTAGAATTAAGTTTATGTGTGTGTTGTAGTGTGTAGTTTTGGTTGATGTCTTGGAATTGTTGACAATTTGGGCGTGTTTGTCCTTATTCACACTCGAATGCGGTGGGCAAGCGGCCTACATGGAAACTCACACATACTGTGTGTGCTCTTATCTTTGTTTGTTTGGTACAATCATTGACTTACATGTTATGGATGAAAAACATTCAACAACTTTCTCTTTCAAAAGTGAAAATGGTTTTTGTATATAAATAAAGGATTACTTGAGGCATGATGTACACTTTGTATATGTAGTGGAGGCATTTATCACATGAAATTGAAAAGCTTAATATAAATACTTGAGTCCACTTTTTTGGCTTGTTGTTGGTACATATACATATGTTTTGCTTTATAAACTTCTTGTATATAGGGGGTTTGATTTCAAAGTGACCCAAGCACATCATTTAAGTTTCCCATGAAGAGGCCACCCCCCGCCCACAATCACAGGCACAAACACCTCAACCACATCAACTGTACTTAGTAACAGTTGCAATAGCAACGTACACATGGATGTTTAGGTCACATCAATTACACTCCTGATGTAGCGTGCCCATCGTCACAGTTGTAGCTGTGCAAAAGTTTCTCTCCCATAAGAGGTACAATACCATAGAGTGTTGTCTGGTCCAACACTGCAAAAGCTAATTTCCACATTGGATTAAGCATTGTCTTAACCAATGTGGATATCCCATGTGGAAAATTCTTCCGCAAAATAATTGTGTGTGTCAAGCCAGACATCAATCTACAGTAAGACAATGTAACATTCTACATGGATGCATTTTGACCAACACTATTCAAACAAAAAGAATGTGTATTGTGTATATGCTAGTGTCCGATGTATTTGTGCTATGATCTTCATGTTGTAGAAATAATTTTTAAGGCAGGCATCTAAGCAATGAAATATTAAAACTGTGTCTAGAGCTATGATGTCATTGGAAGGTGTGGGAAGTATCACTGGGGAGGCCGAAGAAACGTAATGCTGACTGTAGGGTATTGGAAAGAACCATAGCCACCGTAACAGGACCCACGCCTCCTGGAACTGGTGTAATTGCAGATGCCACACTTTCAGCTTCTTCGAAACACACATCCCCTATGAGCCTGTACCCACCCTCTGCAGCTTCATCCTGGATAACAAAAATCACAAATTTGACATTGTAGAGAGTCGAGGATGTCAAAATAACATTAACAATGTTGAAACTAGGTATGGTATCCCAGTTCATGGCATGGTGTAACAGTCCTTCCAAGTTTCATACAGCATACTACGTTAAATAGTCCTACTAGTGTGGGTGAAAATTAGTGTGGAAATAATTAACATGGGCCACTCCAAATCTCTTGTCAGGTTGGAAATAATGTGGGTCCAAGACCCAAGGTCTTCCCTCAATCTTCCTTGGGACTTCCGACCAACACCTTACATCAAAAGTAGTATAAAATAAAATATTCACCCACATCAATTTCCTAGAAGACGGACCAATGTGGCCCACACTAATTTTAAACTGGAGATTTGGCATGGATTGAAAATTGGGATGACCCACATTAATTCTCATTATGAGAATAAATGTGGGCTCTAGAGAATTATTACGGCCCACACTGGTAGGACTATTTAGTGTAGTTTGAGGCAGTGCCAAACCGGCCTATTGCCTCCATGTCCATATGAATTGATGTCCTAGGCCATCCCCGCACCATCCACTCAACATGCCGATGTCAACAGCCAACCGTTTTGAAACTTTGAAATGACGATTACATCACCAACCATGTGCATCACCGTTCCAAAGTTCCAAAATGTATAATGAGTTGGAAGTAATTGAATGACTGAGTGGCACGACAGCTCTTGTTTCCAACAAAACCGAGTTTAGTTTGCGCTATGTTGCCTGGGGTCACAAAACAAGGGTATAAACTTATTGCGCAAATCCTTAGCACAGATAATTTTCGGCCTGTAACGTATAATGTTCCATGTAGTTAACAATAGGGTCGATGGGTGTTTTCCAGCAAATTGAGGGTGTATTTCTGCAATCTAACATCATTGAACCTAAAAAATAACCTTATTTTCAACCCACTTAGCAGGTGCCAGACATGTATTAGCTCCTTGTCGTGTTTTGCATGAAGAGTACTGTGGAAATGCATGATGCCATATCATGTTTTCTAATCTGCAGTTTGAAGTCAAAACCCAAATAGGGAAATTGATGAGTTCTCAAAATTCTGGCTGGCATAGGCAGAGCACTTGAAATTTACCTCAACTGCACTAGTCCCAACATCAAGAACAACAGCACCCTTCTTGAGCCAGTGCCCTCGCACAAGATGCGCAACGCCTGTTGCTGACACAACAATATCTGCTTTCTTTGTCTCCTCTGCTGGATTAGGTGTATGCTTGTGTACAACAGTTACTGTTGCATTGTGTCTCTGTATTAAAAAAATAACACTTGATTAGAAGAGACTATCCATTGAATGATCGAAATCAACATGAATGTAATCATGCGCTCCCAAAAGCCTTACATCTGTATGATTGTACAACACAAGTCAATACTCTTCAGCTTAAGAACATTCTAGTCCCTATTTTGAGCTAACTGTCCAGCTCTTGCAATCAAGTTACCTCCAACTGAAGACCAATCAGAATCCTTTACAAAAGAGCTCTTTGCAAACACAAACACAATTACAAACATAAAATAGCTGGTCTTCAATTGGGCAGCATGGGAATCAACTGTATGAGAATGAGATAACAAACACATCTGTCTGATTACACAAACACAAACGTTGATTGAATCACAGGATTGGATAAGAATTAGATAACAAACTACAATTCTCATGATAACTAACACAGAATTAGATAACAAACACAAACACATCTGTATGGTTACACAACAGATATTATTTCAGTAACAGCATCAGAATCAACTGTATCAGAATTAGTTTGCAAAAACAAAAACAAACACACTTGTATAGTTATATAGAAAAAAACATTTGTTGAATAACAAAATCAGAATCAACTGTCTCAGGATTACATAACAAACACAAACAAATCTGTGTAATTACACAAGGCAAAGACTTTTTGAGTAACAGCATCAGATGCAACTGTATCAGAAAGACAATGAATTGCATCTAGGATTGTAACCTGAAGGAGCATGGCAGTTGGAAGTCCAACAACATTACTGCAGCCAATGACAACAGCATGCTTCTTTTCTATCTGAATGCCGGACCTCCGAAGAAGCTCCAGGCATCCAAGAGGTGTACAAGGAACAAAGGTCGGGTAAGAGCCCCGTAGCACGAGCTTCCCAAGGTTTATTGGATGTAGCCCATCCACATCCTTGTCTAAGCTTACAGCTCTCAGCACCCTCTCCAGCTCAATATGCTGCCACCACCACAAAACATATGCATTTGTCAAGTTTTGTTGCCCACAGGAAAAGACCAAACTAAGGGCACACTGCCATGTGCCGGCAAAGTCAGCAAAAACCACCTGATGACAAAAATTTGGACCTCCTTCCACATGGAAATGTGCGCTAAATTTCCACAGAAAACTAGAATCAGAAATTTGCAATTGTAAGTTAAAGTTGAAGTTTGAGGAGGACTTTGACCGGCTCTCAATTTCAAAGCCCGGAAGTTGCTTTTCATTTGAGCAAAAAAAACTTGAGTTTCATAAACCTTTTGGTGTGAACCCAATATTGTCGTATTTACTTGAGATTCTTTCATGGTGGCAGATTCATATTGTTCACACCTTGCCAAACGTTTTCATTTGCTTTCAAGACATTAAGCTCATTAAATCAACTCATGCAACATTCAAAGTGGGTAAGTGCGAGGAAAGCCAGATTCCAACTTGCATGTTAAATAACAAGGCAAATGTACTCTTTCATTAGTTGCCTCCCTGTTCCACTTGGAAGTGCTTGGCTGACAAGATGCTCAACTATATTGGCAAAACTTTTGCTGATGTCGGCGAACTCTAATTTGCTTCGCCAGAACAGTTGTGGCACATGGACATGTGCCCTAAGCCACCCAAAAGACATTGCATGATCACTTGAAAATAGGTGATTCTAACAAGGGTGGCTTAAACCCCAAGGACTTAACACAGATCCCATGTGAACTCTGAGGTTAAGCTGCCTCAGGCCGGGATGGGTGACCTTCCTTACCAGATAATTCCTGGTGCATCCTACCGCTATGGTCCATCCAATCATAGCGGGGCCATGTGCGTGCACCAGATAACTTCAACCAGTCATGTGGGAACCTAGGGGCTTGCCCTTGAGGAGATAGGTGTGGGCCAGTTTGTCCACGCCTGTTCAAGGTGTTCACCTCTTTGAAAGGAGGCAGGAATCTCCCAAGTCCCACTTATCCTCGTAGAGCCCATTTCCGAATTACATATAGCCAGGATTGATCCCAATTAACAGGACACACTAAAATAATAACCTCGTGAATCCCAGTAGTATAAGGTAGCAAACAACAAAAAGTAACCAAATAAGACCCATCTACCTAAAACCAAATGTCATTGCAGAGTTTTGCAAAATGTAAGGTGCACTTACGGAAGGCATTGGCAGTTGGATAAGGATGCCATGCACGCGCCTGTCATCATTGAGCACTTGTACGAGTTCGAGGACCTCATCTTCCGTGGCTGTTGAAGGCAAGTAGGCAGCAAAGGAATTGATGCCCACTTCATCACACGCTATTTGTTTGCTGCGTGCATATAAGTCAGACACTTTGTGATGCCCCACTTGAACAACTGCTAGCCCAGGGACCGCGCCCACTTGCTCTTGCATCAACCTAATCCGCCGTGCTATCACATCCTTGATTTCTTGGGCAACAGCTTTGCCATCGATTTTCCATGCTGGTGTAGTAAGACCTGTTTATGCATAGTAATTGTTGACACATGTGAATAACTGTGAATCACAAGACCATAAACTCTTGAAATTGACTAAGCAAGGTAGACATGCCTAATTCGGTTACTGATCTTAATTGGACACCTTTATTTGAGTGGTATGTGGTTAGGTGAGGCTCCAAGAACAGATATTAAAAAATAAGATAACTGTTCTAGGCCAATAGTCAACAAAATTGGGGGGGGGGGGGGGCCTATATGACCGTTTAATAAGCACAAGAATCTTCACTTTGATTATGAAAAAACATTCATATGGACTCCAGAAACTACGAGGAAAGTGGTATGACCTCAATTTGAATTTGGTAATTGTCTCGTACAAATCATGTGTTTCATATCCTAGGAGAAGTGGGCTAGTCGGAAAAAAGTAGATATTCAAGACCTATCTACCTCATAGAGAAAGTGGGGACAAGGACCACCCACAGACAGATCCTGCCGGCCAGAATGGATGGGCAGCATAAAAAATAATGATCTCCTTGTAAATATCAATGTGCAAACAACACTCACAAGTAAAGGTAACCAGCAAACCATGAATTAAGATTCAAGAGATCAAAAGCCTTTAGAGTACCATACTCAATACAAAGCAATCGAAAGGAAGCGATCAAAAACTAGAATGAAATAGAAAACAAAACACACACTGTCTATAGTCAAATGGTGGCAAGCCATATGAAGGTGGATTTTTCTGCTACTGATCTTCAGAGGTAACAGGAAGACTCAAGCAAATTGTTGTATAGGATGTGTACTCAGACCTCAATCATAGAGGCGCAAGGAAACCAGAGGAGACAAGACAACCCAGAGGAGGAAAAACAACAGCCAAAAGTTTGGCTTAATGGAGGAAAAACCTTACAAGTGTTCCATAAAAGTTGACAAACATAGCGTTGATAGGTACTTACTCTCCTCTCTGCAGGTTTCCATTGACGCCAAATTCAACAACAACAATAGAACTATCCTTTAACTGAACATGACTTTTATTTGGAAGTTGGTTGTTTTGCATACAAGAACCTTCACACTATTTTCAAGCGTGCACCTGAAACTTACTGAACATGTAACAAAAAAAAATTCTACTATGGTTCACTAGGGGTCAAACTCATTTTGGCATGCCAAGAGGTGCTAAAACTAGTTTGGCCTGGATGACCCGAAATAGGTTGACCTTTCATTCAAATATAAACGCTACCTCTGAGCATGCACCACAAGTGGAAAAAAAGTAATGATATTATATGCAAAACAACCAATGGGAAATCATAGGGGACCGATTCCTGTTGAAGAGTCCCATTGGGTTCAACACAACTCTTATATATCAAACTTGTTGATGTCGAACATCGACATCGATCCCCTTTGCATGTGCATGGATGAGTAGCTGCGGATGAATTAACTCACTGGTTGCTTGATTTTAGGTTTATATTTTTTAAGCATCGAATCAGAATCATTTCCCAGGTAGGGAATTGCTTTAGGCAATCCTTGCTACCATTCAATGCAATTTGTCCAAGAAACCATCCTGTTGCAAAATCTACAGCCTCCAAAGTCAAAGACCTCATTCACGCACTAAACCTCCTTAAACCCTTCCTCAACGAAACCCTCTAAGCTTTCTGAAATTCAGATCTCTCTCTCTACCTAAACACACCAACAGAAAACCATTTCGGATTTGGAATATATCAGAGGAAAATACAGAAGCACACCTTGTGAAAAGGGGGGCTTCTGAGTTTATGGGCATTGCACTCAGGAATCGATGTCTAACTGGGAAATTGCTTTGCCCTTTCTTAAATTAGGTTAAACCTTGCTAACATCCCATGTGCTTTCCCAAACTATTATCCTACTGCACAATCTACAGACCTCGTTTTCACACACTAAGCCTCCTTAAACCGGAGACTTAGGAGTAGGAGCAAGTTGATTGATCAACTTGCTCCTACTCCTCCTCCTCCTAAGCTGGAGACCGCTTTCGCAAAATAAATCTCCTTAAACCCTTCTTCGTTGAAACCCTCTAAGCTTTCTTACACACTCGAAGCTCTCTCTACCAAACACAATGGCAGAAGATCAATTCGGAGGTGCAGATTGGGAATTCATCAGAAGAGAATAGAATAGAGAAGCACACCTTGTAAAAACAGGAGTTCATAGATTTCGCACTCGGGAATCGATGTCTAACTGGGCTATTGCCTTGCCCTTATTTAACTCCGGTTTAGCCGTGGTACCGTTGCCCAAGCAATCATCCTGCTGCACAATCTACAGCATCCAAAGCCGGAGGCCTCTGTCGCACACTAAACCTAACCTTCCCCATCGCCTCTCCTTTGGACAACCCTCTAAGCTCTGTTACAATAAAAGCTCTCTACCAAACATACGACAGAAGATCATTCGGATGTGCAAATTCGGATTTCATCAAGAGAATAGAATAGAAGACCAATTTTTTAAGGCTCAAAAACAGGGTCGGATCGGTTTCATAAGTTTATGGGTATTGTACTCAGGAATCGATGTCAAACTAGGAAATTGCTTATGTAATTGCTTATGTACCATCCAACAAACTTGCCCAATTAATCCTGTTCGACAGCCTCCAAAGTCAAAGACCTCTTTCGCACTCTAAACCTCCTTAAACCCTTCCTCATCGAAACCCTCTAAGCTTTCCTACACTCGAAGCTCTCTGTACAATACACAGCGACAGAAGATCATTTCGAAGGTGCAAAATTTGGCACTATCAAAGGAGAATAGAGGATCGGTACGGTTGTATGGTTTTATGAGTATTGCTTTCAGGAATTGCTTCGCCCTTATTTAACTTAGGTCAAAACCTTGCCACAATCCCACGTGCTTGCTCAAGCGATCATCCTGCTCCACAATCCACAGCTTCCGAAGCCAGAGACCTCTTTTTCACTCAATAAGCCTCCTTGAACCCTTCCTCACCACTTCTCTCCGAGGAAAACCTCTAAGCTTTCTTTACACTCGAAGCTTTCTCTACCAGACACACCCACTGAAGATCATCTCAGAGATGCAAATTGGGGATTCATCAGAGGATAATAGAATAGAGAATTACACCTTGCAAAAATAGGGGCGGTGGTGGTACGGGATTGGCAGCAGCAGGAGGTACAGGATTTGCAGGTTGAGGAGTGGACATGGAGGACATGTCAGCGATGTCTGCCGTCTGCTGCGGGTACATGAGTACAGTGCTCAGGCTCCTCCATCTCCCACCACCTACTCCTCCTCCTCCGCCTGATCGTGCAAAAACTCGCAGCACCATAATAGATATGGCCTTTATTTCTTGTGAAAAATTCCCCCAAACCCACAATAAACCATAACTTACATCATCACCAATCAATCCTCTGCTCTCTTCTCTTCTTTTCTTTTCTTATAGTCCTTGCAACAACAACAACAACACCGACAACAACAAGGACTCGAAATTCGGCACAACTCTACCCTCCTCCGTGTGCGGTCAACCTCCTCTGTATACCTGAGGTTTCTGTCTGCCTGAGATTTCTGTCTGTAACCCTACATTTTTTTCTTGGCTTCCGGAGCTCCACTCTCGGAGGAGCTGAGTGCCGGCATTGCATTGCATGCTAGCTAACAGGTAAACCGAAATCACGACACCAAGCAACTGCCGCTCGCTGTTGCCTCCTCCAGGTGTGGGTTAACTTAACTTGGATGGGAGAATTTTGTGCTCAAGAATTGTAATATGAGTCCACCTGCTGCATAAATAGTAGGGTTAAGTTGAGTGGTACAAGATTGTGATTCGGAGACTTTCTTCATACTTTCCTTCGGTATGAAGAGAATATTTTTGGCATCTTGCAACAAGATTCTGGGAGAGCGTTCTACATACATGTCACTCATAGAGTCTGGACAGGTGGATTTCAACTGTGGGATCGCAGATACTATTTTATAAGTTAAGTTCCACCCAAAACAGCAACAATAAGTTCTGTTCTGATCATAGGTACACACTGTACAGGTAGGTAGCAGATCAGATGTGACGCCCAAGTATGGGCATTGGATTGGCGGGCAGCATCCCAACAGATTGCATACACATGATAAGGACAGAAAACATTAGGAGTTTGTATGAAATTTGAATACATCGGAGTTGAAAGTCAGTCCACCAAGAGATAATTCACTTAGGTTTAACCAGCTCCGAAGGCTTTGAATGAACTCCAGGATTCCCTGCTCAAGGGAAGGGTGACCACAGGAAATGGATATGTATAGTGATGATTGTGCATATCTGCAATTGAAGGGCATATTTCAATGTAGAGAGATAAGTTTATTAGTCAGATTTAGCTCAAAACAGTGGCCCAATTCTGGGTGCATAAATCTGAAACAAAACTGAAGCGTAGTCTGTGTTCATGTGCAGTCACAGATAAGACAATATAATTTATCTTGCAAAGAAATATCCTTATCATTGTTGTTGCCATTCAAGTGTGGTGATATGGGACAAGGCTGCTGCCACCTCAGATTACCTTTAGCAGAAGATGATTTTTTCAATAACTAAATGCCTGTTTCTGCCTGCATCAAGCTTTTCCCGCCATTTAGAAGAAAGCGGAACAATAAACAAGCTTGAACACGGAGGAGCACATAGTAGACATGGTGAGCATGGCTATCAAATGAACAACTATCACACATAAAATCACAGAACTAAGAACAATTAGCACAAAAATTCCAGCTTGGTGGAACAGTGAGAGTATTGCTCGATGACAAAAAAACACCAGGACATGAGAGTCATGTCTTGAATATTCTTCTAAAAGGGAGTGACATTTCAAGCCTTGTCAATGTTGAGTTGCTCAACTGGCCTCATATTCACAACCAGTCTCTCCTTGCGGATCTTTTTCCAAATACTTACACAACCTTTGACTGTTCATCAACACCTTCACCAAAAAAAGGGCGGATGTGGGCAGTCTAAAGGATTTAACAAGTATACTTTACAAAAGCTACTAAACTAATAACATATGCAACAGGCACACAGGAATGTGCAGATGAGATGGTGCTAACTATCATATCCACGCTAAGGAGCCACGATCGTTTGCAGGTTGCGGTCGTCCTCGTGTGGGTGTAGGAGGCCTTTGCACATTTAATTCCTGAAAAGACATAAATTGGCAGACAACAACAAAAAAATTAGTTGGTCTCCCAAGGTTGATCAAATTCATATTGGTGAGCAGAACTACACCATTTATGGTATTTAGTGTCACATGCATAATAGTGTCCCTTACCCTATTTTGAGGCATATGCTAGGTTACATTGATGATTAATAACTTCACCATAATTGTTACCTCATGACACTTAGCATTCAAGTGTGCTTACTAATATCTTGGCATGAGCATGTCAAAAGTGTTATGAGGTGCATGCCTATGTTACACAACGGTCTACAAGTTGACCAAAGTGTACACAAATGAAACTTGCCATTAGTATGCTCAAGAATATCTTCTTCGTGCACACTAAAATGTAAACACATGACACTTGCCATTAGTACACAAAAAATATCTTCCCTTTGCATACTAGAACGTAAGACTATCATCTAACATATCCCAATGTGCTACTCTAAATGTAATAATGTAGATATTTTTTCACTTAGAGAAGTTACTTGTGTTGAAAACTGGAATCGTATAGGCAATTAGCAGGCATGACAGTTTTGAGACCTCTTGGCATCTAGTTTAGGCCCTTTGCAAATAGGGTACGTGACACTAAATACCATAAACGGGTGTACCCTGTTTCTGAATATTTTGATATATTGACAAACCCTACAACACTAAACAACTGCAGTCTACACACTCAAGTCTGATAGGCCCATTATGGGCCTCAAGGTGTCATATGGAGGGGTTTGAGATTATTTCTTGATGTTTTCACCTACAAGTGTCTAACATGAGTACATTTTTCTAACATGAGTACATTTTTCTAATGTATCATTCCAATCAGAGCCTACACACAGGTACAATAAATTATAGGTAGATTTGAGATTGTCTAGATGACCTAGACTAAAATAAGTACCACGTATATCTAGTCACTGTTACCACATGCGACTTCATTTCTATTCCTCTTTTAAATAGGTTGTGCTAAATATGGATTCAATATCATGCACCAAATAAAATACTGTTTCAATACTTGTTGGTGGTTTGTTAAATCCTCACATATCCCATATAACACCCTGGTCCTTTAAGGTTCATGCGTGAAATTACTGCATGGAAAGTCCAGGATCAAAGTACCTGCATCCACGTATCTTCAAGGTGTCGCTCAGGTGATGACTCAGGAGAGGTGAGAGCAGGTGGGAGGGGGTGAATAAGTTTGGGAACAACCACTAAATCCCTACCCAGGACTAGAATTGCTCCTGCGTTGTTTGCAGTCCCTGCCAAATTCCAACAGAAGCTTCTACCCTGAGAAAAGGCTCATCTTCAAACAACTAGACAGAAATTAAACAGCTTGTTATTAGTGCAGAAAGAACAATGTTGGAACAAAGCAAAGAGGTAATTGAGATTAAAAAAAACGCACCACAGTAATTTGTGGCAGAGAACAAAGTGATCAGGTGACCTTGGGCAAAACGCTCAAATCCATCCATCACACACTCATGGGCTCTTACAATAAGCTGCAGATCGTTATTCTTGCAAAACTCCATGACTCGGTCTGGCTGAAAATGACAAACAACATTTTGTGAACTGTGCTTTGTTTTAAAACACAACTAATAAAACAATAATAAAAATAAAAAGACTACAGAATGTAATGGAGTTATCCTCTAACTCAACATGACATTTGATCGGGAGTTGGTTGTCTTGCATACAACACCTTCCATGTTCAGTATTCTTTTGGTGCATGCTTGGAGGTAGTTTGAAGGTTTGAACAAAGAACATTCTATATTGGTTCATTGAGGGTCACACTCATTTTGGCATGCCAAAAGGTGCTAAAACGAGTTTAGCCCTCAATGGACCGATTAGGTTGCTCTTCATTCAAATTCAACCACTACCTCCAAGCATGCACCACAACTGGAAAGAGATCATTGATATTGTATAGCAAACAACCAATGGAAAATCATAGGGGACCAATTCACGACATAGTTCCCACTGAGTTAAAGGATAACTCTAATGTACTAAGCTTTAAATCAACAAATTGGAGGAACATTTATATGAACACATCTAGTTGAATCATAGTGAAAGGCTTGTGCACTGTACTTACCCCAAAGGTAACCAAGCCTGGGCCTCGAGCATTTGGTCGTAGACCCTCTACGCTGTCATTTTCTGTTGGATCAGACCTGCCCAAGAGCCCTTTCAATTCAGAGAAGTGCAACCAATACTGACCATACAAAAGTTCGGAATCTGAACATCAGAGGTCCAAGAAACAAGAAAGTCTATACACTCATTTCTTCCTGAGATGGTAGAACAAGGTTTCAAGTAAACCTAGCATATGTACGAATTTTAGAGTTTAAGAAATTGTATACATGTAGTTCTTTTGGCAGATCATATGATATAAAATGGTAGAAACTAGCCCTTAGATGTGGAGTGCTTCTCTTGTTGTAAATATGGTTTTACCGCATATAAACTTGTGTTATTTGTGAAAAATACACATTTCAAGTTGTTGTTTGACCACATTGATCCAAAGTATATGTTGTCAGAGTTTACATCAAATGCTATCAGTTTTGTCCCCTGATGATTTTTTTTTCAATGTGTATGTTTTGACAGTCCACAACACCCTGGTACGCACTGTTATTTTTGAGCAAATCTTTTGTCCATCTTTACTTAAATGCCAGTTTCTAGAAACACAACGCTTTGATAAAAAAAAATTAATTAATTTTAATTTTAAATTTAAAACATTTACCAGAGAAGATCCATTAGCACAACAGAACCGGCCTCCATAGTGATAGGGCGTTGCAAGGCTTCAATTTGATGAACATGATTGATAGACCGCCCAATACCACCATGCATACATATGATCTTCTTCTCTATCAGAGCTGCCAGTGGTAACCAGTTAAATAGCTGATTGATTCGTTGCCATGCCCATATGCCATCACGTTCCCCCTACACAAAGCAGACCCAAAAGAAAAGAAAAATATGAGAGCTTGACGTTCCTCAAAGAATCATGCTTTCAACATGTTCCACAATTGGAAACTTTCCTTTTAATGAATAAAGTAACCTATGGCACATTTGTTAACAAGGAGGTAACTCGACAAAGTAATCAAACGTGTTGTAACTTGTTGCTTCTTGGAGAATTTCAATGACATGTAAAAATACTCACCATTCGCTCGATGCACTCAATGCGGAAGCCAAAAAGAGCATTGATGTCTGCAGCTTCATGATTGCCGCGTATCAGGTGAACATTTGTGGGATACTCAATCTGCCAAGAAAATATAAAAGATTCAGGGACTGAGGGAACAAACATCATTTCCCAACTTATATATTAACAGAATACATTGAATATGCACTTAAAGGTCCACAAGTTCTAGTAGGTCTCTCTAGTCAAAATAATGAACAAATGAAAATTCCCACCAATTCTCACTGCGTCCATATTATTCATTAGCAAGGATTCTGAGATGCAACCGTTCAACATTCATTGAAGCTAACATCCTTGCAGGCCATTCAAACACACAGAAGAGGTAAATAACATCACAATATCTCACCTTTAAAGCCAGGAGGAGTGTGATTGTTTCTAAGCTGTGTTGCCCTCTATCAACATAATCTCCCAAAAATAGGTAGTCAATATACCTAGCAACAAAAGAACCACAAGAAACTGCTTATCATAACAGACCACATAACAATTACCCCATGTCGATTGCTTGATGTTGACAATAATAAGTTGGAATATTATTCCATTTATCTGGTTCAAACTGAGAGGTATCTCTCTCAGAACTCAAAATATTGGCTTGCCTTCCAAGGGTTTCAGTCATACAAAGTCCCTCTAAGTCCAAAAGCCCACAATTTAAATGCAATACCCATCAAAGTACTATGAGATGTAGGAACATACGTGATATCCCCTGCTGTTGATGGTGACCCATACTCATCAAAGAGACGCATGAGATCCCCAAATTGTCCATGAAGGTCACCAAATATCTTAACAGGTGCTCTTATTTGTAGAACACTCGGTTCTTGAGCAAACAAGCGCTCAGCTGTGTTGCAAAGATCAGCTATTTCATTGCAATCCATAAAAAACTGTCTTTTCACCGGTGGCTTCCATCCTCGTGGTTTGAGCAAGTATGATAGGACCTACAAAAAGGGAATTAATGTAGGAACTAGACCAACAAACTTGTACATATTAGTCGAACTTAACAGACAGAACCAAGAAAAGAGGTAGATTGAAGACAACCTCCAGAGAGTTATTATCCTTTAACTCAATGGGAGTTTTTGTCAGGAGTTAATCCCCTAAAAATTTCCAATGGTTATTTTGCATACAATATCAATAATTTTCTTTCCACATGTAGTGCATGCTTGGAGGTAGTGATTAAATTTGAAAGAGAGCAACCTATTACACATAATGGAGGGCAAAACTCATTTTAGCACCTCCTGCCATGCAAAAATGGTTTTGACCCTTAATGAACCAATATACAACATTCTTCATTCAAACCTCCATGGTATCTCCAAGCATGCACAGAAAACTTACCAAAAATGGAAGGTGTTGTATGCAAAGTAACCAACTCCCAACAAGAAGTCTTCTTGAGTTAGAGGATAACTCTAATGTGTTCTAAATCATTTCTAAGAAAGAAATGACAAACAACTAAAGAAAGCACTATAAGATACCTTCTTCTGCACACCACTTATAGACATTTGACGATCCAGCAGCCGCCTTGCATAAGAGGCATTATCAGGTGTTCCATAACTCACACGACGTCCCTCATTTTCAAATTGGTCGATTGAGAGTTGTCTCACTAGTCCACCAAGCGCACCCCCAGACTCTGCAGCCACAACAACCTGCAACCAACCCACAAAAACAAATCATTACATAAATATTGATTGCTAAAAATGTGCGACTAACGATGTGGCTCTGACGGGGCTTTGGAGAAAAGAAAAATGAAATTCATTGTTCATTATTTCATGTTCAGACATTTCTTGCAAAAGTACCCCTTAATTGGAATATCTCTAATGAGATTCTCCAATTGAAGGAATAAGTTGAAATTAGGGTCAAAACGTGAAGGAATGCAACGTACAATTCTATAAAATATCTAGGTTTTTAAATGCTATCATAACATTACTCAGCACCTACTGTTGGTTCAGTAGGCCCTTGGAATATAACAGTTGGATGCTCGGAAAGCTGAGTCACCTGCTTAGCTTTTCCAAGCATCCGACTGTT
Source organism: Polytrichum commune (assembly GCA_950295325.1). NCBI lineage: Eukaryota > Viridiplantae > Streptophyta > Polytrichopsida > Polytrichales > Polytrichaceae > Polytrichum > Polytrichum commune. Next base: position 35,776,666 of record OX485808.1, on the reverse strand, counting down.
ATATTCCAAGGGCCCACTGAACAAACGGTGGGTGCTGAGTAATGTTATGTTTCCACATATGATTGTCCTTTTTTCTATCTTTCAAATTATGTTGTAAATAAGTTAGTTGTGAGCCTTGGAATAGAACTTCATTGAATGATACCTTCCTATGAATTGTTATAAAAATTTGCAATCAACACCTTACAAATAGTTTTTTGACATTACCAAATGCATATTTGAACTTTCAACCGTAAGGATGTGATCTTTAAGTGAATTGTAACAACTTTTATTTTGGTGAAACAACAGTTGCGCATGGAACAACTTTCATTTTAGGTCATCTACTATTCCAAAACTCCAAAATCTCAGGGTTCAAGCAGATGCTGCTTACTGCTCTGTGATGCAGCCTGACACCTGTTGGAGGTGTATGACCGATTGATCCATTGGTATTGGATGCTCTATTCAAAGCAATAAGAGCTGACGTGGGTGATGAAGGTGGCTTTCCATTTTGAGTGGCTTCAGCCCCAGGACCTTGTTTATCAATCTCCCCATTTTGCTTACGAGATTTTGCTTCAGCAGCAGCCAGAGCGGCACTAATTGCTTCAGCCTCAGCTGCAGAAGCTTCCACAAGTGATTCCATTCCTCTTCTGTCACTCCTGCAAAATAAAACAAACAACACACTCATCACATTAGAGTAATCCGTAAAGTCACCGAATCAAACTCCAGGTGAGTTGGCTAAGACTCACCTTTTCTAGCCGTTTGTCTACAGCCAGGATCCACTCTTTTAGCATGTGAGGGTGATGGGTCGCTTGGGTCTAACATCTGCTGAATCTTTTGGATTGAAAGAGGAGGCCCAAGCTTTTCATCCAACTTTCAATATTAGGCTCCAGCACAATACACTGTAACGAGCTCTTAATAGAAAGGGTCCCTCTTTGAGAAACTTTGTAATTGCTCTATCATCCCACTTGAAATCCTTTCCCACTAGTACAAATGCAAAGACGAAACCATTTGCTCAACTGTATGGTTACATATAATGCTCCAATATTGGAGCTGGCATACCTAACTCACATTTATAAGACACGAGGAACACTTAAATGAAAAATCACAATTGGCAACATACCGATGTCCATGAGATAAAGCGTTTTCAGTGCTGATGTCCATAGATATGTCACCATTTACAGGAGCAGCGACTGGACTGGCCATCACCACAGAAGCCCCATCGGCTCCTGACACATCTGAAGATTCCTGTGCCTCCTGAGGTTTGCTACCATGTGATGGTGAAGCTGGCGATGATGATGATTCTGATAAAGCAGTGTGTAAAGTGGCTGATGTAGTTTCAGCTGCTGACAAATCTTCGGCTACCAATAGATCATCCAGCAAAACTCCTGCTCCCATAATACATAGAAAAAATCAGAGAGACAACACATAAAATCGTTTTAAATTCTATTAAACTCCTCTACATATTTACATAGAACAACCCATCAAATAGACGACATATAGCTAGACCAACCCATGATATAAACTTCTCTGATTGTATTCCTCTATTTCTTTCTGTTTTGAAAAGAATTCACTTGCAATACCCAATTGAAACCATCGTTCAGAAAACAATCAGAGAGGTAACACATAGAGACATACTTCTATCCAACTCCTCTGCATATTTCCACAGAACGACCCCTCAATTAGACTAAATAAAGCTAGACCAACCCATGATAATGCACTTCCTGATTTTATTTCCTTATTACATATTGTTCAGGAAATAGTTCACGTGCAATACCTACTCTGAACAATCAATCCAGAAGAGAAAGAAAAAAAAACATTTTAAAATAGATGAATGAAAGTCAAGTTATAGAGATTATATTATGTTATGTAAGGGCTCCAGTGACCCATAAAATAACGCATTTCTCATAAATAGCTTACCTAGTACTAGATTAGTGATGAAACAGGTACAAATACAAGATTCTTCCCTAATAGGTATGCTCTCAAGACTATAATCATGTAGTAAAAGAGAACCTACTCTTACCTTGAAGACAGCTCAAGTTCAAGATAGTTTTTGCACTGAAGTGAAATCATTTACCAGCCTTAAGGGCAAGCCCCAACATATAGTTACAGAAGTAATGCAGCATCTTCCCCCAGGAGACCATTAAGCATAATACAACAAAAGAATTTCATCCAAGAATGTATGCACACACATGTGGTGAATGGCGTTGAACCTCACCTCCCCTGAGCCCACCATACACAAAAATAAGATCACCTACGGCTGCAGCAGCATGCCGACATCGCCTTGTGAGTTCATTTGCTGCCTCACCACCTGCTGCATCGTTGCTGAACCTTCCTATCCGTGGACTGGTCACCACCCCCTTCCTATCACACCACACCCCAGCAGCTGTGTCCAGTACTGCACCCCTCCACAAAACACCAAATTGTATCATATCTATCTGGTGGGATTCTTAGATGCAACAACGAGTACTCAGGTCTAAGGTAGGTGCACCTATTTTGGTTTGTGACCTCTTGAGGACACCTAATGGTATGGTGCACATGACGCATATGTCACATGGTTCCCATAAAAGGAAAAACCAAGTGGAGGCATATCATGAACTATGTACACACACGGCAAGTCCATTGTGACATAAATAAGTGAGTGGAGGCTCCAACATAGGTAGGCCCATGGATTTGCCATTTTTACACTTCGATGAACCTGTACATAAGGCATTGGAAGCAAGTGCGGCATGTCACTTGTGGTCCCACATTCTCGAAATCATGATGTTTTCCGTCAGTTCATAATAGTTTATCGAAGAAGCACTTATTCAATACAAAAACGTCGGGCATGACCAAGATGGGTGGCACAATGGGATGCCCCTCTATGATCGCGAAGGGTTTTAGAAATTCTGTAAGATGACGGAGGTACAACCACTTTAACGTTTGATTCATATTGTTTGAGTCGCATGACATCCGAATCTACCTTGAAAGTCTAATCCAAAGAGATAATTGGCCCGTAAATCAGATCACTCAAAGTATCCAAACTCACCAAGGTGTCAGGTATAGGTGCACTATATTGTTTTGAGATAAGTCAATAGGTGCACATTTTCGTTCTTGACCTATCCCAAAATCAAAAGAAGGAAACTTGATAGCCTTGGAAAACCAACCTGCCACACTAGAAGCATCTTCAACCATCCGACCACCACCAAGGGCTCCCCCTGATACATGTAGTCGTGCATTTACAAAAACCTGCAAAACCAAACAAAGATGCATCTTTTTGAACCAAAAGTGAATGCCCTAGAAATTCCAACCTCCTCACCTACAGTTCCAAGGTGATCACAAGAATCCTATATATTTTTATATCTTTTTTTATGCTACTGAAGGCAACAAGGCTTACAGCAGCATGCTGGTATCGTGGAGAGGGAGATATTCCAGGTGCCACTGCCCACTCCCACCTTCCATCCCGGTGCTTTGCAAGCCCATACGCACTGTCAAGTGGCTGCACAAACACATACAAATAGTAAGATGTACCAATTTATCAAGACAAATACACACTCTGACAACAATCAGATTTCATCAATGTCATACTGAATTGTCCAGATACGATAGCAACTCAAAAAGAAATACAATGGCCTCTTCTGTGCTATTACATCGGATATTCACTCATATATTTGACACCCACAATTTAGGTCATGATTGGGTATTAGCTTGTGTGACTGGACTACTTGCCACTGAATACGCACCAGAATTCTATCATCACACTTTCACACCACATCACATATTAAAATGTGCAGCCTTGTGCAGATTCGGATAACATACCACACTGGTTGCATCTCTTCCACCACAAAGTAGTAGTAAACCATCTGATCTTGCACAAGCTGTTGCATACCTGCATAAGTTGCCAAATTGGTACGTGCAACAGAGGTGGCTAGATGCAGCAAGAATAAACAAAAGGTTACAGATTGGTTGTATCTATACCAATGTTGTGTGGGTATGTAGGTTCAACCAGGGTGTGAATTAGGGTATGTGTAAGGGTATAAAACATCCGACCTGGGTGATATCACATCCTTCAATACCAATATTGAATCCCACTTCAAATTTGCGCATATACCACTGCGGAATCCCATGGTATCATCTCTATACACTTGGACATTTTACAAATGTTTTTAATACTTTGACCTGCCGGGTCTCAAAATTAAGTTCTATTTTAATACCCTTACCCACTGATATAAGGAAAAAAAACGTTACCACTGATATACACCACTTCTCACCATATGAGACAAAGACTTAATATACATCTACACATGCTCAACAGTCTCCTAAAACTAGAATCACTAACTGCAACCGCCACAAGGCTCCCATTTTTACTAGCAACACTTCTGCCTTCCACCCTCAACTGAAAACTCTTCTGGATTGGTGGATTGGTCATATATGAACTGAAACCACAACACCTCGACCCTAGGTAATTAAGTCATTATTTTCTGTTTGCACAAAATAACTGCAGTAATACAACAAAATTGATTACTCTCTGGTCAATGAACCCACATGCATGGTGGCGGACCATCCCCTTCTGGCTCTATTTTCCTCCATTCATAGGGTTTGGCCGCTGTGTCAAGAGCCCACACATCTGCAAGTGGACGCTTGCCTGCCAAAAGGAAACCTTGTCAACCACCAACTCATACCACATAAACAGTCATGCAGCTCAAACAAAACAGAGATGATTCCCTCACCATCATTTCCACTGATAGAAAGAAGAAATCTCTGCCCAACCAGGGACATAACGTGCCCATACCGAGGACCTGGACCTGCACCTTGCACAACCACCCTGAAATGACACCTCTCACCATCATTAATACACATTGGTATGACACATTTCAAACTTGTCTGATCATAACATCAAGTGTGACCAGTGCACACCAAAATTACTCTGGACACAATTCTTTCCTCCACAACACAAAACCAAATATTCTAAGCCTGGCATACGTAAACAACACCAAGTAGTGGACACGTGGCCAGTAGGCACACCTCAGCTCTCATTGTCCAGTACCTGGATGCCAGGGGATGACTCCAACTTCAAGAATTAACAACACAGAGAACCTAACCATGATGCTCAAAATCTCCAAAGATACATCATTACTTCACAGCTGGGAGCACTACCACGACTTCATCTCAGAGATGTCCAGTTCATTTATAACACACACCTGTGCCATCTTGGCTTGGCTTGAGTGAGGTCCAAAACGTGTAAGTCGTCTGTTGAGAGCCCAGCCTGACCTATTCCACCCTGTGTCAACTCCACTCCAATCAGACTCTTGAACAAAACAGTTTAGGAGTGCTACAAACTAAATTCCTCACAGCTCTCAGCTCCCTAATTGGCACAACATGGAAGCGCTGGGAATTTATTGCATGTTATACCTGAATTACGACCATCGTGCCTACAGCAGTCGCTGCATGTGCTGCTCGAGGTGAAGGAGGATCCCCAACAGGAATGAGTCTGTCAATTTGAAAAACATATTCTCGTTACAAGAGCCTGAGATTGAGATGAAGGTTCATTTTTGGAACTTAAAAAGTTCCCTTAATCCTTTCCTTCAGGAATGTCACAGCCATCATAACTTGACTATCATATTCCTATTTTCTTACCAGCCCCGTCCAAGAACTATGCAGATAAATACACCATACAGCAGCTCACTTGATTCATCCAAAACTCCCTTTGCTACTCACATGGATGCTAGACCATGTATTTCTCACACACACACTCTTCCCCCTACAATGGTCATCTTGTAGGGGGGACTTGAAGCAAGTCCAGTTTCCAAGCACAATGACGACAACCCAATTCATCCAACATTCTCCACAATCAAGTCAATTGCCATGTGGGGTTTGCACCATTGTCATAAAACTGACCTCGACCATTTCCTGCTGTTTACGTCAAAACAATGCACATCTGCAGTAGCGCCTGCCAAGCCTGCACAACAAGTACATACCAAACAACAACAAATCCATCACTGAAGTTTGGACTAAAACTTAACCAAATAAACCATCAAATTACCTCCGGATTCGGTTGAGTTTCTGCAGCTCTACGATTGCAGATGAGAGCTACTAAACCCAGATCATCGCAAACCCTTTTACAAGATACCGACCGCAGCCTGTTAATCGCCGATCCTCCCATCGCAATTCAATTGGGGGCTACTCGAAGCTCATAATACCCTAACCACGGTGTAATTCACCAGTGCAATCCGTCAGGTTATCTTTTTTGCAGATAGCAAAGGTGTTTTGAGCCGCATTGTACGCCGGTGTGGTGATCCCTTTGCCCATTCCAATTTCTGTCCCACCGAAGCTTGCACTCCAAAACCTACAACACGTCTAGAGAGTGCTCACTTCGACGAAACAGAAATTGGCACTGGGTTCAATCCAACACCATACTCGCATACGAATGCAGCTCGAAACACCTTCCCTGTCTGCAAGAACAAAAACCTGATGGATTGCACTAACTCGAAGCTCATCATAATACCCTAACCACGGCCATTACTGAATTGACGAACTCCAGAGACTACGAATTGATCCCACCGAGTACCCTTCAAATTTGAGAGAGGAGTGAAACCTACGGATTCCAGCCCCAGGCGAGATGGTTTGAGCTGCTGCTACCGAGGAATTGCCCTCCAACGCAGTAGCACCACCGAACAGAATTAGCCTCGGGCCCACATACCCTGCTGTGCCTTCCTCCCCGACCGCGGCTACGGCCGTCAGCGTGTGTCCACACCGAGGCCCGGGCCCATCCTCCTCGCAGATTGCACTGGTGGCCTTGAACGTTGGCGCTGGCCTGGGCCCTGACGCTCCTTGCTCCCCTTGCTGCTGTATAGCATGATGTATTTGTTGCGATGGCGATGGCGATGAAGTCATATCAGCAGCAGACTCCTCAGCCTCAGCCTCAGCCTCAGCTTCAGCCTCAGCGTCAGCCTCAGCCTCATGATTATCCTCTTGTTCCTGTTTCTGTTCCAGTTCCTGTTCCTGCTGTTGTTGTTGCTGCTGCTGCTGCTCTTCCTCTCCATCTTCGTCCACCATCCCTGCGTCTACTTCCATTCTGACCTTCTACTATTCTCTTTCCCAAACCTTTACTTCAGTCCCCGCCTTTCTAAATCCCTGCGTCTTCCATCTTCCATCCACCATCCCTGCGTCTACTTCCATTCCGCCATCCTACTACTAATTCTCTTCCCCGAACCCTCACCTCGTAACCAAATCCCTGCGCCTTCCGTCTTCCGTCTTCCATCCACCATCCCCGCGTCTACTTCCATTCCGCCATCCTACTACTAATTCTCTTCCCCAAACCCTCACCTCGTAACCAAATCCCTGCGTCTTCCGTTTTCCATCTTCCATCCACCATCCCTGCGTCTACTTCCATTCCACCATCCCATTCACTCTTCTCTCCCCCAAACCCTCACCTCGTAACCAAATCCCCGCCTTCCCTCCCCTGTCTGTTTCTACCTCTCGCCCCCCCATCCACCATCCCTGCCTCTACTTACTTCCATTCCCACATCCTTCTCGTCTCCTCCCAAACCCTCACCTCACAACCAAATTCCCGCCTTCTCTCTCTCTCTCTCTCGCTCCCCCATTTGCTGGTACGTAATACCACCCACGTTCAAATCGATTCTCCTGCACCTCCCAATCGCGCTTCAAATCTCCCTCCCTCCCTCCCTTCCTTCGCTCCGCCCACGGCGCAAACGCAACAGTACTCGTCCGTCCCGTCCTTCCCAGTGCAGTACGTCGTCTATTCCCGCTCGGATCGCCGTCGTAGCGTTGCTGTTGCTGGTAGCCACCGAAACTGTTGAGGCGCCCGTTATGATGATGAGGAGGAGGAGCAGCTGCTGCAGCAGCAGCAGCAGAGCATCGTCATCATTCCCTCGCCCTGGCTGCCACCAGTGAGTCCTTTCGGCTTCGGTTCCGGTTTCGTAAGCTTTCTCCTCTCATGAGTGTGCTGTGCTGACTTGATTTGCATAATTCTTTGTAAGTTTCCAGGCAGGTCGCTTCATCGATCTCCTCCGACGCCCGCCCGCACGCCTCGCAGGCCGGCCGGCCGGCCGTCCTGACGCGTCCCAGCTCGCTCCCGTGGCAGCGCCGGCACCCGCGCAGCCTTTCTGCCTCGCGAACGAGCTTCTCTCTTCTGACACCGGGCCCATTGGATGAAATATGGATGATATGCATCCGCCTCGAGGATGACTGTCGTCGTTGTCGGCTCAAACTTCCCTGCCTCCCGACCCCGGACTGCAGCTTGTAAGCTGTGTGGCCGTGGCAGTGGCGGCTATGAAATGTCCTAGGCCATGGATGTCACGTCCATGGTAATAGTGTATAACACCTTCCACTCTTATATTAAGGGCCGCTTTACACTATGGTGGAGAACTGCACCGGTCGGTCAAGAATTTTAGCCCAAGACATGGTTATTTGAGGCAAGGGATGATATGTCGGAGAAGATGAAAAGATAATAAAATAATGCCTTAAGAAGTCTTGACTAGTCATAATGTAACCACCTACAGGAGAAATGTATTGGACAACTTCACCAAGAGGAGAAGTCCACCGGACTACTTCACAAAACGGTCATAGCCAGCCATATTAGAAATCTTACCCCCTAAATGACCATTGTATTGATATTTAAAAAAAAATTATTGATTAAAATAAAAATGTATATGGCAATGTTTTAGAACTTCTTACGTGACAATAATTTATTTGAAAATGTTCCACCTCTATAATACATCCAAATTAAGGGAAATAAGTAGATAACATTATTTTCTAATTGATTCTTAAAGAAATTACATGTTGGTCCAATCTAACCTTGTTAATACGACACTTTTTTCTATACAACACCTTCTATATTACGACACATTTTTGCGAAACCAACTTTTTTGTTCAAAACTCCCTCTTTTATACGACTGTGACACTCGATAATGCGACACTCCGTTTTGTCACATTAAAGAGGTAGTTAATGCTAGAATGCCTTTCATCTATATTATGTACGTCTAACATACATCCGGTTTCACTTGGGAACTACTTGGGAACTTTACTTATTGTTGGGAACTTGATGATAATCAAGGTTACTAGTGTAGAGTGGACATGGTTAGAGTTAGAGTGGCCTCTGGCCTAGCATGTTGCCTTGTACACATGGGATATACTATCACCAATATCTTGATGCTAAACGTCATGCATCATTGTTATCTAGTTTCTTATTAGAGAACTCTTTATATTTTGGTGTTAATGAAATTATTAGATTCCAAAAGTTAATTGAGAATTTAGATAAGATGACAGTTGCTAACTTGGGTAGGCAACAACAAAGATCTTTGGACTCCTCTTTCAAGAGTTCTTGAGAATATTTGTATTTGTTTGGAGTTATAAGTTATTATTTCATGCCATCTATATTGCCTAAACTTGTTGTATACATTTTAAGCTCATATTAGTTATGATTCTGTATTCCCTCAAAAATACGACAACATTATGCCATTTGTCATATTAATGAGAAGACAACACCTCGATAATACGACTTTTTGTGTTTCCCAAAAGTGTCATACTAAAGAGGGAGAACAATAGTGCAAAGATTTCTCTAAGGGAAAATTATTTTATTCAAGTTGGAGTTCTCCGGAGGCCAAGTTTCTTGTACGAGGCTTTGAGGTTGCCCAAGAAACTTGACATCCGGAGAACTCCCCTCAAAAAAGTGTCCCCACTTTGGCAACCATGTCATTTTTTCATTCATGTACAAAGCTCTCCACCAAAGGACTCTTGACCGTAGTGTAAACCACCACTGGACAAGAGTGTCACTCTCGGCCAATCAAAATTTTAAATTCCCCTAGAATTCATGACTGGTGGACTTCTCCACCATAGTGTGAAGTGGCCCTAAGGGCCACTTCACACACGAGCCAAGAGCCGTGACCATGAGATTGGCAATGTCCATATTGACACTTAGCACGTTCATGGAAAGGCAATTAAAAAGGCATTTTGAAATGCATCGAATGCATTGCTATAGCATTCATGGCCATCGACGCTATGTCCTAGTCATTCCATAAAATGTGAGATGTGACCCTCTTGATAATTGAGCAATGGGTGGACGTTACCAAACTTGATTCATTTAGAATGAATAACATCCATTGCAATCCTCCAAAGGAGGTTATAGGTTTGAGAGCAGAGGCTTAGAGGGAATACAACTATGGGTAGCATACAAATTTAGATACGGTGTACTCCTTCAACCGCAACGGCCGGGGATTCGTGGCACTCACTAAAAATCATCCGTGCGGATGAAAAAAACATAGGAATCATCTAAATGACTATTTTGGGATATTTTATTCCGGAAATAGAGTCAAAGGCCCCGAATTAGTCTACTGACGTCACATTCGAATGAATCGGCCCTCAACCCCATAGGGGGGCTTTTTTTATTGGAGCCACTTCATCCACGATATCTTGGATGGATGATTTTTAGTGAGTGCCACGAATCCCCAGCCAACCGCAACCACACAAACGCGGTGGGGACAGCCTTGGCCACCGACCCGACAACGACAACCATCACATGCATATCCTTGGGTGCACTATGACTAGGACAACCACAACACCCATGGGGTTGGTTGCCATGAACATGGCCATGGTCATCAGAGATGTTGCATGGCGCTCGTTGTGATGATTTGCTATCGAGGTCAATATCCCATTGAGGTGCACTTGTGCTTTTTTAACTCGTAAATGCCTAAGCCAAAAATTTGTTGTGCACAATTTTCAAAGATACCTTTCTCAAGGTAAACTTTGTTTTTATTGTCTTAATTTTTCTTGCACTTTCAAAAGTAAGGTTCCATACCATCTAGAACAAACCAATCAATATTATTTATAAACGGTCTTAAAAATATAGACCTTGAAGTCGTTGGAACCCTTACAAAATGCATGTTACAAAATTTGCTAGTTAGGGAAAGTAACAAGGTCAATGACATAAATATTTTTGAATTTCTCCACCATTTTATGCAACTCATACATTTAGGCAATCATATCAAAGATCAACTGATTTTGATACATCTTGGAATTTAGGATCTTTGATGCATAGGATCTTTGATGGCCTAGGTGGCCAGTAGCACTAGGTGGTTTGATCCACACTATGCATATGGTAGATACACTAATTATCCCATTTAGTGAGGGTGGGCTAATAGTGCATGTGGAAAATTAGTGAAGGTGTTATTAAACTTCTTTAATGTATGAAATTAGTGACACAATAAGATCTAGAGTTTTGGAAGTCCAAAGTGTCAAACTGCCGAAAATTTTGAGTGCAAGCTCTCTTCAACTCCTTGGTGTTAGGAGAGGCCTCATGATTGACTGGCACAATATGAGAAGAAGAAGAAGAAGAAAAAGGAAAAGAAGAAGCTTCTTTGAGCTCACCAAAACAAATTATACGCTCTACAAACACCTCAAAGGCACGTAATAATTCTCTTGAAATGTATGGTAAATGAGCATGTATTCATGAATTTACTCTCATTTAGTAAAAAATTAGTCCTCACTCATTTTGAGAATTGGCCAAATAGTGCATGTTTCAGGAATTGGTACCACACACTATGAATGGGACAATCAATGAATTGGTGTCCATCCCCGGAAGGGGAGAGTAGTATTGTCCAAATTTCCCCTTGTCTGGTGGGCATCGGGTCATTTGACAATACGAACGGACACTTTATTCACGCCGGCCCCTTTAAATAGGGACCGGAGTTTCTATCTATCTATCTATCTGGGACAATCAATGTAGCAATTGCCTATGGTAACTTGCCAATGCATATCGTTCTTTTTTCATCCAATTAAGATTCTCCGTACTTTGCACTCCAAAATGCATAGAAGTGTTGATAAACTACATGGCCAAGGGCATGAATTTGACTTGGTAATCAACTTGCATACGGTCATTGGCCATTGCTGACAGTAACTAACAATTGCATATTGACCAATGTCCTTGACAACTTTTTAATCCCCTTACAAGTATTTATAACAATGATCGAAGCATTTGGCCTTGATATACCATACAAATCTACAAGTATGTGTAAAGTATCACCGGAACCCAATCGATGCAATGTTATTGAAACTTTAACATCTATTGGAATACAAGGTCTAAACTTTGTATCATTCTTGTTCAAAATGGGTCCAAACAAATGATATAAATATGCGAATGTAGGCCTACCTACTCGTAGACAATCTTGAAATATTTTTGTACTATATGATCCAAGAAGATATTGTGATACATATCCACTTGGCCGTTCGAATTTCCACGCCACACTCTCTTTGCTCCTAAATAAAAAATGTCATCATCATAATTGCAACATTATGTTAATAGATGACGATTTTTGGAACCTTCATAACGGAAACAATAATATGTTTCATAACCATAAAGATCCTAGAAGATATTGGAATGTTCTCTTTTCAATTGTCCATAATTGAAATCAATGTAAAAGGGGAAAAAATTAAAAATAATGTGTGTATTATATAGTGGAGAAGAGTAGTGTTTCCTACAATGTATATGAAATTTCTCCTCTTCATCTCTAAAAGACAATAACTATGTTCTCCAATGACCCCTTAAAATCTGCCTTACAAGTACAAAGAACAAAACCGGGGAAAAAAAATATGCCATTTAATTTCTAACCGTAGGATCTTGTTTTGGATTTTTGAACACATTTATGGATATATTTTTTCAAAATTTTTTTACCACATGAATTAGAAGATTATAATAAATAAAGTAAATACAATTACATTTTTGGACCCATTTTTACAAGGTCATGAAAGAAATTCTAAAACATTGTCATATACATTTTTTTCTATCAATATAATTTTTTAAAATTTCAATACAATGGTCCTTTAAGAGGTAGGGTTTTTACTATGGCCAGCTATGACCATTTTGTAAAGTTGTCCAATACACTTCTCCTCTAGATGGTTACACTACGGCCGGTCAAGACTTTCTTAAAGGATTTTTTTTATTGTCTTTTCATCTTCTCCGGCATACCATCCCTAGCCTTAAATAACCATGTCTTGGGCTAAAATTCTTGACCGATCGGTGCACTTCTTCCACCGTAGTGTAAAGCGGCCCTTAGTCAAAACATTCCTCATGTCTACATCATTATCTAGTCCACCAATTGTGATGGCTTTAATTTTACACATGCTCGGCGTTGAGCAAGAATGATGCTTCTTGGATGCCCTCCTCTTGAAGGCTCCACATGAGAAACACGTACTCTACAAATCCTAGAGCATGTAGATTGAGAGATACCCAAGAATTTTGACATTTCACGTGTGCTATGCCCATGCTGCAATAAGGCTATAGCATTCAACCTCTTTTCCTCTCGTAATGCTCTCATGGACAAAAAAAACCTTCACAATTGTAATGGAAAAATTCCTAATAGACCACATTACTAACCAAAAGTGAGAGAAATAATCCTAGGCGGCTCTATGAACTTATATTTGCAATTGAAGGTGAGTGATAAAAATAGTTCCAAAATTGTGTCAATACACCTAAGTTTGTTCAAAATGCAATTTCTCTCTCATTGCTATAGTACTCAATTGAAGTTTGGAAAGATGATAGCCAACTTGATTGCGCTTGTGACTCAATTTACATTTTGACAAAAAGATCAATATTCTTTTAGATATTAAGATTTGATGTGTTTGATGATTGACTCAATTTTGAGAGTCAATGCATGTGGTCCTAGTATTGTGAACACTTCTCAAGGGTTATTTACACTACAAAGTAGGTGGTTGTGGTTAACTTTCCCAATTAACCACAACCACAACCAACTTAATGTTATGTTTTTCATTCAAAATTGTGTTGTGCAAATCTTTGTGGCTATAAGCTAGAGGGTGCTTAAACCGACACTTTAAGTTATTGCACATACATATGGCTATGTGGTTGATATAAGAACATTATATTCATATTAACCTTTGGGCAAAACATACACATATATATAGCCTCAATTGAATATTTGATGAATACTAAAGTACATTCACCAAGTCGGCTATTTATAGGCAAGTAATGATAATAATAATAAATTAAGATGCAGCAATCCCGGATTTAGAAGAAATGTCATATGTTTTCATATTATCTTGGATGTCACGAGGACCCCCACCATCATTGTCGCAACACTTATTAGCTTCCTTAACTAACTTGACTTATTTTCAATTCAAGCAAGGGTCACAAGCGCTAACCCTTTGCATTTTGCCATGCTAATGATTAGCTCCCCATACCGCGGACCTTATAGTTCATAGGAGGGAATCCAACCCTCTTACTTTGTTTTTAGGACTCACCCCTTAATCGGTAACGAATTCTTAGATGTGGACTTCCATCCATGGAAGTCCAATCTTATGTTGATCATCGCGTTGCTGGAACAACACTACAACAAGCCAAACCATATTAGGCAACTATGCCCTGACATTGGGCCAATGCTCATGAAGGCCATGTCGTTCAGCCTCGGGTGGGTTCGGCAACACCACCTCACCCATATAGGCCTCTAAGACTTTTGGCAGGGCCCCTACCCCACCATCAAGAAACCTTTTGTTTCTCTATCAAGAGTTGGGGCCAAGTAGACATTTTCCCTTAGCCGTTGGGGCTAGAAGCCCCCAATAACTTTAAGAACACCATATCTTCCTTGTATGATCTTTGATGTTAACAACCAACCACTCCATCATCATCTATGCTTTACGTAAATACAATGCACTCATCGTTTGTCCTATTTGGGCAAGTATTAAAGAAGTTATGCATGTTCAAAACTTAGTAGTCCCAGGAGCTACTCCCAGGCCACTGCTATACCAGGGCGCTGTCCCGGAACAACGCCCCACTCAAATTGCCATATCTCCTGCTCACACCTCTAACAAAGGTGTTCTTGAGCATTCTAGAATCACCACGCCATAAGCTACGCATAGCTGATGGCCTTACCCTCGTGACTCATAGTCTCCGAGGGTGGGAGGCGTTCCCAATGTCCGGGGCCCTCACCCGCACTAGATCACTTGGGCCCTCTCACCAACGGCGCCACAAATCCCGGGTGTCACTTTGGGGTTCCCTTTGTGTCCATGGTGTTTCGGGCACTCCTCATGGAAAGGTGCGCGACAACCATTGCCTAGACTCAACCTAACACAGTTGTGTATAGGACCCAAGCTAGATCAAAGCCCGACATGATCACCTCCATGATCACAACCAGTTCGGTTATGAATTGTCCCATTGCATCATGGGCACTAACCCCTTTTGTGCCCATAACCGACCCCCTTGGCTTTGTGGGCTTTAATTGTTCTTCCCTTGGTTAGAACATGCATTGACAAACCACCCTAAATCCACCTTGAACTGACCCAAAATAGAGTGGAGCTTGTTACCTACCCTATATGAAGGTAATGGACGCCAATATTAGATGTCACTAATGACACCTAAACATGTCACTCCGTAGACCCGGACACTCCTATTCCATGGGGAAAGGTTGAAGGTACAATAATCCCCCGCTTAAGTATGCATTCATTTAAGTACGCACCCCGGTTAAGTGCGCAATTTTTTTGACAAAAATTAGGGTTCATACTTTATTGTTTGAAAATTTCATGTGGAGTCATTTGCCGCAAATGCATGAATTTTTTACGCTTGACATATGATGCCAATTTGTTAATGTTTCGTTGAAATATCTCAAACGATCGTCGCAGTTCATCATACATTTGTCTAGCCTCCATTTGAACATCGGAGCAAAGCAATCAATCGTCGATGTCGAGGACAATGTTGTGTAAAGCTTCAAAGCCTTTGAAGTCGGAAGCACTTTTCGTTTCAACAAATGTCTCGATAGGTTGAATTTGGTTGCAGTATGTTCTCCCGATTGTCCCAGACTTTCCAGATGGCACCTTCACTGACTTCATATACACTCCTGCCCTAGGGTCCGCTTGCTCGGCGCGTTTGGCTTGCTCAACTTTACCATGATTTCACATCGATGGGCTTCGGTCAAGCGGGTTGCCCCAGGTTGCCTCAGGTTTCATCCGCTTCACGTTGTGATTCATCAAATCAGAAGGTCCAGAAAGCAATATGATTAAAGTGCGCACCAACGGCTCCAATTCAAAATGCATACTTAAGCGGGAAATTATTGTAGTAGAATGTTGGCGATTGGGAGAAGTTTATAGATGTTGCTTTTGAAAAGGGTGTCAGTTTTAACACCCTCTGCCTTAGAGGTTAGGGTAGGCCAAGCAAGGCTGCTACCCCAGTGATAGGCACCGCAATAGTAGTGATTGTCAGAGTTGACACGGCTTAGGTTGTCAAGCAAGCAAGCATGCACATGAAGTTGCCGCCAGTGCCTGGGCGGGCCTGAAAGTAAACGGGGAGGTTTTTTTGATTTAGCAATTCTCTATATGGCTTTAAATTACAATGTTATTGGATAAGTTTGCTTCATGTTTGTGCCTGGCATTACACCATTTATGGTATTTAGTGTCACGTACACTATATGCGAAGGCCCTAAACAAGATGCCTAGAGGTCTCAAAGTGTCACATCCATCAAGAACTGGTTTACACCATGGACCATGAAGTCGGATCATGGAAGATGGCTTTTTTTTATGGTCCGACTTCATGGTCCAACTTTCATGGTCCGATTTCTTAACAAAAATAATCAGTTTTATAGAGCCTTTGGGTCCCTCACTAGGTGTAAACCAAGAGGAATGATCGTGCGCCAGAAAGTGAAAGTGTTGGATTTTTTTTTAATATATGCCCAAAAAAGGCAGTTTTGAGGAGAGAAAAATAAAATAAAATCAAGTTTGACCATTCTCTTGTCTTCATCTTCTCTTCCCTAAGAAAAAAATAGCATAACAACAATTCTATGTCATGGGCCTTTGCTTTTTTATTTTTTTTATTTTTTTATTTATTACTAGAGCATCTCTTTTGCCTCTCCCACCGCAAAACTTGTTGGACCATGTCAGTGGATAATTTAGGCCTTAAAACATGTCGTCACAAGACCTTGAACTTCATGGTCACTCTGACATTTTTTTCGTTGATGTAAACTAAAGTGGTCCCGGGACAAGTTCAACAACCAATCACATATTTCATAGGGCCTTGGGATGACTTCATGGTCCATGATGTAAACAACCCCTAATTGCCATTACGGTACTATTCGTCAACAAAAGTAACTAATTAAGTAAAACCATTATATATTATGATATCTAGCACATTGGGTTACTTAAGATGACCATGTTAGATACTAAATTTAGAATGGAACACAACCATGTAGTTGACTAATGTATGCAAACCCTCATGTCCATCTATCTTATTCTTCATTTTTGTTCCAACTATTTTTGTAAAACATCACACTCTAATATAATCATCAATGGAGTCACTCGGAGATTGGAAAACAAACCCATATGATATGAGATCATGCTCCAAAAATTGTTGATGATGTCATCTAGGACTGGCAATTTTCAATAGAAGAAGACTTGTGCATTACAACCATCCATTGTTGCTTGTTGATTGCAGCTCACAATGAGATAAGTATATTTGGTTGCCATTTTTCCAATGGACAAGTTGCAACGGATGGTTGTAATGGACAAATTTCTTCTAGTGTATATGCTTTACCAAGGTATATCAATTACAACCTCTACACTTATTACTATGGCTCACTATAATTTTGGTCGTTGTAACATTTCTTGATCCACACCCTTTTTGATCCCACAATATCATATCTTCAAAACTAGGAACATGGAATCAATGATTATTGCAAGAACATGAGAAGCAATGGGTTGGAAAATATACAATATCAATATTATAGTAAACACAATAGATTTCGTCGACATTGTACCGTATAATAGTTTCTTAATGATAATTTATTAGTTTATAAACCACCCTGGTTATCAACCACACATAAAATGTAGTGGGTCACGGTATTTCCTATCCATGCTACCAAATGCTTGTCCACATTGTTCCAAATATCAACGTCACGTCAACGAGGTGATACAAATGTTCGATATCCTTTAATTTGGCTCATGATAACTTGTTTGTATTTGTAGTTTAGGATTTGAGATGACCCTAAACTATCAGGTGACAGTGAAGAGGTACTCATTTCTGAACGGAGTGGTTGGCGGTTCGATTACCATTATGAATTCAACTCTCTGCTTGACGGAAAAAACTAGGTAGGTAGGTAAGAAGCCAAGGGCCCACCCACCGCAAGGTAGGTAGTAAACCCCACCCTGCATCAAGAGGATTCTTGAGCAGGGTAGGGCCAACAAGCTCAAATTCACATCAGATTGCCTGACGTTGGTTATTTATTGTATTTGGAACATCTTGTTCAATTTGTCAATACCAAAAACGGACGCATTGAACTCTGAGAGACTTGGACCTTTGAAGGTGGACAGGAGGGAACGGTTTGGAAGACTTGAGAGTGAGCCATGTCAAGTTGTAGGCAGTGCATTAGAAGGGGTGGAAGAATATTGATACTAATCTTAGTTTTAAGCCTTAATGCTCATTGTGGTGTTCACACAATTTTGGGAGTTTTTTGAGATTTTATTTATTTATTTATTTATTAAATTTTTATTTCTTTCTGTGGACGTGTCCCAAATTTTGAGTTGGGGTTTCGGGGTGTGTTGAAGTTAAGTTGTTTGTCAATTGGACTTTTGGGGTGCAGGATGTGAAAATTTGATGTTGGCTTGCTAGGTGAGAATCACCACCAAATCAACGACTCCCATTTTTCAAGGATGTTTATATGGATTCATAAATGAAATGCTCTCCTCCTTATGTGGATCATTTCTTACAGTGCCTCTTTGAGTGGATAGATCCTTGAATAGCAATGTTGTGATTGGCCAAAGTTGCCGATCTACTTAAAGTGTTCTTGCATCCACTTTTCACATTGCTACTATGAATGATTAAAGTGGTGCTATCTTATACGTAATGCTGCATACGGTTGATCACACTTGATAATGGCTTACTTGATGGCACCGATGCACTCACTTGTTGACGGTCTGAAGATGAAAAATAGGTGTTGACAAAAGGAGGTGTTACTTTGAGGCATTGGTACCTTAGGGGGTCCCAATGTGAGATGCGTTTTTTCAAAACAAGTTGGTACCTAGAACAGAAGGAAAAACAACTTGTATCTTATAAGATCAACTCAATATTAACCATATGAATCATGGGGAGGAAACGTCACTTGTAGGTGAATTTGCATCGACATGTGGATGGTAGGAAATGAACTAGGTAAATGTTGAGAGCAACGTGGATGACAAGCCGCGAGTCGCGAGTCATCCATGTACTCGAGTTGGTTATCGGTAATAACTGTCCAAGTCATGCACATTATTTGGGAAATATGGATGGTATCCATGAGATCATGTCCACGTGAATGAAATAGTGTGATAAAATATGATTTTCCTTTTGTTTTTGGATGAACGATCGGTTATGACTCCCAAGTAGGTTACTTACAACAATAGGCACTTGGAAGCTCGAGAAATGGAAGTACACTAGGTGTATGGACTAATAAAAGACAACATCCTTCATTCAAGGACTTCTCCTTTGCACTAGTGCAATTGTAAGTTTTCAAATTAGCCATGTGCTTGGGGAACCTTGTCATAATTGTTTGGAAACTGATGAAGCTTAGCACTTTGTGGCCTTCACGGGATCATACCAATGTTTGTCTTGGGGATATTTTTGTTTTTTTTACGACCTATTTACAATCTCGCTAGCATACTTCAATTAGTAGAAGCTATTGATTTGAATGTTGGGTTAGTACCTGTAAAGTCTTTCACAACAACCCTCACTTATTCACATGTTTCTTGTGAATTACATCAAACCCTTCAAATTCTTCATTGAGAGTTTAAGATATTCTATATTAGGTATTTCCATCCTTCCTCAGAGTTTCTCCTAAGAAAGTGGTTTCCTTAATGCTCAAGCTTCAAATACAAAGAATGCTTCCTTTTAGCTTACACTATGCATACTTATATAACTTATATGACTTATTACTAAATTTCCTTAGTATCCAGTATCATGTAAGTTGGAGTTCAACCCCTAAGCGTTTTAAGAGGCCCAAATCGGGCCTTTCCAAGAAAAACACTAGTGTATTTGAGCTACATATTTTTCTTTGATCTTATCATGTCAAATGTGGTCCTATCTAAAATCGATTATTCGTCACATGCGTTATTTGGATAAGCTAGACACTTTGATGTTAGTGAAGGTTTAAGTTCAATTATGCAACCTGGGTGTCCTTGGATGCAAATACATATGTTGTATTTTGATCATCAATGTCTAGTATGAGTATATTTTATTTTCTACTTGACATAAGACAATACCTATAATAAGGTTTCAAACACACAAATATATATAAAATGATTCTTGAACTTATGAAGCCTTATTACTAAAACTCCTCAATATCCAACTTCATGTAAATTGGAGTTCAACCCTTAAGCGTCTAAGAGGCCTGGAATTAGGAATTTAAATAAGACAAAACCAAGGAAACACTCATGGAAGACTTAAAAGGTGAAATTTGTATCATCTAAGTGTTTCAAATAAGTTTTATTAAAACAAATATAGGGTTATGACATGCTATTTTGGGTGCCAGAGTCACAATTCATTCAATTTCACACAAAGATTCAAAATCGCTTGGTCAACGTTCATGCATTTTGTGACAATCACTCGACCTCGCACTATTTTCCCAGAGAATAGTATGACAATGAGTTCATTTAAATTGGACCAAGTGTTTTGCGCAAGCATAGGGACAACCATCGACAATTGTCTTGAAAACAATATCCCATTCAAGTCTCTTTATCACAGCTAATGACACTTTGATGTAGGCGATAGTCTCGTGTTGATTAAGTATTTTTAGTGTAACTCAAAATGCCAATGCACTCATCCTTACATGATTCTCGGTCTTCTTTGATTAATTTAAATTTTTTTTATTGTGAAACACTGATTTTAAGTAGTTATTTACTTACGATTTCTTCTCACTAGTGAAATCTCTAGAATATGGTGTAGTGGATAAAACTAACCTCACAACTCCACATCAAAATCACTTAGTCAATTTCACGACTTACTTTGGTATGGTCCTTTCTGCCTCTTCAACATCTCAGTAACCTGCCATATTCCATAGTCTCTCCAAAGTACCTCTTGGCCTTCTCTTTCAATACTATCTTCAAGGGGTTCCATATGCGACTAACACTTAAATGAAAACTCGTGATCAGAAGCCCCATAACCTCCTACCAAATCGGAAGGTTCCCGTGCCTCCTGAGGATTGCTACCATGTGATGGTGAAGCTGGTAAAGATGATGATTCATATGAAGCAGTGTGTAAAGTGGCTGATGTAGTTTCAGCTGCTGACAAATCTTCGGCTACCAATAGATCATCCAGCAAAACTCCTGCTCCCATAATACACAGAAAAAATCAGAGAGACAACACATAAAATCGTTTTAAATTCTATTAAACTCCTCCACATATTTACATAGAACGACCCATCAAATAGACTAGATGTAGCTAGACCAACCCATGATATACACTTCTCTGATTGTATTCCTCTATTTCTTTCTGTTTTGAAAAGAATTCACTTGCAATACCCAATCGAAACCATCGTTCAGAAAACAATCAGAGAGGTAACACGTAGAGACATACTTCTATCCAACTCGTCTGCATATTTCCACAGAACGACCCCTCAATTAGACTAGATAAAGCTAGACCAACCCATGATAATGCACTTCCTGATTGTATTTCCTTATTACATACTGTATTGTTCAGGAAATAGTTCACGTGCAATACCTACTCCAAACAATCAATCCGGAAGAAAAAGAAAAAGAAAACATTATAAAATAGATGAATGAAAGTCAAGTTATAGAGATTATATTATACTATGTAACGGCTCCAGTGACCCATAAAATAACGCATTTCTCATAAATAGCTTACCTAGTACTAGATTAGTGATGAAACAGGTACAAATACAAGATTCTTCCCTAATAGGTATGCTCTCAAGACTGTTACCATGTAGTACAAGAGAACCTACTCTTACCTTGAAGAGAACTCAAGTTTCAGATAATTTCTGCACTGAAGTGAAATCATTTACCAGCCTTAAAGGCAATCCCCAACATATAGTTACAGAAGTAATGCAGCTTCTTCCCCCAGAACCACCAGACCACAGTTAAGCATAATACAACAAAAATCTATCACTTAAGAAGGTATGCACACACATGTGGTGAATGGCGTTGAACCTCACCTCCCCTGAGCCCACCATACACAAAAACAAGATCACCTACGGCTGCAGCAGCATGCCGACATCGCCTCATGAGTTCATTTGATGCCTCACCACCTGCTGCATCGTTGCTGAACCTTCCTATCCGTGGACTGGTCACCACCCCCTTCCTATCACACCACACCTTAGCAGCTGTGTCCAGTACTGCACCCCTCCACAAAACACCAAATTGTATTATATCTATCTGGTGAGATTCTTACATGCAACAACGAGTACTGAGGTCTCAGGTAGGTGCACCTATTTTGGTTTGTGACCTCTTGAGGACACCTAATGGTATGGTGCGCACGACGCATATGTCACATGGTTCCCATAAAAGGAAAAACCAAGTGGACGAATACCATGAACTACGTACACACACTGTAAGTCCATGGTCACATAAATAAGTGAGTGGAGGCTCCAACATAGGTAGGCCCATGGATTTGCCAATTTTACACTTCAATAAACCTGTACATAAGGCATTGGAAGCAAGTGTGGCATGTCACGTATGGTCCCACATTCTCAAAATCATGAGGTTTAACATCAGATCATAATAGTTTATCGAAGAAGCACTTATCCAATGCAAAAACGTGAGGCATGACCAAGATGGGTGGCACAAATGGATGCCCCTATATGATCGCGAAGGGTTTTAGAATTTCTGGAAGAAATGAAGGTTTGATTCATATAGTTTCAGTCGCATGACATCCGAATCCACCTTGGAAGGCTAATCAACCAAGGTGTCAGGTATAGGTGCACTCAATTGTTTTGAGATAGGTCAATAGCTGCACATATTTGATCTTAGACCTATCCCAAAATCAAAAGAAGGAAACTTAATAGCCTTGGAAAACCAACCTGCCACACTAGAAGCATCATCAACCAACCGATCACCATCAAGGGCTCCCCCTGATACATGTAGTCGTGCATTTACAAAAACCTGCAAAACCAAACAAAAGATGCATCTTTTTGAACCGAAAGTGAATGCCCTAGAGATTCTAACCTCCTCACCTGCAGTTCCAAAGTGATCACAAGAATCCTATATATTTATTTATTTAATAGATGCTACTGAAGTCGATGAGGCTCACAGCAGCATGCTGGTATCGTGGAGAGGGAGATATTCCAGGTGCCACTGCCCACTCCCACCTTCCATCCCGGTGCTTTGCAAGCCCATACGCACTGTCAAGTGGCTGCACAAACACATACAAATTGTAATATGTACCAATTCATCACGACAAATACACACTCTCACAGCAGTCAGATTTGATCATTGTCATACTGGTTGTCCAGAAACATTAGCCACTCAAAAAGAAATACAATGGCCTCTTCTGTGCTATTACATCGGATATGCACTCATATATTTGACACCCACAATTTAGGTCATGATTGGGTATTAGCTTGTGTGGCTGGACTACTTGCCACTGAATACGCACCAGAATTCTATCATCACACTTTCACACCACATCACATATTCAAATGTGCAGCCTTGTGCAGATTCGGATAACATACCACACTGGTTGCACCTCTTCCACCACAAAGTAGCAGTAAACCATCTGATCTTGCACAAGCTGTTGCATACCTGCATAAGTTGCCAAATTGTTACGTGCGACAGAGGTGGCTAGATGCAGCAAGAGTAAACAAAAGGTTACAGACTGGTTGTATCTACCAATGTTGTGTGGGTATCTAGGTTCAACCAGGGTGTGAATTAGGGTATGTGTAAGGGTATAAAACATCCAACCTGGGTGATATCACATCCTTCAATACCAATACTGAATCCCACTTCAAATTTGCGCATATACCACTGAGGAATCCCATGTTATCACCTCTATACACTTGGACATTTTACAAATGTTTTTAACACTTTGACCTGCCGGGTATCAGAATTAAGTTCTATTTTAATACCCTTACCCACTGATATAAGAAAAAAAACGATACCACTGATATACACCACTTCTCACCATATGAGACAAGGACTTAATATACATCTACACATGCTCAACAGTCTGCTAAAACCAGGATCACTAACTGCAACTACCACAAGGCTCCCATTTTCACGAACAATACTTCTGCCTTTCACCCTCAACTGAAACCTCTTCTGGATTGGTGGATTAATAATATAAGAACTCAAACCACACCACCTCGACCCTAGGTAATTAAGTCATTATTTTCTGTTTGCACAAAATAACTACAGTAATACAACAAAATTGATTACTCTCTGGTCAATGAACCCACATGCATGGTGGCGGACCATCCCCTTCTGGCTCTATTTTCCTCCATTCATAGGGTTTGGCCGCTGTGTCAAGAGCCCACACATCTGCAAGTGGACGCTTGCCTGCCAAAAGGAAACCTTGTCAACCACCAACTCATACCACATAAACAGTCATGCAGCTCAAACAAAACAGAGATGATTCCCTCACCATCATTTCCACTGATAGAAAGAAGAAATCTCTGCCCGACCAGGGACATAACGTGCCCATACCGAGGACCTGGACCTGCACCTTGCACAACCACCCTGAAATGACACCTCTCAGCACCATTAATACACATTGGTATGAGACATTTCAAAGTTGTCCGATCATACATCAAGTGTGACCAGTGCACACCAAAATTACTCTGGACACAATTCTTTCCTCCACAACACAAAACCAAATATTCTAAGCCTGGCATACGTAAACAACACCAAGTAGTGGACACGTGGCCAGTAGGCACACCTCAGCTCTCATTGTCCAGTACCTGGATGCCGGGGATGACTCCAACTTCAAGAATTAAGAACAGAGTAAACCTAACCATAATGCTCAAAATCTCCAAAGATACATCATTACTTCACAGCTGGGAGCACTACCACGACTTCATCTCAGAGATGTCCAGTTCATTTATAACACACACCTGTGCCATCTTGGCTTGGCTTGAGTGAGGTCCAAAACGTGTAAGTCGTCTGTTGAGAGCCCAGCCTGACCTATTCCACCCTGTGTCAACTCCACTCCAATCAGACTCTTGAACAAAACAGTTTAGGAGTGCTACAAACTAAATTCCTCACAGCTCTCAGCTCCCTAATTGGCACAACATGGAAGCGCTGGGAATTTATTGCATGTTATACCTGAATTACGACCATCGTGCCTACAGCAGTCGCTGCATGTGCTGCTCGAGGTGAAGGAGGATCCCCAACAGGAATGAGTCTGTCAATTTGAAAAACATATTCTCGTTACAAGAGCCTGAGATTGAGATGAAGGTTCATTTTTGGAACTTAAAAAGTTCCCTTAATCCTTTCCTTCAGGAATGTCACAGCCATCATAACTTGACTATCATATTCCTATTTTCTTACCAGCCCCGTCCAAGAACTATGCAGATAAATACACCATACAGCAGCTCACTTGATTCATCCAAAACTCCCTTTGCTACTCACATGGATGCTAGACCATGTATTTCTCACACACACACTCTTCCCCCTACAATGGTCATCTTGTAGGGGGGACTTGAAGCAAGTCCAGTTTCCAAGCACAATGACGACAACCCAATTCATCCAACATTCTCCACAATCAAGTCAATTGCCATGTGGGGTTTGCACCATTGTCATAAAACTGACCTCGACCATTTCCTGCTGTTTACGTCAAAACAATGCACATCTGCAGTAGCGCCTGCCAAGCCTGCACAACAAGTACATACCAAACAACCACAAATCCATCACTGAAGTTAGGCCTAAAACTTAACCGAATAAATCAGCAAATTGCCTCCGGATTCAGTTCAGTTTCTGGAGCTCTACGATTGCAGATGAGAGCTACTAAACCCAGATCATCGCGAACCCTTTTACAAGATACCGATTGCAGCCTGTTAATCGCCGATCCTCCCATCGCAATTCAATTGGGGGCTACTCGAAGCTCATAATCCCCTAAGCACGGTGCAATTCACCAGTGCAATCCGTCAGGTTATCTTTTTTGCAGATAGCAGGAGTGTTTTGAGCCACATTGTACGCCAGTGTGGTGTTCCCTTTGCCCATTCCAATTTCCTCTGTCCCACCGAAGCTTGACGATCTCCAGAGACTACGAATTGATATCACCGAGTACCCTTCAAATTTGAGAGAGGAGTGAAACCTACGGATTGCAGCCCCAGGCGAGATGGTTTGAGCTGCTGCTACCGAGGAATTGCCCTCCGACACAGTAGCACCACCGAACAGAATTAGCCTCGGGCCCACATACCCTGCTGTGCCTTCCTCCCCGACCGCGGCTACAGCCGTCAGCGTGTGTCCACACCGAGGGCCGGGCCCATCCTGTTCGCAGATTGCACTCGTCGCCTTGAACGTTGGCGCTGGCCTGCAGGGCCCGGACGATCCTTGCTCCCCTTGCTGCTGTAATTCATGATGTATTGGGTGTTGTTGTTGCTGCCGCTGGTTCTCTCCCTCTCGATCTTCGTGCACCATCCTTGAGTCTACTTCCATTTTGACCTTCTACTATTCTCTTCCCCAAACCTTTACTTCAATCCCCGCCTTTCTAAATCCCTGCGTCTTCCATCTTCATGCTTGATCCTGACTCCTTCCACTCCACGTGAGTACCAGTGTATTTACATGAAATTTGGGATCCAATATGAACTGAAGAAGTTTGTTCCGATGTTCTTTATGCACACCCTCCAGTGCCGAAGCTACCAAGTAGCTACTTGATAGCGACATTTGTCAAACCCACGTTCTTCGAACACAATCAACGTCAAGCCATCCATAGTCGACCATGTTCATTTGACCGCTGACAAGAGGCTCGTGCAATGCCGACAGAGATGACATCTATATTTTTTTAAGGCGGAGAAAGTTTGAGTTTATGTGGGGGCAGTTGTGAATGATTATTTTTCTTAAGAGTTTTGACAATTGTTGTAGGTATAACCCCAAAGTATGTGCTTTGAAGTTTGTAGTAGCAATCTCCATATCCATGAATTTCTTTAGAATAATTTCATTCTCCGGGGAGGAAACGTCACTTGTAGGTGAATTTGAGTCGTCATGTGGATAGTAGGAAATGAACTAGGTAAACGTTGAGAGGAGTGTGGATGACAAGCTGCGAGTCATCCATGTACTCGAGTTGGTTATTGGTCATAACTGTACATATCATGCACATTATTTGGGAATTATGGATGGTATCCCCTTGGTATCAAGACTATGTGAATGAAAAAGTGTGATAAAATATAATATTCCTTTTGTTTTTGAATGAGCGATCAGTTGTGACTCTCAAGTGGGTTACTTACAACTATGGACACTTGGATGCTTGAGAAATGGAAGTAGGTGTGTGGACAAATAAAAATGAACTTCCTTCAGTCAAGGATTTCTCCTTTGCATTAGTGCAATCATAAGTTTGCAACTTAGCCATGTGCTCATGGATCCCTTCTCATAAATGTTTGGAAATTGATGTATATATTTTATAGGGTTAACACTATGTAGCCTTCACGGCAACATACCAACGTTTGTCATGGGAATGTTTTTGTAGTTTCAGCGACTTATTTGGAGAGATCTCTTGCTTTGATCAATTGATTGTTAATGGGAGTTTAGAGGTTGAATATTATCACATTATTAGTAGATTAAGCGATGGAAGGGTTTTAATTACACACAAGCTTGTATGAAACCCTTATCAACCATAAAAATTCAGCTAATAAATTCATTGTGTATAGAGCTATTTTAATTTTGCAACTCATGAAAGGAGCGTGAGGGTGTTACAAGGTGTTGAATTCTTTGCACATTGGATTTGATTGGCTGAGGAAATGAATTTTGGTACTGATGAAACAAATGATTTGATTATGGGCATCACTTTCATTCATCTAGAGGAATTACAATAAATTACTAGAATTTGGTTGCATGTATTTTGGTTGAATGTGAGGAATTATGTATTTGACTCTCATATACCTTGGAAAAATTAAAGAAGAAAGAATGTAATGCAATGTGCAAACACGATGCTATAAGTGGTGAGCTTGCAACCACTTCTAGAATGGATGGAACCCTTCAACATATTTTTTTAACACTTTAACCCGGTGGCTAAAATTTTGGCACTAGAGGAGGAGTTGGCTATCTCATTGTCGAGGTCGAGGAAGCAAAAGTCTCTTAAGAGGAAATCATGCCAAAACGTTGATAGAAGGATCAAAGGATCCGATTGGAAGGTTGAGGAAATAGTAAGGGCCACTTCACACACGAGCCAAGAGTTGTGACCATAAAATTGTGAGAGCCCAAAAGGAAGTCTCCAAAGGCCATCCCAACACACCTCCAAAATCATGTAGTGTGGTCACGGATCCTCAAGTGCAATGTGAAGTCATATGTGACCGGGCCCTCAACCAAAATGCTATTTCAACGAATTTCTATTCATGTGGGACCTCACACATGATAAAATATAATTAATCAACAGTTGTGAGCGTTCGGAGTGCCATAGTCTCATGGTGTTGTGTTAGGCCTACCTCCAAGAGGTGGGTTTTGAAAGTTGTCCAAGTGACCATGAAACATGATCCATACGATGTCATGGAGGAATCCATGTAGACTTTACATCCATCTTCCATTCACATACTCTGTTGGTCCCTCAAACGTAGTGTGAAGCAAACTTGGACCGGCTCTGCCTTTCTACCAATGAGAGTGCTTGAAGTGTAATGGTCACGGGCTCTCAGTCTCGTCTGTGACGTGGCCCCTAAGTCTAGTGAAGTTGCTTGTTGAATGCAAGTCTTTCCAAATCATAGCACAACATTTGGTGAGCAGGAATACACGGCAATGCGAACACTAATGGTATGTTTTGCAATTGCAGTACAATAAAATAAAGAAACATGTTGGATAATTACTCGCGGCCATGAGTAGGGCCTACTTCCATATGTGCAAATGAACAACAACAAGAGGAGGGCTACAAAGTTGCCTGACAAATTTGGTCTGGAATTATTGCAAAATATGAAAGCAATATGGTTGATTGCAAAATAACAATCAACTCCAAAAGAAAAATAAAGAAAAAATATTATGGACTCATTAGGTCTTGTTGGCTACAAGATCTAATGGTCCAAAAATATTTGAAATTTTGGATTTTGGGATTATTTTCTTGGGGTTAGTAGTTGACTACTCAAAATTGACTGCTATAGTTGATAAGAGTAGTCCATTTCTAGGAAAAAGCCCAAAAAAATTCAAAAAAAATTAAAAGAATTATGGGCGGTTAGATCTTGCATCTAACAAAATTTAATGGTCTAGATTTTTTCGAATGCTTTTGTAATTTTTGAAGAATTGTTTTTAGAAATCAATTGCTAGTTGTAGTCGACTAATTGATCAAGAAGTCACGTTTTTACAAAGTTGGTGTAGTAAAAAAAATTAACACGTCAACGGGCGTCACGTCATGTGCACATTCATGCATCATACATGGTCGGTCACGAGGGAGAAGTTTCACATGGACGCAAACAGTCAATCAAGGGCACCTTCAATTATGACCGGGTGTTTGAGAAGAACACGCTAAAACTAAAAGAAGGCCAGTTGGAGATTAAGAAGCATATTTTTTAGTTGTAGAGATTGAGGCATGGGACTGAAATTGGCAACGGTATATATTATGAGGATGGCTTGGTGATTTAGGAGAAAAAATCAAGGCTAGAAGAATGCATGTTAGAGACAAATGAACAAATTTTTGAGTTGGAGAAATTGATGCATGTGACAAGTATTGGCAACATTATAGTCATGAATAACTTAGTACTTGCTAAGGTCCAACATGTAATAAAATGCCTCATTCACATGCAATTTATTCAAAAACTTTTAGTTAAGGTGTGTGGTAGGGATTTCACATCCATGTCCCATCATGTCACATCACGCCACATCTTGTGATGACGACATGATGCCGGACCAAAGAATGTCACGTCAACTGGGGACTAATCTGGTAGTTTAATTATTTAGTGGTCACTTGACATGATCAACTCCATGTTCAGTAGTATGGTTAACTGCTACTTTGCTGTTAAAATGGGAGTTTGATTGAAAATTTTTGTTGAAAATTACAAAAATTATGGATTGTTGGATCTTGTTGGCTACAAGATTTAACAATCTAAAATGTTTTATGAAATCTTTGAAATTTTTATTTTTCTAGATTAGTAGTCAATTGCTCTAGGTTGACTATTCAAAATTGACTCTTGTAATTGACTCAAGAAAAGTACAAAAGTTATAAACAAAATCACTAAAAAGATGGATGGTTAGATCTTGCATCTAACAAGATCTAATGGTTCAATTTTTCTTCCTTTTTGGATTTTAAAAAAAAATTCTTAGAAGTTGACTGCTAGTTGGTGTCGACTAGAGAAATCAACCAAAATAATAAAATTTAAAAACAAACTACCGCATCAACGGGTGTCACATCTTGGCAACGTGAAGTAATGATATCAAATCATTTGTGATGTGACATGATGGCCCATGGCCATGTCACATCTGTTTGTACATCCTTGGTGTGTGGCGTGTTGTTACGCATCCAATTACACATTTAATGTTGGTTAATTGGATTGCATCGAGAATTATCTCATCTAGTTAGCAATTGCAGGTTGCACATATGGTCATTGAAGGTTTAGAATTGAAGTTGAGATGCAAAAATTTACATGTCTAGGTCAAAGTGAAGATTCTCTTTCTTCGTATTGCGTTCACTTTGATGCTAGAGTGGTGTCTATTGTGTGCACATAGTCTAATCTCACTGTAAAATAAAATAAAATATGATGTCCATTCTTAACTACAAGCCATGCAACCATGTGCCACTCCAATATAGGTATCTGAAGTGTAAGAGCTAAGAATTTAGGTTGGGTGGTCTTAATCACTATAAGAGTGTTACAATGGCCTTTCACTACCAGGATGTAGTGTTGTTGGGGGCAGATGTTGGTTTCTTGCCATTGATGTAAATGTCTTTTGTGTATAGTTTCTTCTTTTGGTAGTATGTTTGTTGTCGGTATGTACAATATACAATCATAGGGAGGTCACTCCATTGTAAAGTTGAACAACCACGTGCGAACACTTTACATTTAAAAAATTATACTTTTTACATAAAGCATTACCAACATGGATCAAAATTTTATCAAATTTTTTTTCATGAGTAGATATACACGGTCTCTATTACATAGTAAAAAGTGGAAACTAAATTTGATGATTTGTTTTTTTGTTTAAACATACCTTTTCTAACTAGACTGATGCAAAATTGAACTTAAAAAATAACTACAAAAATGAAGATGACTAAATATTTCAAAAAATAAAAATAAAAATATACTATCAATGGTTATGTATATGTAGAAAAAAATATCATAAAATTTAAAATTATCTATGGCATGTAATATAGGGGTAGCAAACTTTGTTTGCACGTGGTGTCAACTTGACAATGGAGTGACCTCCCCGTGTATACGATCCGGTCTTTGTGTTGATTCTTTCTCCTTGCCACTCTCATTCGTCTAGTATTCTAAGTAATCAAATAGAAACCGGTGGACTAAGGGCCAATTCACACACGAAACTAAGAGCCTGTGACCATTACACTTTAAGCACTCTCATTGGTGGAAAAGGCGGAGCTGGTCCAAGTTCGCTTCACACTACGCTTGAGGGACCAAAAAATCATGTGAATGCAAGATGGATGTAAAGTCTATATGGATTCCTACCTGGCATCGAATGGAGCATGTTTCATGGTCGCCTAGACTATTCTCCAAAACCACCTCTTGGAGGTAGGTCTAACACAAAACCGGGAGACCATGGCACTCCGAACGCTCACAACCGTTGGTTTATTCTATTTGATCATGTGTGACGACCCACATGAATAGAAATTCATCGAAATGACATTTGGTTGAGGACCTGGTCACATATGGCTTCACACTACACTTGAGGATCCGTGACCACTCTACGTGCATTTGAAGATGTGTTGGGACGGCCTTTGGACACTTTCTTTTGGGCTCTCACAATTTCATGGTCACGGCTCTTGGCTCGTGTGTGAAGTGGCCCTAATGAACTATTGAATACAGAGGCCAAGAGATGCTCGAAGCAGGATCATGCATGTAGGAAGGTTTGTGTGCAATAATCTGAACTGAATGGTGAATCACTCTATGTACATGAAATCCATATAGGTTAACGGGCTCACATTCATGCCGGTACACATGTACGGGCGTTATCTTTTATTTTATTCTATGTACATGAATGATAGGTTTACTTAAGAGCGTTGCCTGTGGTTCATAGGAGAAAAGAGGTTCCAGACTACATACAATAGCTCTGGGAGTCACTTATCTCTCTTGCATTTCCAGTTTTTTTCTGACTCTGCTTGGTAGACAAGAGGTTCTCAACGATTTTACCTTCACCTTACGTTGCCTGTCCTGCAATCTTTGAGTGGTGAGGCATTAGGGTATTGCAATTTCAAAACAGAGTGTTTAGAGTCTAGACCTTGGAAAATTACTTTGATCAACTACACTAAATAGGATTATATTTAGTGTTTGATTATATTTAGTGTTGTTACCACCCTACCTTGCTCAACACTAATTTTCAATTCCTTGTCAATTAGTGTTAGACATAAATGTGTTGCTATCTTCCCTACTGCCACCTTCCTAATTACATCATTTTTTTAATATCCTTGCTAGCACTAAATTCCAACGTGTAACTTCCACATATCACCATAGTTGATATTTAGTGTTTGAGTTTACATTTCATGTTACTTACTTTCATAGGGTTATTGATATTTAGTGTATGCTTCGTATTTAGTGTATCAAACTCTAAATGCTCTATCTAGTGTATTGTAATTTTAGAATTGGTTGACTTGGTTGGGAGACGGACCTGGGGAAGTCTTAGGTCAAAGTGACTCATCGGAGGCACTGAAAACTGCAAAACTACACCATTTATGGTATTTAGTGTCACGTACACTATCTGCGAAGGGCCTAAACTAGATGCCTAGAGGTCTTGAAGTGTCATGCCCACTAATTGCCAATATGATTCCGTTCATCAACATAAGTAACTCCTTTAAGTGAAAAAATATCTACATCATGACATTTAACGGTAGGACATTGAGATGCTTTAGCGTTTTGGTATGCAAGGGGAAGATATGTTTGAGCGTACTAATGGCAAGTGTCATGTGTTTACATTTTGGTATGCAAGAGGAAGGTATGTTTGAGCATTCTAATGGCAAGTGTCATTTGTGTACATTTTAGTCAACTTGTAGACCATTGTGGAACATAGACATCCACCTCGTAACACTATTGAACATACTCATGCCAAGATAATTAGTAAGTGCACTTGAATGCCAAGTGTCATGCGACAACACTTATGGTGTAGTTGTTAATCATTGGTGTAACCTAGCTTAAGCCTCAAAAGAGAGTAAGTGACACTATTATGCATGTAACACTAAATACCATAAAAGGTGTAGTATCGATTATAGAATCAACCTCATAGTGAAAGAGTGAAATGTGCTAACAACTCTTCATTTGCCCCACTTAAGGTAGATGGTGTTGAAACTGTCACTTTAAGCCAATTGAATGCATCTACTATTATTAAATTGAGAAAGTTCTAGATGTTTCCCATTAGCATTTGAAAAGGCATTCCTACACACCAATATATATTACTTTTGAACTCTTTGTACAAAAGTTATGAGGGTTCAAAGTTTAATTTGTGGATGGGCTAAAAACCAACACAAGAACATGATATTAGGGAGTGGGGGACATCCTCAAAATCACTATGTAATTATAGTGCAAGTTTTTAGGGTGTTGGTTCTAGCATGCTCTACCAAAGGCACATTATGGGCTTCATGCTAACCTTGAATGAGAAGACATTTTTTCCGAGGGTTGTTTGTACCAAATATGAAAGTGTATGTCGCAACCCTTGCTAGCCCCCTTAACAGTCTTGCCCATTTTCATTCCTAGCAAAGGTTACGAGTGCTAACCCTTCGCATGTTGCCATGCTAATGGTTAGCTCATCCTATCCCGGACCTTATAGTTCATAAGAGGGGAACCAACCCTCCTACTTTGCTTTCGGGACTCACCCCTTAATTGGTAACCAATTCTTAGATGTGGACTTCCATCCATGGAAGTCCAATCTTATGTTGATCATCGCATTGCCGGAGCAACACTACAACAACCCGAACCATATTGGGCAACTATGCCCTCACATTGGGCCAAAGCCCATGAAGGCCGTGCCGTTCGGCCTCGGGTGGGTGAGGCCACACCACCTCACCCATATAAGCCTCTAGGACTTTTGGTAGGGCCCCTACACCACCGTCAAAAAACCTTTTGTCTCTCTACCAAGAGTTGGGGCCAAGTAGACATTTTCCCTTAGCCGCTAGGGCTAGAAGCCCCCAACAGCTTCACAGCACCATAACTTTTCCTCGACCCGAACCCTCAACATGGGCCGGATTGGGCTCATCTGTTGGATTGGGCTCCAGGAATGCTATCTTGTGAGCGGTGAGCGGTGAGCAGTGAGCCATGAGCAGAAAATTTGAAGTTTTATTCTTCAAAATTTTCAATGAAATGTATGATATAGACCCTATGACCGTGGAGAATTTATGGTTTCATTCTATAAAATCTGCATATTATTTAACAAATCTGCATATTTATTTTTCTTTATTTTTTATTCTCAATTGTGACTATAGAATATTCTTGTCTCGGATCCAAAAGGACCTTGACAAAAAAAATTCATCTTTTAATTATCTGTTTTCCTTTTTTTGAGTTTTCGTGGATAAATACTTAAAATTTTAATTTACATTCTTATCCCTTATTTTATGTTCCCTATTATTTTGGAAGTTTTTTTTCTAAATTTTTTTTTTCGTTTTCTTCCGTTTCTTTTTATGGATGGTTTTTTCAAAAGTTTATAATTTCTTCCACTCCACGGTTATAGGCACCATCCACAGTTAAACGTACCATCTACTTTTAGTCATATTTGTAAAGAAACTATACGAAGAGTCCTACTCGGTGTAAGAATTAAGTCAAATATTTTGATTTTTTTTTCAAAAATTTCAAATTTTCTGCTCACCGCTCGCCGCTCACTGCTCACCGCTCACAAGATAGCGTCGTTGGATTGGGCTCATTCCTACCGTCAATCTTTAGAAGGTAAATTCTTCTCCCCTCTTCTCCAGCTTCCTCTCCTCGCCCCTCCACTCCTCTCCCCCGGTCAATGATCGGGGAAAAACAACAATTAGGTACAGATGAACCGCTTGAAGTTCAAGATTGCAGGAGAATTACGGATCATTTTAGAGGAATTTATAGAATGTACCCCAATTCAATAAAGGAAAACCGGAGGATGTCACCATGATGTAACCGGTTGGACTTGCAAACACTAGGATCTCAACCGATCAAAATTCTCCCCCATCACTGGCCTAGATCGCCTACAGCTTTAGTAAAGCATCAGCTGGAGCCGCCCAAGGTGCCTGTTGCAAAGGTGGAGGGAAGGTTGGCAGCCCAAAACCAGACCCTTTTGAGAATATAGGAGCTGAAAGTGGAATATAGTGCATGTGTGGAGGAGACATTTTGTTCGCCACTTTAATCAACAAGATGAGAATGAGGTAATGCTATTGGTGTACGTTCTCCTCATCTGACTAAGTTAAAAGGTAGCTTCTTAGTGCTGAATCACATAGTCTCATTGTTCCTGGCAGCAGAAGGAATCTGTCGACAAAAGAGATGTGGTAGCAAATCTATTCTCGTCAGCCACACCCCTTGCAACATGGAACTCACCTCCTTCAATGCGCCATTTGTTTGATTTGATGGTCACCAGCCTCTAGCTCGGGAAGTTATTTATTTGATTTTATTTTCCCGTATGGAAGTAGATTTCAGACCTTGGACAACTGCCAAAATACCTATAGTTAACTAGGGTTTTTTAAAGATATTTTAGGAAACAATTATAGTTAACAAGGAAATTCTCAAACCGATTTGAAGAACAACTTTAGTTAACTAGAAGTATTTCAAACAACTACAACTTGAGAGTTTCAAAATTTGTAAGGAGTAAGCTGGCAAGTTCTTTTATTTATGAATTGAAATATATTACAATACATTCTTTAAGAGTCCTTATGTTAGAATCAATGCTTGTCACCCATGCCGGCCCATCCCAAGAAGGAATAGAACCCACCGTTCCTTGCAGCAATTGAACCCATTATACTCTAAGTTACTTAAAAGATAATGAGGTCGTGCTCATTGGGTGCTGACTGAGTGCGAGTCACAAATGGAATCATGTCCCAAATTTAAAATTATGAATGAAAGAAAAAGGAAAATATATAAATGCTATGATTTGTTATGGTACTACACTGCAGGCTACGCCCAACTTTAGTTAACTAGATATTATTATAGTTAACTACATTTTTTGGCAGACCGAAATTAAAACAACTATAGTTAAATACATTTTTGGGTAGGTCAAATCACAAACAACTATAGTTATGAAAGGCAACTAGTTAACTACTAGTTGAATTAGTTGGTTAGTTGTCCAAGATCTGGTAGATTTCCAGACTCGCTACAGACAAACGGTAGCTCACAAATGTCAAAGAGGGAAACACGACATTGTGTCGACTTAATTGTTCTCATCCACCCACTACGTTCATCCTTGCACACCATTTTCCGGGGCCAAAAATGTACCAATTAGTGTGGGTTTCCAATTAGAGTTTTGTGTTGCTATAACTTTCTACTGACGTTATCCTTCTTTTCCAAGACACAAGTATCATGTTCTTTGATGTGCATAAGTCTAACTTTTATGTAGATTGAATAAAAAAGCATATGTCCATGAACATGTTAGCGCCATGCGTAACTACAATTGGTAACCCACACTAATAGATCCGTTCAATGTAATCTCAGCCCCCAATGGGACAAAGCCAATGAATATTTACAAACATAGACTATTTTATAATGAATACATAAAGTACTACATACTTAATTTTAATCTCCTAAACCGTACCCATCGGCTCTATGCTAGATCGTTGGATTATGCTAGATTTGTTTATTCAGCCTAGCTTCTTGGCCCTAAGGCCTTTACATATGGGAAAATTGGCCCCCGTTATAATCTTATTGTAATGTGTAGTTGAGGCCGGCCTCCAACCCAAAAGGGGTTGAAATTTCATGCAATTGGCCTCAAGGGGAATTGGCCCGGCCTCTAGGTGTAAAGCGGCCCTTAGTGTAGATTTGTATGTAATTTAAGGGGTTGATCACACCGGCCAATTATGACACCGTCCGTCGGCATCTTTGGCTATAATAATGTAAAGAGTGGTGGGCCAACATCTATTTTTTATCATAGTCCTCACCAATTTCACAACTGGAACCATATGGAAAGTTTGGTGTGATCAAGGCATGAGTCTCCTTGCACTAGGTTGGGGCATCCCATGATTGTATTCTTGGGGCCCACACGAACAAGCGCACACTACTTAATAATGTTATGGCACTCTTGCCCTCTCCCTATGCCCAGAAAATTCATCTAGTGCAAGGAAAAATGATTTAAATGATACAAGGAATCTAGGCCATGTTGTGACAATTTAATTTAATTTTACTTAATCATTTTAAGTTTTCTAGACAAATCGAGGCTCAAGTGCAAACTTGTGATTGTATTGGTGCAAGGAAGATTATTATATGATGTGCACACATAATTGCCTTTCACTCCTCAAGCATTTAAGTGTTGTGTGACTAACCTACTTAGCAACCACTGTCTTCAAGTCTTAAGCATGCAGATGTTGTAGTTAGTAACATGTTTGGGATTCATACTTCCTACTTGGTATATGCAACTATTCACATGTTGTTTGAGTTTCACTTGCAACTTAAATTTCTTACCTATGATGCACATGGATAAATGCATTGGTGATTGAGAGAAGATTATTTTGTTTTCCTCTTCTTATAGTAGCCTCTTTAACATAGAATAAAATGCAATATGAGGAGATTGTGAGATGGGGGGTTTCTCAGGGCCGGTTTACACTATGGACTATGAAGTTGGACCAGGGCTCTGCAAGGCAGCTGATTGGCTCGTGAAGTTGTCCACTAAGGAAAAAATGTTAGAGGGACCATGAAGGTCAAGATCCCCAAAATACAATTTTTTTAGGCTTAATAAATGCACTGACATGGTCCAACGGGTTTTGCAGTGAGGGAGGCAAGAGAGTTGGTATGGTAGGAAAACGCAAGGGCCCAAGGCAAAGAAATGCCATTTTAATAAAAAATTTAATGAATCTACCCTCTTTATGCCTTAATCATACCTTAGCCCATAAGACATACCATTACTACCTTGCCCTACCCACATGTTGCACGAAACAACGTGGGACATCTACAACTCAAGAATTTGAGGGCATATTTGTTTTTCTTGCTCGACCAACTGCAATGTTTGGAATTTGGGGGCTTGTAATATACCGTTGGAAAGGTCTTGAAAATTCCTTTCCAACAGTATATTACACGCCCCAAAAGTTTTAATATTGCAGTTGAAAAAGAAAAAAGAAAAAATTGTAGTCGTTTAGTGACTGTAGATCAAGGTGGTCAAAAGAATCGCAATTAGAAATCTTCTAACACTAGTTATCAAAGAATTGAACTTTGGTGCTGAGCAAGGTAAGGTGGTAACAACATTAAATATAATCAAACACTAAGTATCCTATCTAGTATAGTGACAACTCAAGGTACATGTCACATGTACAAATCAAATCGCTCATTTTTTTTTGTAAAAATTGCTGTGAGAAGATTTGCAAGCCACATCTTCGACACATTTAACAAGAAGTGAAGACATGTGAAGCCCAAGAGAAGACAATAGAATGGTAAAACTTGAATCTTTTTCAAAATTGCCCTTTTTGGGCATGTATTAAAGAAAACAACACATTCACTTTTTGGTGCATGGTTATTCTTCTTGGTCCACATTCGGTTTACACCTAGTGAGGGGCCCAAGGCTCTCAAAACTAATTTTTTATGAAGTCGGACCATGAACTCGGACCATTGACAATGGCCATCTTCCGTGGTCCGACTTCATGGTACATGTGTAAACCGGCCTTCAACAAGGGCAATAGAAGCAAAGAAAACATAAAACCTCATGTTCACTGTTAGTTCATTTAATCATGTGAACCCATGGGGAGGAAGCTCCACGTGCAAGTGATCTTGAACTAACTTATAAATAGTGGGAAGAATGAATACCAAGTGGGCCATTTACTGCGACACTTACATGCTTGAGGGGCGACCCATGTTACCTAGAATACCGTTGGGCAAGGGCTTCAATAGACACAAAATCTAAAGGTGTTTTCCTTTGTGTATGATGGCATTCCTTGTACATATGAATGTAAAATGCTAGGAAAGATAGATAGAAAAGATAAACAATTAGATGCATAGACAAATATTTTGTAATAGTCAGACCAAACAAGTTTGCTATTGTGACTATTCTTGAATGAATACAAGGAGAGACATTATCACTTGTAATTGATGACATGATCACTACATTCGGCAATGTCACGTGATGCCCTTGCTGTTGCCACAACTCGGTAGGCTAAATGTCTAAATACAATACTACAACCCATGGCAAGGCTCCTTGCATTTATTACCTTAGGCTAGTTCACAATGTACTCCAATAAAGCTTTAGGCAATTACACGAGGGGAGGAGCCCACCCAATACACTAATATACCATGCCCATGCAAGGGCCAATAGTTGGTCCTAGGCGGGAGGAGGAGTCTCACTTAATAGGGAGAGTGCATCTCTTTTCTAAATTTATTGCTACCGGTAAGGGATATTTGTCCTATGCACAATATCCTCACTGGTTGTAACGTACTACAATTTTGCTAGTGCATACAAGACAAGGACTCGTACCAAGATAGAAACTCCCATTCGTGTGGCCAGTTGTGAATGCTAGTGTGGGCATGGTATAAGGTAGATAAGTCTATGTGGGTACTTAACCGGACCCCTATATTTGATTGGTATGCAGTTCCGTGAGGAGCAAACATCATAAAGACACATGTTCAAAAGAGATTGGACTACGTGTTCAAATATTAATAAGTACTCTACACTCAATAGTGAACACAATCGGGAGGACCTATGTATCCAGTTAAGAAATCAACAAACATACACTTATGATAACCAGAACTAAATCATAGGAGGTCCAATTTTTGCAGATGTTTCATTGTAGATTTGCTAATGCAATGCGAGTTTTGTTGTGTAAATCTGATTGGTGGAAGTTGGAGAACATGAGAAAGGAACCACATAACACCCACATACCTTACAAATATACATACAAAAGTAACAGTGGATGAGCTTTGGAACAATCATTTATAGTTCTTTGTCATAGGAATTCCTGGGCAGGGGCTTTTCAAAATTCAATGAGTCGGGTGCATGTCTATCTTGTCCTTAAGCTGGCAGCAACTTCATAGGCTCTCACACGAATTTGTCGCTAAAATTCGGTATAAGTAGGGGCGACTCATCGCACTCTGCCTAGCTGCACAAATCTCAGTCGCTTATTTTTAGTGTTTTTTGTAATAGCTTCGGTGACCCCGGGCCCGGTCCAGAGATGTTTGCCTTGTGTCTGCATGAAGAGACAAGGCTTCGTGGAATCATTCAAGGAGCTTCGGAAATTGTTCGGAGTGTAGTATGTGGAGGATGCTGCTGGCAGAATTTTCACCAAACTTCCGGAATAGAATATTCTAACGAGATCGAGTAAAGCATTATTATTTTTATTCTGAATGTGTGACATGTTAAGGTTAGCCTGGACTATTAAGGGACTGTTGATGCAATCTTTAGACTCTTCTTCTTCTTCAGTATTTATTGAAGACAAACAATTAATCGAATGGCACGGGTCTCTTCAGACTTCTTCTCCCTGCTCTTCCTAGAACTACGAACTCCTCTTTTCTGCTGAATCAGGTGGCGCTTGATAGATGTTCGGTGGATTTGAAGTGAACGATTAGATAGTTTAGGGCCTTTCAAAGCCTGACGGTTCGAACTCCATCGTCGCCGTTTGATAACCGACTCACATTGCCTGGTTGTGCAGGATTTAAATGAATGGAAACGGTTTTATCGTTTGACTCGTTTTCCTCATTTCTTGAGAAGTATTTGGACTTCGAAAAGTGCGTCGGTGCACGACTCTTTGCAGTCAATCTAGTACACCGGACAGCGGGACTTGTTGACCTGTAGGATCTCATTGCATTCTTTTACTCTTTAGAAATCGGCTTCCCTAGGACTTGACAATGTTGCGTGGCGCGCAGAGTATAATCCTTCTCAGGAACATCTCCTCCTAGTGCATGCGCTTGCTTTCGAAGCTCAGTGCATCATATTCCATATTTCTGGCATCATTTCTGAACAGGACGGTTATGGCGTCATCCCTCTCTACGTTGCAAACTATTCCCGTCACTACAGTGCAATTCATCTCTGTCAAAAGTCCTCAGGCAACAATGTATCGTGCTTCTTGGCCGGTCACTTTATGTGAACCATCTTGTGCTGGAGCTTCGGTAATAATATCGTCCTTCACCGTTACAACTCCATTTATGAAAACCTCTTTCAGGAAGAAGTCTAGTGATTTCATTGTGACCTCGAGCTGTAGATCAGCTAGACGAGGCTATCAGCAGTTATCGTCAACAAGACCAAAATCTCTCCTGTATCTCCACTCCACATTGTTACTTGTATCTGCATCCATGCAGTAATCCAACTTCTCTTGCCACCGGTAGACTTCTCCTATCTCAAATTCGTCCATTAGAAGGAAGGAATGGCAGGGTGATTACTCCGGTGGCAACGACAGGAACAGAGTTAGGGCTACCGCACCAAGTTGAGCAGCAGGATGAGCCTGGACTGGTGTCATTTCTCATCTCGGAGAGGGCAAACCAAAAAAGTACTTGTCAAATAACCTCCTTACAAGGACGTATTTGAGTTGAGCTATAAGTTCAAAACACTGGAATATGTTGAGCACTAATCTAAGCAAAAACACTACACTCACACCTCCGTCAATCAAGATTGTGAAGCACATATTTGCTGTAAAAATAAAGACAGGTAGCAAGACTGTTCCCCCTCCAATCGCAAAAGCCAACAACGCAAAAATCATAGACAATGCCACGGACCATGACCATTTCTCTCATTGGTTGAGAAATGATAGGTAAGTTTCACTTCTCTTCACACAAGCTCATGAATAATAGATTGACCACGTCAAAAGATTCGACAAGAAACTGACATGGAATCCTACTTGTTCATAAATGGATAATGTTTGATGGTCACCGCTTTTTGTGGTGAGACAAACCACATGTTTGTCTCAATAGAAATGAAGGTTAACGACAGGAGAAAGCCTATTTTTTATTCAATTAGTTTTACTCACTTTATTTCTATTATAAATATTCTACATCAATTACATGAGATTCTTTTATAAAAAATCATTACATCTCGGTCTAAGTCTGCTTCACACTATGTGTGAGGACCAAGATTTTTTGACGAATGATGTGCATTTATCTTGGTTGTGGCTTCCGATGGCTAACCTTGACCATGAGAAACCCTAAAGATTTCTTTTCTTACGGGCGTCGGTCACGTGTGTAAAATATCCCTACTCCATGCATTCATTCATACATGAAAGCAACCAATAAGTATATGACATAGTCATTATTGAGGCTAGAACATGACATGTATACAATAAATTGAGATAAAGCTTTTAAAAACACACAAATTTGAACCATAAAAACTCCGTAAAGGTTACAATATGCATTGGAAACAAGGGGGACAACATACTGCACATATTGACTAACTTTTAAGTTAAGTGCCATTTCGACCACCTCAATATTTGATAAAATCCCACGGGGTGGGTTCTTCATTGGAAACGTAAATGACATCCATGGGTCACTATGAAATCAAACTACCTATATAAGAGAAGTTTATAGAGAAAAACAAATGGATATGTACTAATTATATGCTAGAAAATGGACTCATGTATTTATACTAAGCTTTTCAATTTCATATGATGAACACCTCCACTACATATACAAAAGATAAACTACGAAAATATGTTTAGTCGTTATTATATACAAAATCCACTCTCAGTTTCTAATGAGAAAGCCATGATTGATCATTTTATCATTCATAGCATGTTACTCAAAAATTGCATCAAACAAACGAAGACAAAAGCCCAATAATTTAGCCATGATCTAGAGAGCAGAATTTCTAGTGAAGAAAACCTAGAGCCCAAATACAAAACCTAACAAGAATGGATAAGGTAGTCATTGAGGACTATTACCATACAACAATGGATAAGAACGAGAGGTGGATGAAACTAACACATCCATTGTCAACTTTTCCTCTAAAACTTAGGGCCCCCTTTTGCAGTTCTACCTTTGCTTCAAATTCATAATAACATTTTTGGCTCTGTCTGTAGGACAGAGACTATGCATCAACTTCTTCATTTCAAGAGCAAATTTCCTTGTGTTCACACTTGGACATTACTTGTTCTTGTTATTTTTGGTCCACTTTATTTAATGTGGATGTTAACTATAGTTTATCTATCTATCTATCTATCTATCTATCTATCTATCTATCTATCTACAAGTGCTCCCTAAAATGCATTGAAAGAAATCTAGTTAACTATAGTTATTTTGGCAGTTCCTGATTATTTATTTTAAAAATTTCGGGTGATAAATGAGTAGCTTCAATCCTTGACCCGTATTTGAGAAGGTGCACAAAATCCAAGAAAGGTTTGGTATAATGAATAGCCATGGATTGGCATGAGCAAAGTAATCAACTACAATTGTAGTCTTTCATAGCAAAGGACAGAGCCTCACGGTTCTACCGTTTTCTTGTTTAACATACACAAAAGAAAAAAACAATACTTAAATATATGCTAATGCCTCAAACAATACCCCTTCTTACACTCACTTTAGTTCGTACATGGTATAAACAATCCACCCGCCAAGGATAAAGTGGCTTGGTCATGAAGCCAAGCTCCTTCTTTGGGTGTTTTCGACGGGATTCTTGAGGTCTCGAGTGAAGACCCCCCACCAAGGTGATATAATATAGCTAGGAGCCAATGGCAATTTAATTGATTTAGTTGTTGTGTTCTCATAATTTTGTATTGGACCCATATATCCAATATATATCCATG
This sequence comes from Polytrichum commune, assembly GCA_950295325.1. NCBI lineage: Eukaryota > Viridiplantae > Streptophyta > Polytrichopsida > Polytrichales > Polytrichaceae > Polytrichum > Polytrichum commune. The sequence continues at coordinate 35,732,622 of OX485808.1, read as the reverse complement.
GACTTGACCTAATATCCAATGTACCATAAAACATGATTCATGTACTTGGTGTCATGTAGAACAAAATGTTATTTTCTCATCCATTCAAATTTCCTTGGTCACTCAAATCCTCAAGGTGTAGTATAAACCTAGCTTGGATTGTCTACAACTTCTCAGCCAAACACATAATTTGTGTATCATGGGCCGAGGGCCTTCAAGTTCTAGTGTAAATCAACCCTCATACAAAGATTTTGATATTTGTAAGAAATCTGCATCATAGTCTCCAATTAAAGTTGTTGAATCCAATTTAAAGACATTTGCAACAATATGTAAAGGTGAAGACAATAAAGAACACATGTAATCCCAACTAAAAAAACTAAGACAATACTTAGATCAGGCACACATGGCCCTAGGTATAAACAAATGTGCAATCACATGGTGCCCTAACAAATCAAAACTACAACCTCTTGCATTCACCACATACCTAAAAGCTCAAAACATCAACTATAATCAACACCTCCCCATTCTCTCCCAAAATGAACCATACTCATACCTAGGAATCCGGCTAGTCCCCTCCCTCAAATGGGCCATATAGAAAGAAATCACTATCGCAAAAAAAAAAAAAAAATGCCCTATTCTTATTGCCTGCATTGTTACAATACAAGATAAAAATCCTAAACATAGTCATCCCCCCAGGCATTGAGTACGCATTTTATGCCGCCCCCTTCTCTGTCTGAAATACCATAAAATTGGATAAACTCCTCATCAAACTCACAAAATCAACATGTAACATCCCCAAAAACTCCCTTAACATCCTTACCCACCTATCCCATGAGCTATTTGACATCGAAGTATTCTCCCTACTCCAAAAATGTGATACTACACTTAACGAACAACTCATACAAACACTCAATGACCCCACTAGGCAAATTCTACCAAAGGATTGTGAAATTTACAATCAACAAATATGCATAGCATTATTGAGCTAAACATTCTATCTTTAGCATCTGACATGGGTCTCCACTATCTAACCTTTATAGGGAAAAAAATAAAAAACTTTTAGGGGGTGTCAAATCCGAGTTGGGGCAGCCCCACATAATTGTTTTTTCAATTTCTAAACCCAATCAAAAACTGTTGCCCGCCCCACCCGACTTCAAAAAAACCATTGCCCTTGCATTCTTGAAGGCCACTTCACCACAAATCCCATATTGAGTGCATTTCACCTTCAAGGTCCAAAAAATCTAATATATGTGTTCACTTCCATTGAATAAATAAGAAATTGATTGGGATTTCATTTTAAAAGTGAAATTGTCAATAAAGCATGTAATTAATTTGGGAGTCAAAAACATTACAAAACCCTCATTAAATTTAAGGTTATTTTTTGTGACTTATAATTTGAAATTGTCTTTGTCATTCTAAAATAAAACTTAAATTAGTGTGTTGATTTAGTATGTATATTTTTCATATTTCAGATAATGCCTTCTACCTCCAGAAGTATTTATACGCATTCAAATTAATTAGCGTGATTAAATGTAATCAAGTATAATTAATTCCGGTAAATTGCGATTAATTCCAGTAATTATATTTTATTGACTAAGCTAATTCTAATTCTAATTAACTTAGTCAACATACTTTTTGATTTAATAGGGCTTAATTTGGATTAAGCCTAATTAATCATATAAAAATTTAATTCTTACAGAGCGAGGGCGTCCTGGCATTTCCCGAGCCGTACAAAATATCCTCCACACTAATCTACATAAAAACACTACACTCACACCTCCACCAATCAAGATTGTGAAGATCATAGAAGCTCTCAATTTAAAGACAGGTGGTACGACTATTACCCCTGCAATCGCAAAAGCCAACAATACAAAAACCATAGACAATGCCATCAACGTAGAGGTTATGATAAGGTTACGTTGTAATTTCGCCACCTCTTGCTTCACGGTCACCCTATGAGATGGTAAAACACTTTGGGCCCCTGACATAACGGTGGCAATGGCCATAAAAAAAGAAAAACTGTTGAAAGCCCAAAACCAGTTCAGCGCAGGATGGTGGTCGAAGGAGGCATATTGAGGGTTGGAAGTAGGAGGCGCCGGAAAACTATTCGAGTATTGTTCGTTGTAGTCTGTGGAGTAGCCCAACGGCGGCTGCAACCATGCAGCAAACGTCACACTCGCAATCAACGCAGCACCCACCAAGATGGCATTGGCTGCGTCCACGCTCGCTTGCCGGTCTCTGTAATAAGGCTCATTGTAATCCGTAACTTCAGGGGTGATTTTTAACCGGAGGATGTCGAAAACCTCCCAGTTTTCATATAGGGATGCCAAATCAAGGGCAGTATCTCCAACTCCATCTTCAATTGTCAACTTGATGTCAGGAAATTTGAGTAGTGTATGCACAACCTCTACCTCTCGTCCTGTCCTGTCCCAGCGATTGTATTGTGCAACGTAGTGGAGTGCCGTCCGTCCTAATTTGTCGGTGGCATTCACATCTATTTTGTGTGATTTTGTGCTTGGGAATTCTGGTGAGTTGGTGCCATTCACATTGAGTGGGTGGCGTGACTCACATTCTGCCCTCAAGAATCCCTTTATGGCACCTGCACAACGCCAAAATGATGCCATATGAAGTGGTGTCTGTTTAATCAGATCTCTACTCTGCACATTAGGATCCGCACCATACGTCATGACCAACCTGTAGACCATCTCTCCATGGTTCCCATCCACCGCAAAGTGAAGTGGAGTGCACCCTTCATAGTACACTTCAGTGTCAGAGTCCCCTTCTGGAGCCTCCTTCTGGATATTCACATCCACCTTAGCTTCATTTATAAGCATGTCCACCATATCCACCGCCCCTCTGAGCGCAGCAACATGGAGTGGATGGCACTTATCCACTTTGCCCAACAACTTTACCGTAACTTTCTCTGTGAAGAACCCCTTAAACTCTTCCGCCTCATACTTGCTCTTCACAAACCACTCCTTCAGCTTAGACATATCCATCTCCAATTTTGTTGCAAATTTTCTGAAGTCTTCGTCTGAGATCTCCATTTCTTTCTCTTCCTTAAAGTTGTCCCCGACTCCATCATCTTCCTGGGCGGTATCCATTTTCTCTTCCGCCTGACGTGAAATTTCTGAATGCTCTTCCTTGGAGATATCCATCTTCTCATTATTCGAGGTGTCCTTCATATTTACTCCAGTACCTGTTGATCCTGTTGGTACAAGGTTTGAATTATCCCCCACTTTCAAGCAATCATGCACTTTTGCTCCATTGTTCCAATTTCCTTGTGACAAACTGTGTACAAGGTCTGAACAAGACAGAAACCCGCAGCCAAGATATTTCCTCCGCATTTGCTAATTACCCTGATAATCGTGAAGTATTGAAGCATCCACACATTGTCCTGGCCAAAGGGAATGGACGTCGTGGTCTAACTACGGTGACTACACGGATGAGTAAAATTATTGCACGCTCCACACATGCTGTCAAATCACGACAATTCTAATTTCTCAAAGCTACGGCTTCAGTTTACAAAGGTGAATTGCAATGTGGTGGGGAAAGTGCACACAACACAGCTGTTGCATGATTGACTAACCAAACACGATTCCCTGAAATGTACGACCAGAACCTGAAATACATTTTGGGAGATGACGATTCAGAGAAGCGCAGGATGTAATTTCACTTCTTTTCAGATCTTTCTCCACTTTCATTGCACGCAGTTCATAGAGCACACCTCAGCTGACTGCATAAGAAACTTATTCTGACCATAGAAACCACACGTTTCATAAAGCACAAGCAACCATCGCAGAATGGAGAACCGTCGCTCATTTCAATTCTAAACGCAATCCCGGTCACTGCACACTTATCTCTGAAGCTCATTGATGAAAGGAAAAATAACCCCACAGACTTTCCTTCTAACCATCAGACTACTTCTGAAGCTTCCATTGACCTAAAAGATGTCTAGAGCGTAGAATATTCTACACCATACAATTATTATTGGTTCTAGTTCGTGAATGATTCACATTTGTCTGGACCATATTTGTTTCTGTCAAATTATCCTGCCATTTCCTAGCCTACTTATCCTGGGAAGCAGCCAACATGATTTTCGAGCAAGATCCACAGAGACGAACCTCTTCAACATCAAATGCATCAAAGTACGATGACATGTCCTGGCACCTGACATGCGGGTTACTGAGGAACTACTTGGAAGAGACTAAGTGCTCATCCGCAAGCTTCTTCAATTCGACCACACTAACCAACAGCAGGCACTTAAGATTTGAACCCACTCAATGGGTGCTCCCAAATGACCATCCTTAACACCTTAAAGCATGGGGGACTTGCCCTCGTTACAAAGATGTCTCATGAAGTACGTGGATTGAAGACCTAACTTGGAGTTGCCTTCCAACCGAGCGTTATGGAAGATAATGTAAGGGAGCCAACTGGCCAAGAACAACTCAAACTACAGCAAAAGCACACGTGATCTTACCAAAAATCAAAACCTTGTCAACAGGAACGCAGTGCATGTTGCAAACAAAAATCACAAGTGCAAAAACACATCACACTGAAGTTTAATGTACCCCGATTTACCTGAAAATGGACACGTTTAGATCAATAGACTGGACTAAAAGAGTGGGACTGCCAACGGCTGACAGCTAGCCTGGGATGGATGCTGGTCGTTTGTCTGCACTCATGGCATCCTCACCACACTTGCAACACAAGCAATTGATGAATGCCAGAAAAAACTTCAGTAACACAATGCTCTTCGGTAACAAAATCTCCAAAACCCGAATTCCAAGCCCTCCAATTTCCTGTGCAAGCATCTGGCAGAACCAAACAAGTAGATTAGGGAATTAGCACAACGGGATTTTATCCAATGGACTTGTCAGATAATACAACAATTTAGGATCTTAAGTGAGGACACATTGGAGTCGCTTTCAACAAATAGAGCAGATTGCCCATTCACTTTTAACTGAATATTCTTCAAGTTCAAAGCTCGTTTAATCTCTTCAGAGTTGGGAGTTTTATACTGTTAAAAATTCGTGTAAGTATCCATCTCACTCACTGTGTTTCCCTCGTGTACTTATTATCGACAAGCAAACTAGAACAGAAGAAAAAAAAATGTGTACACAAACAGGCCGAGTTTCTTCCGGGCAATGAAGTAGACGCTGGATCAACTCTAGAAACTCTCAGATGCTTACTCGAACCTGACAGTCCGAGGTGTATTGGCCTGCACAAAGAAGCTGCAACATCACGCATAAATCGTATAGAAGTCGTAGGATGAGGTCATCGATGCGAAGCTCCTACCAGTAGTCCACTTTCAAAACTAGATGAAATACCACAACAAACAGAGAGCATGAAGTTACAGCCTACTTTAATAGAACATTGTCCGAATGAGCATCTACCATCCCATCATAGCATTCTTAAACACAAACATCAGCGACGCATGTGGAGGGCCCAGACAACCACCACATTGATGATCTACCGCGCTTCGCTAGTTTAAACACGTCGCTGATGTTCCAATATCTTCCTGTATGAAGTAGATTAAGAACTTAGATATCATTAGGCCCCAAATTCTACCTTCGAAATTAGAAGGCATCGCATACATAGCAAGAGTCCCCAAGCCGTGTAAGATCATCAAGCTGGATCTACCCCTTCATTATACCATTTATCAAACACAACAGACAGTGACTGAATGAATACCAAATGCCACAAGATTTTCCAAACATCAGTGACGGTAAGATAGATAGAGGGTTGGGACTAGAATACCACAACTTGACTCATGTTCTCACTGAGCACCCCTCTTTCTTTAGCTCGAGGACCACGTAGCACGATGATTCAAGCATCTATCTTCCAGCTTCTTGACCTATACCGTGGCCTGAGCTCTGACGCGAGCGCTTCTGGTCCACCATCCGGAAACTGGAAGGAAGACCACACAACAAGCGTCTCCAAGGGCTTAAACCACTAGAGTTATCCGTAAAGTCCCTTAATGAGGGACGAAACCGTGGTGTTGATCTTTTTTGAGAAAACTTTCTATCGAGAGCTAGTTTGATCAATGTTAGTTTGACAGTTGGAAGAAATCTTTGGACTTCCTCTTGTCATCCCAAAAACTTCGAGAGTACTTTAGTATATAAATTAAAATATGCCCACGGAAGCCGCCCTGCCGAATCCCGGATCGAAACATGCTTGGCGCACCCATTTTAATAGGACAATCGAAAGCTGATTTTCTACACCACTCTTTGATTGTGGAAATTTAAGCATCAAGGAAATGTGGGTGAATTTACGCATCGGCTCTTAAACTCACGTTTTAGCCAACTCAAAGGGAGTTCAATGCCAAGACTTTACGAATAGCTTCTACTGTTGGTACTAAGATATACTAACGTCCATCGTCTCCAAGTCTATCTCTCAAACATACCAGAAGACAGAAAGGTTTCCCCCAAGCAACGTACCTGTCTCAAGGACCACCCTCCTCGATTGGAACACCTCGTCTCCAGCCAACTTTGCAACTGTGAGCTCAAAAATGTCTTGGAAGATCTCGCTATGGCTTCTCCGTGAGGGCAACAGCAGTCTGTGATCATTCTGGCAGTCCGTTCTGATGATTCGACAAAATTACCGACATTGACCACAGAAGTTCGATGCGCTGTCTCGGCAGCTTCGATGGATCTTCTCCTGTGACGAAGTCTGCCACCTGCGGTATGCCCTGGCAACACACAGAGTTTTCAAAACCTAATCTATTAATTCAATTTTTGCGGGGTCGGGTTTTGTCATTGCTTGAACCCCCAAATTCCCAACAATCAATTGACAGAAAATTATATTTTATATAGGTCCCAAACCTTATTTTTAGAAATCAAATTACGTACACCTACCAGTTCACGTATGACCAAGGCTTTCATCAGCCCAATTAAGCATAATGAAGCCTAAACAAATGTAATTGAGCACATCATTCCTTGAGCATATCTGGATTAAATAATGATTAAGTGCATTTTATAATTTATTAGGCTTATTTAATTTGATAAGCATACTTTCTGATTTAATTGGGCTTAATTAGGTTTGATTAGGATTTTTCAGACTTAATTACACATAATCACACTTAATTAGTTTGAGTGTGTATGATAACTTTATGAAAGTAGAAGGTATCAACTAAAATTTTATTAAACCTAATTTTAGTTCCACTTTAGAACGACAAAGACCCTTTCAATGGTAAGTCACAAAATTATAACCTCAGTGCTAATGAGGGTGGTGAAATATCTTTGACTTCCAAGTCAATTACATGCTTGATTGTCGGTTTCACTTCAAAAATGAAATCCCAGTTAATTGCTTATTTACTCAATGGAAGTGAACATATATATTGGATTTTGGACCTTAGAGATGAAATGCACTCAATATTGGAATTGTGGAGAAGTGGCCTTCAAGAATGCAAGGGCAATGGTTTTTTGAAGTTGGGCGGGACGGGCAGAGGTTTCTGGGCGGGTCCAAAACATCCCGATTTCTTTGTGGGGCAGTTGCCCTTGCCTGAATATACCTCCCCCGAAAGGATCGTAGGGGGTAGGATATCGTCCTCCCATTAAATGATCATATAGTGCCCCCCCCCCCATTAATTTTGATTGTTGAACCTAGAATGGTTATTATATTTGGAGCACGTAGTCCAATATATTCAAACACATGTCTTTTGGCATCCATTCTTGACTTCACATCATACAACATACCACTAAAATATAGGTGTTTGAGTAAGATGAGGATTGAATTAGACATGCCTACCTTAGAGGGTCAAGGTACACTCGCAGAGTTGCACACGATACTTCCCTCTCTCCGGCTTTTAAAAGACCCTCTTTACCTCGGTAATAGTGTGAAGGCCCAACTCAAAGTCATGTATGGGGAGAACCGACCGTGAGTTATAGATGAACCGGTTGAAGTTGAAGACTCAAAAAAAATTGTCAAACATTTTAGAAGATGCCATCCGTATGGTCAAACCCACCACTAGAGATGTTGAGTTGGGATGGGTTTTTAAAGGCGATTTTGGTAGATTTTGTTACAGCTTGTAGGAGGTTATAGGCTTCTAGAATCTAGGATCATTGTCTATTCTCTTTTTATATTAAATGCTATGAAATCATCAACCTCTTTTCAAATTAGTTTGTGTGAATGTCAAGCATACTAACCTTTCAAGGTTAACAAGCTATTATTTCGAAATAGAAGGCCAACAAGCCAGCATTAAAATATGTATCAAAATTAAAAGAAAAACATGCCACTTAGAGGAGGCGGCCTCGTAGCCCATTGCATTGCCGCGTAATGAGAAGAACTAAGAACCCGATCCACCAAACCAACCTAGACAATGCCAAGCTTTCATTGTCTACCAGAATGTCACATTACAATCTAAATTTATGTTGTACGATTTCAAAATTTTGTATGTATGAGAGGTCCAAATCGGGCACCAAAAGCATTTAGGTGTCAAGTGAGCAAGCCTAGTTCAATTACTCATCTTAATGGGCATGTGTATATGTGTGCAGTTAGGTGTGGATCCAAGAACAAATACCAAAAACACATATTATGTTGAAAAATGGATTTAACAATGTGCTCAAAAACCACACTGTCATGAATTGGTCAATACAATTTCGGGATGAAAGGGGGGTATATGATCCGTTCATAAGAAATATAATCACATTGAAAATGAATAAGATATTCATGAGGTTTGAAATTTCATGCTAAATTCGAATACTTCATAGGCTGATGATACCATGATTTGTAAGTGGAAATATTGGGTGTTCTTGTATAATATTTTGTAGTTGCTACCTCGATATAGATAGAGATAGATAGAAACTCCAACCCCTTTCAAGCAAGGGGCCGGCGTGAATAAAGTGTCCGTTCGTAATGCCAATGACCCGATGCCCACTGGACAAGGGGACATTGGGACAAATACTACTCTCCACTTTCGAGGATGGACACTATAGTGACACACTATACAAGTTCCTAGCTAGCCACTAGTGCCTTGAAGATACCGGACATGGTATCCCCCCAAAGGGCTTTGAGGTACCCATACAACAAGGTCCAAGGACCCCCCCACCATAGTTGGGTGGACTAAGGTGGTGAGCACCACGCCGGCATGGGGAATAGAACCCACAACCTCCTCATTGGGGGCCATGAGCCCTAACCTACCTCAATATACATCCATGGGAAAATTATTTCTACAATGCTGATCAAATTTGAGAAGATCCATGATTTGCATCATAGAAGTTTTCTCCAAGCGGCCACAAGTGAAAGCAAGGTATCTTACTTTCAGATGATATTATTGTAGGGTCGCCGAACTCGCCATTGAAACTGCAGCAGGGAGCCGTTCGGAGGAGACCGAGAGCAGAGCAGGCGAAGAGCGGGAGAGAGAGAGAGACGAGCCACGTGGCGACAGGGGCGTGAAGGCCCGGCCAAGGAGAGGCTGCGAGCCCGGAAGGCGGTGAGCGAAAAGGGGGGCCGGCCACCTGTCCCTCTTATGGGACCCACCGACCTACCCAGACCATGAGTAATTAGGGTTACGGGCTACCAATTAGTGAGAGCCTTAGATTAGTAGGTTAGGACTACTCTTGAGCAAACCCGTTAGTGACCTCTTACACTAATGAGTTAGAAGATGCTCCAATAGGATAGTAAGGGCCCGGCCGCACCAGGGGGTGCGGGACCGGTTCCGGCAGCCGGGTAGGAGGGGCCATGTGGGTCCTTCTGGCGGTGGCTTGCCGGAGGCCACATAGGGCGGGTCCGTGGCGGAGACCCGCAAACTTCATCCACATTTTTTCTGTCGCGGAGACCCACAGAGTCCATCCAGATTTTTGCGGGCCCTCGCAACCTTCTGACGGCACTGCGGCCTTGCACGCTGCAACTGCTCCCAGCTCGCGTGCGTTGCTCCCACGCTTGTCTGAAAACGGAGGAGCATCTGTTGGAGATGGAGGGAGAGAGCGCGATCAACGGCGAGCTGCGCGGGTTGCATTTCGGGTGACCACCACATTCCTCTGTCACCGTCGGTGTTTTCATGCAGCAGCAAGGTCTCGTACGTTTTGTATTTTTTCAGTATGCCATGCCGACCGTGCGTGCATGGGGGCATGTGTTTCTGGATCCATGCCTGTGCGCTTGAATTCCCTCCCCAGTTTGTTGTTGTCTTCCTGGGTTTGGCCTGTCGATTTTCCTTGTGCGAGCTGCCACCATGATCCAGGCGATTGCTTGCATGCGTTCCCCTGCTACGGAAAATGTTGATGTCACACTGGTTTTCTCCAGGCGTCCATTCCCTGGCCTGTGTGACTGGAATGGGAGAAATATTGTGGTTTTTGGCCTGTACACATTCATCCGGCCCCACGGCGACTGTCGAAGCCCTTGGTCGTTGTATTTAGGGTTCATGCTCCGGGCTGCACCCCGTCGCTCTCTGCAATCCCGGCGCGGGTGTGACAATGTTGTATTTGTGTGCTGAGCATTCCCGCCACATGCCCGACTGCCCTGCACAGACCTCCGCATTGTTTGTCTGCATGGGAGTGCACCGCAGTGTTGATTATCATCGCTTCCGATATGCATGTTGCCGCGGCAGTGTGGTTAGGGGGTTATTCATCCCTTGCTCCTACTTGTTTTTCGCGTGTCTCTGCATGTTTTTTGTGTTGGCATTTAAGGTGCTTGACTCTACGCTTGTGTGCTGTGTTTTTGTTTCTGCAATCCCTTTTTAGGGTGGAGGATTACTGGGAGGGCTACAAGCTCTTCTACTACTTGTACTATTCGCATTCAGTCGCACATGAGGACGAGTTCCGTCGGTGCAAATTGGGTGCGTGCTTTTATTTCCCTTCTGGTTTTCTCTCCCCTTCCTATAGTTTCCTTGTGTTGATGGCTTCTATGCGTGGATGTTATGTGCGTGTGTTTGAGGTTTCCCCATTGTGTCTCTTTCTTCAGGGCAGTTTGTGTGGCGCCGGCATGCTGTACCCAGCAATCCTTCCCCCTGTGCACTCCGCGCCACTTGCATGCAGCTTCTTCCCCTTGTCGAAATGTATTGCAAGTGGGAGCTGGAGGAAGACTGCAGCGATCTGCGTGCGCTCATGCGTCGCTTCGACTCGGAAGCCGTATTGGAGACGCATGAATTGGGCCGCTCTCTGTTGCTAATGTTGCGCGACGATGACATTGGTCTTCAAGATTTGCCCCCCCCCCTGCATTTCGCTGCTGCAGTGAATCCTTTCGACGCCATTAGGAGTAGACTTGACGCAGTGGACAACGCGATCCAAAGTCTGCGTCCACAGGTGCACCTAGTTCTAGTTTGTGGTAGGCAATTTTTTTGCTATTGGGTGGTTATTGTGTCACTGACCACTGCATTGAACGCGGTTCGGTATGTATTTGTGCAACAACCCTGTCAATGGAATATTTTGTTGTTCTGTATTCTTTCCCATGTACATGGACACAACATTGCTGCGCCATCGTCATTTCGTCCTCTGCAATTTGGGATTTATGGGGTGTCATTTACAGCGACTGTCAGTGGTCCGTGTCCTGGAGCAGCCTTGTTTTGCGTTTGCAGGCGCTTGGGTGTCGATTCCGACACCCAATGCCGATGCATTTGGTGTTGGCATTTCGCCTTTTATTCATTTCCTATCCGGTTGTGCAAAGCTTTGCGTCTGTCTGCGACAGAACATGTTCTGTTTGGACATATCTCTCTTCGTGGCTGCAATTGGGTGGATAGCCCACCTGGACCGATTGCCCCTCCCCAATTGCGAGCTTGGGAATACACTGGGATTGCAGGGGCATTCCCTCCCACTATTGGATTGGTTTCGTGGCCTACCATTCATATTATTATGGTTTTACGTGGTTGTGGTGTTCCGAGCTTAGAGTTGTCCACTGTGCATACAATAAGAACATCGTAGGCCCTTGACATTCACTCTGGGAGCCACGAAACCTCTCACTCGACATAGTCGCCATTCCTTCTGCAGACACATTCCCTCTGTACCTGGACTCCAGACAACATCACAACACAAAAATCCGCATGCACACATGTTTCAAGAAGGACTCACATTGCTGCATGGAATACAATTTTGATATTATGCGCTAGCTATGAGGGGCAGATAGCATGTGCTGAATTTCTGTTTGCCATCTACCTCCACAATCGCTGCTGGTACTCTATGTTTCGGGAATGCTGGCCGCAATCACATATCAGTGGTCTAGGCCTCCACTGCCGCTAGTCACAGATTGCTGCGCACGTTGCAAGATTACACATTGACGGGTACTCTTGCACTCATTTTTTTTCCTTGAAGGTCCAACGTCCATGCGAGGGGGAGGCTGCTCAATCCGGCGGCGGTCTTGATGGTCCCTCCCCGTGCTCTCCGGTTCTCCACCTGCTCCCCTCTACCCTCGGCGTGCCCCCTCGCACGCCACCTCCAGCATGTCCCCTCCTTTCAGCGTCGACCATTGGAGGCGCTAGTTCGGAGCTCCCTGCCGCCGTTCCCAGTCCGTGCATAGCGGGCGGGTCCACTTGGGGGCCACCCACAAGCATACCCCTACACATTCCAGGCCGCACAAGATCAATCGGCGCAACGAGTATTGCCTCCGTCGTTCCCATAATTGTGTCGTGCATTGACATGGCAGTGGCCATGATGCACATGCACAATGCGTCAATGGAATCAGAGGCAACAAAACTTGCACACAGAAAAAAAAAACAAAGCGAGTTGTTGAATGCGACAGTGGCTGGTCCACCACAAACGTATTTTCAGAACATGGCATTGACGAGGACGAGCTGCAACACCCACATGCAAATCAGCTGCTTGGCCTCCTTGCTTGGCACATTCAAGACATGGATGCAAAGTGGTACGTGAAACCACGGTCCACATGTTGGTTCGAGGAATATTTGTTCAATATCTACACCCCGGACATGTTTTACGACATTTTACGAATGCGGAGGGGTACATTCGACAGACTAGTTCGCGACCTCTGTCCATTCATACAGGGACAACACACACATTGGAGACAACCCATTGGAGTAGAGAAGAAGGTGGTTGTTACACTATTCAAACTTATGCATGGTGTGTCAATACCCCTGGTCGCTGACAAGGCCGCTCTAGGGAAAGCCACCGTGCACGGTATCCTCCGGCAAGTGTGCACGGCGATCAGCAACAACTTTGGGCACCTCATTGCCTGGCCGGCCGGGCGGAGGTTGGCAAGGGTCACCACCGCCTTCCAAGCCAAACAATGGCTGCCAAACTGCATTGGTGCAATCGATGGCACACACGTATATATTACGGCCCCACCAAACAGCATAGCGGCGGCCGATCACCGTAACCGGTACAAATCGTTTTCAATTTTGCTTCAAGGTGTTGTGGATAGCAAGTGCTATTTCACATCCGTCAACACCGGGCCACCAGGCTCCCTACACGACAGTGCACACTTCAAGTCCACGGAGCTGTATCGGAAGGTGGAGGAGGGAGTTATGGGAGGCTTTCACGACGACCCCATGGCGTTGCCGGCAGCACTCCCATTTCCCCCCTACATAGTGGCGGACCGTGGGTACCCTCTCTTGAGTTGGTGCATAACACCATACAAGATGGGACCCATGGGCTCGCCACTCACGAATGAGAAGATCTGGTTTAACCGGAAGCACTCTTCGACTCGCATGAGCATCGAGCGTGGATTTGGAATACTAAAAGCAAGGTTCAAAGAGATCGGAGGAAAATCATCTTTAAAACTAGATTTCATGCCAACAGTTGTACACACTTGTTGTGTGTTGCACAACATTTTGCTTTCAAGCAAAGACCGCACTTTGGATCAAATACTTGAAGATTGCAATCTGCCACCAATGGACGTGGACGAAATGCCTGAACGGGATGATACGGACATATTCCGACCCCCAAGGCCAATGGGCCTTTTGAGCGACGAACGAGCGTTGTTGGAGGGGAAGATGGCAAGAGAGGATCTTCTAGACTACCTAGTGCGTTTGCAGAACTCTGACTACATAGCTAGACATCCTCGCAGATTATGACGCACAACACAACCCAAAATTGTGGAGTTGAAGGTTGCACATAGAACCTCGTTAGAGCATCCATGGAAGATGCTAGCATGAGTAGCGCGCTGGTCATGTTCCCCAAATTCCGTGTCCTCTCCACCTCCAACTCGTACATTTTTTTGTCCATGTGAAAAGCCTCAACCTCTTTTTGTGCAATTCGGGCCTCCCGTGCCCTGTCCAATGCCATTACTTCGCACCTCCAAGAGCGCTTGTCATTCTCTTGTGTTTCCACTCTTGCTAGGTACTCGCAATTGAATTCCTTCACAAAGTCAACCAGGTTCTCCGTGCCCATTGCTTTGCGTTTCCTTCCTGTTGATCCGGGCATGTCGTCGCCCGGCGTGCCCGACATGGGGGAGACGGGGGTGGTCGTCGCACTTGTGGCAGGGCTGCCTGCTCCAACGAAAGCAGCTGCACGCGGGGAGGAAGGGGAACGTCCAAATTGCTTTGATGGAGGCGAGGACAGCCGGTCCGAGTCCACCACGTCTGTGCCACGAGCAAAAATCTGCCGTTTACCAACAAAGGCTTCCATTTCGTTGTACATGCACTCGCTAAACTCAAGCGGCAATTTCCTAGTTTTGCACAACTCCCTCTTCCCCTCTCTATTCATCCCCCACCAATTTGCCGAACCTGTGCCCTCAATGTAATCCTTCAGCTTCTTGTAGTCCTTGATCAAGCCATCCCACTTGTTTGTGAGCTGATCGGCATCCCTCACCCGGAATCCCACAACGGCCAAGCACCCCGCCAACACCAATTTCCATGCGGTTGTCCCATACACGAACTTTGCGAGGGAGGGTTGGCTGCAATTATGCCTCCCATCCCACTCAATGCGTTTTTGTCCTATGAGTACTAGCATTTCCTGCTCCGTCCAGTTGGGCCCGCGCAATTTGTGGGGAAGTGCGCTCTGTGACTGTGAAGGTCCCGACGACGAACGAGTGCTACATGTTCTGCCCCTGGAGCGCGCAACTCCTCTTGTGGCTGCAGCCACGGTGCTCATCGGAGGTTGGCCATCCGAAAACCCTGCACCGTAGTCGCAATTGTTGCCAGCATGCACCTGCGCGGAGGGACAATGGCCGGTGTCCCCCAAGTCCACGATGTCCTCCATCGCCTGACGCTGCAATGTTCGCAGCGCAGTTGCAGACTATGAGGTTCGAAATGCAGTGACAGTCAAGGCGCACTGAGGGGAGGGGTAGCAATCATCATGTGCACATGCTGGAAGGCAATAGGATGGACCGAACACGCACGCGAACCGGTCGAACCAGCTTGACGACGTATAGCCAGGAACCTGCACAGGGACGGAGGTCAGGTGTAACACACAGTGCAACAAAACCCCATGACCTCTAAAAAACCAATGCAGAACTCCCCGACACACAACACACAGGAATCCAACCAAAAACCCGTGGCGCCATGTCCCAAGGGGACAAGAAGAGGAAAAATGCTCGAAACTGCGACAACCGATGAAAATGAAAGCAACATTCAAGGCTGGAGCATGGAATGCGCAGACGGGTTGGAAAATCCTGGTGGCGTGCAGTGGGTGCACCCCCAGCTGCGGCATGGCCAAAAAGAAAATGCCAGGATCCACGGCGAATTGCAACACCCCAAACTTGCACCCACTGTGACGCACATGGAGATTGAACATGACTTCCAGGTGGCGCTACAAACTTTGGACAGTTGCCCACGGTAACCGCTGGGATACCCCTGAACGTGCGATGAAAATGCCAAGGGCCACAACCATGGAAAGCTTCAACGACATTGCAAAAGACAAGCGAAGCAAAAATGAAGCAGTTAAACGGAACAAAAATCACGAACAGCGCAAAACATTCGGAACAAGGCATTCGCCAACATGCACAGACATGGGCAGCAGAGGACGACGACATTTCGGCAGACAGTCGCGACGGAAGGCAGACGCAGAGGCATGGCGCTGACGAGGTGTCATGCCCATCACAGGCAATTGGGTGGGGGTCATGTATTGGATCAGAAATCAACAACAAAACACATGTCCGTGATGTGACACCCATGCTCACAGCAAGTCAATGTTGCGGCAAGGACGTTGCTCCATGTCTCCATGCGAGCTTGCGCGCACAGGGCAGAGAGGCGGGTCAGGCATTCCAATGCAAGGCCGCCCATGCGGGCAGCTAAAAAGCGGCATACTCGGCATCAGCACACAGAACAGACATGGTGGATTCCAAATTGGAAGTTGTTGCACAATGTGCCACACAAAGCAGGAAACCACAACACCAATCCAGGAAGAAGCGAAATCAAAACAGAACATGAGGGCCATGGGCACATGAGTATGAAGAAACATGGATGTGGGCGACCACACGCACTGTCAATATTGAGGACAGTGGACCACAACAGCCGAAAGCACCGTGGCTGTGTCGAGCATTGAACGTTGTGACTGCAGGCAACCAAGGTTCGAAGTCCCAGAATTCACAGGCACATACGTGCAGCAAAATACAAGTGCGCAGAACAGGCAAAACCAACAGTGACATATGGGGCTCCAATGCAGGAAGGCGCCCCGACGAACACGAACATGGATACATGGATCCCACATGTCCAGGCGGCAGAGGTCCAGGACGCCAAATGGCGGGAAAAACCACACACATATGTGGAGCACCGACACTTGACCCAAAGATACGCGGAGGACGTTGGGACACGAACAACATCAATGTAACACAGTGGCCCCCGCAACATCAACCACAGATGCTGGGCACGCAACACAGCGGGGAGCACCCGCACCGGCAGAGACGCGGAGCCCAGAGCTTGGTAGCCCACGTGCGGGAAGAGCTATGCTGACATGGCGATGTTCGCAAGGTGAGAAAACGGAGGAATCAACAGGAGGCAATGCCGGGAGTTGGTGGCGAAGTGGGCGACCCGCGTGCCCCCAAAACCCTACACCCCAGATAATTGGCGAAACCCAACCCAACTATTCACGGGGAGCAAACTCAACAATCCCCTGCGCGGCACGACCACATCGAGCACCGTGCACAGCAGCCGGGACGACGGGAGAGGACGCGGGCGGAAACCCAGTGCGACAAGTTGGAGTGGACCACGAACACAATCCCATACTGGAAACCCTAAACACAACACAGACAGGAGGGCATGCTTCTATCAAAGGAGGCGAACATGGAGCCAACGGCGCCGGTGCTGCACGACCACATGCAGAAGGCATACAAGAACAACCACATCCCACTCACCAGGTTGATGTGCTATGCGGATTTTGGATCCCAAAGTTCCAGAACCCTGCACGCTAGTTCTCCTATTTGGACGCACAATGTCCAACACGAACTCGGAGGTATCCGGGCGCAGCGTGCTACATGCATTGACACCCACCAGGAAGGCCGCAAAAAACCGAGCCACGATCGGCAGACGTTGCGGGCACAATTTTCGTCTCCTCTTCGGCAAAAGCTCCCGCGCGAACCAACCTCCGCAAACAACCGCGAACCCTGCACAACGTGCCCTCCAACAGAAGGGCCCGTCAACTGCGACGGAGTATTTTTGGACAGACTCTATCCGCCACCTCACACCTTCATCCGAGGCCTCCCTTAACGTTGCTTGCGTGCAACGGTTGGGTTGCCTCCAATTTTGTGTGGTTCGCTCCGTTTTCCGGGAGGCACACGACACGACGCAGCTCTGACACACCTACACTTGGTCCGGTATGGACCCGCCAGATGCGGTCCCCGGTTGTGCCTAAGGCCCGGTTACGGGACCCATTCCGCCCTGGATCCCCTTGGTGCGGCCGGGCCCTAAGTAGACATAGTAAGGATGGAAGAAGGGATGAACCCTTAGATGATAGATGGAAGGACACAAGGATGACGAATTTTGGATGGGCTTAACTACCGGCAATGAATAATGAGCCTATTTTGGGATGAATGGAAGAAAGGGGATGACAACTACCAATGGCACATCTAGGCGGTTGAAACATGCCCATATGTACCTCATTAGTAGAGCTAATTTAAGCACGTGATAGTCTATTAATAGATAGGACAGGGCTGAATTTAGACTGTATGAACCTTCAGGGCTAAAATTAGTAAATACAGACATTTAAAGACCTAACCGCCACATCTTAGATTACCCTAAATTCGAAGCCTATGTAAAGGGGCCACATATGGCACCTAATTCACCTCATTCAATGCAAGCAACTCGAGGTGGTGGACTAGAAGACCGGTGGCCTACGAACTTTAAAGGATTGAAATATATCCTCGCGCTTGAAGTTTAAAGGATTGAAATATATCCTCGGAGGCGTTCGAACTTAAAGGATCGAAATATTATCCTCGGAGGCGTTCGAACTTAAAGGATCGAAATATTATCCTCGGACTTGAAGAAGACTGGAGGCCTTGGATACTGGGGGCCGGTGAGACTGGAGGCCCATGAGTGACTGGAGGCCCTTGAGACTGGAGGCCGCGAGTTTAGAAAACATTAAGGATCGAAAGATCCTTGGCATTCGAGATTCAAAGAATTGAAAGATCCTTGCGCTCGAAGACTTGGAAGGATTCGGAAAGTCCTCAAAAACTTGGGGAATGTGCAAATAGGAGAATTTGAAGGTGTTCGGCCGTAAAACAACACCCAAGCCTAGTTTTGTTTGGAGAAGTTTGAAAACCGAAGGCGGGTTAAAATAGCAAAAAGAGAAGGACCTCTTGGAGAAATTACATTTTGAACTTGGAGGACACATTTTCGGAATCGGAGCAATTTCATCTAAAGTTAGTTTGGAATCGGAGAATCATGGGTTAAAGAGTACAAGGTACTTTACTCGGTGGAGATATCGGTTTCACCATCAAGAGGAGGACCGAAAGGAGATGGCCGTCGATTAGGCCACATCAAACTACAATCCAAGATGTCATCTCTAAACACATCTTGTCATTCAAATGAACTTGAAATGATTACGTAGGAATTCCTAAAGATCTCCAAAGAAACTCTAAAATGATGATTTAGGAATTACAAAGGAAAAGAACTTGAGTAACCATAGGGCAAGCATTTGGAATGAAAGATTTCATGCATATAAATGTGACTCTAGAAATGGAGTATAGAAAGGAAATCTTATGAATATACTTTAGTGAGGGAGTATGTTTTGACCTTCAAAGGAATTGTAAACTTATCATAAACACACATTCTTAATGGATTAAGAATCTTTTACGATCATTCAAACCATGAAAGATATTGTATGTATGAACGATGTTCTCCCTAAAACACTTAACCTTGACATTAGGGTTTCGGGGAACATAAACTTAAAGACTTGGACACTTTATCCTTAGAGATTTATAAAAGGTTCTTGATTAGAAAAGGGATTATGTTACTAGATCCATATAAGATGCAAAATCTAATAAAGGTTTAGGAACACCTAACCTTGACATTAGATTTCGGGGAACATAAACTTGAAAACTTAGGTCAATTTGTCCTTGAGGATTCAAAAGAGCATTAGGATTATGTATCACAAAATTAAGATTAATTGAGTGCAAACACCTTCACCAAAAATGGAAAACCTAATGAAGGTCTAATTTTGGTGGGAGTAACTTCCATGTAAACCGGTTAGCAGCGGGTTACACCGTCTAAGTTTGCTGAGGGTTTGAAGGTGACCTCGACATTTATAGACTAATCTCTTTCTTATGAATTGTTACAATAGTCTAAAATTGGAATACATACTTATGAAAAAAAGTTAATTTCCAAAATTTGGAGTTCATAAGCAAGCAATACTAGGACATTCGCATGAGCACAAACCTATATCCATAGACATTCATGCCTATATGCAAAGAGCTTGCTTTTAATACAAAATATAGCATAATGGCAATAATCCATAATCGAGCTTTAATCTAGTAACCAATACTTTGATGACTTGAACATTGGCAAAGAATAAAATCCTTATACTCCATGACTCAATATTCCATACCCCATAAAATATCCACATTAAACTAACCATGTCAAACTTACAACGTGTTGTATTATCATATGTCGTTGTTCTAAGAAATTCTAAGAAATTTGAAGTAATTTATTTTACACTAAACTGATGCATTTGATCATGACAAAAATGTGAAAATCATTTAAAATTTATACATGACATATCATTTTACATGGACAATGTCCAAAATAATGTGTTAACTTGGTTGATACTAAAACATTTTAATCCTTGCTAATGGTAGGGGTTATTTGACCTACATGAAGTAATAATTAACCCCCATCATCTAATAGAATTGAGCCCAACTTGAACTAAAAAGTTATGAGTTTCTTAATTGAGGTTTGAAAAGTTTGAATAGATAAGTCTTTTTAGTCTTGGAGAGGGAGAAGTGGTAATCAAATGGTATAAGTCAGTGCCGTCTTGTATTGACAAAGATGAACGAGACACACATATTTGGACGGGGCCATAGCTCATGCCAAATCACATGGGCCTTGCTTTGCCAAGCCATGACCTCATCATATTCCCATTTTTTTTGAGCCCGACGGACTCTTAAAAAAAATGCCCTTGCATTATTGAAGACCGCTTGTCAACAAAACTCGTATTGAATGCACTTCACCTTCATGGTCCATAATACAATATATGTGTTCACTTTGCCCTAATTAAAACACACTTTCATTTCTAAATTGAAACCATCAATAAAGCATGTTATAAACTTGGAAGTCTAAAATATTACAAAACATTTATTAGCATTGAGCACCTTCTAATTTATGTGCCTTACCATTTGAAAGGGTCTTTCTTGTTCTTAAATGAAACTTACATTAGTGTGCTTTTAGTTTGTTCATTTTATAATATTTTAGTTAATTCCTTGTACTTACACAAGTATTCATACACATTCAAACTAATTAAGTATGATTGAAATTAAGTTAAGTGTATTGAGCCTAACGGAATGTAAATGAGCCTAATTAAGTCAGGCCCATGCAGTTGGGCATGATCTCTAGCCCCAACCCACATATTTTGTGTTATTTTTGGATGAAGCATATTTTGCTAGAAAAATAGACTACGGTGAAAATAAGTTGATTCAATCAAATATAATGGTTTGTGATTTGTGCACTAAATTCTAGAGATGGAGTAGAGGAAATGACGAGGAATGCAAGTGAATTGTACTTTTATTCCCTTTAAATATTTGATTACATTTTCGCAAAGAGGCAAGTAAGTCAAAACCTCCTACTTGTATAGTAGGGTCTCCCTAATTTGAGCATCCAAAGATCCTTCTGTACATACGAATGCACACAAAACAATTCACTCAAAGACCCAAAAATGATCCCAAGTGATGTAAAATAAGACCCATCCGACCAATGACTGCATCCGCCTTATCATTGCATTCTTTTCGGGCCAATCACTTTTAAAATTAACCATTTTGGACCCACACAAGAATCAGTCTACTCCTAGTCTAGTGCACTAGTAGTGGTCATTCATTGTTTTCCATTTTTCTACTTAATATTGTGTAGGACATTGAGAGGTTTTCACGAGTTGGGCAAGAGTTAACGCTCCTTTTCTTCGGGAATAGAAATTGAAGGACAAATTTCTATGAGTATTGGTTTGGGTGTAGCCACTTGCATAGAACGTGATAGAACACCGAATGGCATGTTCACTTTGATTCCAAGACATCCACGAGCACACCACACGGGTAGATCACTCCATTGTCAAGTTGAACACCACGTGCGACCAAAAAAAATCTTCTTTTGGTAAGTTGCACCACCAAAATGGGTCAAAATTTTATCAAATTTTTTTCATGAGTAGATATACACAATACCTATGAAATAGTTTAAAATGGTAACTAAATTTGATGATTTGTTTTTTTCATAAAACATACCATTTCTAACTAGAATGACACATAATTGAACTAAAACAATTACTTAAAAAAACAAAGATGACTAAATTTTTTTTAAATGTATACAAAAGATACTATCAATGGTTATGTATATGTAGAAAAAATATCATAAAATTTAAAATTATATATGGCATGTAATATAGGGGTAGCAAACTTTGTCCGCACGTGGTGTCAACTTGACAATGAAGTGACCTCCCCGTGGCACACCATATATAATTGATCCTCGTGCTCATGCAGACACCTTTTACAAAGCTATGTCCGTACGCCGGACTTGGGGTTTTGAAGGTGCACTCATGTTCAAGGTACATGCATTGAAACTAGATAGACACAAAGCTCGTTGGGAATGAGAGTGATTTGTTGCTTAATTGATTGAATTAAATTAAATTTAGTTTGTTTTAGGATGACATGGCATTTGTTGATTTCTATCAAGACAGAGACCTCGCAGCATCCCCATAGAAGGATTCCAAGGTACATAGGATTGGCACTTCTACTAGTTATAGTATACTTGAGTGTACTAGAAAAAAAATAGTATTGGGACTTTATTCATGAGCATGGGTCCTAACATTACTAATAAATAAAATAATATAAAAAATAACGCCCGTAATCTAACATTACTAAAGCAATGTGCAATGTTCGTTCATGTGGGCTTTGAGAATGGAACCATGGAATGTTCCACTTAGGGCCACTTTATACTTGGGGGCTGGACGGAGGGCCGGCATGAACTCTCATAATTTGGACCAATAAGATCGTCCGGTTTCATCAAATCCGATCCGAGAGCTTTGTACTAGAAGCCGGTCCGAATACTCGCCCATTCCATGTGGCGTCCTCGGTGGCACAGTTTTGGCACGAAACCATCAGGCCGGGTTGAAGAAATAGGGATGAGCTTTTCCTCGACCCGAACCCTCAACATGGGCTGGATTGGGCTCATCCGTTGGATTGGGCTCATTCCTACCGTCAATCTTTAGAAGGTAAATTCTTCTCCCCTCTTCTCCAGCTTCCTCTCCTCACCCCTCCACTACTCCTCTCCCCTGGTCAATGATCGGGGAAAAACAACAATTAGGTACAGAGGAACCGGTTGAAGTTCAAGACTGCAGGAAAATTACCGATCATTTTAGAGGAAAACTGGAGGATGTCACCATGATGTAACGGGTGTAATGGATGTCATGGAATTTTTTTTGTAATTTCAACGACTTATTTGGAGAGATCTCCTGCTTTGATCGATTGATTGTTAATAGGGGTTTGGAGGTTGAATATTATCACATTACTAGTAGATTACGCGATGGAAGGGTTTTAATTACACACAAGCTTGTATGAAACCCTTATCAACCATAAAAATTCAGCTAATAAATTCATCGTGTATAGAGCTATTTTAATTTTGCAACTCATGAAAAGGAGCGCGAGGGTGTTACAAGGTGTTGAATTCTTTGCGCATTGGATGTTCATATAATTTGGATCTGTTTGGTTGAGGAAATGAATTTTGGTAGTGATGAAACAAATGATTTGATTATGGACGTCACTTTCATTCATCTAGGGGAATTACAATAAATTACTAGAGTTTGGTTGCATGTATTTTGGTTGAATGTGAGGAATTATGTATTTGACTCTCATATACCTTGGAAAATTAAAGAAGAAAGAATATAATGCAATGTGCAAACACGATGCTATAAGTGGTGAGCTTGCAACCACTTCTAGAATGGATGGAACCCTTCAACATATTTTTTTAACACTTTAACCCGGTGGCTAAAATTTTGGCACTAGAGGAGGAGTTGGCTATCTGATTGTTGGGGTCGAGGAAGCAAAAGTCTCTTAAGAGGAAATCATGCCAAAACGTTGACATAAGGATCAACGGATCCGATTGGAAGGTTGAGGAAATAGTAAGGGCCACTTCACACACGAGCCAAGAGTTGTGACCATAAAATTGTGAGAGCCCAAAAGGAAGTCTCCAAAGGTCATCCCAACACACCTCCAAAATCATGTAGTGTGGTCACAGATCCTCAAGTGCAATGTGAAGTCATATGTGACCGGGCCCTCAACCAAATGCTATTTCAACGAATTTCTATTCATGTGGGACCTCACACATGATAAAATAGAATAAAGCAACAGTTGTGAGCGTTCGGAGTGCTATAATCTCCTGGTGTTGTGTTAGGCCTACCTCCAAGAGGTGGGTTTTGAAAATTGTCCAAGTGACCATGAAACATGATCCATACGATGTCATGGAAGAATCCATGTTGACTTTACATCCATCTTCCATTCACATACTCCGTTGGTCCCTCAAGCACAGTGTGAAGCAAACTTGGACCGGCTCCGCCTTTTCTACCAATGAGAGTGCTTGAAGTGTAATGGTCACGGGCTCTCAGTTTCGTCTGTGACGTGGCCCTTAAGTCTAGTGAAGTTGCTTGTTGAATGCAAGTCTTTCCAAATCATAGCACAACATTTGGTGAGCAGGAATACATGGCAATGCGAACACTAATGGTATGTTTTGCAATTGCACTACAATAAAATAAAGAAACATGTAGGATTACTACTCGTGGCCATGAGTAGGGCCTACTTCCATATGTGCAAATGAACAACAACAAGAGGAGGGCTACAAAGTTGCCTGACAAATTTGGTCTGGAATTTATTGCAAAATATGAAAGAAATATGGTTGATTGCAAAATAGCAATCAACTCCAAAAGAAAAATAAAGAAAAAATATTATGGACTTATCAAGTCTTGTTGGCTACAAGATCTAATGGTCCAAAAATGTTTGAAATTTTGGATTTTTGGATTATTTTCTTGGGGTTAGTAGTTGACTGCTCAAAATTGACTGCTATAGTTGACAAAGAGTAGTTGACTTTTAGGGGAAAAACCCCAAAAAAATTTCAAAAATTTCAAAAGATTCATGAACAATTAGATCTTGCATCTAACAAGATTTAATGGTCTACATTTTTTGGATGTTTTTGTAATTTTTGAAGTTTTTTTTAGAAATCAATTGCTAGTTGTAGCTGACTAATTGATCAAAAAGTCATATTTTTACAAAATTGGTGTAGTAAAAAAATTACCACGTCAATGAGCGTCACGTCATGTGCACATTCATGCATCGTACACGGTCGGTCACGAGGGAGAAGTTTCACATGAACGCAAACAATCAATCAATGGCACCCCCAATTATGACCGGGTGTTTGAGAAGAACACACTACAACTAAAAGAAGGCCAGTTGGAGATTAAGAAGCATATTTTTGAGTTGTAGAGATTGAGGCATGGGACTGGTATTGGCAGCGGTATATATTATGAGGATGGCTTGGTGATTTAGGAGTAAAAATCAAGGCTAGAAGAATGCATGTTAGAGACAAATGAACAAATTTTTGAGTTGGAGAAATTGATGCATGGGACAAGTATTGGCAACATTATAGTCATGCATAACTTAGTACTTGCTAAGGTCCAACATGTAATAAAATGCCTCATTCACATGCAATTTATTCAAAAACTTTTAGTTAATGTGTGTGGTAGGGATTTCATATCCATGTCCCATCATGTCACATCACGTCACGTCTTGTGATAGCGACATGATGCCGGACCAAAAAATGTCACGTCAACCGGGGGCTAATATGGTAGTTTAATTATTCAGGGGTCACTTGACATGATCAACTCCATGTTCAAAAGTATGGTTAACTACTACTTTGCAGTTAAAATGGGAGTTTGACTGTTAATTTTTGTTAATGTTTGAAAATTACAAAAATTATGGATTCTTGGATCTTGTTGGCTACAAGATTTAACAATCTAAAATGTTTTATGAAATCTTTGAAATTTTTATTTTTCTAGGTTAGTAGTCGATTGCTCTAGGTCAACTATTCAAAATTGACTCTTGTAATTGACTCAAGAAAAGTAAACAAATTATAAAAAAAACCCCAAAAGATGGATGGTTAGATCTTGCATCTAACAAGATCTAATGGTCCATTTTTTCTTGTTTTTTGGATTTTTTTTAAATTATTTTAGAAGTTGACTGCTAATTGTAGTCGACTAGAGAAATCAACCAAAATAATAAAATTTTAAAACAAACTACCGCATCAACGGGTGTCACATCTTGGCAACGTGAAGTAATGATATCAAATCATTTGTGATGTGATATGATGGCCAAGGGCCATGTCACATCTGTTTGCAAATCCTTGGTGTGTGGCGTGTTGTTACGCATCCAATTACACATTTAGTTTTGGTTAATTGGATTGCATTGAGAATTATCTCATCTGGTTAGCAATTGCAGGTCACACATATGGTCATTGAAGGTTTAGAATTGAAGTTGAGATGCAAAAATTTACATGTCTAGGTCAAAGTGAAGATTCTCTTTCTTTGTATTGCGTTCACTTTGATGCTAGAGTGGTGTCTTTTGTGTGCACATAGTCTAATCTCATTGTAAAATAAAATAAAATATGATGTCCATTCTTAACTACAAGCCATGCAACCATATGCCACTCCAATATAGGTATTTGAAGTGTAAGAGCTAAGAATTTAGGTTGGGTGGTCTTAATCACTATAAGAGTGTTACAATGGCCTTTCACTACCAGGATGTAGTGTTGTTGGGGGGAGATGTTGGTTTCTTGCCATTGACGTAAATGTCTTTTGTGTATAGTTTCTTCTTTTGGTGGTATGTTTGTTGTCGGTATGTACAATATATAATCATAGGGAGGTCACTCCATTGTAAAGTTGAACAACCACGTGCAAACACTTTACATTTAAAAAATTATACTTTTTACATAAAGCATCACCAACATGGATCAAAATTTTATCAAATTTTTTTTCATGAGTAGATATACACGGTCCCTATTACATAGTAAAAAGTGGAAACTAAATTTGATGATTTGTTTTTTTGTTTAAACATACCTTTTCTAACTAGAATGATGCAAAATTGAACTTCAAAAATAACTACAAAAATGAAGATGACTAAAAATTTCAAAAAATATATAAAAAATATACTATCAATGGTTATGTATATGTAGAAAAAAATATCATAAAATTTAAAATTATCTATGGCATGTAATATAGGGGTAGCAAACTTTGTTTGCACATGGTGTCAACTTGATAATGGAGTGACCTCCCCGTGTATACGATCCGGTCTTTGTGTTGATTCTTTCTCCTTGCCACTGTCATTCGTCTAGTATTCTAAGTAATCAAATAGAAACCGGTGGACTAAGGGCCAATTCACACACAAGACTGAGAGCATGTGACCATTACACTTTAAGCACTCTCATTGGTGGGAAAGGCAGAGCCGGTCCAAGTTCGCTTCACACTACGCTTGAGGGACCAAAAAATCATGTGAATGCAAGATGCATGTAAAGTCTACATGGATTCCTACCTGGCATCGAATGGAGCATGTTTCATGGTCGCTTAGACTATTCTCCAAAACCACCTCTTGGAGGTAGGTCTAACACAAAACCAGGAGACCATGGCACTCCGAACGCTCACAACCATTGGTTTATTCTATTTAATCATGTGTGACGACCCACATGAATAGAAATTCATCGAAATGACATTTGGTTGAGGACCTGGTCACATATGGCTTCACACTACACTTGAGGATCCGTGACCACTCTACGTGCATTTGAAGATGTGTTGGGACGGCCTTTGGACACTTTCCTTTGGGCTCTCACAATTTCATGGTCACGGCTCTTGGCTCGTGTGTGAAGTGGCCCTAATGAACTATTGAATACGGAGGCCAAGAGATGCTTGAAGCAGGATGATGCATGTAAGAAGGTTTTTGTGCAATACTCTGAACTGAATGGTGAAGAAGAAGAACTCCGGTCTCTGGAGGAGGCCGGAGTGAATAAAGTGTTTGTTTGTAGAACATCCTAGGCCATGCCTTACAGCACTGGCGTTAGATGTAAAACTACTTCGCCCTTTGCAGGACGTAGACCTGAATGGTGAATCATTCTATGTAAATGAATGATAGGTTTACTTAAGAGTGTGCCTGTGGTCCATAGGAGAAAAAAGGTTCCAGACTACATACAATAGCTATGGGAGTCACTTATCTCTCTTGCATTTTCAGTTTTTTTTGGTAGACAAGAGGTTCTCAACGATTTTACCTTCACCTTACGTTGCCTGCCCTGCAATCTTTGAGTGGTGAGTCATTAGGGTATTGCAATTTCAAAACAGAGTGTTTAGAGTCTAGACCCTGGAAAATTACTTTGATCAACTACACTAAATAGGATTATATTTAGTGTTTGATTATATTTAGTGTTGTTACCACCCTACCTTGTTCAACACTAATTTTCAATTCCTTGTCAATTAGTGTTAGACATAAATGTGTTGCTATCTTCCCTACTGCCACCTTCCTAATTACATCATTTTTTTCATATCCTTGCTAACAATGAATTCCAACGTGTAACTTCCACATATCACCATAGTTGATATTTAGTGTTTGAGTTTACATTTCATGTTACTTACTTTCATAGGGTTATTGATATTTAGTGTATGCTTCATATATAGTGTATCAAACTCTAAATATCCTATCTAGTGTATTGCAATTTTAAAATTGGTTGACTTGGTTGGGAGACGGACCTGGGGAAGTCTTAGGTCAAAGTGACTCATCGGAGGCACTGAAAACTGCAAAACTACACCATTTATGGTATTTAGTGTCACGTACACTATCTGCGAAGGGCCTAAACTAGATGCCTAGAGGTCTTGAAGTGTCATGCCCACTAATTGCCAATATGATTCCGTTCATCAACATAAGTAACTCCTTTAAGTGAAAAAATATCTACATCATGACATTTAACGGTAGGACATTGAGATGCTTTAGCGTTTTGGTATGCAAGGGGAAGATATGTTTGAGCGTACTAATGGCAAGTGTCATGTGTTTACATTTTAGTCAACTTGTAGACCATTGTGGAACATAAACATCCACCTCATAACACTATTGAACATACATACTCATGCCAAGATAATTAGTAAGTGCACGTGAATGCCAAGTGTCATGAGACGACACTTATGGTGTAGTTGTTAATCATTGGTGTAACCTAGCTTAAGCCTCAAAAGAGAGTAAGTGACACTATTATGCATGTAACACTAAATACCATAAAATGTGTAGTATCGATTATAGAATCAACCTCATAGTGAAAGAGTGAAATGTGCTAACAACTCTTCATTTGCCCCACTTAAGGTAGATGGTGTTGAAACCGTCACTTTAAGCCAATTGAATGCATCTACTATTATTAAATTGAGAAAGTTTTAGATGTTTCCCATTAGCATTTGAAAAGGCATTCCTACACACCAATATATATTACTTTTGAACTCTTTGTACAAAAGTTATGAGGGTTCAAAGTTTAATTTGTGGATGGGCTAAAAACCAACACAAGAACATGATATTAGGGTGTGGGGGACATCCTCAAAATCACTATGTACTTATAGTGCAAGTTTTTAGGGTGTTGGTTCTAGTATGCTCTACCAAAGGCACATTATGAGCTTCATGCTAACCCTGAATGAGAAAACATTTTTTCCAAGGGTTGTTTGTACCAAATATGAAAGTGTATGCCATTTTTTTTGGCCATAGCCTGGCCGAGATGGGCAATTTTCAAATTTTGATGGCTTTCACTTAGTGTTTGATACTTAGAATCTCATCCATAGTAGGATAAGAAGGCTATTGCCATGGAAAGTTGGTTATTGCTTGTAACCACCTTCTCCTCCCTTCTGCATGAGAAGAAGGTTGGCCAAGGAAAAACCATGTTATTTTCCATTGGTAGTATCTTGCGTACTCTCATAGTAGCGAAGCAATAAACTTTTTATGTGATCACCTAAGTTCAGTGATTGAGTTTGGGCGAGTAGACGATAAGCAATTCTCAAGTGAGATGCATGAGGATATAGACTTAGTCTAAAAGAGCCGAGTGATTGGGACTTTTGAATTTCTTGGAAACTTTGACAATGCGAGTAAATGAAGGATTGTGATGGACAAACACTTGGTATAGTTTGAAATAGGACGCTGATTGATGCTTGTGTGTATTTCAAAATGAATGAGAGAAGTTGAATGTGTATGAGCAATGGCCATAATCTTGAGTATGGATGAGAGGACTATCCGGGTTAAGAGTGAGTAATCAAAGTTGAGCCTAAATACAAAAGCTCTAGCGATAGGCTGAAGGAGAAGGTTGACTATATGATGGTAAGAACCATGTCGGTTGTAACCGCATGCCCTTGATGACGTTGTGAAACAAGATATGTATTTGATAGTTTGAGAGGGAGTTGTATGTTAGTGCTCGGGAAATTAAATAAAAGAAAACTCGATAACAAACAAAATACCGTTGCACCTCCCTAAAAATTTACACCCCACTCCTTACAATATACTTCTTACACCACACCTTCTCTTTCTTTTCTACTAAAAGAGCCCACCTCCCAACGGAGGGATAACTCCCCATGCTTCAACACGGCCCGCCGTGTTTAGCATTCGGACAACGGGCTCACATTCATGCCGGTACAATGTGCGGGCGTTACTTTTTCTTTTCTTTTTCTTTTTCTTTTCTTAGTGCTCGGGAAAGAGAGATTAAAGGGTGTGAGAGCCAAAATTATTTGTGAGTGTGACATCCTTAGACGATAGCCTTGAGAGTTAAAGTGAACATGATGAATTATAGACATCTAATCCTTATAGACACTAGTTCAACCTTCCTTGAGACCTTGTACCACTGGTTGTTTTTCTTGGGTTAATTCAAATGATAGCAAAAACCTAACTACAAGAAGACACCATTCTTTGGCTTGGGATTCGTGATGTCTATGTAAACTCATCCATCGTGGATGAAGGGGCTCTAGTAAAAAAAATCCCTATAAGATTAAGGGCCGATTCATTCCAGGTTGACTCCATTACACTAATTTGGGGTGTGTATTGCATTTTCCAGAGTCAACTTAACTTAAAATAATCATTTATAGGCTATCTGGGGCAGCTGTAGGAATACTGTGGCTTTCATGCCAAAATGATCGGACTTTTAACCCTTATCAAGCTTTCAAGAAGCCCCTTCAAGGGTTCTTGTTGGTCAAACTTGAGTTCCACTTTGGAGACGTGCTTGATTGTTTTCAAGTTCAACTGATGAGATAGACTTCTTGAAGACTATTCTCCAATCCACTTTATAGATATGGTTTTTTATTTTAAATTTTTAGAAGGTGGTATTTTGTCTGATACTTGCAAGGTTTACAAGTCTAAGGGCCAAGTTCCATGTGCCGGTCCCGGTCCGTTTTTTAAATGAGTGAGAAACGGGTGACATCATCCAAAAAATGGGTGATGTCACCCATTTTATGGAGGGGTACTTCTATGTGGGGTGCTGGTTTTTTTCGATTTCCTACTTTCTAACTAAATTTGGTGAGTGATAAGACATGACACTTTATGAAGGTCATCTAGATTCTAAAAACATCATAAAATACACGTTCCCTAAGAGTACTCCTCAAAAGAAGGGACTAGAAGAACAAAGTGGTCTTTAGTATCCAAGGGTGTGCCCTAGGTGACCGGCCGATCCAGTCACCGGAGCTTTCTAACCGGCACATGTCCTTCTTGTGACCGTTAGGACCGCCGGTCCTTTGGCACCCGTTCTTGCACAACACAGAATGTGGGACACCCATCCATGGGGGGTACCGGTCCTTGGGTGAGAAGGATGGGCACATGGCACCACCCTCTTTTCACCGGCCCACCCATTTATTTTGAAAAAAACGGACTGGGACCGGCACATGGAACTTGGCCCTAAGGCCGGGCTAGGGCAACTGCATCACAAGACATGTCTTTTTGTGATTATCATCTTCTCAATTTAGACACTACAGCTAAATTTGACATTGCCTAGGTGGCCTTGAACATAGGGGACATAGTTTGTAATTCTTGGAAGAGTTTTCAAATTTTTCTATGATCTTCATGATTTGTAGTATTTCATGTTCTACAATAATGGTATTTTACCTCTATTATCGGGAAATTTTAAAATGTCAATAGAAGTTAATGATATGCTTAGCTTGCTGCAAAAAAAATCAAGACAAGAAAACTATCATTAATAAGTGATGAAATCGAGGGTGCAATATATGGTTAACTTGCAGATTAGGCAATGTGGTCAAGGTTAGAACTATGGGTCTTACATTAAAGGCTTTCAAGAATTTAATGTCAAGGCCACAAGAGCATACATATTATACCAAAGCTTAACATAACATTACTCAGTTAATGAGTTGTGCTCATGGACCCTGCAATAAATTTGAGACTAAAGCTTCTTGATGTTGGAATCCGAGTGCTTCAAACAATATGAAGGCAGGGTAGACGAACACAACTCATCAACTGAGTAATGTTATGAAATGCATATCCGTGAGGCCAAGTTTGTAGTTGAGTTCGTGAATTTTGAGCATCACAAGAAATAGAGACAAATGTTTTAAGTCAATAGTATTGTCCATGTAAAGATCAAAAGCAAGGTTTTATTGGTATCTCCTAGACAATTTTAATATTCTTAAATTGAATTGGAGAAATTTGCTATCACAAAATTTTAATGAGAATATTCTATATATTTCAAGATTAATATTAATTGTAGGCATCTTAGAAACGTCTTAGTGACACATGTGGTACCGATATTTACAAAGAGTGTCTCTCTTGGATGAAATATTCACTAGAATGAATCCAAGCAAATAGAAGATTCCTAGAAATAACCTATTATATGACATATATAATGAAGAAAATTGACACCCTATAGATGTGTGTATTTTGTATCCTCTATCCTTAAGGGCTCGGTTCACATGGGGTCCCAAGTCACTTGAGGTCACTTTGTGCAATCTCAAATGTTTAGTGTAGGAATTTGGGATTTATTATTACACACGGGGTCCCAAGTCCCAAGTCCCAAGTATGAGATGGATGCCTACATGGCAATACTTTTTGGAGGTGAGACTTGGGACTTGAGTTGAGAGTTGGGTTGAGCATAAAGCTAGACGCAACTCTCAACATAAGTCCCGAGAATATTCTTGTATAAACTAATCAAGATCCGACTTCAAATGATAATTAACCATATTCTAATGAATCTTGAGGGTATTTGAGCCCGTTGGCCCTACCCTACTCAAGAATCCGCTTGGTGCAGGGTGGGGTTTACTGCCTACCTTGCAGTGGGTGGGCTCTTGGCTTCCTACCTACCTACCTAGTTGTTGTTGTTGTTTTTTTTTGTTTTCTTTTTTCTTTTTTTGGGTGGGTCTGTCAAGTAGAGAGAAGATTTCAATGTGGGAATCGAACCACTAACCACTAACCACTCCATTTGGAAATGGATACCTCTCCATTATCACCCAATTTAGGGTCATCTTTGACCTAGACAAGAGCAATAAGAGTATTGACAATAAATTGCTTTTAATTTCATATTCACCTGTGTTGTAGCCACTTCCTCCTTAGATTAATTATGAATATCCAGTGCATGGGGAGTTTATGGGGTGGCTCAAATTTTTACCCCTTTTTTCACATGTCACTTGGTGGTTCTCTATGCCCATCCGGTTAATGCCTAAGCTTATTAACTAAATTAAGTAAAAAACCTAATGTTTTCTTGGCTTCCCGGTCATTTTCCCTAAGTTTTTGTAAGCAATCGGTTACAAAACTGACAAATAAAGTAAGAACTCGGTTCACATACTAAATTCAAGGCAATTTGCACACTAAGTCAAAATTTGATTACCATATATGATAAAAAATAATTCAAATCATATTTTTAGAGAAAAGAAGAAGTATTCAAGTATGAAAACATGAAACACCCTCAATAATATATGAAAACAACAACCAACAGCATCAAATAAGCACTAGAAAATATGAAATGAGCACCCTTAAACATCAAATAAACGCTTCAAAACATTAAAACAACACTTAAGAAAAGACAATGACAAGGGGAAAAAATCAAACAGACACATTCATGTATAAGGTGAACACTATAAGCTATCTTTGGCAGGATTGAACATGGCATGGCCCTTTTCCATTAGAAAACCAAGGATTCTCACCTCATCACCTTCAAATGAGTTGAGATTTGATTTAGAACTATTTTGATGGAATAAAATATATACAATAATGAAACAAATACATATATTACATACAAGACTGTGAAACCATAGTATCATGTTCATCCTCTATACAAGGTTGACCACTTAGATATAATTCTAGGTGAGAATATAAATACCTTCACTTAATTAGCATAATTTCACCATAGCTCAATAGTAACAACCAAAATGTGATTAAAATCAGTAAATGGCCCCTCTATAGCCACACTTAGCACACTTTCAAGTTGTTATGTATTTAAACAAATTCTAATTTTTGTTTTGATCATATTTTGGACTGAAAGAACCTTTCACAAGGAGCCGTACTAACACATTGACATCTTGTAATATCAACTAAAATCAAAATGCTAGCATGTTCACTTGCAAAGCAAAATTCCATGTTATCATGACCCAAAGGTCTCTAGATGTTTTATTATTCCAATCCATCATTCCTTCCAATTTGAAATAAAAAAACTTCCTCTTACATGCATCATAATTTACCAGTGGTGGAAGGATCTTATCCCCTATCTTTTTTCGCACTCTATAATGCTTCAAAAGAGGTTCTAGCTCTGTCACACCCCATGAGGCCAAGCCTACTCTCCTTGATAGCATGTTTGATTGATTAAGAATTTAAAAAGTTGAAATTAAATCATTGTCATGAAAATGTGCCTCCAAGGCTTTGATAATTAATTTAGCATATGACTTTTAAAAAGACAATGCACTTTCCAAATCTGCATCTGTTATATCTCTTATCATGTCGATTCCATGGAACTTTCTATCCATGATCTCTGAATATTATCTCTGAAGATATCCACCTTGAGGGCCATGGTTT
Organism: Polytrichum commune; assembly: GCA_950295325.1. Taxonomy (NCBI): domain Eukaryota; kingdom Viridiplantae; phylum Streptophyta; class Polytrichopsida; order Polytrichales; family Polytrichaceae; genus Polytrichum; species Polytrichum commune. Next base: position 35,698,083 of record OX485808.1, on the reverse strand, counting down.
GGAATAACGTGATAACCAATTTTTTTTATTAAAGGTTTCTTGATTTAAGCCAGTGCTATCCGTAACAAACAACATGCGAATTGATTAAATTTGTGTTTTGACAAGTGATCTAATATTTTTAACATCTACAAATTTATATTGAAAAATCTTAAATAAGATAGTTAAACCATGTAGCAAATCAACCAAAAAATACAAAACATAAATATATTTAAATTTCCTCAATTTGTCATAAAAAAGAGGGGCTATCCCATCATCTTTCCTTTGGCACATTACGAAATTACACTAGCACAAACTCCAAAGAATTACACAATGTGGATATGACTTGAAATCTAGAAAACTATCTAATTTTATGATATATCTTCATATTCTTTTGTACATCCCTCAATTTAAAAAAAAAATCTATTAAGAGCACATTTCATCTTTCCCAAAATTTTAGAATATGCAACTAAAGAGTTTACTAACGCATCGATTTCAGTGGATAATGATTTACAATTTGTAGACTTTGTAGCCTCTAAAGCTGCTAAATTGGTCTTATGAGCAATGCAATGTACTAATCTAAAAAATAAACTGAGTTTTTTAAAGTCTGATTGCCATACCTGATCTTTGGCCCAACATTGTAGCTCCCCCATCAGACCCAAACTCAACATACTTTAGCATGTCCAAACCCTACTCTTCAATTGATTCCAATTAACAATTATAAATTATTTGTGCATTTTTTTTACCACCAAGAATTTTAAGTAAATGAAAAAATGCAATCATAGGTATTCCTTTTTCAACAAAGGTAGCAAAGACCACAACATGATTTGTTACACTAACATCAGTAAACTCATTTATCATCAAACCAAAAATATTCAAATCACTAATTTTATTTAGAATTGGTTTTTGTTTGACATTAGATGTGTAAAATAACATTTTAGCACAATATTTTTCATCATGATACATTGATTTAGTAAAGCTAGCTTTACTTGCAATTAAAAGTTCACATAGAGTTGAATATTTGTCAAAAAGGATAATCTCCCCTCCCCAAAATTATGTAGCTTTGAATAAGGTTAGAAGGGCCTCATCACAACATTTATTAGTTGCTCTAATGTGTTTTTCCATGATTTTTTCACCTCCTTGTGGTGCCAAACTTAATTTTTTATATTTCTTAGAATTCTAATGATCTTGGAACGCATAAACTTTGATATTAACAATCCATCATTACCATATATATTTTTAATACCTTTCTCTTGACACAATTTCCAAATTTTTTGGCCAAACTCTGAATTATATTATATCCAATTAAATTGCCCATATCATGCATCTTTCCAAACCAACTTTGTTACATCAATATCGGATTCATTTTAATAGGCTGAAACCAATTGTGAAGATACCATCATCTCTACCACAACATCAAATTGGGTCTCGCTTAAAAACATATTCCTCACTGTTCCTTGTCTTTTAGCTAACATTTTTTTTTTAAAATTGAAAAACTCTAAATCCAAATGCTCCTACTTTTAAAAGTTCAATACTGAATATATATTTTAGATTTATTCAATGCTGAGCTTTTATTTACTGTTAACAAACGTCTAACACTGAATAAATGTTGGTGCAAGAAACAAGAAAAATAACCTTAATGCAAGGAACAAAAATTTGATTTTATCCACCGAAATCAATTTACTGAATAAAATCACCAAATCAGTTCACTAAAAAATAACCTTGAATAAATAATAAAGATCTATGATGCACTAGTAAGAACCACTAGTAATAATCTATCATAGCATAATTTACTAACATATGGTTTATCGATCTACTATAGACCATATGTAGATCATATGACCATATCTAGTTATAGACCATATGTAGATCTATATAATCATATGTATCATAGTAAGAACCAATTACTATATAATCTATTGCAACATTATTACTATTTTGCGAAGACTAACGCGAATCAAGATCTAAAGTAAAAGAAGGCGATCTAAAGGTGAAGGTGAAGCAAAAGAAGGTTGCATCCACTAACACGAAACAAGATCTGATGTGAAGGAGAAACAAACAAAAGAAGGCTGCGAAGACTAATGCAAAACAAGCTTTGATGTTTAAGGAGAAACAAACAAAAGAGGTTGCAAAGACTAGCGGGAAACAAGATATGATGCGAAGGAGAAACAAGCAAAAGAAGGTTGTGAAGACTAACACAAAACAAGATCTCAAGTGAAGATCTCAAGTGAAGGAGAAGGAAACAAAAAAAGGTTGCGAAGGGATGGGGATGATAGCTTTGATGGAGTCCACCGTTGGGGCACTGCCTACCTAAACCCTAAACCACATAAAGAGATAGATGAAGGATTTGTGTGTGAGAACTGGTTATAATTGGAGATACCCTCGGGCTACCCGGCTAAGAACCGGTGGGAGATTGTGTGGGGCAATTCATATCCGCCCACTCTTGAGTGGGTAGGGATGAAAAACCGTCATTAACTTTATAGAAGCGGTTGATTTCCTATACACTTAATTTTTCTCCCACGTTATACAACCTAAAATATTGAGATTAAATCAATAATTTATTAATTTCACTCAGTTGATTTTACATTAGATGTCGGATCTCCTTGTTCACTGTGAACGACTTCTCAATTTATGTACATTTAATCAATCCCCAAATTAAGGAAATTGGTCCACCCGTCAAATTGGAGCTTTTAATGTACACTAGATTCACCTTGAAATTTTAGCATGCGAGTTCAGGGATAGGATGTTTAATATTCTCTAGCTCATATTAACACTTGTATGTTGTTGAACTAATGTCATGAAATGATTCTTGAAATTGAAATCCGAATTTGTGATTTATTCCGGTAACCACTTTCAAACACTCCTTTTATAAGAAATTACAATACATCCTCTCATAAGACTTGAGAACCAAAATTCAATATTATCAAGACCCTTAGGTCCCTCATCAGAAACTAAAAGAGAGAAGCAACATGACTGTGGACTAGATAACTTTCAAGGCTTGGGAGGATGAAGAGGGGTTACTGGACATAACCATTTTGACGCTCACTTCACTAGGCCTTTTGATCATGAAGATCAACGGCCTAGATTAAGGGAATGGGAAGGAGAGGGTTATGCTCAATGAAAGGCATCCTCTTCCCCAATTTATGAAGGCCATCTCATGTGCCAAATGATTAAGTGATCATTCCCAACTCTTCAAATATATCTTTCGTTAGGATTCAACCACACATGATGGTCTCAAAAAACAAAAGAATCGTAATTTTGAGTGCCAAAGGCACCAACTTGATCAAAATCTCAAAGATTGAGCAATCTTCCAAAATATAAATTAAACAAGCGTCTATGGAGTTGGTTCATATGACCAATTTGCTAAAAACATGACTATAAATTAAGTAACTTTCCAGATCCGGGAAGGTTGAGATGGGTTATTGGACATAACCATTTTGGCACCCACTTCTCTAGACCCTTCGATCATGAAAATCGATGGCCTAGATGGAGGGCATGGGAAGGAGAGGGTTATGCTCAATGGAAGGCGTCCTCTTCCCCCACTTCCAGAGCGGCACCTCATGTGCTAAATGATGTTGTGATCATTTCCAACTCTTCAGACACACCTTTCGTCAAGATTCGACCATCCACGATGGTCTCAAACAAAAAATAAATCTCAATCTTGATTGCCGCATGTACCCAACTTCAATCAAAAGCTCAAAGATTGCTCGATCTTCCAAAACTGGTAATTAGACAAGCGCGTATGGAGTTGGTTCATACGACCAGTTTCCTAAAAATGTTTGATCTCGAACAAATCCGGGGTACCGTTCCATCGGCTCTAACCACTTGTTCGCCTTCACATTGTAGAAACAAATTATGGTTGCGACCTCACGACTCACTATTGCGATACAATCCATGCTCGAAACGCAATCGAACGCCGCCTTTCGGAACCCTGTGCAAAAGCATTTCGAAAACATGTCCTGTGGCATCATCGTGACTTGCTTGCAATCCGGCACCTCGTAGACGTACTGTGTGAATCTCCAGATGTGGATTGTGGCGGGCTCGGCAGCGCCGCGAGCAATAATGTACAGTTCGTTGTTTACTTCAAGAACGTGGGGTGCCTCGGTGACAGAGAGTGGAGGCCAGTGGTAGGATTTCCAAGTCCGGGTGCGAAGTCTATAGCCGAGAACGACGGGGGTGTAAACGCCCGCGACATTGGTAATAAGTTGGCCGCTCATGAAGAGAGTCGGGCCTTCACATAGTTTGGTTAAAAGTGGAAGTGCTCGGGAGTAAGTGCATTGGCCTGGGAGGAAAATTCTACACGAGGGTACGATGTGGATTGACCATTGCTGTTTGCAAGATTTATATACCGCAACTCGCATTCCTGCAAATTCGATGCACTCTTTGATCCTACGGTGGAAGCCCACAACGTAAGCTGTGTAGGAGCCTGAGGTGGAGTGGACGATCAAACGAGCAACAAGATTCTCTAGGTTTACGTACATTGGGGGGAGGACACGGAAGGCCCTCGTGACGGGGTTGACTACAACTAGGAGGTGTTGGGGTGGGAATTCGGGGGGTTTGTAGGGCTCCACAACTTTTTTGGGGGGTTTTTCCTTCTTCTTCTTGCTTTTCTTGGTTTCATCCGACTCATCTTGTTTCGCGCCTTCGTCACCTTCTCCTCCCTCAGCTGGGGGCTCCTCGAGTGTGACAGAGCCTTTCTTTTTGTCATCACCGGATTTGAGGGAGGATTTCCTCGGCTCGTCACCGGGTTTGATAGATTTTTTTTTCTCATCCTTTGCATCTCCATCACCCTTTTTTGGTTTTTCCTCAATTTTGGGCGTGTTTGGGTCTACATATGGACGAATATCACCTGAGAGTAATAACAAACCTCCTTCCCCTGCAAGCATGCCATTGACTTTGGGTGGGAGGAAGTTTAAGGAGGGCATGGTTATCCATTTCTTTTTAATTGGGTCGTAAGCTTGTACTTTGCGGAGCAATTCCTTCAAACTTACAACATTGTAGCCAAGGTAGGCAGTACCAAAATCCATGTCTTCTTTCTTTGTTTCCCAACCCTTAACCTCTACGTATGGGTTCTTTTCAAGTTTCTGATAATTGTCATTTTCACCTCTAATTTGCAACCCTCTAAGCTTCACGTATTGTTCACCTTGGGTTAACTTCAGTTGTACCCATGCATCTTCAAGGTCAACACCTTCTAAATAGCTATCAAATTCAGGAGTCTCCTCAATTACAACTTCTTGCTCTCCTGATTTTGCATCAGGTTTTATAGATTTTCGAGCAGAATCCTTTCTTTTTGCTTTATCTTCGTTCTCTTCTTCTTCAACTGCTTTAGCTTCTTCGGCTTTTTTCAATTTCTTTGCCTTCTCTTCTTCCGTCTCCTCCTTAATCTCCTTTTCTCGGACACAAAATGTTGTAAGAAAATACTGATTCTTTTTATGACGAAGATGCCACTGTAAGAATGGGTTCTTGGAATAATTAAGCATGGTTTCTTTGTACGATGGCACCCATCCCACCCGAAATAGAGTTTTGGCAGGTAGCTTTGACAAAATGAGATCGCGTATGTTATCTCTGTCTTTCTTATCCTTACTCAAATACTCAAACCATGCATCCCACCACTCTTGACTTCCTATGGATTTCTTTGCAGCTTCTAATTTAGGAAGTGCTTCAAGGTTGGGCCGAGGTCTAGGCAGTCGTTTTTCGTCAGGAACATGGTACGTAACCTCAGTCCTTGCAACAAATTTCAATCTAACTAGAACAGTCTTTGCCTCACGAGATGGTTCATATATTGCCATTGCAATTTGCTTGTTTATTTTATGATAAGAATAAGAATAAAATATTGCAACTCACCTCAAGGCTTAAACTTACAACGAATGAAGAAAGATTTGAGAAACAATGAGCTTTTCATGTCAAGCATAACAAGCTTACTTCCAAATCAGTTTTCATCAAGTGCGACATAAGCTAACAATGTTCAATCAACAATGAATCACATTAATACAGAAAAGCATTAGAAAGAAGCCCAAGTCTTCTTCAATGTGCAAGTCCATGATGCAAAGTTACATCACCCTACACAATTTGGAGGCGACTCGGCCATGCTTCAATGAAAGGCAGTTCAACAATCACAAATTTTACTAACATACTGATTTGGAAAGTAAATCAACGTGATCATTGGAGGTAAAATCAACCTCCATTTGTAAAAAAAATTGAACCCAACGGATCAAGGAAGGAGGCTATGAACACAACATGAACCAATTCAGGTAGCATGTAGGGTATTTAGATGCTATTTTGTTGTGCAACAAAGATTGGGGCAACCAAGTTTATTCTTAAGGAAGACTAAAGATCAAGCTCACAAGCATATTGAAATATCAAAAAGGTTCCACACTCAAGGGACACAACTCTTGAATATTGATTCCGAAAGTGATGAGCTTTTGAAACATGAGTTTCTGTGATGTAGGGTCCATTGTTTTTAAATTACTAGTTCACTACTACAACCAAACCACATTATGAAGAGCTTGAAGACATACCGATTTGCTCTAAGTATGGAGCCAACAACCCTATTGAATTAAAGCCAAAGTAGCTGCTCCCATCAATCGAGATGAATATGCCCACGAAAAGAATCAACCCTTTTTGCACTCATCTTTAGCCAATATTGTAGTCATTGTGTTTTTTTAGTTATACACAATGAGTATGAACATGACAAATGCGTTTACAGGTTAACAAAATTGGTGACTTTATTGTTATCCAATACTCCAATCTCATTTTTTTAACACAAAAATGACAAACATTACAGTTGTACCACTCAAATTATAGGTGGTCTAATTCAGAAAAATGACCACATAAGGCTCAAATACCTTAGTACTTCTACCTAATATTTTTGCGGGACTTGCAAACCTTTTCCATGATTCACCAACTTTTGCAGCACGAAGAGAGACCCAACATCTCTATTGCATGCATGCACAACCTTTGATGCAGACTTGAGTAGCTCAAAACAAAGTGATGCCAAGATCAACATTAAAAGGCAATTTATCACTCACATGCAAGCTTGCCAAACCCTTAGTTATACGTACACCTAGCATTTCTATTTTGCTCCACATTTTGTAAAGGCAGTGCTTTCTGGCATTTTGAGCATTTATAACCTCATGATGCAACCTAGGTAGCACAATACAAGAAACACATACTACATACAATAATAGAGATATCCTTAAAGTCACTCTAGAAATTCATATTTTGGTACGCAGTTTTCCCCCACTTTTGATAATTCATGATGGTTAAAGCAGTGATCAAGTGGTGTCGGAACACCTAAATTGGTAAATTGAAGAGGAGATGTTTGAATTTGGCCAAAAGATGGTTATATAAAAATGAACCCCTTCTCAAACTTTTGAGAGCACCATTTTAGGTGCCTTGAAAAGTTTGCCATGAAATTCATATTCATACAATCATCTTTTGGCCAAAGTCAAATGCCTCCCCATCATTGCGCCAAATGTGGGGGTTCCAACACTTTTAAACATATAAATTGCTAAAAGTTTAGCGCAATTATGACCTACCAAAACATGAGTTTTTTGAGAGACTTTAAGGATAACTCTAATATGTATTTTCTTCACATAATGCAAGGTGTAAATTGTTTTGTGATATGTGAAGTACAATTGGTAATTTGCACTTGAGTATCGACTTGGAAATCTACAATTATATCCATGAAATAAATCTTCTAATTAATGTTCTTGACATGCAATTGTATTGATAAAATCATAGACACATGAAACATGATGGCCATGCCAAGCAAAATTTTGTTGACGTGTCTAACTCGATTGAATATGAGGACACATTATCACTTGTAATTGATGACCCTGCCATGGCCCCTACATCCGATGGACACATACCTCTCTATCATCGATTGTAGTACGTAGACACTTGGTACCTACCTTGCAGCTATCTCAACTTGGTAAGTTGTGAGCCTACTACAACCCATGACGAGCTCCTTGCATCCATTACCTAACTCATAATGACTTGGAACACACCTACTTCAAAATGGGCAAAGGTATCCAATTAAAGCAAAATAGCTCAACTATTGGAGAGCAATGTTTGATAAGCATTATGGTGAACTTCACATTCTATTACAATCCTCCCTCTTTAATATGATACGTTGGAAAAAACAAGAAAATCATCGTATTATTGAGGTGTCACATACTCAATAATATGACAAATTGGACCTCTTTGTCATAATAACAAGGTGCTTCATAAAAACACACATTAGATATTCTACCACATGTACAAAATAAATATTCTTTCAAATGTCTTTACAAAATATGCAAATTTCTCTTATGATATCTATGTGGACTTGAAGATGGAATCAATAGTCCACTAATGTTGCCACTTCAAATTAGCAACAAATGTCTTATTGAACTTCTCTGATATGGCTTAAAATTTCATTACCTATGCAAGAGTAAACTATAAATTTAATATTAACTCTGTATTTATACATGTGTGGGACTCGCCATACATGCATTTATTACCTCTATAATATGACATTTAAGGGGTCCAAGAGTGTTGTATTAACAATGTCACAATCATATTATAAAGGTAAATTTTATCTAAAAAGTTTGATTGACAAAATTTGTGTCATTATGTTGAAGTATATGTATTATCAAGTGTCCTATTAAAGAGGTAGGATTATGAGTAACAAACAATTTAGAATAGATGAAGTTCAAAGGAATACCTTACCTTTGAATGTGGACCACTACTACGTACCCCCATGACCCTACTTTATGGCAACAACAATGACTTATACCAACCTAGAGAGCCCATCTTTCAAAAGTAAAGAATTAACCCTAACTTGAAGTTTGGTAAAACATGATCAAGGTTAGAAAGCACGAGCTCCCATTCATGTAAGAGTACAAGAACACTGATGTTATTTTTATCTTACTTTATTTATGGACCACTACTACTGGGATCCAATGGATTTAATATTCGTTTGTCAACTCTGCAACATTCTAAGCTTCCATTGAGAGAGTGTGTCACATTTGTGGCATTAACAAAGTCAAAACACATTTTGTTGTTGCATTGGACGTCAAGGCATGACAAGAGAAATTTGTTCATGAACCTTTTTTTTAAGAGTACTGGAGTGGATAAGTCATCCATCCTCACTTGTTGCTGTCGACATTCTGATTTATCGGAGTTTTCAATATTTTCAGAATGATAGATCTTAAGTGCAAAGAGAACATAACATCAATGTCTGTAACAATAATGGAAAACAGTCTTTTTGCTGACAACCGAGCAGAAAACAGATAATTTCTTTGGCCTAATTGAGCCGAGCACCAATGAGTGAAAATCCTACCCTGTGGGACAATTCACCTGTCATGAAGGAGAATTGTGCAACATTCGTAGTACTTGAAGTTCCAATATTGAAGAGTACACTGACCACCAAAAAAGTGAAAATAGGCTGACGAAGGACTCAAATTCCATAGACAATAAGAGGACTTGTGAATGGGATGTTCAGTATCTCAATAACTATTAGAAATTTGTTGTGTCAATACCCAAAGAGTCTCTGGGTTTCAAAATCAAACTCAAAACACTATGAAATCCTATGAATCCTATGCTAAATTTGTTGGCTTAGTGATTTATCTCACTGGTAAAGTGTAGGTTAGATAAGATAAACAAAACTTTGCCTCATTGTGGGATTGAGAGGTTGCTCCAACATACTTCGTCACAACTCTACTAGCTAGCTGCTAGCTTGAAACTACACAATTGTAGGGCTTTGATAATCATTATACATTTTGGCAAACTATATATGGCTTGGGCGGGTGGGCTCTAATCCCGTCAACGACGGCGTGGACGGTGGTTTAGGGATGGTCTTGGACAATAATTCATGTGCACAGATGCAACGGTCCGGGATGGCATAGGTACAAACTAAGCTTAGTATGGATACAAATTGACTAATCAACACAGAGGAAGAATACCTTCACAACAATGCATTGTGTTCCAGTACTCAACATTATGTCACAGAGAATGAATCAAGTGTTTATATTCTCCTCGGCTTTCGTGACGATTTCCTCTGTGTACCAAACCTCTGCCACACATTCTCATGGGCCCCCCTTGATCAATTGGGACAGATTTGGAGCCTTTGACAGTTGATGCCACTTGATTGGGATGCTGACAAGCTGGACACATGAATCAATTTACAAACACTCGGCTTGATTAGGTAGGTACCCAATTAAAAGTGCCTGTCATTTCTTCTCAAGTATCTGAATATGATGAATATAGTTCTTAATTTTTGATAGCTTGATTAATGTTGTTCGAGCATGTTCACATCAAGTTCAGTTCATGTTCTTCAAGAGACTCCAACAGTCTACCCACTTGTGAAGCATTGCGGCTGGTTGGGATCCATGGGAATGCCACTTGCAATAGGTGTGCATAATACATACGCTAAGTATCTAGTGTACTGTGAGGACTTGAAGGTAAGAAACTCTAATAGCACGTAAAAATTGTTCAGAATGCTGACAAGCTGCACACATGCATCAATATATATAGAGGCTTGATAGGGAGCAAAAGAGTCTGTTTCTTTTTCAAGAGTCTAAATCTAGTGACATTCATGCGTCGTAAATAGTTCATAGATGAAAAGATGCTACTTAGCATTTTCACATCAAATTCAGTTTATAGTCTTTAAGAGACTCCAACGACATACCCACTTGTGAAGGGTTGAGGCTGGTTGGGATCCATGGCAATGTCACTTGCAATAGGTGTACAGAATTTATACTCTAAGTTTCTAGTGTACCATGAGGACTTGAAGGTAAGGAACTCTAAAACAAAAAAAACAAAAATGATTAAGATGCTGACAAACTGCACACATCCATCAATTTATAGAGAGGCTTGGTAGGGAGCCCAATGAGACTGTTTCTTATTCAGGTGTCAAAATGTAATGAAATTTATGCGTTGTATATAGTTCATAGATGGAAAGGTGCTATCCGAGCATTTTCAAATCAAGTTCAGTTTAAGTTCTTCGAGAGACTCGAGATAATCTACCCGATTTTGAAGCATTGAGACTGGTTGGAATCCATGGTGATGACAGCACTTGCATGCAGTAGGTGTACCCTAGCCCTTACCTAGTACACGTCTATGAGGATCACTTGAAAGTAAGGGACTTTAACAGGAATTAAACAATGAAACAAACGGTAAGGATTAGATCATCACCGGATCATTTTAGAACGACACCGAGAAGTGGATGTTTTTCTTACCATCTGGAACACCGGTGATCCATGCACCGAGTGCCTCCAGGCAATTCTTTCTGTTGACGAGCCCGTAGAAGCCACTCAAAATGGTGCCATCCGTCGCAACCACGACCATGACATCAGCTATTCCATCGGGTCCAGCGCTAAACACTTGACCTTTGCTCGTTGAAAGCTCAATTCGGCGAAGACTGTTCATGTGATGCCTGTAAACCGAGGCTTTGAGTACTAGGTCGGCCAACGTCTCACCTGGAAATCACGACACTTTGGAGCTTAGACCTTAAGGTTTCTTAAATGGCACCATAAGCTCAAGAAGGTAAGCACGTCACAATATTTTGAACTAAAACATTACTACTAATGCGTTGGTCTGTGTGATATCCTCCTACATTCTTAAAACACATGAACGTTTACATTACCAACGACATCATAGTTCGACACATGTCAGTCTCATGTTTTTGAAATATGCCCAGATTAGTTGCATGTAATTGCAGAAAGATTCATATCTGAAGCTTGTACTACTGCGGTGTCTTAATTTCTCATCACCGATCAAGTGTGGCATTCAAATCGACTCAAGAAGGTAATTAAGCATGTCTCAAAATTTGACCTAAAACATTACCACCAGTGCTTCGTCCTGAGTGATATCCTCTACTTCCTCAAGACACATGAACGTCTACATTTTCGAAGACATCATAGTTTGATGCGGGTAAGTCTCACATTTTCAAAAAAATTGGCCAAATTAGTTGCGTGTAATTGCAGGAAGAATCATCGCAGCTTGTAATATCGTGGTGCCTTAAATTCTCATCCCCGATCAAGTGTGGCATTTAAATCAACTCTTAAATGATGAAATCTTACTCTGCAGCCCTCAGGTTCTCCAAAAACAACAAATCTGGCATTAGCAAATCCGAGATCCATCTGACAGGTTTCCAGCACTCTGAAGAAACTTGTCGCCGACGATCCTAAACTCAAGAAGGCAAGCACGCCTCTAATGCTGACCTCAAACATTATCATCAGTGCATCGTCCTGTGTGATATCCTCCTACATTCTCAAGACACATGAACATTTACATTTCCGAAGACATTACAGTGTGACGCAGATAAGTCTCACATTAAAAAGAAGAAGAAAAAAAAAGACCAGATTAGTCGCATAGAATTGCAGAATGAATCATAGAAAGCTTCTAAATTTTCGGTGCCGTAGATTCTCATCCCCGCTCAAGTGTGGCATTGAACTCAACTCACACAAGCTGTCTGCAACCCTCAGGTTCTCTAACAACTACAAGTCTGGCAAAATTAACATTACCGAGATTCATCTGACAGATTTCCAGTACTTGGGAGAAACTTGTCGCCGGATGAATATGGCGACTGCTACACATAATGTAACGTAGCCCTGGATAGTAATAGATTACGAACAATCCATCAGAATCTTTCGAGCAATTATCTCATGTCTCATATTGCCCAGATCATGTGGGGACGCATCCCGAATTACATTTGTGATCGGTGTTGTTCACACAGAAGTACCTCGCGCAAAGTGGATTTCAGCATGTGCATACCGATGTGGATTGTACTCCCCCTCTTCCGTCGTTTCAGGATCGTTGAAAAACGTGAAGCTGATCCCTACCACCCTCTCTTTATCCCAAGTGGCCCCCAGCCAGCTCACTTGATCACCTAGACCAGCACTCTTGCGATGATCGAATCCACTAGTGGAGTGATTGCTGCCTACACAGTCTGTCCGGGCTTGGACCGCTGCACACGCCGAGTTCGGCGCATACTGTTTCAAGAAATGCGCATAGAACAAAATGTACATGAAAAAGCACGCATTGTATGATGCGAAGATGAGCACTGCTCCCTGCACACATGTCTCTCTCCTGGAGGTTGTCGTTGTTCGACCTTTGATCGCATCCCTGTTGCGCTCTGATATTGTTGCAGGTAGCAAATCGACCCTGCTTAACCCCATCCCTGCTCTTAGTCCCCCGGCCTCCGAAGAGGACCAATCCCCAAAGCACATCGATACACTTGGCACCCGGGTTTCTTCCTTCATTCTGGGTTCAGATATGATTGCAAGTTGCACCCAAACTTACTTAAGTAGTTGACGTCATTCAAATTTCAGGCTGCAACTATATACTAATCTTCCCAAGATGTGCAAATCGTCTTTTGAAGCAAGGAAGGTCCAACCAGATTAGCCATGCTTTTCATCTTCCACTGATCACAGGGCGTTGATGTGGATCATTTGTTCCTTTTCAAAGTTGCTAATTACGACTCATAGTTAACATATTCATACACCCACACACGAACCTGCAGGAACTGATCTATTCTTGAGAGAATTCGCGTGTGGGTAATGCGTAGCTTATATTTGTTGGTTATATTTGGTGTGTTGAATCTGTCTTTCGTCGACACCGCAGATTCAACTGGTCAGGTGCCTTATCTTAATCGACGCCTAAATCCATGCGGCGCCACTTATACATAAATGAAACTTGCATGAGTATTATGTGGCCATTGATTAATTAATGCTGCCAGGTTGGCGGCTTGAAGCCACTTGTGACTTGACTCTTGCATTCTTTCAAATCCATCGGCATTAAACTCAGTTATCCAAATCACCTGGGAGATATGGACAACTCCACAACACTGACACTGAGTTGGAAGAATTATGGTGTCTACAATAAAAACACACTCAGCTTTTACACAAACCACTAAGTGTCAATTGCAAGGACCATTCGAGCGGTCACTTTTACACCCTAGTGATATCGCTCAAAGCCATGGGTCATGATGATTAACATGTGGTCACTTTTAGTTGCATGCACATATGTGGTCGCTTTGAACCTAGTCGTTTGGGCTACGGCTTTAGCAGATCTACATAGCCTAAGATAGTAATCATGGAACCTAAATGCATGTTAAATAGTTTGGATACAATTCTGTAGATCTAGACAACTATAAAGAGTCTATGGATGTTTTTCTCAAAGAATGATAAACTCATATGCAACCTACAAAATTTTGCAAAGTGTACAATACTTCTTTGCAATAATTGTGCAATGACTATGTGCATTAACTAGGTGCACTAACTCTAATACCCAATAAGTCCACTACCTACTACACAGTTTATGGTATTTAGTGTCATATGCGTAATAATGTCACTAACCCTCTTTTGCAGCATATGCTAGGTTACATTAATGATTAACAACTTCACCATAAGACTTGTCACCTCGTGGGAATTGGTGTTCAACTAGTGCACTTACTAATATCTTGGCATGCGTATTTGCAATTGTGTTATGATGTACATGCCTAAGCTACACAATGGTCTACAAGTTGACTAAAGTGTACACAAATGACACTTGCCATTAGCATGCTCAAGAATATCTTCCTCTTGCATACTAAAATGTAAGCTATATGACACTCGCCATTAGTACACTCAAAAATATCTTCCCCAAGTTGCATACTAAAACGCAAGACTATCATCTAAAGTATCCCAATGTGCTACTTTAAATGTCATAATGTAGATATTTTTTCACTTAAAGAAGTTACGTATGTTAATGAATGGAATCACATTGGCAATTAGCGGGCGTGACACTTCTAAGGTGAGTCTTCATGTAGGCCACTTGCCCACTAGATTCTAGATAATATTGGGTTGGAGGTCTTCGCATGTAGTTAAGCACAAGCCACTGTCCAACCACATTCTGGCAGTTTGCTAGAATGTGGAGGGTTGTTGACAATGCCGCTAGACTTCCATGCGCCCACTAAAGAATCTGTAACCTACATGTGTTGGTCACCAAAGGATTAGGACCGGTTGACAACTCAAGTAGAGTGGGTAATGTTCTATAATGTCCCAAACAACCAATTTGATGTTTGTTGGTAAAATATGAGATATACGGTAAAATGATATAGCATTTAGTAACTCCAAATAGTAAGTTAGACTAAATATCATATTTAGTGTAGTTGGCACATATGAACCCTACCCCACCAGATTGCCTCTATATTTGGGTGGGTTTGTCCTTGTTCACACTAGAATTTGGTGGGTGAGTAGCCTACATGGAAATTCATCCTTAGACCTCTAGGCATCTATTTTAGGCCCTTCGCAAAACAATATATGTGACACTAAATACTGTAAATGGTGTAAATTATGTGCATATGTGATGTGAGCAGAGTTGATGGCTATTCATGTTAGGGATAGCTACTATGAAGGCACTCTTGATATGTGAAAGATCATGTGAAAAATGGATATTGAAACATGAATTATCACGGCTCGTAAAATTCCAAAAAAAATTAATACCACTTGTGTATAGTTGGCTAATCTAGAATAAATCTATAATAAAGTATTTAAAGCATTTGTGCAATGCAAAAACGACCATGATCTTAGCGACATGACCCCAACCACAAAGTTTTCACTGAAGTGCCGGTCCCATTGACATATCTGGTAACGACCCTAAACCCCTCAAACACTGAGATGCAGCCACGGAGTGAGGAACCACCTGAATCCCCCCTAAGGCCAGGAGCACAAATCCCAGCAGACGAGGGCCGGGAGGGACATGCAATATTTAATGCGGGGGAAAAAGAGCGAAATACCTGGCGGGGAGTGAGGCCTCAGGAAGCGGACTCGGAAACTGCACCTTCAGAAGCTGTGACAGACAAGGTGACTTCGGAGGAGGAAGGGGTGGCGTTGGAAGTGCGAGATGGACAGGAATCAGGGACACCGATAGGAGGCAGGGGTGACCCAGGAAATATGCAGGATGCAAGCGACAGTTGGAAACACGATATTCAATATTTTGAGAGAGTGGGATCCTCTCAAAATAATATTGGCCATTTGGACACTTAAAAGTTATGTTAGGTTGATAAATACTAGATTAAGCTTCCGAGATGTGGTTTCCATTAAAATGAGAGTATGTTAAGCTAGGAAATCGACTCATTTAGGTTGAGTCGACCTAAATGAGGACAATTATGTTAGTCAATTTAGGTTGAGTCGACCTAGATGAGGACATTATGTTGTCAATTTAGGTTGAGTCGACCTAAATGAGGACAATTATGTTAGTCAATTTAGGTTGAGTCGACCTAAATGAGGACAATTATGTTAGTCAATTTAGGTTGAGTCGACCTAAATGAGGACAATATGTTGTCAATTTAGGTTGAGTCGACCTAAATGAGTCGATTTCCCAGCTTAACATACTCTCATTTTAATGAAAACTACAGCAGAATTTACGGCGGAAAATCAAATGTTATTTTTTTACTTATACTCTACAACTTTACCAATGGTTTTCATTTCATTCTTGGATTAATAGTTTGCTTTATGTACTCTCAATTCACTGGAAAACTCTCATTTTAATGAATATTGTGTGCTAGTTGAGGCGGAATCCTTGGAAGAAAAGGAGGGATCTGATAGTGAAGAGGCCGAGGCCGAACTCAAAGCCGAAAAGTTGACAAGCGCCGCTACTGTCTACCAAGGTCTGGAGCAACAAGAACTTGAAGGCAGGGAGGCATCGCGGGGAACAAAGGCGACAAATTTGCAGCCAAGCAGAGGCAAACAGGGCCCCCGGCGAGCACAACAAACCGAGGGAGAGGGCGAGCTAGACAGCAACCTTGGCAATGCATGGCGGCGAACGGGCACTGAGAAGGTCCGGGAGGCGGCAAAGGAGAGAAGAAGAGAAAGTAGCGTGGGGGACTACGCCGTTGAGGCAAAGGCGGAGCCAACAACGCGGCAGGGGCAGGTGGCCTTTCAAAATCAAGGGAGCCAATAGATAACTACCGGCTCCCACACGCAAAGTGACCTAGGTGGAGTTTTACCGGTGGAAGAAGCCGGTAACGGTAACCAAGCCGGCAAAGCAGTGGAGCTAAGGGGCAAGGACTCTACAAAAGGTTTCAATGTAGCGAGGCCGGCAAGATGGAATGCAGAGGCCGCTAGCAAATTACCCTACATGGAGGCGAGCATTTGGGAAAAGCAAACATGGGAGGTCGAACCATCCAACCACCGAAACATCAACAAGACCCAAAGATTCGGTAAGTGGGTGGACTCCTACCCCAACAATGACATAGACCGCATAGGTAGTTCATACCGGGATGCCGAGGGTCCACATGCGAATAGACCATCGGACATAGTGTGGGAGACACAACCCCTCCCCAAAACTAATAACAAGGGGAACATTTACAAAGACATATTGGCTAGCATTGGTTTAGATAGCCCAAATACCTCTACGGAGACTAGGGGAGAAGAGGCTAGAGAACAAGACCAAGGAGCATCACTTGTCAACACACCTATCCGGAATAGTGCATCTAGCCTAATAGCACTAGGTAAACATATTATCACCCCAAGACAAGGGAGACTATGGGGTGTGGACACCAATCCTCATTAAAGGGATTAAAAGGGGATGACCTTGTTCTTAAAATCCTAGTCTATGAAGTGGAATATAATTATACACAATATTAGGGGGCTTAATGACCCGGATAGTATTGCAAAAGAAAGAGGTTTCTTAGCACGTTAGTACCAAAAGCCGACATGATAATGTTTCAAAAACATAAACTTAGAGGGAGAACATTGAAAAATCTAGGATCAAGACTCATGTCTGGATGTGCTAGTTGAGTTCTAGAAGTTGCACCGGGGGAGAGGAGTTGGCTTAATCCAAATGTTGCGGGGAAAGGGGGAGTAGGCATTTTACTAGCAAATAAATACGCTAGGCTAGTCACGGCCACCGGTGCACTATATGAAACTAGGGTAGTATGGATCAAACTAGAAGGTGTGGAGGGAGGGAATATTGGGCTAGCATGTGTGTATGCGCCTAACATCCCTACGGATAGGAGACATCTATGGTATATTCTAGTAGATGCGCTTCCCAAAGATTGTGAGTGGATTATTGGAAGAGACTTTAATATGACCGAAAGATCGGAGGATAAATCGCATGGGTGTGGGAGAACCATAAGTGATTTGGAAAAATACATTTGGAAGAAGTTGCTAAACTCCCTACAAGTAAGTGATGGGTTTGTGCATCAAGGGGGACCTAGATTTTCATGGGATAACGGGCAAAAAAAAAAAAGAATGAGACTAGTTAGGCTAGATAGATTTTATACTCCGACCCAAAGTCAACTCAATCTACGTATTGCAATTTATTTCATCCATGGCTACTCCGTGGGGTCGGATCACTCCTTCGTACATCTAGAACTCCATATTGGTAGCGGGGAAGGGAGAAAAACGGACTTCAAGTGGAATGTGTCGCACCTCAAAGGAGAATTCATTGAAAAATTGGAAAAAAGATGGAATGGCATTCCGAAGGATGCCAACTTCTTCCACAAATTAAAAAACATTGCAAGGTTTTTTAGACAAACATGCAAACAAAAAGCGAGGAATAATAGAAGAGTAGAACTTGATACAAAGGCCAAACTCAAAGTTGCCATGGCTAACCTGTATGAGGACATCCATAGCTTTGAGAAGCAAGGAGAGGTAAATCGACTCAAGATTACCATACATAATATTGAAACTAGGAAAGCCAAAGGGGACGCCATTAAGTCTAGGATCAAATGGCAACAAGTGGAGGATAGATGCTCAAAATAATTCTTTCAATCTGTGAGACAAAAAAACATACATATGGTGATCTCGGAACTCAAGGACCAGCATGGACGGAGCTTCACCAAGAGAGAGGACCTTGATAGAATTTGTCAAGATTTTTATAAGGACATCTATGGACATAAGGACATTGAGGAAGATGTAATCTTAACTGTGATGAAGGCAGTCCCGGTTACCTTTACTACCGCCATAAATGAGTCCTTAACTAAGGTGATATCGGAGAGGGAGCTACGTGGAGTGGTCAACTCAATGGCGAAAAGATAGGCGCCGGGGTATGACGACATCCCGGTAGAATTCTACCAAAAGATGTGGTCCACTATTGGTAAATGCTTTCACCGTATAATTATCCAAAATATTGAGAAAATGAAACTATATGAGGGAATCACAAAATAGTTGATTAGTTTGATACCTAAAGAGGGGGACGCTAAGGACCTTAAATATTGGAGGCCGATCACCCTCCTTACGATAATTTACAAAATTTTGCCAAAATCTTACAAATTAGACTCCAACCCATACTAAGGGATGTCATTAGTCCGGAACAAATGGCCTTCCTACCATTGAGGTTTATATTAGAGAATATTTTCTCCACCCAAGAGACTTTATATTGGGCTAAGGCATTCAAACAACCTTTAATTTTTCTTAAGCTTGATTTTTCTAAGGTATATGATAAAGTGTCTTGGCATTTTTTTTTATGCTATGAGTATTAGTGAGGTATTCATAGGGTGGGTTAAACTACTCTTCGACAATGCGTCCGCGGCGGTTACTCAATGGTAATTCCGGCGGCAATTTTAGAATAGAGAGGGAAGTTAGGCAAGGGTGTCCACTAGCTCCCTACCTATTTCTAATTGTTGGCAAGGTACTTACCCATGTGATCAAGAAAGCGGTCGCGGAATGAAGGCTCAAAGGCGTGTACTTACCCGGCGGAAAGAAACAACAATGCATATCTCAATATACGGATGATTTTTTCTTTCATGGTAAGAAACACCAAGGCGGATGTGGACGAACTTGTAAGGTTACTTGAAACCTTTAGTAAGACATCCGGAATGGAGATAAATTAAAAGAAATCGTGTGTCTATTGGTTTGACAAGTACACACACAAACCCGATTGACTTCTAGGCTACAATTGGAAATGGGCGGAGGAGGGTGACCTATCCAAGCTACTAGGTACATATTTTGGCCTTAACCTTAAAACTAGAGATGTAGACCGATTTCTTTATAATAAAATTGCAAAGAAATTGGAATATTGGAGTAATATGAAGCTCTCCCTTGCCGGAAGGAATGTGATTTGCAATCAAGTGTTACTTTCAACACTTTGATTTTTTATCACGGTATGGGGAGGCTCTAATAAAATCTTAAGAAAAATTAGAGGCGCTATTCGGAACTACATGTGGTCCGGAAAAGAACAACTCACTCGCACTAGAGTGAGTTGGCAAAAATGTTGCCTAAAAAAAAAGTATAGGGGCCTTGGACTTATGGACCTGGATGACGCTAAGGCTAGCCTACTATGGAAGTGGATAGTCAAGGCTATGGAACCCGGGGAATCTAACCTACAACTCATGCTTAGATATAGGCTTTCTAGGTTCAATGCACAAAGAGGCCGAAGTTGGGGAATGGGCCTTGAATGGTTCACATGTAAGCAACACCAAGAATTTTCCGGCTCCAAGGTGTGGGGCCACATTAGCAAAACATGGAAAAACATGAACAAGAGCATGTACCAATTACCGCCGTGCTCAAGGATGGAGCTACTTCACTCGAACATTTGGTGGTCGGATGGGGTTGAACTTCTCAAGAAATAATTCTCTTACTCTAAAGGCCTAGAATTTTACCGCAAAGGCATTAGGTATGTAGATGATGTGTGGGATAGTGAACAAAATGAGTTTCTAACATGGGAAGAAGCACAAAACAAATTTCACCTCACTCCGTCCGAAGCACGAGAGTGGGGAGAGATTACGAGCAAGCTTTCGGAGCAATGGCGTCGGAAACTTAAAGAGGAATCGGACACCACCTACCCCGGTAAATGGCTTGGGTTGTACTCAGAAGGAAGGGAGGCCCCACACTTGTGATAAGGAGTGCTTCGGAATATACGCCCACGTGTCTGCAACTCCATAACATTACCCTACCTATCCCGGTTAAATGTTTTACCGTGGGCACACATTCACGATGCCTTAGGGAGTAAGAGCACCCGAGTGGGGAACTTGAAGGTTACTTTCATGAGGTTAAAGTCATTCACACCAATAGAGGACCAAAGAAAGAAGGAGATGAAACTAGAGAGGAGGTGGTATTTTTCTATGGGAAAGAGGCTACTCTTCTTTGGGACCCGGATCGTTGGAGATGGGGGGATGGTGGTAGATTTTTTGACTACACCACGAAGAGTGGGAGAGAAATCCTCACTAGTAGGAACCAAGGTTCCACTCGAGCGGCAGACAAATGGCAAGGTTATCTCCCGGGGAACTATAGTTTCCAATGGTCTCAAGTGTGGGACCCTCTTCGCTCCGGTAAGGAAGCCACATTCATTTGGTCAATTTGGCATAAGGCGGTGGCGGTTAACGAGTGGAGGGCACGCATCGCGCCAACCTCCATCTCAAAACAATGCGTGTTTTGTCTTCCTGGCACGAGTGAGTCGGTCAAGCATAAATTTTGGGATTGCATCCAAGCTAGGAGAGCTTGGAGGTGGGCCACCTACATCATGCAAGAACTTTGTGGGGTGAGATCGGGTAACTATGATTGTTTCAATTGGAAACAAATATTCTTTGGGGAAAGACTACCTAAAAAGTATGGCCCTAAGATTAAAATTTGGCACCTCCTTAGGGGCATCACCCTTAGGACTATTTGGATCAAAGGCAATGACAAGGTCTTTAACCATGAGCAATGGCATGAAACTCGGGTCAAACACCGCATTTGGGATGAACTTATCATGTACACCAAGACGGCATGGAAGCGTGCTCTTAAGCAAATTAAGATTTGCGAATTTTCGAAGTTAGGCATGCTCCAAGGGTTTGATAGGACGTGGGGAGCTCGGAATGTGCTTTGTAGAAGACACAACCTCCACATCGAGTGGAATTGGAAGAAATTTAACTAGGTAGGGGGTTTGGTGGGTAGGTTAGTGGTTACTTGAGGGCCTTGGGTGGTTTGGGGGTTGTTCTTAGCCGGTGGGGTGGGGGTGGTCCTTGGCTTGGTGGTTTGGGGGGTTGTCCTTGGTGGTTTTTTGGTGCGGGTGGTCGTATCGGTCATGGCGGTGTTCTTGCGCTCGAGGGGCCCCGCCTCCCCTTGGTGTGGGCGCGGGGTGTGTTTTTTCTCTAGTTTTTTTTTTCATTTTTGGCGTTGGCGGTTGGCCTTCTGCCACAAAAAATAAAATAAAATGTAAAAAATGTGGGGGTCAAGCTTGAGACAAGGCTCCCAATCCATTAAGCACATGTAAACGTTGTAGTCTTTAACATTGGCCCATCAAAATTGCAAGCGTGAACTTGAGCTCAAGTTGTGTGAGGCAACCCTCTGAGGAGGTTACCTTTGGGCATGCTTCCATGTCCTAACTACACTGATTTGTCTAATTAGTGTGGGTTACAATTTGGTTGCAATGCTATCACATTTTATTGAGAGTATCATTCATGATACCCACATGACAAGTTTTATCCACATGATTTAAGTAGTTAGCATGCATACCAACGAATATGGCAACACGTAACTCCAAAGGGTTTCCCACACTAATTAGACAAATCAATGTATTTCTAGCAAAGCAAAATAGAGTTTGCCAACATCGGTGAAGCTTTCGCTAGTATATCCAAGCATAGGCTTGATGGCCAAGCATTTCCATGTGGAGTATGGGCACACATCCAATCTGTGTGCCCTTCATTGCAGCGAAGCAAAATAGAGTTTTCCAACATCGGTGAAGATTTTGCTAATATATCCGAGCACAGGCTTGATGGCCAAGCATTTCCATGTGGAGCAAGGCCAGACATCTAATCTATGTGGCTGCCATTGCAGCAAAGCAACATAGAGTTTGCCAACATTGGTGAAACTTTCGCCATTATATCCAAGCCTAGGCTTGATGGCCAAGCATTTCCATGTGGAGCAAGGGCAGACATCCAATCTGTGTGCTTGCCATTGTAGCAAAGCAAAATAGAGTTTGTCAACATTGGAAAAACTATTGCCAATATATTCAAGCATCTTGATGAATGAGCACTTCCATGTGGAGTAAGGGCCCAACATATATGGGAGAACAGATTTGTCTAGTGGTCCACTTGGATGCAAGTTGGAATGGAGGTAGCCTTGCACTTGTCCATTTTGATGGTTACATGATTGAATTTACTAAACTTTATATCTAGAAATTATAGGAAAATGAAAATAAAATCCCAAAAAGGTTGAAAATTGCGGGCATGGTGAATAATAAGAATATGCCAACATGAGTACAATTAGTGTAAAATATGGCACTATTGGGATTAAATCAACATATTTATGAAAATAGAGAGGCTCAAATCCTCCCTCTTCAAACTTCAATGTTCACATCCCCTACAATTGTGTCAACTATTGACTATTGTTTCCAAAGAAAACGAGAGCACAATTCCATGTGAAAGAGGCACGGGGAGGTCCCTCCATTGTCAAGTTGAACACCACGTGTGAACCAAAAAAAAAAAAAAAAAAAAAAAAAAAACCACTTTCTACATAAAGCATCACCAAAATGGGTAAAATTTTTCTTTATTTTTTTTCATGAGTAGATATACATGGTATCTATTACATAGTAAAAAACAACAACCAAATTTGATGACTTTTTATTATTATAAAACATACCGATTCTAACTAGAATGACGTAGAATTGAACTAAAATAATTACTACAAAAAAGAAAATGACTAAAAATTTCAAAAAATATATACAAAAGATACTATCAATGGTTGTGTATATGTAGAAAGAAAATCATAAATTTTAGAATTATTTATGGCATGTAATATAGGGGTAGCAAACTTTGTTTGCATGTGGTGTTCAACTTGACAATGGAGTGACCTCCCTGTGTAAAGAGGTTTCAAAATTTTGTCATGTAGTGCGTTTTGACGACTTCGCCATGACATGCAAGTGAGCTCTTAAGGTGGGTTTAACTAGTTTTTAGATATTTCCAGACTATTTGACCACATCTTGACATTGTTGCTACCGCACGCCCATTTTAATATCTTCACTATTTCGGTGCCAAATCTTTGCGCACATCAGGTCCATGGTCTTTCAATATACTTGAAGAGCTCAATTAAAGTACAAACGTTTACATTTCAATCTACTTGAAGAGCTCACTTGAAGTGCAAATGTTCACATCTCAAAAAACTCTTGCTTATTTCCAAACTCGTCAAAAATCCAAAAATTCATAAATACCAATTGTTTACATTAGGGTCTAGAGCCAAAAAAAACTTGGAGTCCAAAATAGGCTTATTTTTAGACTCACGAGTGGGCCCAAGCTTGAAGATTCATTTCTCAAACTAGGAGTGGGGGTTATTTGATTGCCATGATGATAGTTGATTCGGATGATCTAAGCAAAGTTGAGCGTCAAAGATGGAAGAATTAAGGAAATAAAATGCCATGGCCAAGGAGTATGGTTTTTGAGCTTGTCTTGTCAATGGTTGATTAGGCGAAATGTCATATTGGAACATACATTATGCATGAATAATAAGAAGAAGTAAGGTAGAGGGTGCTAAAATCAACACCTCATCCAAAAGAAACGTTTGTAAACATCTTCCAATCACTAACAATCTACTGCCTTGAAATGTTTCCCATGACAAAAGAGTGTTCGGATGCACACAGTGATGGGTTTAGGTGTCATAAGTGGCACCACTACATACCGGCCTCTACTACCTCTATACAGTCAAGACTCTATAAGTGTTACCCCTATATTAAGCGTTATAATGTCATATATGTTAAGAAAATTTTACTCCTCTACAAAAACACAATTGGAAAGACTAGTGAGTGTTATGTGTTAAGTGTTATAACATGCTCTACTCCCTTCTTTTTTAATTGCACATCTATAAGTATTAATTTTGAGAAAATCAAGGTAATAATATATGAGAGCATACATTTTAAGCATGTTATCACATTTATCCCATATTCTTTGCGAACAAGTCAAATATTCTCTCTTATTTAAAGATCCTTCCTCCTTGTGCACTTTCAAGCAATTTGGGAGAGGAGATGGCAGACATAGAAGGTTTGGGAGTTGGGGTGCTAGTTTGCTAGCTGGGGCTTACAATACTTGATATAGCATCTTTCAGGCCCAGCAATCAAGGTCAACAATCAGGCAGGCGCATATATTGTATGGAGCTTCTTTTTTTGCCTTTTTTAAAATAAAAATTGCAAGCAGAGTGTTAGTCAACATGTTTACGGATCAATCAAGGGTAGGGAGACTGAATTTTATTTGATTTTTCGTTTTTTCCCCAAAAAATTGCAATTTTTGTAATTTTAAGCAAATTTATTTGTTATTCAACCACGCATCAAAAATCAAGCTAAGGTATGGGGTCCGATTTTTTATTTTTTAGTTTTAAGAAAATTGAAATTTTCATGATTGCAGGCAAGGTATGGAACATGATTTTTAATATTTTTTTCCTTTTTAGGTTAGTTTCGTTGGAAGAATCTCGTCAAGTTACTACTATATAGATTTCAATTAGTTAAGTTGAATTATGTATTATCATTTGTACTTTCATTTTTTATTTCATAAAACTTTACGTTTTTATTTTTGGAAATTTTAAGTGTTATTGCTATAAATGTTATTAATCACTAGTATGAATTCTATAAGTGTTACTTGTTATAATTCCATGTACGTTATTTTTTTGCTACTCCCAACCTGTAACATTTATAGAGTCTTGACTGTATAGGGTAGGTAACAAACTCCACTCTATCTCAGCAGTTCAAGGTGGATATAGGGTGGCTGGTCAATGCCTATGCTAGCCATTCTATTCAGAAGGGCGGGGGGGGGGGGGGACCATTCATGTAACGTTCTCAAATATTATGAGATTCAAGAGGCATGTTCCTCCCAACCTTAGAGCTTATATACAAGTACCACTGGCAGTTGAGGCCACCTCCAACTGGTAGTTAAGTGGTAGTTAAATATATATTAACGAGCTCTCCCCCATGCCTTTAGGATATCTCTAAGTGCAGTTAAATAGTGGTCTCTACTTACGTGGGAGAACTACGTGTAGAACCACAGTCATCAACTAGTAGTTAACTCCCTTTACTTTTAGGACTGCTAGAGCACTCAGGGTAGCGCCTCTAGTTTTATAGTAAAGGAGTCCCAGTTGAATGAGAGGTTGTAAATAAATATAAAACAATAAATATGTAATACACATTACACACCTCCCCACTTAGGAATGAACGTCCGCGTTCATGAATGATCCCAAATCGTAGTGCATCAAAACAAATATAGTCAAGACCACCACTAATTTAAGCGAGCCATGGGATCTATATATGTACCATGCTCCATGCCAATTGGCAGGGTGAAACAAGTTAATAATAACACCCCGTTTACAGGATCTTGTGCAAGCCTGAAAGAACAAAAGGCGCCTACCCCGAAGATACCTTCCGCCTCAAACGTTTTTGCGCAGCTGGGGCTTCGCGGTCACGCTTAACACCATGGCGTGTGAGCCTGTCTTCCGACTTTGCTACCGCATCCCAGTACTCCTTGAGGACTTCTACACTCAAGTTGCATTCGGGCTCCCATGAATTATGCTCAAGTGCATATCCGAACCATTTGATAAGATAGAATTTCTTGGGGCGAGAACGAGACCCTCTATCTTCGTGTGAAAGCACGCGTTCTACTTCATAAGATGCATCTTCCTCAAAGACTGGCGGAGGGGGAGGTTGTACCCTGCCATCGGCCACATAAGGTCTAAGAAGTGACACATGAAAGACATCGTGGATCTTAAATGTATCTGGCAGTTGCACGCGGTATGCTACCACCCCTATCCTTTGCACCACCCGAAATGGGCCAATCCACCTTGGTAAAAGCTTTCGAGCTCCTGGGACCTTCAACTTAATGTTGGCAGTACTTACTAGCACTTGCTGGTCCACTTCGAACGAGACCTCTCGTCGGTTCTTGTCAGCATAGAACTTTTGTCGTTGTTGCGCAGCAATGAGATGTTTATTGGCCTCGCCAATCACATGTGTCATATGCTCGACAAAATTCTGCGCAGCAGGGACTTGACACTTGCTGTTCCCACTAATTGGTGTCCGGGGCTGCTGACCATAGTTTAGGACAAACGGAGTATTCCATACAGACTTTTGTCAAGAGCTATTACATGCAAATTCAACTACTGCAAGGAATTCATCCCAATCATCTTGCACTGGGTTGACATAATGCCGCAACACATCTTCCAGGATACGGTTTACCCGTTCCGTTTGCCCATCAGTTTGAGGATGGAATGCGGTGGACATGGCCAACCTTGTCCCCAAAAGACCATGCAACGCATCCCAAAACCTACTTGTGAATCTAGCGTCCCTGTCGCTTAGGATTACCCTGGATAGACCATGCAACTTATATACATGATCACGGAATAACCTTGCCGTACCTTCAGTAGTAACGTGTGTGGTGGTTGGCATAAAGTGGGCTATCTTGGACAACTTATCCACGCACATAAAGATGGCATCATAACCATTAGCAGATGGAGTCAATCCAGAGATAAAATCCATGCTCACTACTTCCCAATTTCTATCAGGAATCTCTAATGGTTGTAAAAGGCCTGCTGGTTTAAGAGTAGGGACCTTACTCCTTTGGCAAATCTCACAAGATTTTATATGGCTTCTGATGGACCCTTACATCTCAGGCCACCAAAAGTTTACTCGCACCCTCTTATACGTCTTAGTTACCCCTACATGACCTCTATACATTGCATCATGATACTCACGGAGCAAAAATGACCTGATATTCGATCCTTGGAATGACACATCTGGAACCACAACCGCATTTTCATACCACCAGATGTGATTCTCATAAACAAAATGTTTCAGATTATGCGAGTTTGAAAACCAAGGATCAAGAACATACCCGGCAATGATAGTTTGATATAACTTCTGATCACTAACGAACTCCGGGTACCCCTTCGGATTGTTGTCTTGCTCAACAGGATCACCTCGCCTAGCGTCTGCAGCCACCATTTGAAGGACCGAATTACTTGGAGCAGACCGCGGTGCCATTAAGGTTGGCTGGTCACCCGGGTCTAGTGGATTCCGACTCAGAGGATCTGTCATATTAATCCTTCCTGGTCTATACACCCATCTATAGACAAAATTTTGCTCCAAGAACTCCAACCACCGAGCTTGACGCCTTGATAATGTCTGTTGTGTTTTTAAATATACCATAGGGTTATGATCTGTGACGATCGTGCAATCTGCACCCTCTAGGTAACACCGCCAGGTTCGCATGGCGTGCACAACTGCTGCAAGTTCTTGTTCACCAGTAGTGTAATTTCTCTCAGCGGGAGAAAATTTCTTACTCTCAAAAATAATGGGCTTACCTCCCTGAAGTAAGACGGCCCCTGCTCCGAGTAAAGAAGCGTCACTAACGACCTCAAATGGCTCCCCTAACTTGGGTAAGGTCAGAACTGGTGCATGTGTTAAAGCATACTTAACATTCTCAAAAGCGCGTTCACACTCGTCAGTCCAAATGTACTTGACTTTGCTTCGCGTCAGAGAAGTCAAAGGCGCAACCAGAGTGGAATATCCATGTATGAATCTGCGGAAGTAATTGCAAAGCCCCAAGAAGGATCGTAATTATCCGACTTCAAGAGGTCTATGCCATTTGGCCACAGTCTCAATTTTCTTAGGATCCACCTTGATGCCCTCCTTGCCAACAACATGTCCTAAATAATGCAATTCACTCTTTCCGAAATGACACTTAGACATCTTTACATAAAACTGATTCTCTCATAGAATTTGAAGTACTTGTGCCAAATGACTGACATGTTTCTCCTCGTTCTTTGAAAATATTAAGATGTCATCCAGATATACCAAAACAAACTTTCCAATGAACTTGTGAAAAACACGATTCATTACTCCTTGAAAAGTTGCTGGTGCATTGGTCAATCCAAAACTTAATACTTTGAATTGGTAATGACCAAACGGTGTTCTAAACGCCGTTTTAGGAGCATCCTCCTCGGATATCCTAATCTGGTGATAACCTTGTGCCAAATCAAGAGATGAAAATACTGTAGAGCCGGCTAACTGGTCAAAAAGATCATCAATACGAGGCAACGGATAACGATTCTTTATCGTTTGCTTATTAAGTGCCCAATAATCCACCACCATTCGCAGCGCTCCATCCTTTTTCTTGACGAACAAGATGGGAGACCCATAAGGCGATGAACTAGGCTCTATCCATCCCTTTTCCAAATACTCCTTGATATGTTTCTTGGCCTCCTGCAGCTCGAGAGGACTCAACCTATAGATCAGCCTAAATGGCGGCTTGCCATCTGGCTCTAAAAGAATAGTATGGGCCATTTCTCGCTCTGGAGGTAACCCTGTAGGTATGGGCTGAAAAACATCAGCATATTCCTCCAACACTGTGGTATAAGATGTTGCCACTGTGTCCTCTACGTCGTCTCCAACCGCGGTCAACTGAACCAGGAACGACGTTGCTCCCTTCCGAATTGACCGTTTGAACTGCATAGCGGTGAGTCTATGGGGATTTGGACTCTGACATTGCACTGGGTTCACATGCAGTGTCATTTTATGGTGGCCCTTATACAACACGCAACATTCAGATGGAAAATCCAAGTGTGCCTTGTGCTGCACTAGCCAATCATTGCCCAATATCAAATCAATGCCTTCACTTAACTTTGCCACCAGGCAAATAATTTGGCTTTGATATTGCTGTATTCTAACATGAACTTTAATCTTGCCGTCCGTTTGGACTTCATCACCATTGCCTAATACCAGTGTGTTACTGCCATTTTTCACTTTTAACCCGAAGGTCTTAGCAAAACCAGAACTCACAAAGCAATGTGATGCGGCACTATTCATTAATACAGATGCATCCTGATGAGCTACTTGCCCTGAGAAACTCATCATCAGTTGAGAAGACATAGTGAGCTGATTCAACACACGTGGCCATCCAAATAAACATGCCACTACACTGAGTTTGATTCAAATTGATGGACCAATTTAAATCGTGGTAAAGTTCTCTTAAGACTTTTTGCTTTACGTTTGTCAACAATAAAACAAGCACCGGTCTCATAGGGCGCTCCCTCTTTACCGTGCAAATAAGATCTCAAGAAACTTTGCAAATCATCCACTGATGGTATAATCAATGAGAACGCTCCATAAACTTTGGAGTTCACATCGAACACATCACTGAGTGGGAGTAACGGAGTTGGCAAAATAATGTCTTTATTCAAAATATCAGACACGATTACCTTAAATTGCTTATTGACTAAGCCCTGAATCACTTCCAAAGCATCACTAGGCAAATCAAAAACACCCTCCGAAACTTGAACAGGTCCTGACACTAGCCCATTGCCTAAGTGTCGGACTTGTGAAAAGGCTTCTTGCCTTTCTTTACAGGTTGCTGCTCAGCACTCTTCTTGCCATCAGGACAATCTCTAGCCAAGTGTCATTCCTTGTGACATTGAAAACAAAGACCATCATTTTTGTCAGTGCTTCTTGCCGAAGGGGCCTCCCCTTTACCCTGCTTACTCTTCTTGTAAAAGGCGGAAGAACGACCTGCAGAGCGGCGAGACTTGTTGTCTCTAATTGGCCCTGTGTGGCCATTGGTCTTGACAACCGGTGCATCAAAATGAGACTTATCATTGTCCCGTCCTTTTGCATCTTGTGTGTACGTTGCATCAATTGTCACAGCATAATTCATGAGACGCCTGATGTCCTCCCATGGCCCACCATCGCCCTTAGGATCCACCAAGACCTTCTTGCAGATATCCTCCTTGAGCCCTGATATGAATCTCTCAATCTTATCTCCCCGGAAGACAGGATTTTTAGTAATGTGTGAGCACAACTGCTGAAACTCATTTGCATAGTCCTCAACAGAACCTTTCTGTTTAAAAACACGAAGCTTGTTCCGGGCTACCAACTCCTGATTGACACTGCCATAAGCAGTGAGTAATGTATCATAGAAGTTATCCCAGAGCTGCGGATCTTTCTTATCCGCTGCCAACTCCAATGCAAGCATATCCCAATGTTGTGACACATTGGTTTCCAGATATGTTGACGCAATTGTGACCCACTCCTCAGGAGCAATCTGGCGTGCAACCAAGAACTTTTTCATCTGGTTGAGCCAAGCCAGAATGGTAATTTTGGACTTATCCTTCAACCGTTCCGGCTTGCTAGCAGCTGTGGTGGACTTAGAACGGTCCCCCTCATTATACTTCTTCAAGAGTTGGACCTGACATTCCAATGTTTCCAAGCGATTGGAATGCGTGTTCACAATCGAGAAGGTTATTTCACCTTGCTGCTCTACACGCTGAAATTGACTTAAGTCATCAATCAATTTCCCATTGCAGTAATCCTGAATAGCTTGGACCACCAAACTACGGATACTTGCATCACTCGGTGAAGAGGATGTGCCAATCGGAAAAACCTGGGGAGGACTATCCTCCCTTGACGGTCCAGAAGTGTCCATATCCTCGATGGCCATAACATAAACACACAAAATATAATGCCAAAAATTTGCGGGACTGCTCACGCGGTCCTGTACAATAAAAACCAAAACAGGAGACAAAACAATTCTACCCCCCAATAGCTTTCCCCAACAGAAAAATTAACCGCGTGTCTGAGAGCCATAGTTTTCAGATTTTAACCACGAGTAAACAACCTACTCAGAAATCTTGCCCCAAGATTTCGACCCGATCCGATTTTCTGCCTAGGAGTTATACCCTTTTTCGTATGCTGCTCTCAGAAGAACTTCATAATAGGATAGCTTCCTCTGACTTTCTCGAAATGACCTGAAATTTTAACTGTGACTAGAGAGACTAAACACAAATCATCTCACCAAATTTCGAGCCTATCCTATTTTCTGTCTAGGAGTTATACCCTTTTTTGTGCATAAATCTACACAGGTTTCAGAATACTATAACTCCACCCCACTGACTTAAAACATCTTCAGATTTTAGCAGTGATGACTAAAACCAATTATTTATGACCCCTTAAAATGAACACCCTCCAGAAAAATTACCAGCATAACAGCTACACAGCGGAAGTTAATAGAAACCCAAATGAAAACAAGGTACAAGAGCGCCGGCTCTGATACCAATGTAACGTTCTCAAATATTATGAGATTCAAGAGGCATGTTCCTCCCAACCTTAGAGCTTATATACAAGTACCACTGGCAGTTGAGGCCACCTCCAACTGGTAGTTAAGTGGTAGTTAAATATATATTAACGAGCTCTCCCCCATGCCTTTAGGATATCTCTAAGTGCAGTTAAATAGTGGTCTCTACTTACGTGGGAGAACTACGTGTAGAACCACAGTCATCAACTAGTAGTTAACTCCCTTTACTTTTAGGACTGCTAGAGCACTCAGGGTAGCGCCTCTAGTTTTATAGTAAAGGAGTCCCAGTTGAATGAGAGGTTGTAAATAAATATAAAACAATAAATATGTAATACACGTTACAATTCAAGTTCACAAAGTCAAGGAGGTAGGCCCACAAAGCCAAGGGGGTTGGTACCTAAGATGAAAGAGGAGGGTTCTATAACCGAATTGGATGGGATGATGGAGGTGCCCATGTTGGACTTTGATCTAGCTTGGGTTTAGTACCCAACTATGTTGTTTAGTTCTAGGCAAAAAAAAGTGGGGTTCCTCATCATGTACCCGGGGCCTAGGGATCAGATTAAGGAAGCTACACTAAATACGATATTTAGTGTCACCAATTTTAATTGTCTTGCTCAACATTAATTGTAAACCGGAGTACAATGTCACCAACACTGAATGTTAACCCAACATTATTTGTTATTCCTTGTTGGGGGGTTGTAGGTTTACAGTGTTGTAATTACTGTCACTTACCGAGTGATTTTTCATCTGAATTTCAATCATCCATGACAATATTTCATCACCAATTGTTGACACGAGAAGGTAGGGTTTTGGCCAATGGATGACTCATCCATCATCCATGACAATATTTGTTCACTTATTCATAAGAAGTGTCATCCAAAAAGTTACCATAGTGACATTAAATACCATACGACACTAAATATCATATTTTAGTGTAGTGGTTTTGACTTTGAATATTCACCAAAGATTCAATAGAGGCAATTTATTTTTCTTTATACCTATGGTTAGCCCAAAGGCTAATATGAAATTTCGTTTTATATGAACCACATAGTCATATGTATGCACAATAGCTTAAAGTGTTGGTTTAAGAATCCTCTACCTTATAACATCTTGGTTTTGTAGTGATAGATATTCAATGAGACTTGATTATTATTATTATTATTATTATTATTATTATAAAAGAAATTTCTGACATTATCAGTGCATGGTAGACCTCATCCTCGACCTTTCTTTCTCATTTTATTAGCAAGCTAGATGGTATGATGAATTTGAATGAGATTTTTTAGCCTAATTTATGTGGGTTTTTGTTCATAGACACACCTTGTTCATCACCAATTTAAGATTGTAGATAAAAATTGATTATTAAAAGGTGGTTTTTAAATAATTTAATTTTTTGATATTGATATAGCTTTTTAGGAGAAAAAAAACTCATTTGTTGTTTATTCATGGTTTTACAAATTACGACTACCGAATCATATTGATTCAAAATCCAAAGCATATGCATAAACAAATAAAGAACCAACGTCCAGCAATCCGATGTGAATTTGAGTTCGTTGGCCCTACCTTGCTCAAGAATCCTCTTGGTGCAGGGTGGGGTTTACTACCTACCTTGCGACAGGTGGGCTCTTGGTTACCTACCTACCTAACTAGTTTTTCCCCGTCAAGTAGAGAGAAGATTTCATAGCCGTCAAGTACCTCTCCACTATTACCCAATAGTTTAAGGTCAACTTGGACCCAAGCGTATACATATAATGTAGTAGATGTCAAGACACATTTCAAAGATCGATCTTCCAAAACTTCCAAAATGAAGGTGAGGTTGTGTAGTGGTTTTGGTTGAGAATACACGTACATGAACATTTTAAATTTGTAAAAAACACAAATAGTGCAATCATGAAATCCTAGAAATATAGTTGTGAAAGTTGAAAACTTATTAGCCAATGGTTTCTTCTTCACATTGGTGTAGAATGTTATGCATGTTTTTTTTTTAATAAAAATATTGCACCACATCGGTTTCAATACAAGTTTGATTGAATAGTTCGTGATACATACTAATTTGATACTAAAAAATGTTCGAATTACTGTACATTTGAGGTTGCCATGATACTACGCCAAACTACCAAGCAAGAGTAGAATTGCAAACTTGGGTCTAGACTAATATGGGATGTTACTGAGAGATGTCCACATGAAATACACAGAGGGATGTGCTTGGGGCCAAGGCAATTCAATGTTGGTTCATGTGCATATAGAAATATTTTTTGGACAAGAAAAAATTCTTGCCAAAATAAAATTCCAAAAATTCCAACATTAAAAATTATAACAAGGAAGGACAGATGTCTACGACTTGTACAACTTCTCCACCAACCTATGAAATACCTAATTGTGAAGGAATACTATACTTTTGTTGCACTTGTAACTGGAGCATTGATTCTCAAGAAGAGGACAAGACATATGTTTAGGTGGTAATAAACTCTTCTGTCTGGTATAAATGGAGAAGTTGTTGAGCAAAGACGTAGATTCCCTTGGCCATCAGGTATGGTAATTGTACAACTAAGGGCCACTTCACACACAAGACTGAGAGCCCGTGACCATTACACTTCAAGCACTCTCATTGGTGGAAAAGGCGGAGCCAGTCCAAGTTTGGTTCACACTCTAATGCTTGAGGGACCAATTGAATATGTGAATGCAAGATGGATGTAAAGTCTACATGGATTCTTACATGGCATCAAATGGATCATGTTGCATGGTCACTTGGATTGTTTTCTAAAACCACCTTTTGGAGGTAGGCCTAACACAAAACCAGCTTACCATGGCACACTCCAAACGCTCACAACCGCTGATTTATTCTATTTTATCATGTGTGAGGACCTGCATGGATAGAAATTCATTGAAATAGCATTTGGTTGAGGGCTCAGTCACATATGACTTCACACTACACTTGAGGATCCGTGACCACACTACATGATTTTGGAGGTGTCTCAGGGCAACCTTTGAACACTTTCTTTTGGGCTCTCACAATTTCATGGTCACGGCTCTTGGCTCGTGTGTGAAGTGGCCCTACTATGTTTTTTTAATGATATTGGTTATGTGACACAAACCATGAACGTGGAATCACTCATGCTTACTATGGAATGTCGTCTCCTATCCGATATGATAATGTAAGCTTGCCATGGAGTGAACTCCGTGGCAAGGCAACCTTGCCATAGTAGGTTTCTATCATTCTGTCAGAGAGTTATGGGAGCACTTCCAACTCGTAAACCTCCGGTAGAAATTTGCAATTAGGGTTTGTATGCCTTTGGGATTTCCAATTAAAGTACAAATTCCATGATTCAACTATGTGACATTCGAGCATGCATGTTCATGCTGGAGGAGCCTTCAGCAGGGGCAAACCATCTCTAACGAACGAAGCCCCACAGCTTGCTTCTCAAGGATTTGGACTCTTGCACTACCATGATAATATGAAAAAAAATCCATTCATGTTTGATGCACTAATTCGTGCAGAGTCAGTTCACCAATTTGCCCTTGCCATGTATGAAGGTTAGGCTGCACTCAAGGAAGTTGAAGGAAGAGTTTTCGGCCTTTCAAGCGATTGCGGGAGGAGGCTAAACCTGACACTGGCTCAATCACGTCACAATGTGCATGACACAAGGCTCAATCATGTCGGAGAAGCCTTCGGCAGGGCAAACCATCTGTATGAATCATTTGCTTCCCAGAATTTGAAATCTTGCACTACCATGCACGACGTCCAGATATTTTGACTTGACAAGAAATTTTTATTCATGTTTGGTCCGCTTCAGGCAGACCCTGCCACGTGTGAAGGTTTAGGCTCCATGATACAGAATTGGAAGAAAGAGTTCAAAGCAGTCGAGCAATAACAGGAGGCTAAACCTGACACCGGCTCAAATCGCTTCACACAATGTGCAGTCCATCATGGGCCTGTAGTAGTAGCAAGGCTTGATCATGTCGGAGGAGCCTTCCGCAGGGCATCTCTAATGAAGTCCTACCACTTGCTTCCCAAGATTTGAAATCTTGCACTACCCAGCAGGTATTCTACTTAGGAGGTAACATGAGAAGTTTCCATTCATGTTTGATGCGCTTCGGGCACAACCTAGTTACTAATTTCCATTGCCCCGTGTGAAGGCTTAAGCTGCACGCTATTATAGAGTTGAAGGAAGAGTTCAAGGCAGTGAAGCAATTACGGGAGGAAGCCAAACCTGTCACCGGCTCAAATCACTTCACAATGTGGAGTCCAATGTGGTCCTGCAGTAGTAGTAAGGCTCGATCATGTCGGAGGAGCCTTCCACAGGCAAAATCATCTCCAATAAAGTCCTACAGCTTACTTCCAAATATTTAAAACCTCGCACCATCATGCAGAGATTCTTCTTTGAAGATGACATATCTGATGCGCTAATTCGGGCACCGCCCAGTCAGCAATTTTCAATTGCCATATGTGCAGGTTGAAGGAAGAGTTGAAGGCAATCGAGCGATTCTGGGAGGATTCTAAACCTGACACCAGCTCAAATCACATCACAATGTGCAGTCCAATGTAGGCTTGTAGAAGTAGCAAGGCTCGATCATGTCGGAGGAGCCTTCGGCGGGGCACTCCGGCAACCACCGCCACGTCCCACGGGGTGCATGGTACATGAGCAACCGCTGCTTGTTGGTGTCGAGCCGGATGCTGATCGTGTTTCCTTCAAGGAACTCGACGCCAAAGCTGTCTTGGCCTTCCCGGTCGTTGAGCTCTTGCAAGAGATCCTCCGGCATCTCCCCGACCTGCCGCACCTCCCGGGTCGCGAGTTCGACATCGAAAACCATAACATGAGAAAATAAACCGTCGTCGGAAATGAAGACGTTGCCCATGAGAAGCCGGTCATTGTGAGCCATCAAGCTCGGCCGCATGTCGTCGGGCACCTCGATCCGCGACCATTCCTTCCGATCAAGATTGTACGCGACAATGTCCCAGTTGATGGTGACGCAGAAGAGGTGGCCGTTCGTGATCACGGGATCGGTGACTTTGTACCCGCACGGCGCCCGGGCCCCTCTCTCCCAATCCCCGGTCGTCGAATCGAACACGTGAACTTCGTACGTGTCGATCTCCGGCTGCAGCCCAATGATGACTACCTTATAAGCTTTCGTTTTCGGGTTCACTGTCAACGCAACTGAATCGGAGTACAAATTGAACGCGTTCGCGGGGACAATGTGCGTCCAGCAGTTTATGAGAGGGTTACACACGTAGAGGTTGGATTCCGTCTGGCAGCACACCAAGCCTCCATCGGATGCTAAAATCTCCGCGCCGAGCGTCGGTAGGAACGAGAAATCCTGCCGGTGCCATGTCTCGCGTTTCGGGTTGTACATCCAACACTCGGGTTGCGGGTTGTCGGAAGGCCTGTAGAGTCCCAGGATCACCCATGGCTCAGCTGCTTCCCAGGCTCGCGAATAAGTTTCTCGAAAGTTTTGGGACAGGAGAAGCTCCTCCCATCCTCGGTGGACACAGCGGAAGCGGCAGAAACTCTCCGGAGGCAGCCAAGCAAACACGTGCTCCCGTAATTCCTCCGGCAACGTCGCCCAAGGCTCGGAATCTAAATCCATCGAGACCGTCGAGCTGCTTCATCCATGTTGCCTAAGCTCGTTCTTCAATTTCCTGAATGCTTCGGGTCAAATGTCCTCGCGACTGCAACAAAACCATTTACAAAATCCAATGCAAGCTGGAGATATGGGCATGTGCGTACAGAGACAGGAAAGTGCGTGAGAGTGGCTGCTCCTTCATCGCAGCTAACCACATCACAACAGAGGCTGAATTTGGAGTCCAAAGAGTTACTATGTAAACAAGGAGGTCAACAATATAACATCATTAAAGTTTATGTACAATCTGTCTAGTAGTATGTTCACAACCACATTGTGTGTCTGCTCCAATTTGGCAAAGTAGCAATGCAGCAAGCACAATGAACACTGGGATTTTGCAGTGAGTACAATTGATCCCCGGCCTCCGTCTGCAGTCATCTCAAAGCCCTTTCGTCTGCCTCTTGGCGAGCCCCAACCGAGGTGTACACTTCGCCGTCCAAGCGGTTCGCCTGTATACATATCATGTTAAATTCCTCCCTCTTGGCATATTCAGCACCCTTCAACCCTGGTGTTCTTACCTTTGTTCATCTGCTCAACGCCCCAAATTCAAAATGCTCCTGGTGGAGATTTATTCGGATTCCGAGAGGTCAACTGGAAGGTTGAATGCTGAAGGACCGTAACAAAGTTTTCATCAGAATTCCTTAGTTCATCCACCGCAGAGAATGCACTCATCCCTCCTACCATGTGACTCATGTGAAATGTAGAGTTGGGTCTGTTTCAAGAGTCTCATGTGAAAAATCCGTCATTGGCCCTAATCAAGAGAACATGCCTTGACATCTCAAGTTCAGTTCAATAGTAGAGGAAATCCCAGTATGTACACATAAGGATTTAACCAATTATTGAGATGCCATAGCAGATTGCAGATCTCATGTCCAATGAAACCCACTGGCAAACCAGATAACCATGGAAGTTAACACTTCACACTGCCAGAGAATAATGTCTGTTCAATCAATAGGAAACTTGAGATTCTCAAGCAAGTACGAGGCTCTCTAAACTCTTGATTTCAAGACAATTATGAACCTCAACAGACACTTGGTAGCAAAAGGGAAGTCCAAATACATAACGCAAGAAGTGACAACCAGGTCTGATAGTTACAAGTATGAAAGTACTTCTATTGAGCTGTTGCTTCTTCAACTCTCTTCATTCTGGTGAAATGTACAACCATGGAGGTCAAAAATATTGCCTTAACTACATCGCTAATGCTTACTTCTGGCCTATCTGCAGCTATTAAGCTGTTCCCTCACTCTCAAAAGAACTGCACACAAGTAACATTGCTCCCACTCTGTGCAAGTGTCAAGGCTTGAATGAGGTAAAGAATTTAGTCTACTTTATGCACAAAGGAGGTATTCTGCTGTAGATGCAGAATTATGCTGGACCCATTCCTAGCGCTTGGCATCTTCTGTTGTACAGGTACTCCTGTGGATATCAAACTATATGTTGACATGTAGACTCAAACAAAGTCTTGGGCTTGGTGAACAAGAATCTCAGCTTGCAATGCCTCAATCAAAGCTTTTGGTTCGTATATTTGGCCCAATCTTTCGTCATGTATAGTATCTACTGTGACCTGCACATTTTCAGAGTACGAAACAGAGTATTCTGAGAAAATTTTAACTTCAACATTTTTATAGGTTTGGCATAGAAAGACTAAGAACCTCTTCTTTCAAGCTCATCTTGTATGCACTATGCAGACTGGAACACATGGACTAGAAATGGTAGGAAAGGAAACTTTTCTCTGAAGTGTAGGAAAAATACCACTCGGCAGATTCCCATGTAGTTTAGTTTCTCCAGATCCACTTCAATCTCACCAACTGAGGGTACCAACATAACAGTAATATACTCACTGGGCTGCACCCACCCCACCCATCATTGACGTGGCATCAAAAAACAGGTCATTAGGGGTCATTGCTCCTTGTAGCAACTTTGACCAAAGGTGTTACTTCCATGGACCACATATGTCAGGAAGTATTTGCAAAAAACGAAAAGATTGCAGCCCACAACTCACCAGGTGATTCAGACTAGGGCAAGGATCATCACAGTGCTTGCGATCTAGAGCATCACAGAACTTGCGATTCAAAGCATCCGTTATCGAGGCTACAAATGATGAAGCGGACATGCCTACTGTCTCACGATCATGGGTGCCATTCAAAATCAACACCTGCACACTTCCCCACTTTGTGTCAATTCATCATAATTTTTTAAAGGTCCAAGAGGCTCATTCTGGGCCTGAAGGTGTCAGAAGTGAGGGGTTTAAATACCTTCTTGATTATTTTAGCTAAAAGTGTCAAAGTGATCCTATATAAACTTTTCCCCTCTATCACATGCTTTATTCTAATACGAGCTATGTAACATATGTATAAATGACCTAGACTCAAATTTGTATTTACAACCAAACTCAGCAGGATGACTTAGCCCTAGTAATTCTGCTATGAGCCTGACCTTAAGACAAGAACGGGCAGCTATAGTCTCACCAACACCTCTCAACACCTGAAAAAAACAAGGTAGGTAAGTGTCAGTCTTTGCAGAAGGAGTAATTAGCAAAACAGCTCTTGCATATTTAAGTAACAAAAGTCCATACTATCTGCTAGGACTAGTACAGTTAGGTCTTATACTAATGTTCTGAATGGCCAATGAAGGCCCTTATGCAGGAAAGTATCACCTTCAAATATCAATGAAATGGAAATTTTCAAAGTTGCACTGATTGAAGCAACTCCACAATATGAGAAAAAATGATCATACATCTATTTACACCTGAAAGTGATCTTCAAGAACCAGATTATCACATCCTCTATTGAAAGGGAAAGCTTGACAATCCCCACAATCTTCCCATCAGACCAAAAGTGATCATAAGGTGCTCAAACTCAAGAGCAGATGGGGTGCAATATTAAGACTGATATGAACCAAGAACACAGTACCAGTGATGGGCAAATGGAAGTGTACAGTGAACCAATGCCGTACACCACAGCATCAACTTGCTGGAGTTGCTCCAGAACTGTAGGGTTCACAGCTGGAAAAACCTGCAGAGGGCACACAAGATCTTTCAGCCCTTCCGATGCAAAAAATCCAGTTAAGTAGCTTAAGGTATGCAGGCCTAACTTGGTTACTTTTCTTAATCAGACACCTGTATTTGTGTGGTCAGGTGTGGATCTAAGAACGGACACCAAAAAGTCATGTGTTTTACAAGAGATTAGACCACATGTTCAAAATTTGTTTACCATTCTAGGCTCAATAGTTAACTCAATAGTTAATTGGGGAGACTTATATGACCATTTGATAAGCTTGAGGATCTTCACTTTGATAATGAGTTAAATTTATTCATGTGAGCTCCCAAAAGTATGAAGACAATGGCTACAGCCACAATTCGGATTTGTAGATCATCTTCCACTACACTAAATAGGATATTTAGTGTTGTTACCATCCTACCCTGCTCAACAGTAATTTTCAAATTCTTGATAATTAGTGTTAGACATAAATGTGCCGCTATCTTCCCTACTGCCACCTCTCTTACTATATCCTTTTTTATATATCCTTACCAACACTAAATTCAAACATGTAACTTCCACATATTACCATAGTTGATATTTAGTGTTTGAATTTACATTTAATGTTACTTACTTTCATAGGGTCATTGATATTTAGTGTATGCATTCGTATTTAGTGTATCAAACACTAAATATCCTATTTAGTGTAGTTGTGTGTTTCATATCCTACGAGAAGTGGGTGCAGAGCTAAAGGCGTCCATTTAAGGCCCACTTACCTTAGTCCAAAGACAGCATGGAGGATCGTTTACAAGCAATAACAAGGGCAGCAGTGAAGGTCAAAGGATTTGCACACAGACCTCATGCAAAAGGTTGGTGCCCTCACTCGACATGTAGAAAATCCGCTTTATGGGTGAAGGTAATGGTGGTGATGCCTGCATCACCTACATAACACAAAGTTTGACATTTCAGTGCTAGCAGGATAGATGAAGATTAACAAAACCATGTCTTTTCAATGTAGCAGTTTAAGAAAGAAAATTTGATACATAATTTGGACACCTTAGGTCCAGAAGCACTTTATGCATTGTGTTGTAAGAGACTACCTTGTTTATAGCCTGTGGTAATTTGCCAGCAGAGTCCTTCACTAGAGGATGAGAAATGGCATTCTGCCCTCTGATGACGGTCCCATTCTGCAATAGGTTTCAATTATATATTAGCAAAGAGAGATTGTGTTGATCTCCATGAAGACAGAAAAACCACTAGCAACCAAAACCAGAGACACCAAGTGCAGATAATTATGAAGTGAGGGATGTTAAGAATAGATACATGAAGCTCACAGCCCAACGTTAGCCTATCATTTGTGCAGATGGCAGGAAGAACCAGGCTATGTGTTGGAATGTGTGACACCCGTGAGTATAAGAAGATGGCTGCGTCCAATGATTGGAAAAATATTCGAGCTCCAGCAAAGAAAAAATTTCCAATACTGCAGATTTTTTAAGACTCTTCATCAGTATACAAACTGCAATCTATGGAAAATCATACA
This sequence comes from Polytrichum commune, assembly GCA_950295325.1. Taxonomy (NCBI): domain Eukaryota; kingdom Viridiplantae; phylum Streptophyta; class Polytrichopsida; order Polytrichales; family Polytrichaceae; genus Polytrichum; species Polytrichum commune. Next base: position 35,655,986 of record OX485808.1, on the reverse strand, counting down.
TCTAGTGAAACTTAATAGCCAAACAAGAGCTTTACTATATTGTACTAAGTAATCTTACCTTCCATTTCTGAACGAGAACTTTTCATTTGAGTGCCGTAAAATCTGCACCGGCATTCAACAGAAATTTCTTGAAGCAATTTTCCACGGAACAAGAAGATTCTGAAAGTGTGGTAAGAGTTTATCATAATATGCAACTCCATCGCTCAGAGAATCCAATTGAACACAATATTTACCAGGCTCCACTCATCTATCAAAAAAGTCAACCAAAGAGAGAACCTGAGATGTAGACTATACAGTCAAAAGGATAGCCCTGACAAGAAGTATACCTGGCTTTGAAAGTGTATAAGGAATGCCCGGATAGTTTCCCTGTATGGACCAGAGACACCGTCCCAGAGTTCATGAACCCCTTCCACAATTTCATACCTATCAGATAGTGGAAAATTACACATAGTTAGACCAACATCACATATTTTGAAGTAACCTTCAATCTCCATCTTCGCTGCTGCCAGCTTCACAGCAACACCATATTGAGAAAATATAGTTGCAGATGTGAAAATAACATGTAAAGGAGATTGTAAACAGATTTGTGGATGTCAATATATGGAAGACCAGATGCCACTTTTACGTATTTAATGTTAAGAAGACAGCCCAGATTTTATGCCCGCCACCTATTATCTAGGACTACACATATTCTAAACCTCAAGGAATCCACTGAACATTCAATAACCCAGATTGAAGTTAGGGTTTAGAACACAAATCCATAAAGGCACAGTAAACTCTAAATGGTAAGGGTATCAAACATCCAACTGTACTTCTTATGAATAACTACTCTGTCACACGCCAAATAACCAAGATCCAGAAGCTCCTACTCTTCCATCTCTTGAAACAAAAAATTATAATTAAGGTACAAGTCACCAGATCTTCACATTGGAAACTGATTTCCACTCACAAATCGACATCGCTGAGAAAAGATTAGCAAAAGATGAATATGTGCCAAAGTTAACAAACTGAAAATGGAATACCCTACCACTCAGATTTGGCCTCTGCTTCCTCTACTGACAGCCGGTGCCCAAGCAATCTCTTCACAGCTTGGGCCTCTGCAGAGCTATCACTTGAGAGCCTCAAGCAACGAGATCGTATGTCTCCCACGGCAGGACCTCCTGCCAAAACCCCATTACATAACGACCATTCTTTTTATCAGATCCTATGTGGCTTAATCAAGCAGCAAGGCTTACTTCCAGAGGGATCTATATGTTAGGAGGATATAAATTCATTTTGAGTGTAGCTTGCAAGCAGGCTCCTATGATTGTGGGATGAATCTGCAGGAAGTTCTCAGTCTCTGCTAAACCAATCAAGACCATCATCCATGAGACTGAAGCTTGTTAGAGTTGTTGTTAAATGATTCCCATCCAATTCAACAGCAATCAGTTGCCCTTCAAAATTTACCACCACTTCATCTGCCTACCCCTGTTGTAGCTAGGTTGAAAGACCGGTAAAAAGGAGATTCAAACCCCACTGCAATGTGCAATGCAGTCTGGGGTCTCAGATCTCAAATCTCAAATATCCAAGGCTTCAAGAATAAGTTGAATCTTCTCTCACACAATTGCTGAATTACTCTGCATCTACTGGGATGTGAATTTCATTTAGAGTGAGGGACAGTATCCAACATGCAATTAATCATTTTGCAATCTTGTGTTTCACCACTTCATCTGCCTGGCCCTATTATAGCTAGGTTGAAAAAGGGGCAAGGAAAAGTTACAAACCTACTATGTAGTCTAGGGTCTCATAAATCTAAAACCTGAATTGTTTCTAAGAATATCCATCCAAGGCTTCAAGGTTGAGATAAATCCTCCTTTTCATGCACAAATTGCTTAAATGCAAAATTTGGGAAGTGATAAATTTAATTTAGGGTTGAGGAGAGTGATCACCCAGAACACGCACGATCTCTGCAGTGCTTCCACCATCATCCGACACAGGAAGAACATGCGCCACGCGTGTGGTCAGCTTCTTCAGTTCCTCCACCACACCGTTGAACGCCGTCCCACCTGCATTGAATTCAAACCAAAACACCAAGCAAGCAACCAGACATCAAAACCGCTCCTAAAAAAATTCCATATTGTAATTCCAATGCAGTCTCCCGAGATCCGCTTAAAAACCCCCAAATTCCTCTCACCTGGTAACACTAGGATGGAGGAGCCATGAGTGTCCATTGACATGCAAACCATGGAAACCGCCATCCTCACGGAGCAAGCAAAACACATCTGAAACACTCCCGAAATCCACATTGGCCATCCGAAGCATTCAAACCAATCCCACCACCCGCTCAAAAACCTTGCAAATCCTCCTCACCTGAGACCACCAACATGGAGGGGCCCTGAGGGTCCCTTGACATGCAAATCAAGGAAACCACCCATACCCACGAAACAAGCAAAAATACTTAAAAACGCTCTCAAAATCCACATTTCCTGCCCAAAGCATTCAAACCCATCCCGGGAAAAATCCCTCAACTCATTCAGGACACCAGGATGGAGGAGCCATGAGGGTCCCTTCACATGCAAATCGAGGGAACCACCATCCTCACGATACAAGCAAAAACACATCAAACTAATTCCCAATTTACACAATGCCATGCTAGGCATTTAACCTAATCCCGCCGATTCCTCTCACCTGAGAACTGCAGGATGGAAGGGCCATGAGGGCCCCTTTTTCACATGCAAATCATCAAAACCACCATCCTCACGAAGCAAGCAACAAAAACACATCAAAAACACTCCCCAAATCCCCATTGCCAACCTGATCCCGTGACCCGCTCAAAACCAAGCAAATTCTCCCTCACCTGAAATTACCAACATGGAGGAGCCATGAGGGTCCCTTAACATGCAAATCATCCAAACCACCACCCTCACGAAACAAGCAAAAACGTATCAAAAACACTCTCAAAACCTACATTGCCCGTCCGAAGCATTCAACCGAATCCCTCCCGCAACCCGCTCAAAAACACCGCCACGCAAATTCATCCCACCTCAGAACAGCAGGATGGAGGAGCCATGAGGGTCCCTTGATGGGCAAATCATCGAAACCACCATCCCCATGTCCAAAGCATTTCCAAAATGCACATTGCCCGTCCGAGCCATTCAAACCAATCCCGCGACCGGATCAAAAACCCCGCACAACAAAATTCCTCCCACCTGAGAACACCAGGATGGAGGGGCCCTTGACGTGGAAATCATCGAAACCACCACCACCACCACCATTACCCTCCTGCTGCTGCTGCTCAACAGGAGGATCGCTCCTCGCCAACCGCCCCGAATTCCCCCCACTCAGCAGCGCCGAGAATCCGTTCATCGCCACTCCACACACATGCTGTTTCCCTCGCCTCTCCCTCTCCTTCTCCTTCTCCTTCTCCTTCTCCTTCTCCTTCCCGCTCACCGAAGAAATCCTGCAATTCTGCAAACCACTTTTCTTCGGAAGCAGCAGCAGAGAGGAGGAAGAGTGGCAGTGGCAGCAACTGTGCTGGATGGCTGCCGAGGCCAGCATGACTCATGGCGGGGTGGGATGGTCACTCAAACGACGGATGGATGGATGGTGCAATCACTCACTCACTCACTCACGTAATAATATCTCTCTTTCTTTAAGCCATCACTGTCGCCACAAGACTAACTTGTCCATGCAATCAATCACCATAGCTAGCCTAACCTAACCTTACCTAACCTTTTTCTTCCTTGTGTAATCAATCACTTACATCTCTTTAGGCCATGAATCACCGCCACCACGTCGAATATGTGCACGTCAATCACTCACTCACATAATCTTCCCTTTTCAATTTCCCTCGGTTTGCCTCTACACTGTCGCTGGAGATGGCGGCGCGTGCAGAATTCGGGGAAGAAGAGGAGGAATGGTGTGTGTGTGTGTGTGGGGTGGTGGATGCTAAACACACACAGAAGATTCCTGCCTTTGCTCCGAACCTCTAATTACTTCCAACAGTCTACATTCTTCCGAGAATTTCTAGAGTAGCGGTCACTGATTAGAATGGGGTCCATGGTCCGAGAACTTACCTAGGGACCAATTTGGAGCAATTGAATGCAAATTGAACACGGATCTTACCTTCCCAAAATGGTTCTTCAAAACATGAGCTCTCCTTTGAGCTTCATTTCTTGGTTTGGACCATTTCATGGTAGATAGGTTCATTTTCATACAACCCCCAATTTTAATACATAGAATTCCCTAACGTCGTGAAGTTCCCACACATGTAGTTATAGTTTTCTAACGTGATGCAAAAGGTTATGAAGAATCGCATGTGTAGCTATCACATTCAACGTGATGAAAAAAGTGGGTTAAAAGGCCACAAGCTTGGGTTCCTAGAAAAGGGCTTTGGCTTTTCATTTCCCAATTATCGGAAATAGGTCGACCTATGTTGTGAATATGGGTTGGGAGAGAATCTTGCCTTTGTATTCACATAATGTTTTTGTTAAACATTGTGATATCAATTTCTAGAGTTGTGAAAATTCAATCTAGTATCAAATTTGTACTACACTTATGTGATTTTGCTTATGGGTTATGGAAATGGGTTTCTCTACCTTAGCGGATTTTCCCTCCATGATGATGTCATGGAGGAGATACCTCACTTTTGTCTCTTTGTCTTGGTCCTGAACTGTGATCGGGGAGAACCGGCAGTTAGTTACAAATGAACCGGTTGAGTTTGAGAAATAACCGGTTGAAGTTCAAGACTCCAGGAAAATCACCGATCATTTTAGAGGAATTTATAGAATATACCCCAACTTAATAAAGGAAAACCGAAGGATGTCAACATGTAACCGGTTGGACTTGCAAACACTAGGATCTCCACCGATTATGCCTAAAAATCTCCCCGATCATTGGTTCCGAACCCTCATCTAAAGGTCTTTCGTCCAATTACACCTCTCGGTCAACATGAATGTTCCAATTTGTTGGACCCTCCCCCTTGGACCCCACATATAAAACGCCCCTAAGTTGCAGTTGCACTAAATTGGTACCACGTGCACTTGGTTTGTCATCTTCTTCTACTCATCAAATGATGGGTTGGGTAGGGCCAGGGCTTGACTCCCACCTCTTAGAGTGGCCCCCTACCATTATTACCAGGGTAGGGGAGGGGGGGAATAAAAACACAACCCTTGTATGTTTTGTGGTTCTCAAGTGGGTCCCTAGACTAGTTTGGGGCTTGTGATGCTAGCCTCAGGGTCAAATTTTCTTTTGAAAATAAACATTTATTTATGAGAGAACAACATGTGTTTTCATTTTGGGTATTAGTGGTAGGCGTCCAACCCTGGTTGTTGGGTAATAGGAGTCCAAATTGCAAGGTGTGAGTTTGAATCTTTATATTTGGAGAATTTCTTTCTCTCCAAATACTTGCAATGATTATCCCATTCAGTGAGGGAGGGCTAGTAGTGCATGAGGGAAAGTAGAGAAGGTGATACTAAATTTCTTTATGCTATGAAGTTAGTGCCACCAAATGATATGGGGTTTTGGGAACAAGAAGCTCAACGTGCCGGAAACTCTCAATGCAAGCTCTCTTTAGTTTCTTAATGTTAGGAGTTGCCTCAAGAGTGGGTGGCACTGACTAAGAAGAAGAAGAAGAAGACTCTTTAAGCTCACCAAACTATAATGTACTCTACAAACACTTGGAGCACACACTAATTATCTTGAGATGTGGGGTAAATGAGCATGTATTCATGAATTTAATATCACTCAGTAAAATTTTAGCCCCTACTAATTTGAGATTTGACAAAAGAATGTGTCATTTAGGATTTAGTACCACACCCACTAAATGGGATAATCAATTTGGTAACTTAAGTTGATTTTTGCTTGCATTTGGTGATGATGGCAAGTTATTCAGTTACTATTCTTAATTGGACACCTATATTGAATTGGTGCACAAGGATCAAACAACAAACACCATAAAGTCACATGTTAAAAAGAAATTGGACTATGTCTTCAACTTTAATTAACTACTGCACACTCAATAATCATGAACACAATTGAGGGGACATGTGTATTCAACTAAGAAATCAACAAACTTGCACTTTTAAGAACCATAACTAAATCAAGGTAGGTCCAATATTGATTTGTAATTTGTTGTTTTTCATCATAGATTTGCTAATGCAACACAAATTCTAAAGATGTAAATATGATCAACATAAGATGGAGAACCAAAAAAAGTTGTTGACACCAATTCATGCAACCACAAGCATTTAATATGTCCTCTACCACTACACCATTATTGGTATTTAGTGTCACATGCATAATAGTGTCACTTACCCTATCATGAGGCCCTCCCAGGTCACATGAAAATCGTGTCATTAGCATGTTCAATAATCTCTTCCTCTTTGACACACCAAGCATTTCAATGTGCTACACTAAATGTCTTAACATAGCACTTCAAAATTTTACTTAATATTGAGAATAGTGTCATGTTGACAATTAGCGGGCATGACACTTTGAGTCGCTCTCAACATCTAGTAAATCTTGTTCACCAATAGTGTGCGTGACACTCGATACCATAAATAATGTACCTAATCTTGGAACTTACTAGAGCTTACTTCCACACAATGTATATGAGGGCAAGATATACACAAGAAACGCATGACTCATAAAAAGGAAGGCCATGGGCATAAAACAAGTACATTCTTGTCATTCATGTACTCAAAATCCCATTAAAAGTTAGGGTTATTTGTTTTAGGTAAGTAATAATCGCTAAAGGAGTGAGACAAATCTCAATCAAATTGAAATAACGAAAATTGCATGTGGAGTTGGAAGTGCCCACAATAGGGTTACCATAAATACAATCAAGTTGAAGATAATCGTTAAGGGCAGTGATTCAAAGATAGTTCAAAGTTTTTAATGTGGAGACCATCCACACCTTGGACTCAACATATCATGTAGAGCTTCTTGTGCTCTTTCTATATACACCAACATCGCCTCCTAACTCAACCATTTGGATGCATTGACCATTGCATCTACCTTCAAGGAATGCATGCATGTCAAATTTTGATGTTTTCTCCCTCAATTCTTGGACTTAGGATGTGAGTGTGTGCTCTATGAATTTCACAATCTCATTTGCTTTCAATTGATGCCTTACCCACAACTAGAGGTGAAAGAATGAGTACTTAGTACGCCATTCTCATGTGTGATAGTGCATACTATGAACCACACTATAGGGATGCAACGAGTAAGAGTAACACTAACATTATCCCCACAATACTTACCATAATCAGTGTAGTTAGAATACCAAACCCATCACTGTGAATTCATGATCAATTTAGGTTTTGCTTTATTCACCCCTAATAGGTTCCATGGAATTTATAGGAATAAAAGACTATCTATTAGGTCCTTCAACAACACCCTGTGTATGTAAAGAATGTATTTCGTCAACCAAAGAGCAAGTCATGCAAGTCCACCTCATTCAATAGGTTACTGGAGAAAACTCAAAGAATACAAAATTGACGACTGGAGCAAGTGATCTAGAATTCTGCAGCTCAGCTAATCACGTACTCAGAATTCCATCAGGAACTATGGATGCTTCTTTCAGGTAGGTAGCTTCATACCACATTAGAACTTACTGTCATATAACTTCCAAATAATATGAATACTCAAAACAGCACCGACCCTTCATAAGGCCCTTGAAGCAATTCAAAATCTCTACTAAGAGACGTACTTGTAATCTTGTACCACATTTCAACCAGCCTGTCATAATGAAATTTCCTTATGCTACCAAAATGGGCAGCTTAGATTGAAAATTGTATGCCTCCACTGGGTTAATGGAGTGAAGGATCAATTGTCTGCTTGAGCAGAAACCAATGGTCTTTTTTAAAGTACAATTTGAGGGAGCCCTAAGTGTTTCAAAGATGGGCGCCAATGAGATAATTACAATGAATCAGGAATAGTAATTGCCTTCAAGGAAGTCTCCTCGTGTGCAACTCAATGAGTAGTCCTTCCTTGCTAAATATAATACCCGGAGTGGAACTGTTTCCTAGAGCACCTTCGCAATTTGCAGCATAGCAGAAGCTCAAGAACCATGATAATTTGGCTCCAATATTTAATCTGGAGAGAGACCACAATCAAACCAGAATTAGAATAGACCTATCAAATGCTATGAATCTGAAAGAAAAATTTAATCCACCCACACTAATGCTCAATATTAAATATTTGGAATAGTCACACTACTTATACAAATAACTAAATGCACTAACTCAAAACTTCTCAATATGAATTTCGATCAAACTCACACTTTCCTCAGACTAACAAATGTTATGTAAGATGGTAGATAAGGGGACTATGGTCTCTCATCTGATAGATCAATCCTACACAAACAAAGGAGTCTAAGGGGCATTGGTATGCCCCAAAGATACAGATTGTTGAAGTTGCATAACATACTGAACATACAAAATATTTACATGTTGAGGAACATACCCAGAGGCCACTTTGCACTATGGCAAGGTCCGTGACCATGACATTGTGAGGGCCCCTTGAAACTCATCTAAAGGCCAGACCATGGAATATTGAAATTGAATTTCAATATGGTCATGGACCTCAGTGTAGTGTAAACACATACAAAATCGAGCCCAGTCGAATGCACTACCAACATATTCGAGAAGGCAGTTTCACACAATAATAAATAATAAATTATTCAATGTTCAAAGGTTTTGAAACGACATGATCTTCCAATTTTGTGTCAGCAAAATCATAGCCATGGAACATTATCATTTCATGCCATGTAGGACGCCACATAGGTAATTCGTCTACTCAAACTTCTTTGGGTCCCTTAGGAATCAAGCTCTAGTGCAAAGTGACGTGGGATGGTCTCAGCCTTTTCCACCTTTCCACCAATAAGAGATTTTTAGATTTAATGGTCACAGGCCCTCACACTCTAGTATAAGAGGCCCTCACATACCCAAAGAAAAAGGTTCTTTAATCAAGATATAAACGGTTCACATTAAAAGGGAGAGGCATACCAGTTAGTTTAGAAGATGCAGAAATTAGAAGAGCTCCTCTTTGCCAGCACCCACATGGTTAAATGAGGAAGTTGAAACGTTTATCAACCAGAGCTTGAACTACTTTCACTGCCTCCATTATCAGGTTGATTACTTGAAGTTGAACCACTATTTACAGAAGAGCCTTCATCCTTATCAGTTTTGGCCACAATGCTTTTGCTTCGTTTCCAGTGCGAACATTGCACGGGTGGGTAAATAGCAAGAGAATGCAAGCCACTGTTACTACCAGAATTAGCTTCTTTCACAATTGGGGTTCTGTCTTTCAAATCCTCCAACGCAGCAACCACAGGATCATCCTGTTCAAATCCATTTTTGAGATTTCCATTCAGATCTTCAGCAGCAATGGCGCCATTGGTTGCATTACTAGAGCGACACTTACTGATCACAAAATCATCAATAATGCGGACATTCGAGAACCGTTCCTTTTTGCCCCCAACAGGTGTCCATTGGCTAGGACACTTTAGCTTGTGGGATGGCAAACCTTCATTCTGTGCTTTCTCTTGTTCAGCCTCCCAGTCTGTGTCCAGTGTCCACTCCTTTGGAACCTGTAGATTACAAAAGGAAATGCTTGTTAACACAAAATCTTTGGCCATAGTGAGGAAGGATGAAACAGTTTAAAGGGATTGATAGCAATATCAGCAATTCTTTTGGTACATATAAAGCTAGTACTGTCAAAACAACTACACCATCTATCTGATTAAGTGCGGGCCACACTATTCATTGTGGACCAACAACAATAAACAGTAAACTGACTATCATGGGCCATATTATTTTTCCTAAACAACCTTTCCTCACTAATATTTATTATCAGGAGCCCATAATTAACCATGAACATAGATTAATGTGAGTCAGTATTATCAGAACATAAAATATAGGTCCTACACAGTTCAATGTGACAAGAGGCTTCAACAAGACAACACATCAATTTTAAAGAGTTTAAATATCAATGTGGCCCACCATAAATATGTGGCAGATTAATTCTACTGTCACTAAATTGGAAATTTAATGTACACCTATCTGAACAAGATGTGGCTCTGAGGCACCAGAGTCAAGTCAGGTTATTGACAGGGACGGAACTCAAAGAAGGGTTACATGTAGGGTAATATGAGTAGGAAAAAACTGGAACGCACATTTAACATGCCATAGGATAGCTAAGTTGTTGCTACTTACCTTGTCAATTGCCAATGTATACACATGCAAGTCTCCAGTAGGGGTGATGTGGAAACGTGAGAAAGACTTGTAGTTGGCAATGCGGAGTGATGAAAATGCTTCATCAAAGTGAAGATGGAACCAATTTATACATGCGTATAGGTAACTTCCAAACACCAGGGATACCACTGGTGTTGAAAATACCCAGTAGTACAAAAACACAGATGTGTAATATGCAAGTAAGTATCCTCGTGGCAGTGAGCCCATCCCACTTTCACAAATTTTTACTCTTGTGACAGCCATGACCTGCAAGCAAGGTGGTCGCAATGATTTCGCAAATGAGATGCATGAAAGACAGATGTGACACATGCATACTATGCTTTTAACACAGGAAACTACACTCAAGGTGGAGAATTAGTGGAGAATTATTAGATTCTAGAATGACTTTCAACAACCATCCTAATACAACCAGGAGCTGTGTACCTCAGGCACATCAAACGCTGCCATTAAATATTTAATGCAGGCAGGGTAGAAGCCCATTGTCCAATACTCAATTCGAGCTCTCAACCCAGTTGGATCCGGGAAATGTTCACCCTCCTTCGTATGATAGAAAGAATAAAGAGAATGGTAGCCTGCCATGATCTCCCACACATTGTCATTGAATGATTGAATTCTTTAAATGTAGACTACCAAATACAACAAATCGTGTGATAATGTTGGTGAGGCTCTTCTTTGGTGGTATCAGCAACATTAATAGTACACTTATTACTACAAATTTCTATGCAAGAAGATACATATGAGAAGCTTTTTCACACAGTATGTTTGGGGGATTTTGGTAGCTGGGTACTTCACCTGAGGTGCCAAGGAGTTCATGACGCACACAAGTCACCAACCCAATTTCCAAAAGCAACATAAGTGCTATTGCTGCTGTAAGATGAGCCCCAAAATGAAGAAGCCCAATCACAATGCGCTTGCTTCTTGAAACCTTGACTGGAACAAATAAACAAGACAACACCGCCACTATTAAAGCCCCTGCTACTGAGACATAACTGTGTTCTAGCATGTCGAGGAAGGCACGGCCCATGGTGGCTCCAAACTCCCACATATAGCCCATTAAAGTGTTATCTTGCAGCTCCTTATCCAGCTCACACTGCCAATCACAAATGCCATCATCATATGTGAGAGTAAATTTTTGCAATGTATACCAATGCCTACAAGGGACTGCACATGAAACAAAATTGCACCTCATACAACAGATGATTTAGCTTCAAAACTCCCATGAGTTTTAAATGAGTCACTATTTATTTCAACAGCATTTGGTTGGCCTTGTACACTATCCAAAATCTTCACATGAGCTATTCAATACCATAAAAGAATGGAGATTCTTTAAATCTTGAAGTACAAAGAGGCACAAAAATTTCACAACATCTCACACCCTGCACTACATGCGTTGTTCACAGTGTGAGCAAATGTGAAACATCTTACCTGCGGAAACATTGAGAACACAAGAATGAAATACACAACACCGCCTATGACATCAAACCGCCAGTTCTTCTTTCGGAACTTCAGTATGTTTCCCAAAGCAATCTACAAAAAGGAAGCAACCAGTAGCAACATATCATTGTCAGATGATATTCACTTCCAGCATATTGTCAGATTTCTACAAGAAGACACATCTATTGTCATCACATTTGCTGCAGCATGACAACCCATCTTATTTTGGACAAGTGGATAACATTCAAAGTGCATAGTAAGCATACCGCCTGAGATTCCTTTATGGAAGGATATGCATTCTTTCTTTCATATACACCACCCTCATATTCTTTGAAACCAGCAAAGACATGGGTGGGATGGAGGAAGGCGCCGCCAGATCCATTCACAACCAGATGCTCTACTTCCTTGCCTTTACCCGACCCTAATGAATGGCGCATGTAATTGTGGAGATCGCCAGCAAGGCGAAGCCTGCAACGACCCTTCAGGTGATCCTTAATAAGATGTGCCACATTTCTTCCTGTGCTGCTGCTCCAGTACCAGTCCAGTAGCCAATTAGGCTCATGTGTCACCACTATCACTGAATCACCCTCCCCAACCTGTTGGCACACAAACCATACATAGAAATCTTTGTTTTAGTAGATGCAAGTTTCCCACAAGTTTAACCAGAGCCAGAATTTATGAATGTAGATGTTGTCAAACTCCACTCACTGAGGGAACAACAACAACAACAACAACAACAACAACAACAACATCAGGGAAATCAACCTGGGATACAAACAAAATTGCACTTTCATCCTCTCCAAGTGAAGGACCAATTCTCTTGCACTAAAATGGACCACATAACCTTCTCAAACACACCTTTTGTTTTATGATGTCTGTAAAATATTTAAATTGAAAGATATCAATGTCGCCATGAAGAGCTTGATCGAGGCCAAAGATCCACCAACCATGTGGTAGCTGCAGAGCAAAGTAGCTCTTTTGTTGAGGAAGGAACCAACCCCCAAGCCAACTTCTATGGCATATGTATCTCATGAAAGTATCCAATCCATCAAACCAGTCTGCATTCACCAACACTCCAAACATTATGCTTAAGGCTGATTGCGTATGCAGATAGTAAAAGCATCATGTTGACAGAACAAGTAAATGAAAAAATCATGGTAAACAACCAGCACTATCCGATCACACTGCCAGAAATAGCAATAGGAAGAGTGGTAGATCAGGACCGTGGTTGCCAGGAATGGCAAAGCATTGGGGTCCATCAAATTCGTCAAGTGTCTCCACATCTCCAAAAAGCTCAGGTTTTTGGACTGATATGTGCTCTGGCTTGTACCAAAGGGGTGGCTGCATTGCATATTGAAAAGGCTGAAATAGACGCCTTTCATAGGAATATGTGGATGGGTTTGGATACCTGTTTCACAATTACAGTGTAATTACAATGCTTTTATCAAGTAACATGCTAGGAAACTACAATTTCACAGTGTTACTCAATTTTATATCCCATCTAAACAGACTTCAAGCTATCAGCATCTTCAAAGACTCTGATCCATCTAACTTGGAAATCAAATCACTTTCAGTTAGCAAAACACATCGTTTCATTCCATAGCACACACATTCTCCTACACATCAAGGACATAACAGCAAGCATCTGATGTACGCCATCATCCTAAAAGGGGAGTTACACAAACTTACGCAAGGTCCCCACCAACAACAAGCAGATCACTGCGTGGTAACTCTAACTTTCCCATTTTGAGGGAGGGCTGAGCAAGCAGACGTGCAATGCTGTAAGTAGAATTCCCACCATCACCAGTGTCTGCCATAAAATCAAACCAGAGCTCTCTCCGGTTGCTCAGATGATCATACAGGAAACCATCCTCTTTGCCATGCTGTTGTGCCTGTGTCATTGCTGCCTGCCAAATGATTACTATCCATCAGTCAGAGCCAACATACTTCTTAGAACCAAGATAAACTTCAGGTTTATACCTTTATTCAAACCTGTGTTTGAACCAAAAAATCAAGGCACACAGAAACTCAAAATGGTACCATGTGAAACTAAGAACCTTAAACCAATACAGAAAATTATGTCTACAGTGCAAACTCTAAGCATCCTCATATAACAAGAGAAATCTGCTTTGAATTAAAAAAATCTAAACAGGCCATATAACTAGCATAGCTTCTTTCAATTTAGAGAATGTTAGAAACACATACTCTCGTACTCCATTTGAGTCATGAGGCTAGAGGAAGAGACTAATTTTTGGAAGAAAAAAAAGTATACCTGCATGGTCCTCATATCAAATCGGCCCAAGAAAAGTGTGACTGAGACCAGAAGATCAAAAGCCGTCTTGAACAAATCCGCTGATGTTCTGAAACAATCCCCCCAGCCGAATATGAGTACCTTACCCACCCAGGGGCCTATAGGCTAAAAACAAATGCACGGCAGGGTAGGGTAGGTAAAGGTCACATACCCAGAGTACCACGGAACCATGTCTAAGAAATCAGGTGTTTTGATTATTATCTTCTGAGTTCCCTCCTTAGCCTCTGGTTGAGGGTGTGTCAAAGCCCATCTGCTCAAAAAACCCGACACACATGCGTCATTCACATACTGCTCTCAAGTAGTCTAAGACATTATGAAGGAACCTGCATCCCCCGTTTGTCATATGGACAAACTGGCAAAATCCAATCAGCAGGAAATTGGAAGAAAATTGTACCCAGTAGAGCGCTCCACCACATAGTTAGCTATGTACAATCCTATGAATGTCGCCCACAGAGAGTAAACAGGTGAGATAACATCGGAAGGTCCGCCCACGCAAGCATCATTACACACCCGCTGCAATTGTGAGAGGAATGTAAGCTACAGATAATGTAAGAACAAAACCTAGAAAGTTAGTGTTAGCTCTCTTAAATGTTGAATTTGCCTGAACCTGGTCCTTATGTGCAATGTAGACTGGCATTTGCTTGGACTGTTTGATCATTTTCATGACATATTGGACCACCCTAAGTCACATTTTGCAAATGGGGTGTAAGACTCTTATACCTAATGATATAAGGCAATTTCAAAACAGGCATCCTACAACACTTCACTGAAGCAAACTTCATGTAAGCATAAGACTCTAACACCTGCAGCTCTCTGTTGTGTAGAGTATGCATTCGATAGCACATGAGACCTAAACAGACAGGCTAAAACAAATCCGGAACAAACGACTTACAGGTTTGATGTATTATGTGATAAATAGACTATGTTGATAACCAACATACATTTTGTCGGACCCAAAAAGGCCACTTTAGCATCTGGCGTCATAGAACCAAAGCAAGAAAATTTGGTAAAGTGTATTGTTTATTTACCTCCCCATAAAGAGCCCACTTGGAGAATACGGGATAATCAGTAGCAGAGCCAACAGGTCCCAACCATTCATGGCAGACTGCCTCCTTCATTTGGTGAACATTCTGCAACGCTGCAAACCACTTGGGCAAGTCCTCAAAGAGGTTGGTGCGCGACCATTGCCGACCAAATGAAATAGAGCGTTGTGAAGCCTGATTTCCACAGTGGCTATAAAATACACAACACGCAACACTCAGCACCTGCATCCAAACCACTGTGAACACTTAGTCACACCAGACAGAATTGCTTTTAGGGAACAAATTCAGTACCCTCCATGCATGTGGAGGGGTGAATCCACATCACTATATGCTCTGATGACATCAAGCTGCAGATTTAAGCAGCTTGATTGTTAATCTCCATTGTCAATACATGAGGAATACTGAAGTACTGAATGTCTTGCCAGCTACATTTACAAGCACTCAGAGTGCATAACAGGAAAATTCAACTCACTTCCATTCGTCAGTATAAGTTGCCAATATAAAACATGTTATTCGAGGCCATTGATGAAACCCAACAGAAGTCACCTGACAACTTGAGAATGATTAAAGTGGGGTCAATTTCCTTCATGTCAAGGGAAGTATGAGAATCCCTAAAATGTGTAACCAACAGTGTAATATGTGGTAAATTCATCATAGCGACATGAGAGGAGACCAAGACTACAGCAACAACAACGCAGGTTCCAGAACTGTAATACAGGTACATTAGACTCTCCACAATTTTTTACAAACTCATTTCCCAAGTTTTAGGAAGATGATAATTACCGCACTGTTCTGGAGGATGGTCAGAATTTCAGGGCGCTTTCCTGCCAATCGAGCTGCAGCACCAAAATACCAGAGTCCCAGGAAACCAATGTGGAAGAGTACAAGGACCAGGACAGAGGCCAGAAATAAGGTCAAGAACAGAGACAGGTTCATTCGTATGTCTACGCCCATGGACTGGAAGCTCGGCAGATGATACACGGCTGCAATCAAAAGCCATCCCACGTACCTGCATGCCATTCAATTCATGGACGTAAGGCTGACTCCAAGGACCAGGCTCTTCGACTACCTATATACTAAAGACAATTAGGGAGCCTTACCTTCTTGAACCAATAAAACCCTGGTCTCATTAACAAAACTTACTGCGAAAATCTCAATATCATCATGTTGACTGAGGAGAATATACCACACAAAGAAGCAAAGAATCAATTTATAGCTGAGAAAGCACGCAATTGAGATTGAATTGCTGCACGGCTCTTTGAGAATGTGCAGAGACGTCTGATAAGTTCTGGTGCATAAGCAAGCACTTATGCGTAAGGAAATTAAGGTAAGCGGCCCAAATTTGGTGTCTTATTTCAATCGGACACCTATACTTGAGTGGTGGGAACGGACACCAGCAACACATATGTTTATAGGAGATTAGACTACGTGCTGAAAAATCTGTTAACCATTCTAGGCTCAATAGTCAACATCTTTGATCGAGGGGGAGGGGCCCTATGTGGCCTAAGCCTGACTGTCAGTGGACTTTAAGAATTCATAACAATTCGAATTAGTTCCAAAACTTGATGCAATAGATCCTTGCTTCTTCAGACACATTTGCGGACAGACACAGAAATTTCAACCTCACCAATCCGAGTAGTATAAGGTAGAAAAACAACAAAAGAAGTAACCAGACAAGGCATCTACATTAGTGGAGTTCCGCAATTGCACAATTTCCATAATGTCCACATATGAGTGAGATTTTAGGAAATTCTGGAAAAAATGTCAATACATGTTAATTGAAACGCATGCAAGAAGTGGGCAGGCAAGGCAATTTAGGTCTGGGCCGAAGGAACACACCATCGG
Source organism: Polytrichum commune (assembly GCA_950295325.1). Classification (NCBI taxonomy): domain Eukaryota; kingdom Viridiplantae; phylum Streptophyta; class Polytrichopsida; order Polytrichales; family Polytrichaceae; genus Polytrichum; species Polytrichum commune. The sequence continues at coordinate 35,639,118 of OX485808.1, read as the reverse complement.
CTGAAATTGGAGTAACTAGGCTGAATGGTCTTCCCCAGGAAAGGCGAGGAAAAGAAGTAAAAGAATCCCAATAAGAAGCCATAGATAGACCACCACTTGATGTTTTTATCCAGCTTGTGCACCACGATGTGCAAGTTATCGGAGCAGATAAAGAACAGGGTGACAGCCATAACCGCGAGTAATGCATGTTGGGAGTGTTCATGTGGGTATGGGTACTCATGTGTAAGCATTGTCCGCACTCTTTTCACCGTCCTCTTCTTCACCTTGTTCAACATGGTTTTCCCCATCTTGTCTCTCCCTCTATACTCTACTCCACTCCACTCCACTCTATGTTTTCACTCATTAATAAGTTGATCCCAAACACAAGCGCGACCCCTCCAAACCAACAAGCCCCTCAATAGATGCCGATTGAATATTCTCCCTCTCCCTCTGTCTCCCTCAAACCCAATTCCACAAACGAGCTCTGAAACACAAACAACCGATCGCCGCTCTCCACTATACACACAAAAACTCTTCAACTCCACGTGTCCGTCAGTTTGTATACCAAAGAAATTCAAATCTCTCTCTCTCTCTCTCTCTCTCTCTCTCTCTCTCTCAGTTCGTAGTAAGAAACCTGTGAACTTCAACCAACAAGACGAGACGAGATGACCTCCAACTCCAATTCTATTCACAAGCGGTCACTCGAAACGAAGCTACAGACCTCCTCGGAAGCTTTGAATACCGTCACCTGGCTATTCTAACTTTCTCTGTTGTTGTGCCTCGTTGTTTCTTTCTTTCTTTCTTTCTTCCTTTCTTTTCTGAAGAGTCTTTGTCACTACTTACAGGGGCCTTCTCCTCGCTCCCGCTTTTTTCCTTCTCTTCGGAGCGAGGGAGTGAAGCTCTTTGAGCAATGTTGCAGCTACCTTGTTACTCGTCCCATTTTAGGAGACATTTTTCACTTTCTTTGGCCACAGGGCTTCATTTTCGGTCCCGTTTTTTGCCTGTCGCTCAATGTCTGTCTGCGTGTCTACCCCACCAGTGACGAAGTAACGTGGAATAGCGCCGACCCTCCCGCCACCCCTCTACTAACAGTTCGCGCGGCAGCGAGGGCGGCATAATGTGGGGGCAATCCAAGGGAGGCTTGGCGACGGCGATGGCGTGGAGCTCAGGAAACGCTCCCTTTCTCCCCTGGGCCTTTCCGAAGCACCCGTGCTGACCGGTCATGGGATCGAATCCCCACACCCATCTTGCTCAAGGGAAAGTCTTGATGCATGCAAGTGTGTGTGGCCTCGTCGCTGAAGAGGTTGGAATTATCGCATACGAGCACACCTCTCATTCATCCATCATAAAAGCCCTGAAAATAAAATGCAGCCTGAGAATTTCTTAGTAGTTAATTTGACATTGGAATTAGTTCTAAAAATCCCAATTCAATCTAATCCAACCTATCGGAGATGGATTGACCCAAAAAAAACTTAGAGGGGGTCAAGCTTTGATGTTGGATGAATGAAATGAGAGGTATGCTCGTATACAATAATTCCCTCCTTTCCTCTACAACCTTGTCTTTTGTTCAAGGTTTGTGGCAAATTTGCATGAGTTGAGTGAAGTTTGTTTGAGTTTAAATACAACTATTTCTTAAAAAACTACAGTCATAAATGAATACAAATTAATCCATACATGGGTTGGTGATTGCGGCTTGCAGAGAAAGATACGAGGCATATCTTTCATCCATTCAACATAAAAACTTGACACCCTGAATGTTTGTGGTTTATTCGTTTTCAAATTACTTGGACTAGACTAATTTAGGGTCTTGGAATTCAATTATGCTTCCATAACAACTTCAAAAAATAGCCTATAGAATGCATGCTATTTCAAGGTTTTTATGTTGGATAAATGAGGAGAACATTCATATGGGATAATTATCTCTCCTAACCTTGGCCCAACAGGAATTGTTACTATATGCAATTGTGCTGCCAATGCCATTTGTCTTATGGACTTGTGGTTAAATGACCACAATTTGGTGTTCTAGTGTTCATTTTGGTGTCAATATAGATGAGGAGGCATAACACCCTATTCTGCATCACGGGACCCCCGTGATCAGCACATGGTTAACAGGCTCATATTCACGCCAATATAAATTATACGGGCGTTTTCTTTTCTTTTTCTTTTCTTTCAATATATATGATTTTTTGGCATTTCCATTTGTTGGGGTTCGAATCCCCACACCTAACCCCGAGCAATTTCATGTTGATTTTGGTGTGAAATTGTCTATTTATGCATGATTAGGTTCTAATCAGTCGTCACAACTTAATTTTCATCGGATTAACCATGAAAATGATTGGTGCACTAATGGGAGCTATACATGTCATCAAATTTGCAATACATAGGGTAAGAGTCATGATATGGGCATCACCATTTGATTCAACCTTTAGTTAATGAGCTACAAAGAATTAGTGTAGTATATGAGCATACATCTCTCATTCATCCAATAAAATGCATTGAGAACTATGCACAATTCATAAGCTTGTTATAGATGATTTGAATGGACATCCGAATTTAGCAACGATTCCTCTCATATTCGAATCTTCACATGAGCCTCACCGGCACCCTTGCTCATGAACACTACAATGATAAAAGGAGAAAGGGAATCGTCACATATGAACGTACCTCTCATCTATGAACGGGGAGTACCGGCATTTAGTTACGACCTAGCCGGTTGAAATTGAGAATTTCCGAATGAAATAGCAAAGTGTAGGATGAGCTTCCGGATGAAATTTTTTTTTGTAGGAAATGGACCGGTCTAGAAAATTATGTGTAGGAATTTTGCCTTTTACCTTTAGTGTAAGGGGGAAATTTACCTACTGTAAATAATTTTTGTAGGCTAGTAGCCGGCCAATCTCATACTTTATAGGAATTAATTTTCATACTGGATCTCAAACCAGCAAACTGGATCTCTCCTACAATATCCTCCAAGGGAACTTCACAGAAAATGGGTTCGGTGTCTGCAAGGGGCTGCAAACCCTAAACCTAACAAGCAATGAGCTTGTGGGTAGCAACCGTAGCATACCTGCGGGGATGTACACACAGCTGCCGTCCATCAAAGTGATCGACCTTTCTCACAATTCTCTCACTGGGACCCTCCCAACTGAGATCAATTGCAGCAGCTTGCAGGTGCTGAGCCTCTCTTTCAACGACTTCACCGGCGCTATCCCTACTGGGCTTGGCTGGTGCCCGCAACTCACTCAGATCAAGAAGACCAATTCGTCGGAGCCTGTGGTTGTGTGGTCCAAATCTTATTGCCCGTATGTCATTCTGGACGATTCTCTCCTGGATTGCTTTTGTGTTTGAATGTGTGCGAATTCTTGTGTGCATTCAAGTGACTGCATTGTGTGCAACAGGGAAATTTGTGGCACTGGCAATTTTGAGATGACAGAATTGAAAAGAAGAAGTGACGACTCCATGTTGCCTCGGTTGTGTACTAAATCCCTCTAACATGCCATCAAAGCAAGTTGGATTGCAGAGTTGGGGGATTATTGAGTTGGAAAAATTGCTTGAGCTTTATGGAACTGATCGTAGTCATGCAGGTTTTTCTTTCCCTCCTCTTCTAGATGTCCAGGCTTGTAAGAGGGAGTTTTTGTCCTTCAAATTGCAATGCACAACCGAATGGGGGGACAAGACCTTTCGAGATTTGTGGGGTATGATTACTTGGAATCATGCTTTACAAATAAGGTACCCAAATCTACTTATTCTTGCTGAAATTGCTAGAGTGCAATGCATTTCCACTGCTACATGTGAGAGAGCCTTTAGCATTCAAAATTTGATTAAAACACGGGTAAGGAATAGATTGGGAAGCAAAAACTTGGAAGCTTTACTCAGAGTTGCTTTAGAAGGGCCTGAAGAGGAGTATGATGCTATTTTAATGGATGCCATACCCATGTGGAAGAATGAAACAAAATACAAGTTTCTTTATGCTAACCCAACTACTTATCTGTCTGGTGCAGCCACGGGTCCTACAGCTAGCACTTCCACTTCAGTATATGATGATTTGTCTTGATACCTTGCATTTGGTTGCATCTTATGCTTTCCATTCTCTTCCCACATGTTTTGATTGTTATTAGTGGTGGATTGTATGTTCTTTCCTCTATGTTTTTTAACACATGCTTTGATTTTTGCATATGTGTGGGCATGTCGTACTAACCAGCTTCCCAAAAATGCATGAATCTTATTCTAGGTTTGTGCATTTTTGGGAGGCTGAATCTCTGGCCCTAATTTGGTAGGGGCAAAGCCAGGTTCAAATCCTGACAGAGATATGGAACAAAACAATACTTTAGAAGTACAAAAAAATCAAAGAATACATGAAAATAAAAAAACCGGCTATATTTTCTTAGTGTAGGAAATTTGCCAATTGAAATTGGCCAATGGAGGCAATGCCACCGGAAGAAATTGAAATTCTAGGAAATTTTCCGACTACTCTTACCACCTCACTGCCACTTCCGGGCAAATTTAAAAAAACCGGGATGAATGAAAATTTGCAGGAAATCTACCGGTTGCCTCCCAGAACTTCCCGGACTCTGCCTCTCATCCATCCAACATAAAGAGAACCTTAACTTCTTATAGGTTTGTAGTTGATTCATCTCAAATGACTTGGACTAGATTAATATGGGGTCTATAATTAATTATGGTGTCAAATCAACTATGAATAATAAACTCCATGTTGCATACAATTTCAAGGTTTTTGGTTGGATGAATGAGAAATACACGTGGACACGTTGTTTCCCTCTCTCCAATGGGGCTAGTCACATGGCACAATATAGTGCATCAAGTAACTTGTTATAGCGTATAAGAAGTTCCATAAGTTATCTAATGCCATTGACCTTTTCGCACCGTTGAGCCTTGAGTTCAAAACCACGGTAACCCTTACCACATTGGTCCTCAAATGTGTTCTTCCATTGTTAAGACCGGAAGCAAACAAAGTTTGACTCCTTGAGCAAGTTACATGAAATGTACATTGCACTCACTCGTTGACATGTTTCATCCACATCTATTGCTCGCATATTTCATCCATATTTAGTAATTTATGATGTCAAAGAACGTCACCTAAACTCCTTGTTTGAGTATGATGGCAACATTTATGCAAGTTGAACCTTGAGTGTCTAGTTTCAACCATGAGCAAGATAATACATGTTTTCAACTGTATGGGTGTTGGTCAAGCGTTATCTCAATTCAATTCCTAAACTCCAGTTTTGAAATAATTAGTAATTTTATATCATTACTAAAGCCTCATGTTCCCTCACTTAATCTAAATAAAAGTAGATATGTCATGTTTCACGGAGACCTTGCTGCGGCACTAAGACTGTAATCATTGTTTTTGATAATCACAATATGCTTAATATTATCAACATGTAATCAATATTATCATGTCTAGGATAAGTGGTAGGTGGAAATTTGTTACTAGTCATGTTACAACTTTTAACTTGATGAGATGCATACATGATCATATATGATATTAACATCCTTCTATCTACATGTGTGTGCAATCTACATGAAGGGTTCATCTATATTTCAATAAACTACAACAATTTATCAAATTTTGTAATGTCAACCTACACGTGTCACACTATTGTCACAGCTTGTCTTTTGAGTTTCAATTCACATGTAAATTTTATTATTTATTATTTTTGGCATGTGAGAGTAAGGAGGCTAAGGGTGAGTTTCCATGTAGGCCACTCGCCACCAAATTCTAGTGTGAATAGGGACAAACTCACTCAAATGCAGAGGACATACGGTTGGGTAGGGTTAATATGCGCCAACTACACTAAATATGATAATAAATATAATAGTCTTGTTCAATACTACTTGTAAAATGCGGCGTAGTGTCTTCAAACACTAAATGTTAACCCAACATAAGGTATGACAATAGTTGTTCACTTGTTAATAAGAGGTGTCATCTGAAAAATTACCACTTTGATATAGAATACCATATGACACTCAATATCATGTTTAGTGTAGCTACTCCCATTATATCAAATCCATGCCCATTGCCCACCTATTATCCTCCTCCTCCTCCTCCTCCTCCTCCTCCTCGTGCTGGTTACCAAGGATGGAGTTCTAGACTCTAAACCAACATTGGTCCTCTTGAGTCAGTAACTGGTCTTAATCCTTCAGTGACCAACACTCATAAACTAAAGATTATTTCATGAACACATGGAAATCTAGTAGCCCATGTCAACAACCCTCCACATTCTAACAGACCGCCAAAATATAACCGAAAAACATCTTGTGCTTCACTACATGTGAACACCTCCGACCCACTATTATCTAAAATCTAGTGGGCGAGCCGCCAACATGGAACCTCACCCCAAGCCTTTGAAGTGAACAGCTTATTATTTGGTGGGTGGAATGTGTGCCAAATGGGGCTTGTGACGTGGACTGATGACGTGTACAGAAAGGAAAACACCGGGTAACATGATCCACAGGGGCATTGGAATCGGTATCGTACCTTTTGGTCCTAACATGCTCTGCACTGTTTTACATACACCCAATGAGAGACGGCCACGTCCCCGCCATGTGCAACCCATGTCCAATAAGAAGTTTCCGGCGGCCTATACACTTCATGCCAAGTGGCAAGGTCACATTCCTGGTAAAGCGTGGGTCCCACCGGTGGATTCCTCGATGTCCGCGTGCGGGAAATGACCTGGCCTGGTAACGGTTTCCGGGTATCATGACGTGGACGCACCCGGTGACGGTGTTTTCGAAGCTCGGAGTCAGGGGGCTTTGGGAACTCCACTAAATATTGTATTTAATGTCACCGATTCTATTTGTGTGTTTCAATAGTGATTCCAAACCGCCCATGTAGTGTCACCAACACTGAATGTAAACCTAACACTATTTGTCATCCCTTGTGAAAATAATTAATTGGGCATTATAGGTTTATAGTGTTGCAAATAATGTCACTAAGTGATATTCCATTCAAATTTCAATCATGAATAACAACATTTCCTTACAAAATTGTTAAGATACAAAATATATGAAACTTTGTTTGATAATTGGCATGATTTCGTCAAAAAAATCATTCATCCATGATAGTCTTGTGAACTTATTCATAAGAAGTGTCATTTAAAAAAGTTACCACGGTGACATTATATACCATATGACACCAAAGACAATATTTAGTGTAGTTGTGCAATTCGTTTGTTTGCAAGTATAAGTATAATGTAGATGTGTCTTAGATGGTAACTTCTTCTCAGTTTACTAGTTGTGCATGTGGTACCAATACCTGCAACATGCATTATTTCACCAAATCTCAATATTAGTGAGGGTTCATTTTTTTTGTTTTTTTTACATAGTGATACTAACTTCATGAATACATGCTCGTTTACCATGCATTGCAAGAAAATCTAGTGTGAGCCCTAAGGTGCTTGTAGAGTGCATAATTTGTTTTGGTGACCTGAAAGAAGCTTCTTCTTCTTCTTCTTCTTCTTCTCAATTGGCATCATTCGCTCCTCATGCATCTAACACTAGGAAATTGAGGAGAGCTTGCATTGAGGGTTTCTAGCACTTTGACACTTTGGGCTCCCAAAACTCAGATCTTCATGTTGCACTAATTTCATAGCATGAATAAAATTTAGTATCACCTTCACTAATTTTTCACATGGACTTTTAACCAACCCTCACTAAATGGGATAATCATTGTAGCCCTCCTTGGATGTACAACATGAGATTAGCAAGAGATACTTTGCAAATTTAGAGGCCGTAGACACTTTTCTCATATTTTTTGAAGCTCATATGAATGTTTTGTTCATTATCAAAACGAAGATGCTCATGTTCGTTAAAATTGTCATACAAGTCCCACCCAATTACATTATTTATTGAGTTTGAAATGGTTAACATCTTTTGAGCAAGTAGTCCAATCATCTTGAACGTGTCATATCTTTTTGGTGTTTGATTTTTAATCTATATTCAACCACATACCACCAAAATAAGTAAACAACCAACGTCAAGCAATCCAACATGAATTTGAGACCGTTGGCCCTCCCCTGCTCAAGAATCCTCTTGGTGCAGGGTGGGGTTTACTACCTACCTTGTAGTGGGTGGGCTCTTGGCTTCCTACCTACCTTTTTTTTAAAAAAAAATTGGTCAAGAAGAGAGAAGATTTCACCGCAGGAATCGAACCGCCAACCACTCCATTTAGAAATGGGCACCTCTCCACTATCACCCAATAGTTTAGGGTCATCTCGGACCAATACCACTAGAACATAGGTATTGGTCTATCTTGTGACAAGCCTATATTTTTGTGGTATTCATCCGAGATGACCCTAAACTACCAGGTGATAGTGGAGAGGTACCCATTTCCGAATGAAGTACGTGGTTGGCAATTGGAATCCCATTGTGAAATCTTCTCTCTGCTTGATGGAAAAAAACTATTTAGGTAAGTAAGAAGCCAAAATGCCACCCACCGCAAGGTAGGTAGTAAACCCCATCATGCACCAAGAAGATTCTTGAGCAAAATAAGACCCAACAGGCTCAAATTTACGCCATATTACATGACACTAGTTATTTATTCATTTATTTACGAGATACTTGCAAATACTACCTCTTTTGTGCACCCATGTGGTTACATACAAAAATACAAAGTGCACCCGCATGATTCTAGAGGGTAATCCGTATGATCTAGCGTATCACATTGGTACACAATTCTACATGCTTCTCTTCTTGACTTTGGGAGCTTGCAAATTTCACTTGTGAGCGACTTGTGGACCCAAAGTTTATGGTTTTCAGCAAAACCCGGCAAGTTACCTTTTTAAAAGTGGAATCCGTGACGATATGAATGTGAGAGAGATTAAGAGTTGAAAATTGTTACTTTTTTCAATGAACAAGAAACCAACAAAAGTCAATGATATTGAGAAACATCGTGCCATTTTTTTGAAATGTTGTGGATTTGGACTATTGTAGATAACCAACAATGTGGACCACCTCGGTTTTCAATTACCTTAAGATTATAGTGGATTCAACACGTAATGAATCCATACTAGCAAAACCACTACACCATTTATGGACCTTGGTGTCACTTTATTACCCGGAGTAACATTGTGCTATACCTTCTCACTTAGAATGTAAGCTATTACCAAGTAAAGTCATTTATGCTTTATAATGCCCAAAAAACATGTGTGGTCTTAGTAGGTAACATGTACTAAGAATTCATGGCATTATGCAATTTTGACTTTTAAGTGACACTAAATACCATGAACGGTGTAGTGATATGATGTGTTGTATCTCTCTTGCGTGGTACACACCACTTTATTGTATGCAAAAGTTAGTGTAGATATTACAAGTGTTATGGTTTGTTCTATTATTTAAAAATGGGGATGCTTAGAAATAGTGTACCAACTTGAGGATGTCATTAAAATAGAAACAAAAAAACATGTAAATTCCCCTTTCCAACGTTTAGCAATGATACAATTAATTTTACTAAATATGCAACTAACACTACACTGAAAAGGATATTTAGTGTTCGATACAATATATACGAACGCATACACTAAACGTCAATAACCCTATGAAAGTAACTAACATTAAATGTAAACTCAAACATTGAATATCAACTATGGTATCATGTAGAAGTTACATGTTTGACTTTAGTATTAGTGAGAATATGAAAAAAAACAATGATAAAAGAAAAATTCCAGCATATCTTCTAGCATATCCTTTAATACTAATTGTCAAGGAATTGAAGATTAGTGTTGAGTAGGGTAGGGTGGTAACAACATTAAATATAATCAAACACTAAATATCCTATTTAGTGTACCATAACATTAAGATAATTAGTTGTAGAAGTCCATACCCATTTTCATTATGAGCCATGGCACTCAAAAAGGTCCCCTGCAACATGATGAAAGGGAGGTGGCAATCCTTTCATTTTCGGAGAGTTCCGTTAGCTTTGGCCTCAGCTCCACAAGCTATGGAAATTAGGGTTTGGGGCGGGCTTATCGAAAGCACCTCGCCTCCCTTTGTCAACACCCGAATTTATTGCTTATGTGACTCCTCAACTTACACTATGCTCACGCTAGGATTAGTGATTGGTCCAAAGCAATGGGAGAGTTTCCATCTTGATAGGAGTTTTTGTTTTGTATGAAGTGAAGTGAACGTGTGGAACCGCTGTACGTTACGTCTAGTGAGGTTACTGCGAGTATGATGGAGAAATCTATGGTGATATCAGTAGATTTTGGAAAGAGACGAACTTTCCTTATCGAGAGGGACTCCTCTATGCTGCCAAAAAGAGGTAATTGGTCCTAGTGTGGGGAAACTATTATTGGCATGCAACTTGGGAAGAAACCCTACCACCTTAGACATGGATTTTGAAATTGTGGGTCTTGGTCATTGTGTGTTCTTCTCACACACATATGTCATTTAATCCCATTCGAAGAAGAGCATATTCAACTTGAATTTTGGTGCATAGATATCCCCTCGGCATCCAACATGAGTTATTCCAACTGGATATTGGGGCCCACAATGCATGCTCTTATGACTTATTAATGTTATGAATAGTATATGACTCATGGACAATTGTCATGAGTAGGTGAAAGAATGATGCAAATCTACCACTTTGGTAATTTTACAAATATCCAAGTGACGTATGCTAATTATCCCATGACAAGACACAATTGCCTATGACTCATGTGTGCTTGGAGTGTAAATGAGGTACATGGATCTTATTACACGGACACTCTTCTTAATCATACACCTACATTTGAGTGGTATGTGGCAAGGTTTTTAATTTAAGAATGGACATCATAATTACATGTATTACAACAAGATTGGACGCGATGTGCGCAAACTATATTTATTGACCAACCTAGGTTCAATATTGAACAAGACTTATTGGAAGGGTTTGTGTGACCACTTAGAGGGAAAGATAACATATGATGTGACCTCCTATGATTGTTATATGCCAATTATGATACTTCATATTTACAATACGCGTGACGTGCAATTGGGAAACCTATGACAACCCAACCACATCAAAAACAACATATGTCAATATCAAGGAGGCTTTTCTTGCTAAAGAGTGGAACTCTTTCCTTCTCTTTTGGAGGAAACTAGATTACCTTCACCTCAAGGATGTTCTTAAGCACAAATGTGAATTGTACTTCAAGCAACCATCGACTCCACCACAACGCAAGATCATTGTTACCTACCGCACCTCAAACCATAGAATTGCCATTGAAAGTGGACGATAGATAATCATCCACGTCTCTAAAGATACTAGACTAAGTATGCCACGTATGCTCCTATAATACAGTTAAAAACGAGGCACGTTTCATGTTGGAACGTCCCCTATCCGACCCCATCAGAGAATAGTTTCCATCACTATTTGAGAACATAGTTCCAGGGAGCCTCTTTCCATAAGACCAATAAGTGAACATCAGCCTCTACCTCACGCAGACTACCGTACTCTGACACTCTAAAGAATTAACCGGTTTGGAACCATTCTAATGTACTTTCAGTCCCATTAAACTTTAGAACCAATTTCATGCCGTTGGTAACCGGATGAGACCACGGTCAAACTTGTATGTGGAGTGGGAGCGAGGCCCCACAATAGATAGATAGATAGAGCCGCGTGACCCTATAATGTGTACCCTCGTGCCAACCTTGTGCACGGCCATGGAAGCATGCATGCCCCTTTTGAAAAAGTGTCGGAGACTAAGCTCATGATCTCTCAGGTGCTGCAACCTTGAATGCGACTGGCAGAACGAGAATAAATTCAGAGTCAATTTTGAGGAGAAGGTGGGTGGCTCCTGCATGAGAGAGAGAGAGAGAGAGAGAGAGAGAGAGAGAGAGAGAGTTGAGTTCTTGCATAGGAGCACACCTCTCATTCATCCAACATAAACAACTTGAAATAGCCATATCGTTAACTAAGTGGTGGTTTATACACCATGGATTGTGAAGTTGTGTCAAGCAGTGGCTGGGGAGATTTTTGGGCAAAATCGGTTGAGATCCTAGTGTTTGCAAGTTCAACCGGTCACATGTTGATATCTTCCGGTTTTCCTTTATTAAATTGGGGTATATTATGTAAATTCATCCAGAATGATCGGTAATTTGCCTGGAGTCTTGAACTTCCAACCGGTTATTTCTCAAACTCAACCGCTTAACATGTAACTAAGCGCTGGTTCTCTCCGATCATTAGTCTTAAGGTCCTGTAAAATTTGTGATTGGTTGTTGAACTCATCCCGGGACCAGTTCGGTTTACACCAAAGGAAAATTGTGGAAGTGACCATGGAGTTCGAGGTCCCCAAAAGACATGTTTTGAGGTTTACAGTATCCACTGACATGGTCCAAGGGGTTTACTGTGGGAGAGGCAATAGAGGTGCTCTAGTAGAAAAAGGCAGGGGGCCATGGCAAAGAAATGTTGTTATTATAAGATTTTGATGAATTTTTCTTGGGGAAAGAGAAGATGAAGACAAGAGAAGACGAGAGAATGGTCAAACTTGAGTTTTCTTTCTTCCAAAACTGCCCTTTTGGGGCATATAGTAAAAGGATAAACACATTCCCTTTTTGGTGCATGGTCATTCCTCTTGGCCCACATTCGGTTTACACCTAGTGAGGGGCCTAAAGACTTTGTGAATTGATTTAGTTAAGAAGTTGGACCATGGAAGTTGGACTATGGGAAAAGGCCTTCTTCCATGGTCTGACTTAATGGTCCAAGGTGTAAACCGGCCCTCAGGCTATAGAGCATGCTCCCTTTTCCAAACATGGAAGTCTATTCCATAACCCGAGAATCACACTTCGAATATTCACGGATAATAAACACCCATAGATAAAGTATTGCTGGTGATGTCAGTCCAACTAGGCCAACATGTGCCGGCCCATGTGGCAAGTTGGTTGGTTGGTAGCGTCACATTGTTTTTTAATTCAAAAATTTAATGTCGGTTACATATATATCCCTGGGGGTAGACCCAATTGTTGGCTTCCTTCACATTGTGAATAGTACTCACATTGTTGAGTATTTCCTCTGTCCCAAAATGATTGTCCTACCCCTTGGAGTTTTTTAGTACCAAAATGTTTGTCATTTTGGGACATGAAACTTCAGGAGGTAGTAGGATAATCATTTTGGGACAGAGAGGACACAACATAAGGGAAACATTATTCTTCTCTAATTCCTAGCACCACGGGTGCAACACCCTAGTGCTGCAAAATGTTATGGCATGCAACCCACAAGTTGATTTTTTGAAGATGATTTGACATGAAAATCAACTTGAAAGATCCTTAGTTGTGTACCTAGTCAAAGTTATTTGAGATGCATTGACCTTAATATTATTCCGGGTCAAGTTTATATGGTGGATAGATGAGAGCTATGTTGAAATGCGACAATTCCCTCTCTCCCTAGAGAACCCAATGTTGTTGACGGTTTTGACTAAGATCAAATCGATTTGAACTCAAGTTAACATACCGTAGTCAGTTTAGTCTGTTCCTTTAATTTCTATCCAGCTAGAGCACCCAATGTGAGGTTGGAGTACGTGCTTGAAGTCTTCAAGTATTTTAGGTTTAATAGTTAACATATTTGGAGGGATCTTTATGATGGTCAAAGAAGTAAAAGAATATTCACTTTAATAATGAACTAAGGATTACATATGAGCTCTAAAAATCATGAAAAAATAAATGGTTATGACTGTTGTTTCAGTTTGCTAAGTATATCATACTACACTAAATATGTTATTTAGTGTCACCAATTCTAATTGTCTTGTTCAATACTAAATGTAAACCGTGGTGTAGTGTCAGCAATACTAAATGTTAACACAACATCATTTGTCATTCCTTGTTAGTTTTTTTGGGGGGATTATAGGTTTACAGTGTTGCAATTACAGTCATTTACCAAGCGGTTTTTCATCCACATTCCAATCGTCCATGCCAATATTTCATCACAAGTTGCTGGCAAGGGAAGGTAGGGTTTTGGCCAATGGATAACCTCATCCACCATCCATGATAATATTTATTCACTTACTCAGAAGAAGTGTCATCCAAAAAGTTGCCATAGTGACATAAAATACCATATGACACTAAATACCATGTTTAGTGTACTTATGTCATTTGGGTAGAAAATAAAACTCTTAATAAAATGTTATTGCAATGCGTAACTCCAAATGGTAACCGACATTAATTAGACAAAACAATGTAGGGGGCCATTCACGATCAGGGTACTACTTTCAGGACAAAGGACTTAAGGACTTTGTCGCATTGATCTTGGTTTTTATCATGATTTACTATTATTTGATCAATAAATTTTACATAAATAAGTAGATAGTTCATAAGCTTTATCAAGAAAGATTTTTATTACTATTTAATAATCACCCTAAAAACACCATATTCGAAATTTTGGGAAAATTCCATGATTTTGGGAAAATACAGTTTAGGTTGAGTCGACCTAAAATGTACCCACTGGGTACATTTTAGGTCGACTCCACCTAAACTGTCATCAAATTGGGAGACTGGAAATCTCCCAAAATTTTGAATATGGTGTTTAAACCCTAAACCCTAGGCCACATCAGTGGCATTTTTTTGCTATTTAGGTGTGCATTGGTGGTCAATTATTTCTTGTTATGTATCTTGGTACCTTGGTAAAAGTGTCATGTGTCCATTCATATAAATTTATTTGTCCAATTCTAATACTAGACGTTCCTTTTACGTGTGGCCGTGAGTATATGTATATTTGGACATGTTTGGTGCCATATGTAAAGTTGGGCAATTGCTATTCAATACATATTTGGTTCTATTGGTACACACTTGAACGATGAGTGTGAGGAAAAAAATTGGGATCGTTTCGATTGATTCTTGTTGTCCTTTTCATTCCTTGATCCTAAGGTGAACAATTAAGACAACACTCCTGAATGTCCTTTAAGGAATCAAAAAGATATCTTAGATGACCCTATTCCTTCTAAATTAACGTTGTTAGTGTACTCGATATGGAGTATGAAATGTCGGTATGATCCAAAATATGCTTCACAATACAAATCTAAGCATACCAAGCATGTGAAGTTATCTAAAAAAGTCCGTTTTCCGTTAGACGGCCAAAAGTAGTACCCTGATCGTGAATGGCCCCGTAGTTTGGGGTGTTACTTCCTCAAGGATGACAAATGGAGTAGTCTAAGGGCCACTTCACACATGAGCCAAGAGCCATGACCATGAAATTGCGGGAGCCCAAAAGAAAGTGTCCAAAGGCCGTCCCAACACACCTCCAAAATCATGAAGTGTGGTCACAGACCCTCAAGTGTAGTGTGAAGTCATATGTGACCAAGCCCTCAACCAAATGCTATTTCAACGAATTTCTATTCATGCAGGTCCTCGACCATGATATAATATAATAAATCAGCGGTTATGAGCGTTCGGAATGTCTTGGTCTCATGATTTTGTGTTTAGCCTATCTCCAAAAGGTGGTTTTTAAAAATAATCCAAGTAACCATGAAACATGATCCATTTGATGCCATGTAGGAATCCAAGTAGACTTTTACATCCATCTTGCATTCACATGCTCCGTTGGTGAAGTTGCTCCCTAAAGCGTAGTGGGAAGCGAACTTGGACCGTCTTCACCTTCTCAACCAATGAGAGTGCTTGGAGTGTAATGGTCATGGGCTCTCAGTCTCGTGTGTGAAGTGGCCCTAAGTTTCACGGCCCGCATCGTCTCTTACATAAAAGTTTAAAGATCACAATACGAGGGTAAGAGATTTGAATGAATAAATCATACTAATATGGAAACGTCGTTCATAGGTAAATGCCGCAATCTCTTCAATCTCAACTACCATAAAAAGTGCGTCAACTGAAGAATACGTTCAAATAAGCGGCGCAATTTTCAGAAATAGGGGGATCAGGATTAGCGAGCCAGAGCAAGCGAACAACAGAAAACCTACAGAGTACAACGAACAGCATTGATTTTCACCAAGACATTCAGTTCAACTTACCTGCAAGACAAATTACGAAGCGATCACAACCGACCTTCGGAGATAGCATTGGTTGGAGGTTCCGCCGCGACAGAGCAGGTAATTGAATCGAGAATGGCTCCCTCCATCGAGTCACAAAAAGTTCAAGATAACTCGCATGACTGGATTCATGCTCTTCCAAGAACAATTAATTAAAGCCTTCGAATGTCTTCAAATCAAAATGGCAGTGGTGTTGCTGCTGTGCATGTGATTCGTAGGCAGCGCGCGTCTGATGAAGATGAGCAACACACCGAGGTTAAGGTTGGGACGGGCTAATCGTTTGGCTGATTCTTCCTGCCAGTTCGTTTATTAAATTTCTTGTTTCTGTACTTCAAGAAGATTAGTGCGCAATGTTCCCATTTTATTAAAGAAACTAATCGCATTTCAAACAACGATCGCAAAACCGAATGCAATACGGACATTGTAACAGTTATCCTGCCCATAAGCGGTAACCAGATTCCTCACTAAGATCAATTCAATTCCTCAACTCCACTTTAAAGATATGGTTAAATTAAGTCTCCATACAAAACAGTACTGAAGAATAGAAGCTGCTAGTTGTCGTCCATCATAATAAAAATTTCCAGCAGAGCCTTACAAACACTTTCAAAGGTCGCAGATAAGAATCGGCAGGAAGACATGGTCGGAAGTGTGTTCGACAGCATCATCACTATATATGTCAACTCCAACATGGTCTGCAAATCATAAATCATGTGAATGCATGAGGTGTCACAGAAGTGAAGGTACATTATGCGGATCTATCTCATCAGGATCAGTGCTGAAAAGCAAACCACTACTCATCTGGATGAGTCTATGGATATGATAACATAGACAAAAAAACGTGCATCAAGATAAGATTGACAGAAATCACCTCACCATATGCATATCTGTCTACTGAGACTCCCCTTTCTCAAACGAATTATAACAGAAAGATGAATGATGTAGCAACCTGCACGATCAGCAGGTTAGACTTGGAGTTCAAGCTATGCGGGTACAGGATGGGCATATCCATGGTTCCAGGAGATATTGGTTCTGAAGAATATCTTATGTTCTAACGGAAAGCTCAAATTTGTGTATATAAGGTGATGTTTGTTCATCGCACATTTGCATCTACTTGATTAGGATTGATCTCTTGCGGGTTCTCTTCATCTCTTCGATTGCGTCCGGTTTGACCCAGGTGCTTCATTTCTCCAGACTCTTCAAGTTGATGACTACTTTAATTTAATTTTGGTTTTACAAATTTGTTTTGAGGTGTAGAGTGTTGCAGCGGGGACCCATCTTTCCCTCTCTCTACCCTTGCTGCGGTTTCTTGAGGTTGTGACCTAAGGTATGTGGGTGTTATTCCATTTGTTTTTCATGTCTTTTCATTCTCCAACTTCTACCGAATACATTTCCACAATAAAACTTTTGTTGCTTTAGCAAATCTACGATAAAAGTATCAACAAGAATTGGAATGAACAAAATCAAACCTTCCTTGATTTAGTTATGGTTATCGGAAGTGCATGTTTGTTGATTCTTGAATTGAATACATATATTATAAGTCCTCCCAATTGTGTTCAGTATCGAGTGTGGAGTAGTTATTAAAATTTGAAGATGTAGTCCAATCTATGTTAAACACATGTCTTTGTGATATTTGTTCTTTGATCCTCACTGAACCACGCACCATTCAAATACATATGTCCGTTTAAAAAAAGTAACCGAATAGCATCATCAAACCTAATTATTGTGCAAACCTTACGGAGCAAAGCACCAAGTATGGTTTGCATTGGCTAAATGGTTGTCATGCCATCTTGTTCTAAGATTCTTGCAAGGAATCTTAAGGATTGACCTCACATGTTTGGGTTTTTTTAAATAGTGGAAGATTAGTAGGCAGAAGGTGAATACAATGAAGGGAGTGAGATTAAAGTAGATGAGTCTACTATGGTTACCTCCAAAAAAATTTGTCAGTTTATGTGCAATACAATTTGGAGGAGAAAAAAACCAAATCAACTAGCTAATCTTGTACTATTTCAATGTTATAAGATTGAGATCAAGTTTGCAAAATGTCGATCTCTCAATAGCCGGTGTTTATGAGCATTGGCTTTTTGACATTTTGTTCAATGAGCACGGTTGTATTGTGCTTTTGAGTTTAATATTGAAAGTGTTTGTATAGGAAACCCTCAGGTTACCCTAGACCTTAAACCCAAGGAAACGGTGGACTGAGAGAGATGAGGTCCTTGAACCTTCTGCAACACTTTGATCTGTGAGTCGAAATGCATCCATATTGCTTATATTGAATGTTGTTCAGTTGATGTATGAAATATTGAATAAGTAAATTTACTACTTGATGGAGTTGGTTTCAGAGAACAAAAAAAGTGGATCAGAAGCCGCACCTCTCATGAGCATCAGTGATTGCCATCATGTTGGCGATATTAATGAGCATAGCTGTCCCTTGCAACATGATCTTATTCCAATTATGATTCCGCGCCATTATACTACGGTTCCTCGGTGACAGAGACGAGGTCCTTCTGCAGCACTTGACCAATGAGTCGAAATGCATGCATATTGCATACACGATTTGAATGTTGATAAGAAGTTGACGTATATGATATTACCAAGCTAGCATTGTGACTTGGGGGAGCTCGTTTTAGAGAACAAAAAGATGTCTTTGAAGCCGCACCTCTCATGGGCAGTAATGATCGCCATGATCTTGGCGTTATTGATGAGCACAGCTCGGCCTGCAACAGGAACTTCCAACTATGAATCCTCGGTGACAATCGCAAATCGCATGGGCAGGCCGTCCTCTTTGGAATACGCTTCGAGAATTGACGAAATTGGCGTTCACGTACTCCAGGACGGGCAGCAGTTGTCATGGAAACTCAAACGGGATTTCTTGGGCACCATGCTGTTTTGGTGCAACTTCGCGTGGCAGAAGAGCACCGTCCACTTGCAATTGGATGTGTATACCGGGGGAAGATTTCTCAAACTCGGCGAATACTGTCAATTCTGCATCTGGGATTTGCGGTCCAACGGCCTCTATCGATCAGAGCTGGAAAACTAATAAACTTATCAACAACTGAGCTTCGTCATACAATTAGCACCACTGTATTCAGATGATATGAGAGAGAACAACTGAGTGGTTTATATCTAATTTGCTACACTGACTACCGGGAAATTATTCCGGCACTAACTTAGCAGTTACTCTGGCAAGAGTGCATTTACTTCTAACTACATACTTTTGATCCATGTACCTTGTTGCTAAGTATAGCTTGGACTTATCAACAAAGACTACATGCCATCAATTTGGATCTCTGGTTGGACATACCAGGTCTCTCTAAATACCCCCGACAAACGTTGTACTTATCAGGGCGGTGGACAAGGGCAACCCCAAAAAAGCCAGAGGTTCGGACACTTGACCTTGGCCTAATCCCCTGACCCTGTCCACCCGGTGTCCAACCCGGCCTCCAGCCTGGACAGACGCCAAGTTTTCCGGCCGGTTTCCAGCCTGGCTGCCCACCCCGCCTTCCACTTGGCCACCCTCCACCTAGCACCTAGCCACCCTCCACCTTCACTAGTGCGCCGCCTTCCATTTGATTTTTTTGGTTTTGCTTTGCTCATGGATGTTGCAATGATGGAAGTAGCTTTGGTGTGGTTGTCAACAACATGGCGGCGGCCATGCATATGCACTAGATCTTGGGTCTGAGGTCTTAGGACAGGGCACTACTCCAAAAAATGCAATGGATCCAAGAAAAAAACACAATTTCATGGCATGCGGCCAAGCACATGGACCAGATCTTGGATCTAAGGGCGATGGTCAAGGCGTTTAGGGTTGCAATGGATCCAAGAGAGGGACACAATTTCATGGTGGTAGCGAAGCCCATGGACTAGATCTTGGATCTGAGGGCGATGGATAGGGCGTTTTTGGTTTAGGGTTGCAATGGATCCAAGAGAGGGACACAATTTCATGGTGGCAGCGAAGCCCATGGACTGGATCTTGGATCTGAGGGCGATGGACAGGGCGTTTTTGGTTTAGGGTTGCAATGGATCCAAGAGAGGGACACAATTTCATGGCATGCGGCCAAGCACATGGACCAGATCTTGGATATAAGGGCGATGGACAAGGCATTTTTGATTTAGGGTTGCAATAGATCAAAGAGAAGGACACAATTCATGGCATGCAGCCAATCACATGGACCAGATCTTAGATATAAGAACGATGGACATGACGTTTAGAATTTAGGGTTGCAATGGATCAACAAGAGGGACACAATTTCATGGTGGTAGCGAAGCCCATGAACTGGATCTTGGATCTGAGGGCGATGGATAGGACGTTGCTGGTTTAGGGTTGCAATGGATCCAAGAGAGGGGAACATTTTCATGGTGGTGGCGAAGCACATGGATTGGATTTTGGATTTGAGGACGATGGACATGGCGTTTTTGGTTTAGGGTTGCAATGGATCTAAGAGAAGAACACAATTTCATGGCTGTGGCCAAACACATGGACCAAATCTTTGGTTTCAGGGTGTAGGACATGGCGCTGATCCAATGAATGCAATGGATCCAAGAGAGGAAAACAATCTCATAACATGCGACCAAGCATATGAACCAGATCTTGTGTTTCAGGGCGTAGGACAAGGCGTTGATCCCCTGAATGTAATGGACGGAAATGAGGGAAACAATTTAAGAATATGAAATTTTGGAGCTGACCTTGAATTTGCACATGAACGATCAACAATCCATGGACACAGTGGCTACAAGGCATATGCAGTGGATCTTGGGACAAGAGATGCAAATACTTCAAAATTTGAATACATACCTATTCACAGACCTGGACAAGGACCACATGGAGGACATTTAGTTGATCACAATGTCAACCATGAAGGCCATGCATTTCACCTAAATACCAATGATGTAGATTTGAATACGCCAGAGTTTGTTTCTGTGATGGAAGTAGAAACTTCAGTCCAAGAGAAGAAGATCCGTCCGTTATGGAGGAAATTGTACCAGAGAATCATGGCCTCTGTTCAAATACCACCCCCTGGCCCTTTTGACAAGACAAATCTAAAGTGGGAGGCCAAGTCCAATCAAGGCAATGGTAACATAAAAAGGCTACAATTCATTGGGGTCGGCTAGATGATTTTTTGGAAGGAGAAATGTCAACCCAACAGTTCCCTTGCACCTTTCATGAGGAATCTAGGCAATGCATGAAGAGACAAGACAAGAAGCAAGTGCATGCCAAATCTGCAATTCAAGAGATCAGGTAACGAATCTTGCATATTTTTTAGGTGTTTTGGATTTAGGGTAGTAACATGTATCGGGATTTGCATTTATCCACTTCGAATTTTAATTTTAAGATAGCATTGAAGCCTGTCATACACGCATCTTTTGCATGACCTAATCCATATTGTCAACATGTGGTCTATCACGTCGTGAGAGCTTGAACTAACCATGAGACGTGTCCTCCAATGTAGTTATTGGTGTTAGTATGGGCCAATGGACTACACTAGACAATACAAGGTAGAGGTCCAGAAGGTGTTTGCAAATGTGCTATTGGAGAAAAAGAAATCAACATCTCATCGACAAGCATTATAGAGGGCGCAAAAACTTGTAGAAAAAGCTCAGAAGGACGTAACATCAAAACCACAATCACGGAAGAAAGGAGGATAGAGGTTGTTCTAGATCTCAATAAGAACGATCCTGATGAGGATCTCCAAGATTAAGCCAGGGTGCAAGATGCACATGCCAAGCTCCTTCGGGCACAAACCCTCATCCAGGCATCTACGAAGCCTAAGAAGAAAACTAGGGTTGGTAAGATCTAGGCTGGAATGTCCATCAAGAGAGGATATTAATGTAATTTTGTTGCCAAACAATTACTTCTAGATGAATCTCTTTGCACAATTCATTTTCATTGCATAACACATATTAATAAGGACGACAAACCCTGTCATGGCACTGAGTTTGGAGGGCAGCGGGTTGGCTTATCGCGTCGTTTGTCCACGACAACAAAACAATGGATAGCTGATACATTCAAATATGGGAAGTCGCCAGCTCAGATTATGGCAGAACACAAGTCTGTGGTCATACAAGGTGCCCTAAATAACTTGCCCGCGACCAAAGACACTTTTATTATGCTAGCTGATGTGTGTAACATAGCCAATAAACTTGCC
Organism: Polytrichum commune; assembly: GCA_950295325.1. Taxonomy (NCBI): domain Eukaryota; kingdom Viridiplantae; phylum Streptophyta; class Polytrichopsida; order Polytrichales; family Polytrichaceae; genus Polytrichum; species Polytrichum commune. Next base: position 35,617,031 of record OX485808.1, on the reverse strand, counting down.
AAAGAGCTTTGGGAGAAGCATCCACGGAATGCCATGAGTGTCAAGATGTGGACAGACGAAAAATCCAGATTTTTTTTATCATTACCAAGAATATGGTAATTTGGAGTTGAATGATCCACCCGTGCTTGAAGATGACCCCTTTTGCCTGACCATTAAAAAAGAGTGGCAACTTCAAATGATGGTGCGGCATGGGCATAAACGGGCACTGTCCATGGATGCTACATTTTCAACAAATGAGCCCAAAGTAAGTATGTCACCTATATGAATCAATCAAACATTACAATATGAAGCATTATGCGTCCTATCTCGAATGTCTTGCCTTGACCAGCATATATGGTGTCCTATGTTGCAGTACCCTTTATACACTGTTATGGTTTTTGATAAATGAGAACAAGGTATTCCTGTGGCATTTACAATTTAAGAGAAGTCGCGTGGGATGGATATCGTACCATGGTTGAGAAAACTCAATGCTAGGTGTCAAGCTGTCATGCCAGATTGGAGACCTAATGCATTTGTTGTGAATAACGATTAGGCTGAATTGAAGGCCATAAGGTGCGTGCATGCTGTCTAGACCTCTCTCGCTATCACCTGACATGTTCATGAACTTTGGTTTGACATGTTTATTTTTGCTATGCCATGGAAGTTTGGCCATTATCGCCACATATTGAAGGACAAGACAACGACAATGTCAAAAAAATTATTTGCTTATGGCATACCCGGAAAACGTGGCTTGAAAATGCTACCCAAAAAATAAAGGCAAATTATCTTAAGGCGGAGATACTTTCTACGTGTGCAGATTTCATGTACGGAAATGGAGTCTTCAAGGTGATGCCGCAGTAAGGGTTGCTAAGGACAAGTTTGAATACTTGAAGGCCATGTATCTCCAGGTTGAAGTTTTTCTCAATTATTTCGCAAAGACATGGATGCACAAGATAGAGATGTGGGTGAGAGGTTATCGTAACATGCCTCATGCTAACCAGGATACCATGTTGTTGTTGAGAAATATCATGCCAATTTGAAAGCCATCTTGAAGTCATCTCGGCAAAAGTTTGATGGACGGCGTGTTGATTGGTTGATTTATCACCTTCTAAAAGATGTCATCATTCACTACTGGTATACGGTTCAATGTAAGTTATATGGATTTATCAAGAATGATAAGGCCGAGGATATAGTAACCAATGTGGTCATAAGGGCATTAAATATTCTTGATGAATATGTTAGCATTTCGGAGGAGGCGAAGGTGGCCTATGTTGCATCTCAAACAAATTTCCCGACAATTTGGGTTGTGACTAGTCCAAATTCAAAATTGGATCCATTGCAATTGTCCACTAGGCATGCGAGTCAATATGTGTAAGCATGCCATCAAGATGTTCAGAATGATTAACAATGATGTTTCAGGATCTGATATTATTAGGTATGAAGGCACATTGCGTGACACTGTTGCCGGGGGGTATGATATGGGAGGGCTAGATATGTTCAAAGGATCTCATACATCAGGAGCAGAAAGACCAAAAGAAAACATTAGCCGTGCCACTAAAACAAATGACGTGGATACAACTCTGGCAAAGATTAAGTTTGTTCTCGATAAAATTGAAGACGTGGCAAAGGTAAGCCCAGAGTTGAGGACTCACTTTCTTGCTAATTTACACGAAGCCAAAAGAAAAATATTTGCATTACATGTTAAATCAAATTCTAGTTTGATGCATCCCCTATCTTAATCTTCATTCGAAATTGGTCATGATCCTAGGAATCTACAGAGATTCAAAAGTTGTATAGAGACATGTTGGAAGAAGACTAACATTCGGACCAAGAATCCAAGATCGTAGTGACACTATGTTCACTGTTGTTAGGCCGGTGGATATAGAAAAAAATAAGTTAAAACATATCAGGACATAACATGACACGTAAAAGCGGGCTATGACAATATATGATAGAATAGAGCATGATATCACTAAATTCCATAACATACCGTGATAATACAAAATTTACTACATATGATTGCATAAAACTTTATGCACGTTATTCTATGTCTTGTGCACAAAATTTTGTGCCTGTCATATCTTTTTCCACACATCAAAGTGATCATCTTGTACTAAACCCTTATCGCAGTGTGAGTTGTCCTCCAAGGCCTGTCCTGCATCGATTTCCACAACTTTACCAGCTGACCCCACAAGTTGGCCACCCATACACTTGGCGGATCAAATATGCATCGAACATGAGATGCCCTGATGTTATCAAGGTCATAAAAATCCCCGGCTTGTATCCTAGAGCTGAGCATGTCTAGACAAGCACTCACACTTGCTGTGTACATTACTAAGGTTGCTTCAAACATGCTCACACCTAGTGCTGGTCATACCCCAATAGCCTCGATTCATCTAAAAGAATACTTAAGATCAATATTTTCCTTAAGAAGCAAAACACGGCGAAATGAAATACAAGCCTGGTTAATGTCCACTTCAGGCCAGACCACCCAGATGAGACGCAAGTCATCCATCTTTCCGATTGCAATCATATAAAAACAACCTCGAACAATATTGTCTCTCCGCCATGTATTGAAGGCGTGCATCATAGTCATAATATAAACGTACTTAGCACCTGAATCAATCACCCATCTAAAGTTCTAGAAACTCATCACTTGATGTGTCCAAAGTGGGAAAGTAATTTTTTTCTCACACGAATGAGTTCTTCCATTGCAAATGTTACTTGTTTTGTTTTGGCCAACAAAATATCCGAAGTGAGTCCTTGCACATGATATATTAAGGGCATGTGTCTGCCATATTTATTTCTTATAAAGTGCTTAAAAACTTTAGCAATGACAGAAGGTTCATTACGGATTTTTGTTCTTTTTGCTTCCGTTCTGTGTATTTTAATGCATTTCTGTATTCTTTTATACACGTGGTGTAAGAGTAGAAATCGTCATGATATATCTAACATGCCTCGATGTCCTTATTCATTAGACCGCTCGATTTCTTCATGAAGGCGTGTCTACAACAATTTTAGAAAACCAATTAAAGGTGTAAACACGCCTTCATGAAGAAATCGAGTGGTCTAATGAATAAGAATATCGAGGCATGTTAGATATATCATGACGATTTCTACTCTTACACCACGTGTATGGAAGAATACAGAAATGCATTGAAGTACATAGAACGAAAGCAAAAAGAACAAAAATCCGTAATGAACCTTCTGTCATTGCTAGAGCTTTTAAGCACTTTATAAGAAATAAATATGGCAGACACATGCCCTTGATATATATCATGTGCAAGGACTCGCTTCGGATATTTTGTTGGCCAGAACAAAACAAATAACATTTGTAATGGAAGAACTCATTCGTGTGAGAAAAATTTATTTTCTCACCTTGGACACATTAAGTGACGAATTTAAGAACTTCAAAGGAGTGATTAACTCAGGTGCTAAGTACGTTGATATTATAATCAAGAAAATACAAATGGGAGGATATGAAATCAGATAGGGTTGTCATGTGGATTGCCTGTCAACAAATAAAGAAGTTTGAATCAATAAATGTTGATTTGATTCTAAACCATATATCTAACTCGGAAACACAGAAATAAACTCTAAAAAAATGTAGATGAATAGCCATAAAATTAGATAGAGTTGTACCCGACAAAAGCCTGAGAATTGATCGGTATCCAAGTACTTAAACTTGATACCAAAATTGACAAGGTTTTTCCTCTTCAACATCACATTAAACAAAGAATGCTCATCAATGTTGGGGTTATCCTCCCCACCTTTACACCAATGCCGATACATGACAATAGTGCGTTTGTTTCAGCGAATATATTGATATTTACAATTGGGCTTGTTGGATTCCGCCACGGGACCTTTGAACCTGTTACACAAGATTTAAAAGCCCATATTCTTTGCAAAATGGTTGAACAAATTACGGAACCATATGATGTCCGCATCAGTGAAGACAAAATTGTACCCGAGCTCCAGAATCCTTGTCAACGGGTTCATCCTCTTCCACATCATCTTTAGGAAATCTTTGCTCATGAATTGCTTGCTTCCCACAAAATCCACCCCTTCAGTGATCAAAATGAAACAGTGATGGTGCAATTGCTTACACAGGTCGTACGAGATTTGGTCCAGTGCCACAATCACCATATGGTTCAGAAGTGGTTTTGTCCTTAGCCCCGGTGAAAGTTGTCGAGAAAGACATCATTCATCGTGTTGTTGGCTGCCCATGTTTGGTTCAAGGTCGTGATAATCATTGTTTTGTCTAGTGTGGCTGCTTTTAGGAGCATCTCCTCCAACCCGTCCCCTGATTCAGGTACTTCAATTTCCTGCTCCAATTTCTTGCTCCTCCTTTTCCTGTTGATTGTGTACACAAATCCAACCTTTAATTGCTAATCAAATATATCAAAGTTGCTACATTCAGTATTGCAATGAAAAAGGTCATGTTGGTCTATTTACCAAAATACAAAAAATGTCAACCCCAAAATTCACTTATCAACGGCATTGCCTCCTGTCAATGCAGATCAATAGAAATTCAATAAAAAGCTCGGAAACTTCCAGTTATTCCTCCCTAACCTGTTGAATTGCGTAAATGACTCCATATGAAACTGATTCAAAGTTGTTATGTTCAGTTGCTAATCAAGATCAAAAGCATTGCACTGACAAAGTTTCCAAATAGTCTTACCAAGACACAGAAAATGCTAACCCCAAAAACTGACCCATCCACAACATTGCCTTCTGTCAACACGGATCAAATGGAAATGAAAGGAGAAAGCTCTAAAACTTGAGTTGGAAACTTCCTGTTCTTCCTCCTTTTTTTGTCAAATTGCATGAAAGGATTTAAGCAATAATTATCAACGTTGCTATGTTTCAGTTGCTAATCAAAATCAACAGGTGTGCAATGACAAACGTCCTATTAGTCTAAGTTACCGGGCATTCAACATACCAAGATACAGAACATGCTAACCTTAAAACTGACTCATCCAAAGCATTGCCTCCTGTCTATGTGGATCGAATAGAAGTGAAAGGAGAACACTCAGAAACTTCTTGTTCTTCCTCCTTTTCCTGTCAAATTGTGTGAATGAATATGGACGAGAATGATCAAAGTTTTTATGTTCAGTTGCTAAGTAGAAATTACAGGATTGCAAAGACAAAGGTCATGTTTGTCTCAGTTTCCAGCCATTTGGCATACCAAGATACAAAAAATACTAACCCCAAAACTGACTTATCCATAGCATTGCCTTCTGTCAACGCGGATCACAAAGAAATCAAAGGAGAAAGCCCAGAAACTTGAGTTGGAAACTTCCTGTTCTTCCTTCCTTTTCAGTTGAATTGCATGAATAAACATGTAAAAAACTTATCAAAATTTCTATGTGCGGTTGTTAATCAAGATCAACAGGATTGCAATGACAAAGTTCCTGTTAGTCTAAGCTAACAGGCATTTGGCATACCAAGATAAAGAAAATGTTAACCTCCCAATTCGCTTGTCGACACATTGCCTCCTGTCCATGGGGATTGAAAAGAAATTAAAGGAGAAAGCTCAAAAACTTCGTGTTCTTCCACCTTTTCCTGTCAAATTTAGTGAATGAATTCATAGGAAATTACTTAGGTTGCTAGCTTTCAGTTGCTAATTAAGATGAAAAGGATTGCAATGACAAAAGTGCAAGTTGGTTTAAGGGTCCCAGACATTCAGCACACCAAGATACAGAAAATGCCAGCCCCAAAACTGACTCATCAACGGCATCGCCTCCTGTCAACGCAAATTAAATGGAGATGAAAGATGAGAGCTCAGATTCTTCCTATTCTTCCTCAATATTCTGTCGAATCGTTTGAATGAACGCAGGGGAGGGGGGGGCTCAGCCCCCCAGATTTTTCTTTTTGCACATGAGGAGGATCCGATCATATGACTCCAACCCCGAAATTCTCCATTCGCTACAAGAACTGCAAATCCCTCCTGAGATGACTAAACTGAGGAAGAAGAGGGAGAGCTTACATTATCCCTTGGAGCATTTCAAGGTAAAAAGATGGGAGGGTGGGCTTACATTGTCTATGTTGTCGGCCTCTGGATCCTCCCTGATCAGAAGGCTGTTGGAAACAGCGGACATGATTTGCTCCGCAGATTGCTTGTGTTGAATGAGCAGGTATGGCAGAGCCAAGAGCGTGGCTGCCATCGCCAACATCAAAATACCCCGAATCCTCGCCATTTTGGCTTTACAGAAAAATTTACACAACCTGCTTCCGAAATCCAATGGAGGAGAATCACATCATCACCTCACCTCACCACCTCCGCCATAGCTTAATATTATTCCAAGCACTGCATGCACCTCGGTGTCTTCACTAGTGCGAGCTATGTAGTGCGTGACCATGAAACTCTCTTTAACACACTCTTAGAGCTGCCCACTCCTCCTCGCTTTCCTTCTCTCCATCCGTAAGCTTCAAAACTCAAGACTTTCCACATTCACTCAACAGCCTAACCCCGAATTTCGCACGAACGTCTGTACTAAGCTTAGTGGGCAACCCAACATGAGCTCAAGCAGGGGAAGTCATTTGAGCTCATCAAGCAAACAGACAGGCATGGCCTCACCAAGGAGGGTGAAGAGATTATTGGCACAAGCAAAATGATGAAAAAATTCCACATTCATTCACTGCCTAACCCCGAATGTTTCACGAACATCAACCGAACATGACCTCAAGCAGGAGAGATCATTTGAGCTCAGAAAATAGACATCAAGGGGGTTGAAGATATTGTTGGCACGGACAGACGATGGAAACCTCCCACATTCATTCACTGCCTAACTCCGAATCTCACAAAAACATCTCACAAAAATGAATTGAAGCAGAAGAGATCGTCTGAGCTCAGCAAACAAACAGGCGTGGCCTCAGCGATGAGGTTGAAGAGATTAACTTGTTGAAGCTGCACAAGAAAGGGATGAATGGTGCGAGATCCGTGAGCAGGCCAGCTACACAACGGTGTGTGGAATAACTAAGTACTTTGTTTTGCTTTGAAGAGGGCTTTGCAGGAAGGGAAGAGGTTTTTTTCGTTTCTGTGTGATGAGTGGTGAGCCTGGAGAGAGAGCAGGACGAAGCTATAATGAAGCTAATGAGTGGCTCGGCGGCCGGCGATGAGGAGCTTCGGAGGTGGCAGCTGAAGATGCTCTCTCCTGAGGCAGGCTGCAGCAACGAACACCAACAACACACAAAAGACAACAGCAGAAGGCTGAATCTAGCAGTAGTGTAGATCCTGGGCTCTAAGGAAAGAAAAGGGAAAGTGTTGAGGGAGAGAGACGGCTCAAATCTACCAGATATATTAGATTCTTCAGAAATAGGAGGATGGGAAAGAAATCTACCCACTTTGATAGATCCCATAAAACATGTGAAATCACCATCACCGAGAACTGAGTGCCCGTGACCATTGCAATTCAAGCACTCTCATTGGTGGAAAAGGCGGAGCTGGTCCAAGTTCGTTTCACACTACGCTTGAGGGACCAATAGAGTAAGTGAATGCAAGATGGATGGAAAGTCTACATGGATTCCAACATAGCATCAAAGGGTCCATGTTTCATGGTCACTTGGACTATTTTGAAAACCACCTCCTAAAGGTAGGCTTAACACAAAACCGGGAAACCATGGCACTTCAAAATCTCACAACTATTGATTTATTGCATTTTATCATGTGTGAGGGCCTCGCATGAATAAAAATTCATTGAAATAGCATTTGGCTAAGAGCCCGATCACTTATGACTTCACACTACACTTGAGGGTCCATGACCACACTACATGATTTTGGAGGTGTCTTGAGAGGGGCTTTGGCCACTTTTTGAGGGCTCTCACAATTTCGTGATCTTGGCATTTGGCTCGTGTGTGAAGTGGCCCTTACACACACAGATAGCACGATGCGACTAAAATCTATAAATGATGTAGATCCTGGAGTTGGGACGAAAAGGAAAGTGATAAGAGAGACACGGCTACATCTACTGAATACAATACATTATGTAGATAATGGATGTTTATCCGGAGATTTTCAAGTAGGTTATAATTAAGTAGCTTTCACACATGTTCATGGTTTTATCTACCAAGCAATGAATGTTGGGTAGTTTTTGTCCCATCCCCAAATTCCTTACTACTCACCTATCTTACCATCGATTTTTGTTAATGAAGCTCCTTGTGCCCTCATAGCTAAGACTAAAAAGCAACCAATCACAAGGGTGGGAGGTGACACTTTTAAAGTTCCTATATTCTTGCCTCATGTTTAGGTACCGATGGGAGGGTCGGTGGTTGAGGCTTAAAACCTCCACTTTTAAGCCATGCCACATCATTTGCCACCGAGGCTCGGCACTAAAAAGAGCCGTATGTGTGAACCCTAAATAACTAAAACCGCTTTTAGACTAAAACTACTTCTAACTAATGTCAGGTGGGAATGCCCCATGAGAGAAGTTAAACTCACAGACAACATGCGGATGAAATCTTTATAGCATGTACATCCTGGAGGCTCGGAAAGGAAAGGGAAGGAAAGGAAAGGAAAGTGAGGTGTTGAGGGAGACGATGTACATCTACCAGATTTAGTGGATTCGTTAGAAAAGGGGAGGATGGAATTAAATATATTATATTTGGTGGACATGGGCCCTCAAAATGTAACAGTGGAATGTTGGGAGTTTAGTTTGAACCTAACTTTCTTATGCAATTTTTTGAGCATCTCATTATTATATGTTGAGGGTGCACAAAACGAGAGTTGCACAGAGAGTAATGTTATGTAAAACAAGTGGAATGAAATATGACCACGAACACAGTCACACAAGAGAAGGCGGTTGAGGATGCATGCAAATGAAGAGATGGGGTTCGTGGGCCTAATTCAATTACCTTTATTAAATGGACACCTAAGGTAGGTGGTTTTAAATGTTTTTTTTTGGGGGGGGGAGTAACCCACTTCGCCTAGGGATATCAAACACACGATTAGTACGAAGGTACACATGCCAAATTGGGTTACTTATCTTAATTTGACACCTATATTTGAGCGTGCGGTGTGTGGTTTCATGTGGTTCCAAGAACATATACCAAAAGGACATGTGTTTAGAAGAGATTTAATAACGTGTTCAAAATATGATAAGCATTCTAGGTTCAATGTCAACACAAATGGGGGGAATTTATATGACCATTTAATGAGCACCCAAATCTCTCACTTAGATGATGAATAAGATAATCATATGAGCTCCACATATTATAAGGATAGTGGCTATGGACCACAACATAATTTATGGACAATACAAAATAGTTGGTAATCCCATGACCTTGCCATGACAATATCATACTTATGGGAGCCAATGGCAATCTAATTGCTCACCACAAACCCTGGCTTTGCCTTAGATTCACCTCTTTTTGATGGGCCTGTTGTAATATCCAAACGGACCATGAATCATCATCCACTTGGTGCCATGTAGATTTTTCATTAAATTGAAAATTTCACCGAGCTTCACCGGTTAAGTTATGACATGCATTACTCAGACCCTATTACCACTCAAAGACAGTTTCCACAATGCCTCTATCTCATGGTATGGTGTAGAGCCAATAAGAAACCACTACAGTTTTAAGAAGAACTCTCATGTACCAAATGCAAAACAATACTTAAATTCACGGAATGGCATACAACAACAGTCTTATTATATTTTACTAGTCCTTGGAAGATCCAAGGAACGAAGCCCGAGAACACACACACCACATGATAGAATCTAGCTACGGTAATGTAGTGTACATCCCGGCCCCGGGGGACTAGGAAAAGAAAAAACCACATCTACGCGGTAAGTAGATTCCACATTAGAGGGAAGTGCACGCTAATATCTATGAGCTCCAATATTTCAATCCGGACTCAGAAGAAGGCAACAATTAAACTTTTTAACATTAGCAAGGAAGACCGGTTTTCACTTTTTCAGAACCCACTACTATGTGAATTACTGTAGGACGCCGTTTATGGTATTTAGTGTCACGTCCATAATAATGTCAATCACCCTATTTTGAGGCGTATGTTAGGTTGCACTAATGGTCAATAACTTTCATAGTTTAGCGTCACCTCATGACACTTGGCATTCAAGTGCGTTAACCAATATCCTAGCAAGAGTGTGTTCTGTAGTGTTATGAGGTGTATGCCTATAAACCCACCCGCGCTTACTGGTGCAGGCCACCAATAAACGGCCACTACCAACACTAGTTACCTCCAGTGGCTCTCACTAGCCAAATTGGAGAGAAATGTGGCCCTGTTGATAGGCGCCATCGTTAGTGGCCCACACCAATAAGTGTGAGCGGGCCATATGTTACACAATGGCCCATAAGTTGACTAAAGCGTACATAAATGGCACTTGACATTGGTATGCTCAAGAATATCTACCTGTAGCATACTAAATGTAAACACATGACACTTGCCATCACTATGCACAATAGTATCTTCCCTTTCATACTAAACAGGAAACTATCATCTCAAGTATCCCCAATGTTCTACGTGAAATGTCATATTGTAAATATATTTTCACTTTAAAAAATTACATATCTCCACAAATAATATCATATTGGTAATTAGCGGACGTGACACTTTGAGGCCTCTAGACATCTAGTTTTACGCCCACTTGCAAAATAGTGTACGTGCCACTAAGGACCGCTTCACACTATGGCCGAAGGTCAAGAGGCTGTCGATCTCCACCAATCATATTGCAAGAAACCAAGCGTTCGGCCTCTCAACCCTTCAAACTAAAGGCCAAAGTCCCAAAGACCATCACCCTCCAAAATGCCTACATGGCAATACCTTTTTTACCAAGGTGACGAACTCTCGAAGGAAGTTTGGGTCGGACAGTAATGGAAACCCACACCATAGTCAAGAGGCCATCAATTTTCTTTCACAAAAAAAACCAATTCCGACAATGTGCCCAGCCGAAAGGGTCCAATTCCTATATTTTATTGGATATTTTCAGTTTTTTTTAAAAATAAAATTAGACAGAAGGCCGACATGCCAACACCAAAGCACAGGAGGCAGTACACCACTTGGCAAGTTTTCCATCAAGTAGAGAGGAGATTTCACAACCGGGAATCGAACCATTGAACCCATTTCTTTGGACTCTCAACAAAGTTTGGCCATTCAATCCCACGGCCTCTCGACTTGGACGGCCATAGTGTGAAATGGTTGTTAATACCATAGACTTCGTACTCTTGTACAACCTAGTATTTATTCTCACTCAGTTTTTTTACTGCGTTACTTTTTCAGCCGATTTTTTGAATTATTTGAGCAAGTGATAGAGTACTAATTAGTACGCATATTATGTTGGAGGCACGATTGGAACTAACGACTCTGACAAAATAGTGAAATTCATACATTCACTTTCCCATAGAGCCCTACATTGGGTGCCCATACCCATGCCCATGCCCACCCATGCCCATGGGTTTTGGGTGGGCATGGGTGCGATATTACTGTTCATGGGTGGGCATGGGTGCGGTATTATTGTTCATGGGTGGGCATGGGTTCGATATTATAATGGGTGGACATAGGTTTGATATTATTTTTCATGGATGAGCATGGGCTAAAACAAAGCATATTGGAAGGGTTCATTGAATGAGCTCTCATTCAATGCTTTCGAGGGTAAGAACACCGAATCACCTTCACCCAGTAAGGTGAGTCCATCCTTCAATGTGTCTTCTTCTTGTTCTCCTCCTCCTCCTTCTTGAGTGTGTCCTTGGGCTCCCAAGAATCCTCGGTCTCTTTATTGTCACTTTCTTGTGCTTATGCTTTTCCCACCCTACCTTAAACCCAGTCCTGCCAAGAGGATTCCAAAACTCAAGAAAGAGAGGATGTTGTAAAGTGGTAGGGAGCGAGAGGAAAAAATGTTGTGAATCAGGACGGAACCTGCTGCTGGAAACAACTCCCTCGCCACCGGAAACAACTACGGTGGAATCCGGTTGCAAATTCTTCCCCAATTTCTCTCCATTTGTCGATGCAATTTTGCACCCGCAATCCTTAACCCAATTTTTGTGGCCTGAGAAGAAAAGGTTTTGAGTTGGTGTCCAGAGTGTGAAGTGGAGGGGAAATTGTGGGTCGAAGCTTGGAGCTCCTAAGCGATCCACATCTGCCGTCGCCAAAGCTTCGAAGTTGCAGCACGTTCCCTTGCCGCCGGAAACAACTCCCTCGCCGCCGACGATCTCAACATCCACTTTGTAAGTATTGTGTTTTGTTGCATTTCAGACAGTGAGATGATGGAATCACAAGTTCTTTGAACACCCAATCCATCTTTCGCACCTAGTGAGTAGTCCAAGAATGAGGTCTCAACTCCATGAGAGATTGATTCAATTCCACAAACATGAGTTCTCGAATCAGGCTTGAATCCATATATTTCTTTGCTCATTTGGAATCGTGGGACCTTTGGTCATAATTCTCCGCAATTTTTCACAAATTACTCATAACTTGCATTCTTGAGCACAACAGTTTGTCGCATTTTGAGAATCTGATGAAATATTGACATGCGGGATCGGCGGACAAAACGTCTCTTTAATATTGTGCACAATGATGACGGCTGTCTGGCATGTTTGTAATTTGTTGTGCTCCAAACGTTGAAGTTGAAGACTGCTGGAAAATTACCGATCATTTTAGAGGAATTTATAGAATATACCCCGATTCAAAGCGTTAGCCCCTGAATTCAGACGAAGAGCGACTACTACATATGTTGGTCTAAGGTTCTTTTTCTTTGTTGGATGCAGCGGTGTAGGGGTGTTGTGATCGCCACATTAGAGCACACGGTGAATTGAGTCTACCTTCATGAATCTCTTCTCCTTCAAATCTCGCAGATCGGTATTAGGTATGTACATCTACTCATCAATCAGCATGTAATTTGAACTCAGTGAGGAAAGAAATCATCATAGAATGTTGATGACTAAGCCGTTTGTTCAATGTTGATGACTAGGTCACATGTTCAATGGCGGATACATACATGCTTGGCAATGTATGATGAGAACTTGAGACTACTCCAATCTTTATACAAATTCTTTGAACTCGCTTTTTGAGTGAATTGATATGTCCACGATTAACTTACATCGGAAACTGGATAATAAGTTAGCCGTGCATTAATAAGTTAATAGCTTTAATAAGTTAGCCGTGCATTCTGCACTCAATTCATCAGACACTTGGCCATGAGTGTGTCAATAGATTTGGCGGTCCGTCTTCGCATAAAAAGACATGTCTGATTCATCATGTGCACTGTGGGAAAACTTTATTTGAACATGAATTAGGGCAAATCTCATCGAGGCAAAGCACAAATTTAGCGCCCACAAGTGAGTGACTAGTGTTTATTGAGATGGTGGCATCGTGCAACAACATGGTAAGGACTGCGAGTACGCAACGTGCTTCAGCTGCAAGAATGTATACACGTTCAAGAAAACCACGGGTACCAGCACCATGAGTGATCATAAGTGTCCTAAGGTTGAAAGATCGGGGAGTGGAGCAATGAACATATTTGCAACAAAGGGCGTCCCCACCACACATGATAAGAAAACGATGACGCTTGCAGCTGCCAACTTCTGCGCGATTGACCTCCGAACATTTGAAACGATAGCCGGACAAGGTTTGAAAGGGTTTGTTCAAACAACTTTGAACATCGATGTTGCAAGCAATAAGCGACTCATGGTTGATGACCTGTTGTGTCTACCAATTACCGCCATACGCAATATAGAGACTCGCGCGACAGCGGGGCGCGTTATAGTGGCAAAACGTCTTCAAAAACACATTGCTACTGACGTATCCATGGCAAACACCCTTGATTTCTGGACGGACAGTATCAAGAAGGTAGCTTATGTATTTGTCACGGCGCATTACATCGATGAAGAGTTTGCTCTGTTTGATCGAACATTGCATGTGAAGCATATTCGCGATGAGAGTCACACCGCCATTATGGTTTTGGACGAGTTCAAGGAAACTCTGGACATCTTCACTATCAAGGATTTGGTGTTCGATAAAATTACTGTTGTGGTGGATTGTGGATCAAACATCGTCGCCGAAGATGGCATTTCAAGCGAGTTTGACTTGTTAGGGTGCATTGATCATAAAATCGCGAATTGTCTGACCTACGTACTCAACAAGACTACGAAACATGTAGATGGTAAGAAGAACAAGCATTTTTACCGATACCTTGATGAGCCTAGCATGGCGGCCCTATACACTCTCATTGACGCCTATAAGAGTTTGGTCGCATACTTAAAAAAGTCAAATCTTCAATCAAAGTTGTCGAAAATGTTGAAACAAAAGAATGCAACCAGATGGAACTCGCTATACCATTGCCTGCTTAGTGTTTTTGAAATGCTAATTGAGGTGATCGATCTACTGAAGCAGAAGGATGCACTGCGGAAAGTTGCCTCAATCTCAAAGACATGTTGGAAACACTTAATTGACTTGTTGGCATCATTTTAGAAGGCAACTTTGGATCTCGAACAATTCAAAGAGCCGACACTGCACAATGTTGTATTTTGGCGATTTCAACTGTTGAAGCATCTAAAACATGTTATGAACAATGTGATTAATGACGATGGTACCGTCAGGACAAGCAAAGACTCCCCTTCGATCATAGTTTGTAAGTGCCTTTTGACACCACTAGTGCAAGAGAAGATGGACCTCGACGTGCTCCATGTCGTAGCAACACTTCTGGATCCCGTTATGAAGAACCATATGCGCAAGATGGAGGTCCCCGACGCTTTAGTTATTAAGGCGAAAGCAAAACTAAGGGAGCTTATGCGCTCGATTGGCACAGGGGAGGTTTTAGCTAATTTGGATCACAAGAAAGATGATGCACTGGCCCCACCACAAAAGAAGTGTCGTAATGATGACACAACGTCTATGTACAAGGAGTTTGAGGATGAATTAGAAGAGATTCATGAAAATGGGGTTGAGATCGTAGTTGTTAGCAATTTCAACGCACGTATTGAGTTTGAGTTCAGTATGTATGAGACATACAAGATCACTGATCTCGAAAAAAATGAGATCATTGCAACGGTGAGCTTAGCATTGCCAATGAATCGGGATACAAATATTAAATTTAGTATTTTCTTGTGGTGGAAGCTGAAAGGAGCCCCCACATTCCCCATCATGTCGCGCGTGGCGCGTTCGGTTTTGTGCATCCCTGCATCCAACTCCAAATCGGAGTCAAACTTCTCGGATGCAAGGAATGCGCTAACCAAGAAGTGCTCCGGGCTGAAGCCAACGATAGTGAACGACCTTTTATTTGTCCGATCCAACCAAGACTTGGTGTAGGCAGGTAATACACATTACACAATTTTTGAATACATGGGCGCAATTTGAATAGCATGGGTGGGCATGGGTGGGCACATGTCATGCTATGTGTGGGCATGGGTCGGCATAGGTCGCTGCTGATGGGCATTTGGCTACACTAATTGATATATTTAGTGTAGCCATGAACTCCATGGCCTCACATAATGGCATAAACCACCATGCTCATGTGTTGGCATCCTACCAAACCACTGGCGCATCTACAACAACAACGTCGGAGCAATACAAAAGCACTGGGAGCAGCAATACCTTACTTGTAAGAGCAGCAAGGAGTAGCGGCAGCAACATAGCACTGCACCAGGGAGCAACATCAGCACGACACCACGTAGCATAGAGGAGCGTCGGAGCGGGGAGGGCGGGCCGGCGGGGAGGGGCCAGCAGGGCGGGGTGGGCAGGCTCGGGGCTGACCAAGCCTCGAACGTTTCTTGGGGCTGCCCTTGCCCACCGCCCGACGAGTGCAACGCTCGTCAGGGGTATTTAGGCAGCCCCGGACATACCCACCTGCAGTTGGTTCCGTGTTGGATGCAAAGGGCAACAAGGTTGAGGGTCGGAATGTTGGACTTTGGCAAGTTTCAATGAAATGAAAGAAATGAAATTGATCCCAAACTCCACGAAGCCTAAAAGGCTAATTGCGACATCATGATGGTATCAAACCAACTAATTCTCGAGAGTGGCGGAGTGCGGTAACCTCCGTGAGATAGAGGCTAATGTCAACTTGGTGGTCCAATTGAATGAAAGACTTGAGGTTCCCTAGAATTACATTATCAAATAGTGATGGAAACTTATCTCTAATGGGCTTATATAGGGGACATTCCAACATGAAATGTGCCCCATTGGCAATTGTGTTATAGGAGCAAAAGTGGCATAGTCTAGTATCCCTAGACATGGGGATAGTCGTCCATCGTCCAATTCCACTGGCAAGTCTATGATTCCAGGTGTGGAAGGCAACAATGATCTTGCGTTGTGGTGGTGTCAAATGTTACTTCAAGTATAGTTCACATTCGTATTTGAGAAAATCCTTTAGGCGGAGGTGATGTAGTTTCTTCCCTGAGAGATGGAAAGAGTTCCACTCTTTGACCCAAAAAAACCTCCTTGATATCATCATATGTTAGTTTAGATGTGGTGGGGTTGTCATGGGTGTCCCAGTGAGATAGACCCTTTACAAATTCGCTCATCCAATATGGAGTACTTGCCTGTAGGTTACTTGATAGGTGTGTTTGCAATAACAATTTAGACAATGTTCTCACACACGAACTATGAATGTTGCGGCTTTTGGGTTGTTTGGGGTGTTGGATGCGAAGTCCACACTCAAAAATATTGTGTTATGTATGTAGTGCAACATAATTGACATAAAAATGACAACACTTGCTTAGCTAGTACAAAGTCAACTTGTGTGTCGTTGATAAAACAATGACAAAAACTCAACGTAGTTAGATAATTTTGGATTTTTCAGCCATTTTGGACTAAATTGCCGTTGCACACATGCTTTAATATCTCCATTGATGTCAAATACCCGTACACACCTTCTAATTTAATGAATTTCCTATTAATTAACAATAAACCTTGAGCAAACATTCCAAACCCAATAGAAAAATCAAGTTCTCCATAACCATAACCTTTCTTTCTTAAATTAATTAAAAACAAAAACACATGGTAGGCCTAGAAAGCCTCCTCCATGTTGTCACCCAAAAATGACCAGTGTAGAACAGAAAACAAGAACAATGAAACCAAATCTCAATGACATAAACTAAGTACAAAAAGAGCAACATGCATTGCAACATAAAAATATTTAAGAATAGGATCACTGCAATACAAAAAAAAACCTCAGGGAGGTCACTCCCTCTTATATTAATGCATACACGTGCGCTCATGACCTATTTATCGGGGGGCTATTTACCTTGTAGATAAGATTATAAGGTATGGTATTTCTCAAAATAAAGGTAAATGCTTGAATTTGAATACACCCTATTAGTAGTTAGAAATTTTTTTGGGGTATCATTTTTAAATACCCTATTTTACTTATACTACCAAAGAAAATTGAAAAGAAGATTATAATTTAAATAATGTGCTGAAATTTTCCCTCCCGGCACGTAGGTAGAGAACATTAACTCCACATTGGATACGTTGGTTCAATAACTTTCAAGCCAGCCAACATGTGAAGTCATCCATCTAAGTTTTTTCAACAAAAAAATTACCTCTTTCCATTTACTAGCACATACCCTACCTTAGATCCGCTACCTCTAGTAATTGTTTCACGTTGTTTTACATGTACAGATTATATAAAAGAGGCCATTCTATGTGATGATATTTTACATGTAAACATGTTTCATTATTTTAAAACCCCATGTATTATATGTACTTTTTTTACAAAATTTATTTATAATGAATGTATTAGACCCTATTTTTTATCGCACATTGTTTCTACAATTTTCGCCAGTATCCCCCCGGGGTGTCTATATGTGTTTATTTGGATTCATTATGTGACATTTGCAAAAATAAGAACACGTTTTCAATACACATGTATGGTGCAGACATTGTAACATAGTTGCAACACTTGTTTCAATTTTTTCGAAGTTTACTTTTGGCAATCAATTATATTCAATTATATTCAATTAGATTTGAATATGCACATATAGGACAATATCGATATTTTTTTCTTGACGGAATATCTATAATAAAAAAATCAAAGCTTTAGTATTGGCAAATTCAAGTGATCACATGGCTTCTTTTAAATCTCCTTCTTTGAATCACATTTGACCCATTCATGTACATGCTAACTCCCAATGCCTTGATTTCCACCCCAATAAAAAAAATTGGTGTGCAATTGGTGAACACTTTTCACTACAATAAATATGCCAATTAGTGAGTGATACTAAATTCCTTTACGCTATGTATTAGTGCCACCAAAAGATCTAAGAAGTATTGTTCATCTCGGCACTTGACATTATTCACTTAAAGTATCACACTTGGCATGAAAGTACGGCAACCAACACTTGGCACTGATCACTAAAAGTATTGGCACTTGGCATTATTCACTGACAAGCATGTGGCACACACTAATCACAAGTACACACTAAATTTCTTGAAATCTATTGTAAATGAACATAAAATTTACCGTCTTCATGGATTTGTTGTCACTCAGTAGCAACTTTAGCCCTTGGTAACTTAGATATTTGACTAGATTGTGAATGTGACTTGAAAGAGTACCACCCTCATTAATTGGTATATTTAGTGTAGCTAAATGCAACAAAACCACAAAATCCTTGATGAAGAAGATTTTGTGTCCATATGAATAAGAAATAAGAATAAGAAAGCTATAACTTAACTTTTATATCCTAGATTGAGATCTTAAATCGTTCTTTTTTCCTACTATCCTACTTCTTGTGGGGCATGAAACATGCAATAAGTACAGTCATATGATTAGGAAATCCACATCAAGGCCTAGCCATTCTCCTCATGATTTTTGGAGCTGAGATGGATATTTTATTCATTATCAAAGTGAAGATTATTGTGCTCATTAAATGGTCATGTAGATGCCCCTAATTATGTTGAGTATTGAACTTGGAATGGTTAGCATATTTTGAGGATGTAGTCTAAGGTCTGTTAAACACGTGTCTTTTTGTGAACTGTTATGGAACCATAACAAACCACATACCACTCAAATATAGGTGTCCTAATAGAAAAGTAACCGAATAAGAATTGTCTAAGGGATAGTTCACACCTACGAGTAAGTCCTCAATGTGATTGCTAAACTCACCAATCTTAATGGTAAAATACCTAACTTAAAGTTACCTAAATGTCATGTCATTTGCATCTATAGGCAACTTTACCAAAGAGGTCACCTATTTAGGGCATGTTTAGACTTAGGGCCAAGGCCATTGGGAACGAAGGCCAATATGTCCCATGTGGCATGCAAATGGGCCCCCAAGGCCATTAATAAGAAAGTAACCTAACTCCATTCATTGCTTTCATGTGTAAACCTATTTAGGTGGGGTTGGGGCCATTTGGAGGCTGCAATTATGAGAGGCTTATCCACGTATCCACGTACTCATGAACTATTATATGGATAATGATTAAAGTATAATAAATTTAGAATATCTCCCCTCCTATTCAATGCTCAAAGAATAAACTACTACAAGCAAATAAAAGCTCTGACAATGGCCTCAACTAGAGGGAAAGAGTCCACAAGGTTGGGAGCTCTCTTTTCCAAGGCTTGAGGCCATTGTCATGATGAATAAAATAAATTATTTGTTAATTGGCCCCAACTCATGGTGTAAACTTGAAGAGGTGAGTCCTAGCTTCTCTACCAATGAGAGGAGTGGATTTCTTGCACACCAGCCCATTTTTGAGCCCTGACTCCAAGTCTAAACCCGCCCTTAGAGTGCGTTACTACTTATATTTATGGCATCATTAAACTCACCTTGCTTGCCATGTGTCATCATGTCAACATGGTCATGTGATCACTAGAAAGTCACTACATATCCCAATTAGTGAGGATGGTATTAATTCAAGTCACATGCACATTCTAGCCAAAGTTACCTAGAGTTGAAATTCTTACCAAGTGACACTAAATTCATGAATATGGTAAACTTTATGTTCATTAACCATAGATTTGAAGAAAATTAGTGTGTGCTTGTGATTAGTGCGTGCCACATGCTTGTCAACGAATAGTGCCAAGCGTTGGCATGAACAATGCTTCCTAAATCTTTTGGCGTCACTAATTCATAGAATAAAGAAATTTAATATCACCTTCATTAATTTCCCACCCTCACTAATTCATATAATAAAGAAATTTAATATCACCTTCATTAATTTCCCACCCTCACTAATTGGGATATTTAGTGTAGTCACTATCATTGTCTTTACATTTAACCAACCATTCCAATACACATGTGGTGAGTTACCACTGAAATTACACATTAGATGTGTTGTTAGATTATAACTATGTGGTAAACTGAACTTAGTGATGATAACTTAATGTATGAGGTAAGTTAACAATGGACCAAATGTGAATGTTGATAAAAAGAACCACAATGTCAAGAAAAAATACCCACGGATGTGGACCATGCCTAAGGTAGATAAACAAGCTTGCATAAGTAACCGAATAAGGGATGTACAAATAACCGAATAAGGGATTATAAGTAACCGAGTAAGGGTTGTCTAAGTTCCATTGCGGATGCACGCAACAACAGGCTCTCGAATTCATCAGAGAAGCAAGCTTCTCTTGCTGAAGTTGTCGCTCGCAGTGGATGCTAACTCTCCCTCCGCCATTTTGCCACCTCCGACTCCACCTCTCTAGTAAGTCTCTGCAACAGTTCATACATGTTATGCCTGCTCTTGGAATTGGCTTCGTTCAAGAATGAATGTGCGCAACTGCATCCCGTTGTTAGGGTTTTCATAAACGTGAGCAGACATTTATGAGATTCCTTAGATCAAGGTTGTAAGGAAGGCCATAGACTTCAAGATGGACGAAGAATCTCGTACTGTCTTGTATGGCCACAGGGATTTCTGATGAGATCATTCCTGTTGAGACTCCGGAGAGGAATCCCCTTCTATATTGTTCAGGCGCCCTCGAGTGGTATAGAAAGAGGCTCTGTGAATGGGTCTTTCTTTGGATTAGGGTTGAGGGTCGAATGACAGAGGGTTTTAGGATCAGAATTGCCTGAAGTAATGCCGCTCTTGGGAGCAGAACAATCACGTCGTCTTGAAAATACCAGGCAAATGCCTCATGTGCTGTCTGAGTTGCAGAAACTCAATTTTTGTCAGTATCATTACTATCTTTACTATCATTCCTAGGGTTTAACCTCGGTACTCGAAATTGCCATGTAGGCTAACTTTGGCAGGGCTTTTGAAAGATTGAGTTGGTTTTGTGTGGTTTAAGTTCTGTATTTGCATTGGATTTACAAGCTTTATGTTAGGACACATCGAGTTTAATCAGTTTCTTTGGGAGCTGCGTATGTAGTGGGGTTGTTCGTCCAGAGGTTTTGCGGTTTAGGGTTTTTCACTTTCTCAAAGTTGCAGCTCTCGGTAGACAAACGATACGTGTCACAGCGTTCTAGCCGACTATAGAAGAGTGTAAGAAAGCAGAAGAAACTTAGAGGGCACTTCTACATTTGAAAATAAAATTCAGACTAAATTCAAGTTCTAGTTAAGTTTCGGAACCTGAATTCCTTGGATGTTGTTGACGTTGAGGGTGGTGAATCTATCCAAAAGAAATTTCTCTCCCTGCCTAGAGGATTGGTAATTTGGAGGGGAGAAGCACCTCAATTGAATGGGAGTAGATTGATAGTTAAATTTATTTCTCCTCAAGGTTTTAAGCGCTGCATGCATTTGAGGGAGATTTAAATTAACAGACATAGAACATACACTGTTGAAAAGGACCTGTAGATTTTAAGAAACTCATTCACAATTTCATTCATGAGTTCCTGCTGTTTGTTAAAATTAGGGTTTCGTGAAATTTTCTGTCGCAGATTGTAGGCATTGTTTTTTCTTTGGTGTGAGACAAGGTGAGGGGAGGTGTGTTTAAGATGGAGAAAGACGAGAGGGAGTTGGAGATGGAGCTGGATGATGGCGATGTGGTAGCCATGGGCAAAGAAGTGGAGACGATGTGGGCAGAGACGACAGAGGAGGTGCAGAAGCAGATGCAAGCGCTGTCTTCCTGTGGGACTGTGGCCGGGGTTGCGGATGCTGCTATGGTTCCGCGAACGAATGCATTGTTGCAGGATTCCATGGGGAAGCTGAGAACCCTGTTACTGCGATATGAGATGATTGCTCAGCAATATCCAAGGTATGTATGTGCTCTTCTGTATTCTTTTCTTTGCTTGATTTTGTTGCCAATTAATTTACTGAGCTTTGAATTTTGGCACATATTCTTGTGAATTGCTGCTCATTGTGTCAAATCTGATTTGGTGATTGGATGATTGGGTGATTTGGTGCAGTGATGAAGGTGTTGAGGCTGGTATGAAGACGCTGCAGGAGTGGAAAGATCAATTTCAGGCGTGGGTCCATCACAACCTGTTACTCTATAATATAAACATTAGCTGAATTTTATTTCTATTGCAAACTTTCAAACTGATGCATCTGGTTGTGCAAAATTGGCCATCACAATTCTTGAATCCTTTCTGCTAGTGTTATTTGTCTGTGACATTTACATGAATTAGGGATGCATGTGACAGCTTTTGTCATTGTATAGAGCTCTCTTGTGTTGATTTGTTTCTCATGAAATGTATTGCTTACATCTGCAGGTTGCGTATGAGTGCCAGGAATGCCAATGTCCTGGCTAAACGAAACATTGACCAAGCTGCAATGAATGAGGTTAGACCATATTTCATCCTCAGCTGTGATCCTTCCAGCATTTTTAAACTCTTGGGTTTGCAGATTGGTGGGAGGATGACCACACGCCTTGAAAACATGCATTGGAAGGTCTATTTTTCTCACATAAAGATGTGTCTTTCTCAGTTCTCATAAGAATTTTTTTTCCTCCAGAGAGAGGAGCTCCTTTCAGGTGGACAGGATGCTAATGCCCGGCGCCGGCAGTTGCAGTAAATCTCTTGCTCAGTGGTTTGAATGGATATCATGTATTGCATCATTTGGCTTCTGTATATAATTGGAGCTCCCCAAGATAGAAGTGATTGTGGTTTTTGTCAGATGAATAGTTTGTTTAACTCATCAGGTAGCTGAGGAAAAGTGCCTAGATGGCAGTGCAAATAATTTTGTAAGGTTGTATATGGCAATGAAGGACTCAAGCTGGATTGTCCTCTGCTGCTGAGGGTATCACGGATGGACTGCGTCGCACCCGTCAAATGATGGTCCAGGTCCGTTTCAGAAATACAATCTTCAGAGACAAATAAAAATTGACCATTTATTCCACAATGCCCTTTTGGCTTCTGAAGGTCTGAATCTGGTCTAGAAACTGTAGAAAATGTTACTGTTCCTCTGCTCTTATTGTTTCACACAGGAAATCTCCATGTTTATCACTTCAGTACACACTCGTGCAGATACAGAATCTCACATATAAAAAATTTCTTGACAGATGTGTTGTTTCAATAATGAGCTTATTCTAAGTGTACATCAAGTTGACACAAAAGGTTCATGAGCTGTGTGAATTGGAACCATGCATACAATGGAAGAGTGCATACGCTTGACAATGTGTTGTATACTTTTCAATATTCTGCTTTCCTGCAAAAGGGTTTTCTGATGTGGGTTAGGGACTGTTAACGGATCATACATCCTGTTGGGCATGTAGGAGGTGGAACGAAATGCAGCCACATTGACTGCGCTAGGTAGGTTCACTTTACCTCATCACTGTTCTCATGATTCTATCTATGAAATCTACAAAGCTCTTCATGTGGAATTGAGGGTTAGATATTTCTCACTGGTGCAAGAGACCATGTGTGGTGGCACATTCTAAAATCACATCAATGTGGAAGCATATTGCGACTGTTTTCGTTTTGTGATTTGAATGTTGTTTGTCAGATCAATCAAACAAGACATTGAGGATGGCCGATACAGAGTATAAAGGCCAACGTTCCATCCTGGGCATTACCCGTTCCAAATTGACCACCATGCAACGTCAAGATCTTATTGACAGGTACCATACCTCCAATTAAGTGGCATTCAAAACTGGTAACATCCAGTATCTGCATGTTGAACATATGTATTGTTTCTTAATCTGCACTCTTCAGGATGTAGGGTTCAAACTGTATAGTTTACTTTCTGAAAATGAATCTGTGCTTGCATTTTTACACCTTTAGAATGAACCACTGATAGATCTTGGTGGGAATTTGGACCAGGGCACTGGTGATCTTCTTTGTCTTCATTTTTTTGATGGTTTGTTTCTACATCACTTTGAGACGGCTGCCATTTTTAAAGCATACAAAGACAGCTCCTGTTTTGCCTGTGTATCGAACTCCTGTGAAGGTGCCCCCACCACCAGCTCCTGTCCCAAAAGTTTCTTCACAACATTTTTCATCCGGAGGAAGTGAGCAGCTGGATTTTCACAAAAGTCTCCACACGTCCAAGAGTGTTCCACCATATCATGAGCATCAGGATGCACATTCAAATATTCCAACTGCTCGAAGTGCTCCAGAGGTTATGTTTCAAAGTGAAGATCCTATACACAATCCGACATATCATGAAGAACTGTGACTTTCATGTCGAACTTTGTGATGGAATGTGTACAATTCTGGCATTTGATGGGGAATTTATCAACCATTTTGGTCACAGTGATCTGTTTATATTGAAAATAGACGAAGTGATGTTTTACAGCTCAAGTAACAGTTGTATTGTTGTTAAATACTTTGCATAGAAAGTTACTGTCATGTACACCACACATTAACCTATGCCAGTTGGGTACCACACTTTGTAAGTATCTCTCCTATCTTATGGCTTTACCAGTTTTACTAGACTTAAAACATGACTTGGCCTTCAGGTTGCATTAGTTTTCCATCATCTCATGAATTTGGTTTGCTTGATTTTGATAATGGCAAGTTTCTTATCACATGGCCATTCTTGAACATGCACCCAATACAGTTGAGTGCGCCCATGCAATTGAAGGGTTGAACATGGATCTACTTTCAAACTGAGACTGCCTGAGCTATTGAATTTTAGTTCTTCATGATATCTAAATCTCTGGCTCAAGTCAGCTCTAAAGCACTTAAAGTTTTGTAGACAATTTGAGCTTATTCAATCAATCAAAAGTGTCACAACTTCAAGCGAAGGATCTTAATATGATAGATATGGAGTGGCAGGATATTTCAATCCAATGCAAGTTACATGCTCAAAACAATTCTCCTCTTCTTGGATTAGGCCTTCAAATCATTTTATCATATTATTGTATCACATGTTCTCAAGGTGTTACATTTTTGGTTGACAACATTATTTGAGTTAACGTGGGGAGGGTGTGTGGATTGCACAGGTAACGCATAAGGTATATGTGTGTTATTTGGTTTTTTTTCATCTCCCAATTAGATATACATAATGAGACTTGTGTTGCATTAGCAAATCTATAATGAAGCATCAACAAAAATGAGGCCTACATTGATTTAGTTATGGTTATTGAAAAGACATGTTTGTCGATTCCTTACTTGAACACACATGTCCTCCCAATGATGTTCACTGTTGAGTGTGTAGTAGTTAAATTTTTTAAAGACGTAGTCCAATCTCTTTTAAACATGTGTCTTTATGGTGTTTGTTCTTTCAGCCTCACTTAATCACACACTGATCAAATATGAGAGTCCAATCAAGAAAAGTAGTTGAATAACATACGCATATCTTATATCTCTAATATTTGTAAAGAAAGAAAAAGAAAAGAAAAGAAATGCATGTGTTCTAGCAACAACATGAATGTGAGCCTGTTGGCCTTATGTTGATCATGTTAACCCTAATGCGAGATAAGGTGTTGTGGCTTTCTTGTGGAAGGTGGGCTCAACGTATGAAGGTTAGAGACAAGTAGGTTAGAGCCAAGTTTGGGGGGGGGGGGATGGCCTCTTACTCCCGTTGTTGTGCCGTAATGAGGGGGTTCTTTTTCCATCCTTTCTATCTTAGTGTTGTTATGAGTGGGTCATATTTGATGTATTTGTGTGTGCTGGCTTGTTTTGGGTATCTACATGGCAGTATATGAACTTTATGAATTGTATTGTGAGGAATAGGGACGAGAGCATTGCTATTGGACTTTGATTGGGTGCTCCTAATATGCATGGTACGTCGGGTCTTAGTTTTGCTAGGCATTGCCATGGCGACTTATTACATGTGCATTCTAGTATCCAGTTAGGTATTCTTGAATCAGGTTGGTTTATTGTTGTGTGTTCTGGCGTTTATTAGTCTATAGAATTCTAATATTTGTATACTTCCTCCTCGGAGAGAACAGCTACTACTTACAACAGTGGAATTTGGACTCTGATCTGCATTTAATCGATCTACTCATTTCGGTTGCATCTAATTGCACAGGCTACAAAACATAATGATCCCTATCATTGAAATCAAGAGGATGTACTGGTCACTTGCTTGCCCCTCCTGTTAGTACAGTAACGAGAAAGTGCAAGAACTGTAAACAATGCGAGTTTCAGGGTCGACAGTTATTTCTGTGTGATAAGATTTCCTCTCCTCCAGAAAACTTCCATGAAAGATCAAGTCAGACTTGCTCAATCACAAGGATTTTGTGCGGCTCAATTGAAGCATGGAAAGTAGGACGTTTCTGAAACTCGAAATGACAACTATTGTGATTCGCATTCGCTAGACAGATGAGACAATTTCCAATTCTATCTAACAGTCGAAGTTGTCTTGTGGAGTTGGAAGTGTCCACAATAGGGGCCATGTATGTGACCAACAGTTATATCTACACCCATAACCGTTTGTGGCCTGGGTTCTAAAAGAGTGGGAGATATCTTACAACTCGTAAGTGACATGACACAATGGGCCAAGTGTGCATGTAGTTAAAAATAACCACGATGTTAAGAAAAGATACTTATGGGTGTGAACCATGCCTTGGTCCTCGATTTCTCTCTCCCTACTCCTCGTGTCTATCTTAGTATCCCTCCACCGCACAACAACATTTGTGGGACCGTGAAATGTGTGGTGGGATGACAATACATGTAAACTTATTCATAAGAAGTGTCATTAGAAAAGTCACCCTAATGACATACAATACCATATGACACTAAATACAATATTCAGTGTAGTTTTACACTTTCTGTATTGAAGTGCTAGATTGTCAAATCTTTATACAAGAAGATCTTGGGTACGAGTGTGGGATGAGCGCGCTTCGTAGTTCTCGAGGAATGATGTTGAGCAATGCGAAGGTTGGGGGGGTCCTCTTTTGAAATTCTTTGAATGATGACATGAAGAGCTTGGGTGAAATGTTTGTCATGTCATGTTGAAGCCAATGTCATATAAATATTTCTCAATAGACCAATTGTGCGGGTGAAGTCTAAATTTCAAAGGCTAAATCTATTGTTCACACATGGTTACACATCATAATTTGATGGTGATTGAAATAAATTCATGAAACATGTAGACATATAACATGAATTTAATATGTAGGACAACATGTTGTTCATAGTCTTGCATAAACCATTTAAGACATAAATGTTGAGCTTTGACCTGTTGATATGCATACTATTGTTGTAATTATCACCATAAAAAAATTGTAGTAAATTATGAAGTTCATTTTATTTTATGGTCCTTTGAGAAATTCAATAGTGCTCTCTACATGCAATTTCAAATCTTGTAGTGAAATGTATAGGGAATGTATATGTAATTTAACAAAATGGTAGATACATACATGGAGATATTCATTCCTCAACAGACTTCTTCTATAACATTCAAATAAAAAATTAAGGTGATTACCATAATCGGTAGAATTATATGACAACAAGACAAACCTAGTCATTTGAACATCCCCCCCCCCCCCCCACCCCCAACTACTTACATGAAAGTGTTTGGCCAAATATATACTAGACGATATTGGCGAATGCTTTGCCAATATTGCGAAAGTCTATTTTGTTTTGCTAGAACAACTAGCACATGGAATTGTGATGACATTTAAACACAACTGATCTCTCAATTTAATGTTATTTCATGAAAAGTCTATTTTGTAGATTGAAGTGTCATGGTCTACTACTTTGTGTAAGACCCACTTTTTTGAGGTGGCTTGACATAGAATTTGGTAGACCATAACTTACTAAACCACATTGAATGTGGCAAGGTAGGTAAGGTAAGAGCATTGTAACCGGGGCACACCAAAGGGTTCAAGTCCACAATCAGTTTTCAATCCTAACCCTTAACTAACTGAGAAGCATGTGTTGGGCTTATGAATGACTCTTGAAGGCAATTTCATCCCGGAAGAAGCTGCTAGAAAGGTCACAACAAATATCATTATGTTCCTCATGAAATTTTCTTATCAAAGGCAATGATCCCATTCCACTATGAGAAGATGGTTGTCCACAAGAGGTTCTCAAAGTCAAGAATGACCTAATTTTTCCTTTGTTGATACACTACCACATATAGTAACTTTATATTAATTTGATTGAAAAGTGTCAATTTCCTATAAACTTTTTTTTGTTACCTCAATGTATATCTATTCTCAATGTACTCTTGAAAATTTTATTGCATATATTTATCATAATTTCTTGATGTTAAATGATTCTAAATCTATTATTAAAATTCTAGGAAAATACTAAATATTGCTGCCATATTGATGTGATCTTGAAGTCATTAGTCACAACTTTTATGTTAGGTCCAATAAAAATTGAACTCTTGGAAGCTTACTCTTAAGATGATCTACACAAACCAAAATACATTCGAAGAAGTTGAGGGTTAATGGGGCATTATGGAAATATTTTCTCACATCATTTATATCCAAATGTGCATTGCCCACCGATTATAACATGGAGGAGACGTCTTATAAAATGTGAGGTTATTCGATGAGTTGTAGGGTTCTTAGAATCCCTCCTCCATGCCATAATAGGTGGTCAATAAGATTTTGAATAGATATGATGAATCAAGCACTAGGTCTTGCCCCATTGAACCTAAAGAACATATAGTAGAGACCCATTTGGTGTAACCCTAGTGGGGCTGTAGTAAGTTTTTGCTCTGGCTCAAAACAACAAAACCCAGGGAACAAAGTCTCCAGGAAGACTGAGATAGTGTCTATAAGGGTTAATGTCACATTGGATTAAGGATCTTAATAACATATTAGGGTTTTTCTTCCTTTATTCCTTCTTAATTCCATTCATTTCCCCACTCTTGTGGTTCCTTTGTGCTTCTATCGTCGTGGGTGATTCTATCCTATCTTTGGGGTAAGTTCCTATCACTCTATGTCTTGACCTATTTCAGTCGTGAAGCTCAAAAGCTTGGCAAGTTGTCAAGTAACTCATAGGCAGGACAACGTGTCCGGGGCAACATCTTTTGAGTAACCATCTTCGTCTTTATTTGTGATGAATTATGTTTTGCATGTAATTCAAATTAATTATGATTATACTTACTTCCATCTGTTGATAATTCTTCAAAAGACTGTAACCGCCATCATCACCTTCCGATAGACCTGGCGATACATCTCAAAGAATATCCATTCCGTCAATACATTAGATATGTATAAATTTATCAGGCTATATCCCTTGATCAACAAGCTTTATTATCCAAAATAAGTGCATGCAAATAGTCTTATCTCACAAGGTAAAATCTGCCTCTTCTCTGACTTTGTAGTTCAGGCTTACGTCAACCTTTGCCTAATTGCTTACAACGGGCTGGCGATATGCGGCTAACTAACTCAGGCGATATCCTCTCTCAGGAAAACTACCATAAGGTAAAGTCTATAGCTCTCATGCTACCTTGCACTGGCTATGGCCCATCAGCCTCTCTCAACGACTGTCTCGCCCATCTCAGGCCTCTCCTGTACTTTCTTTTCTCTGCCCATCGCCCTATGGCTTAGGCTGCGTCCTCTCTGCTTATCGCCACAGATTTCTCCTTAGGCCAATTGCCCTTTCATCTCCCTCATGGAGTTACTTCCGTCTAGACCCTTCAGCGGTCATGTCTTTTCACCAACGGCTTCAGAATATGGCCTTACTGCCGTCTGTTCGTCTTCACTCCCCCCTCACAGGGTAAGTGATTATCTTGCAGCTTATCGCCTGCTCAAACTTCGTCCGCTCACATTCGACTGAACCCTCTCACATCTTCAGACTCTACTACATGGCCATTTGCCAAGAATATGACATTCTTCCACAAAATTGACTACTTGCTCATGTGTCCGCTCTCGGACCTTACAGCCTATTGCCCTTCCGGCACATGACTACGTCTTTACCTCATAAAGACTATTGCCTCAATAGGCTTTGCCTTCTCTGAGTCCTTGACTCAATCACATTTCTCTTTCTCTATCAGTCTCTAGCCAGGTTCTTCGCAACATGTAATTGCCCTCAGACTTCTCTCACTCAAACTGCAACCTAAACATCTCAACTCTTGCCCTCATTGAGGACTCGACTCGACTCCAGACAACTCGCCTTGATCTCGACTATTACCGCTGTCTCATGATTATTTAGGACCTAAAGATACACAACACATGCTTACACGACTATTGCTCATCCAAGAATTGCTTCCATAACATTCCAAAGTATATTTGTCAACAACTGAATCACTCAGTTCTTCTGTGCCTACTGTTACTACTCCATCACGGAGTTGCTAATAGCCCTCAGACTCTATCACAGAAATCTGATGTCGCTAAGCCTATTGCTAACTGGGAGACTACGTCAAATTCTACGTTGGGAAAATAGCCTGCCTTCTACTGGTTCGCCTCCTCCTTATGACGACGAAGGAGGAGGAGACGGTTGGAGGCGATAACCACTTCTTGACGCCCATAGCCGCCAACTGTCATTCTCCGACGCCAGGTACAGTCGAATTGCTGGATGATTATCATCAGATTTCGAAAATGGCCTAATTCGGCTAGGCGATAGCCAAAAAAACAATCTCACAGGGGCTAAAACATGCTTTTTGAGCTCTACACCCCTAAGCAATTGACATGCCCAATAATATATGAGTGTCTCCATCTGCAAAAAAATTCTATTTGGACAACATCTTCCATATTGAGCTAATTGTGTCAAAACCCAACCCTTGCTAAAATTAACCAATTCTTCAAGAACGCAACAAGAACACAAATGAAATGGTTCCCTGAACATCCTTGGACTTGCAATTGCCAGGATTTCTTCATCTCTTTGTTGTGTTGTTTGCAAACTCAGTGTTTTTATATTACCTTTTACTGGATTGAAAGGTTGATTGACCTCCATGGAAATGACTCCCGCTATTGACATGGAGTCATTCAACCTCCCTAATTCAAGATTGAACTGCTGCAATGCTAACCTACCTTGTATTGCGTAGGAAAGAAAGTGTTGCTACGTCAAAATCTATATTCAACAGTTGTGCTTCTACTAAGTACTAGTCCACTACCTACACTCATCATTCATTTTCTAATTGCTGTGCTAAACTAAGTATCTAGCCACTCCCAATTTTGATTCATGTTCAACCTAAGGTCGGCGGAGTCGTTAAGCTAGTTGTTTGTTGTTGGTATTCAAGTAAGACTTTGTTAACAGGTTTAGGTGGTTTGATACTATGTTGTAGGTTACCCGCCGCTATTGCCATCTGTAGTTTCACAACTAAGACACAAACTGTTACTATCTTCATTCCTAATAGAGGGCCAGTCACATCTTACTCCTTCTGTAAGACGAATACAATAAGCAGACAAGAAGTTTAAGCATAGTAGACAACGAGTGGGGGAACGAGCCATGTCTTGAACGTAGGCATAAGGGAGTGCGGCATCATAGAAATGAAATTCACAATACTTCATATGAGGATCAAGGTTGTCAGAAACGGAGACTCAAGGGAGCAGCTTGCTTAGGATCATACTCGCCCCGTTCCAATCGAGGATCCAATGTTCCAGTGTTCTTACGATCAAAGCCACGGTCCAATGTTCTTACGATCAAGCCACGGTCCAATGTTTTTACGATCAAGCCACGGTCCAATGTTCTTACGATCAAGCCATGGTCCAATGTTCTTTCCATCAAGCCACGCTGTTGCCTGCAGATACACACAAACGGGTGAAATCTTCATCCTCCACCCCTTATGTTTAGCAAACAATTGCCTTGAACAGTTAATCCATCACAAGCAGAAGATACCTTGAATATTGCTTACGACAACTTTCAAAATCAAAGTATTGTAAACAGCTATTCTCACGTGCCAATTTCAGGATTTCCTTCAAAATAATCTGCATCTGAAAGCAAGTCAAAACACTTCTATGATTTTCAGCATTGTCGAGAACCTAATCACTTTACGATTGGTAGATAGTAAGAGGCAGGTGATCCAGTGTTGTAAATCCACTCTCATACCTGAGAAGGTCCAGGTTCAGCTCTCTGAAACAATCCACGTGCAGCAGTACACACTGGCATATCCTGATCGAATTTGGCACTTGTTGGATTGATTAAATCCGGGAGAACGACAGAGGAACTCGTGGTTGCTTTCCGTTTAGCCACCATGAGGTTCATAAATGTTAGTAAACGACCATGTAAATTTCCACGGTAAAGCTTTCCAGATGCACCTTCGCTGGTCAAAGCTGCTAGTTCCAAGTCATCTGTGCAGAACTCTGCGTCTTGTTGGCCTGGGTGAAGATAAACATCATGTCTCTTAGAAGATTACGCAATGATCATATCACTTCATGTGCTTAAGTTGACTTGAAACTTAATGAATGCAATTCCCAGAAGAATGAAGGTACGAAAATTAAAATTACGAACATGTGAGACTGCATATATCTATGTAGGTTCACCAGAAGGTCAACCATCAAACAATAAGACCTTAAATTTGGAAAATGAAAGTTGTTCGGACCATTTTGCTACTTACATAAGAAACACACAAACGATCCCTTGGACATAATTTCAAATAGGTAGTTATGAAAAAAACAAGACAAGACCAATTATCCGTATTTGCCAATTGATACCAAGTTTATTCTCCTCCAGACAGGATTCGAAAACTTTTGAAACACTATGTAGGAAATATGTAACAATAATTAAGAACAACCATAAGCAGAGCAAGCAAACACGCCACTTTGTAAGATTATATTTACATACCTAAAATGAGCAAAGCTTTCTGGTATCGCAGGTCCTCGCAAATCTCCGAAAAACTAGGCCGTGCACTTGGGTCGGGTTCCCAACACCTCTTTATCATAGTGGCCAAAATACTTGGACATGCTTCAGGTAATTCTGGACGCAAACCTTCGAGTGCCCTCTTCCGCAATTCAGTCAGCAGAGGTATATTATAGAATGGCCTTCTTCCGGTTAAAATCTCATAACAAAGCATGCCAAAGCTGTAAATATCGACCTTAAATGGATACCTCAACTTTACATCAGAGGTTGATGTATTCATGTGATCGTGTTGTGAAGCGGTGTATAATTCTGGAGCCATCCACCTGGTTGTGCCAATGTTCAAGGTCTGAGTGGAGAATGTGCGGCTCATCTCCTTAATTTTAGAGAGCCCAAAATCAGCCACCCTTGCATGCACATAGTCAACGTCAAATTCCCCCTCTGCATTGACCAGCTTCACAAGTACATTGGCTGACTTCAAGTCTCTATGAACAATCTTGTTGTTGTGTAGGTAATGCATGCCTTCAGCAATTTGAAGCATGATGCCTACTGCTTCAAGAATGTCAAATGGAGCAGTCAAAGTTTCATCTTTCCGCATCTTCTCTTCAATAAAATTACATAGATCATCGTCCATATGTTTGACAACAAGAGAACAACTATGCGAGTTGGAAGCGTAACAATATAAGGATAAGATATTTGGATGGGACAACCCTATCAGTATGGAAAGTTCGTTCATAAAAAGCTTGAAGAACTGCTCATCATTTGTAAAACTCTTCTCCGCAAGTGATTCTCCCATCCATGTTGTCTTATATACAGATGCAGAAGCACCTATCCCCAATCGAGCCAGTCGTTTCAAATCTTGGTATTTTATTTCCCAGGCGCGGATGTCATTGATGACTCTTGGTTCCCCGGCATCACCTCCCGAATATCCACACTGTAATCTTTTCAGCAGGTTTGATCCTAGGGTGTATTGATCGCCACTACATTCCCTTGGATCTAGAGTGGCCAATACTGACAACAATTTCTCTCTATCAAGAGAAGCTTTCTGTCTGATGATGCCAATATCACAGACCCTTCGTCGGTCAAATTCTTCCGATCTGTTCCTGGTCATTCCAATGCCTTCGATCCAACAACTGTCCACGAAAACTTCTTCGTAAAAATCCAGTTGAGAAGATAGTAAGCACACATATTCTACCTGATCTCCCATCATGAGAGCAGCTTGTATCCATTGGTCCTTGCAGCAATCGATTACGAATGTCTTGACCTCCTTGGAAACTACACAGAGACCCTTGAAAATGTGTTCACATTGTTTGCTGTGAGCATCACGTGAAGAATAGCTCCCCAGATCTAGAAGGTGGTCGCCCAAATACTTGAGTACCTGTGTAAGTTTATCACCTAGGAATTCACATTGTAGTTGGTGAATCTTTGGTGAAGGAGAACAATTTGGTGAAACCAATTTCCGGACTTCCTTCGCATGTGCTTCAGCAAGCTCTAGGTAATTCCTGGGCGGTTCGCTTTCTTCAGCAAGCTCCAGGTAATTCTTGGGCGGTTTGCTTTCTGCATTTCAACATGCTGATAAGTAATTGATACAAATAAACCACTCTTATTAGCACATATCTACCCTCTAAAGATTAAACAGTTCACAAGGATATGATTTGCACCTCTGTAAAAGTATGTATGCTGATGACATCATAAATAAGCTCTCTTTTTTATGGTAATTACAATACTTTCAGTATTGTCTCCCTCATTACTGGTAAAGAAAATAAGTTTTGTTGCTGCTGCAATAGACTTTCAAACTACACATGGATGTAGAGAACATACCCAGCTCATTGAATTGTCGACTCCACAATTTTTGGAGAAGTTCATTTACAAAGAGATAAATTGACGGCATGCTGTACAAATTCAGTATAAATCCACCTAATGCGTAGATTCTTGAGGCTACTTAGGATTATTGATAAGATTGAGGAAGTCGAACGCCTGTTTGGACTCTCAACGTCAGATATCATGTGTACATTTGGCCACCTGGGGTCACAAGATGCATCTGCCACACAGAAGAAATAACAAGATCCAGATAGCCATCACTTGTGGAGCAATTCTTTTTCAAGAGCCTTGCTCTCCCACATCCTGCCAGTGGCCCAGTGCTCGAAAATTGGCTTCATCTCCAAATCACCACAGCTACAGATTTAGAATCTAGAGTATAAGAAACCCACCAAAAGAAAAAAAAGGAATCTTATGAAGGATGGCGGTGTAGTTATGATCGTAAAGGAGCTCGGTCCCATTTTTCCAGGGGTAAGTAAATATATTCTAATTACGCCATGAAAAAGTGGGCTCCAATTTACTGCTGATTCCCTGGAGCATTCTATTCTATTGTGAAACATACCTCAAGTGTATGCAATCCTCAAAGATCTGAAATGACCAACATGGATTCATCTAAAGATACAATCACTCTCCGACGCACTTGCAACCTTGACCTCAGGCTCTCTTGTGAATTGCATGACCTTGACCATAAAACATCACTAGAACTCAAAACTTTCAAAGCTTCGTACAATGGGCACTCACCATATCATAAAAGGCTCAAGCAGCGTTAAAACGTCACTGAAATGCCTCACGGGGACGGGAATTGGGGATGGTAGACCTAAACGCTCCCCGCATGTTGACTGTACATACTGGGAGCGCATCCCGATGCAGGTTGTGCGGCCTTGAGGACTGACCGTGTCTGCAGTTGTGGGACGCCTGTCGCCTAGCCTAGCCCGGCGACCACGAATTGTGAGCTTGCCGTGTGCACCTGGCACAGACAAAGTGCGTGTGCCAATTTCGCAGATCCGCCACCAAGCTTCGATGACAACTCCTCCAATCTTCCGCAGGCAATGTGTGCTGTGTCAGATGGCTGCCCTTCGCTATGGAAGCTTCTCAGGTACACGGAGTCGGCAAGGCAAAACAGGGGCTCCTGATATGGAATCGGGCGAGGAGGAACTCCGGTGAGTGTGGTGTGGAGAGCATTCTAGTGTGATGTGTGGGAAGAGCGTTCTGGCTTATATTCTAGAGCAACAATCCCTGTAAGTAGTCGGGATTCGTGGCGCCAAACTGTGTCAAAACACAGGCTATATTTGGCCATCTAACTTGGCGTGTTTCGTGGTGACATTCGGAGCTGGAGCGGAGGTGAAGGGGATTGCTGTCTGCAACACGCAATTATACAAAGTGAAGAAGGCCTCTGCTGTCTGCAACACTCTCTGGCCGCCGACAGACTTTGTGATTGTGAGGACAGTAAACAATTCCAAGGCGGACAGGACAGTAAACACCCTGCACGAACTTTCGGGCGTGTCAAATCCGGGCTGCGGGGCAGGCCTTCAGGGAAATTTTCGAACCTGACCGAAAACGGCTGCCCGTCCCGCCCAACTTCAAAAAAAACCATTGCCCTTGCATTCTTGAAGGTCGCTTGGCCAAAGGCCAATGATGACCATGCAATTGTAAGGGCCCTTGAATCTCAGTCAAAACCCGTCCCATGTAGAAATTAAAACTCAATCTTTGGTGGTCACGGGCCTCCAAAACTTAAAATTGTGTAAAGATGTATATGAGTAGGTAGATGAGAAACACAAAGCAACACTTCTAGCAACTTGTGCACTTTCAAGCAAGTCATTTAAAAATAAACTTCAAAGAGACAAAAAAATCCATAGAATCGCATAATCATGAAAGACGGTACATATAAGCATTAATGAACTAATAAAGTTAGAAGTCACCTAGGGATTTCCGCAATATATTGTACATTCACTAGGAGGGTCCTCTTCTATTTGTTTGTTGGGTAAAAGTTGCTACAAATTAGCCTCATGCATTTTGGAGTCATATATGAACCCAAGATTCATTTAATTCTTTGATTTGTATAGTCAAATTATCCAAAATGTCTCATTTTTTGGCAAAAAAATAAATGTAGTAATGAAGCATATTCTGCCTAAAGAATTTGATGAAAAGGAAAAAAAAAACAACGGCCTATCGATATTTTGATGTTGGGAAAGGGGTTGCGCCTTTGGTCATGCCACGTGCCCAAACTGCCACCACTAAGCATTTCAATGAAACATGATGTTACCTCATTGAACCGATGGCAATTTGCGTGGGAGAGTTGTGGCGGTTTCACCTATCATCACTTTATTTCTAATAGCAGATTTTATGCGATTGGGCTAAAATTGCATATGGTAGCATTAGATGACATTTGAAGAACGTCCACTGCTAGGATTTTCCAAACTCGTTTTTTTAAACTACCCACCCATTTAGTTGAACTAGAATTTAAGTGCATTCGGACTTATTCATGAATTTTGGATAATTCCAACTGCCAATATGACGTACAATAGATCCTGAAACTACACATATGGTGGTTGGTGCCATGGATTGGACATGGATACCAAACAATCAAAGTCATCGTTGTTGTGGTGTTGTCATTTCATGTTTTTGTTCCGATAACTGCATATCCCATAATATTTTTTTGTAAAGTGATTTGTGCAAATTTATTTAAATGTCAATTGTTGATTTATGGGCTCGTTGGAGGTAGCAAGTACGGTTGGGGCCTCGCAAGCTTCGGAAATAAAACCACATTCAAGTGATGTGTTGAAATGCATTGTACTTAGGTAACAAAGATTTTCCCATAGCTTATCACAAAATTCCCTAACCTACTAGAAACCCCTCGTTTTTTTTTTACATGACATTTTTTTTTTTTTTTTTTTCCCACTTTTGCCTTAGTTTCATACCACCTCCAATGAAAATGTTATTATTTACCCAAATACAACATGTGGGCATCCACAAACAATTGTGAATTTCAAATACGACAAACAACTAACATTGCAGAAAAATAAAGTGTTTCTCATTCAAGCAAGTTCTAAACTTAGGCCAATGAGCATCAAGATCATTGTTTGAGAGCTTTGTTATGAAGCTTGTAGTCAAGAATGGACACCAAAACAACATATGTTACGATGAAATTGGAGTATGTGCTCAAAAAACGACATTGTTCTAGGTCCAGTAGTTTACACAATTGGGAAGGCTTGTGTGATTGCCATACCGTTTTGTTGTGTTTGGATGTTCATATGTTGTTGAGGGTGGTATTAGTGCGCATAGAGAGGAGGTGGAGACATGTGTTGGCTTTCTATAGTGTGCAAAGGTTGCAGAAAAAGGGAAGCGGGGGGGGGGGGGATTGGATGGGCCAAATGGTGTATTTTCTTTGATTGCCCATGTCTTGTCCATACTTGAGTTTAAGGGTGTGTTTTTTCTTGCATCAACACATTGGGGTGGTGACCAAAAGTAATTGTTGGACATGGTGAAGTTGATTGTGGGTTGTTTAGTCATTTTGCTACATAAGTGTATCGGGGTAGTAACGTGGTCATGATTAAGTAGGTGTATCTAGGGTTTGATGTGTGACATGACCATGTGGTATGGGGTGTTCTGCAACATTTTTGGAGCGCTATTAGGGGGTGGTATGTGTTGTATTTTCTAGTAGCATTAGATGTTCTTTTGGAGATAGCATTGCCGGAAAATAAGGAAGAGCATGTCATGAAAGGTTTTGGGTAATGCTTTGAGAATTTCCTTGGGGAAGTTATAAGGCCCAGTATGTCCTATGTTGGCAAGTTCATTGACTCGTTATTGTATTGTTAAGTTATATTGTGGGGTAGGTGGTAGGATGATTTTTGGGAGGGTTATAGTTGTTGTATATCTAAGTGGGCAATTCAAATAGGGTAGAGTTGGGTGTTCATTATGCGTATGGCTTTCCTTACGAGATGGTATGTATTTAGGTATTGTTTCCAAAAAAAATGTTGTTTGAAGGAAACCTCCTTAATGGCACGTATGGTGTGGTAGGGAGAAGGGGCTTGTTTGTTTCTACATGTTTCTCCGATGCAAGTATTGAGTGTGTTTATGATGTCTTGGGCAAAGTCATGTTCAGTGGATGTCATTTATGGATTTTTGCATAGTTGTGATTTGCATTTGTGATTCTAGATTGGTAGCTTCTTGGAACTTAATGAGGAGTGTTTGTATGTTTTCCTAGGGGATTGGGTAGGTAATTTTTGGTTGGTATTCTAGTGATTGGTGTGATTTTCAGGCCGGTTGTATGGAATGATTGTGAGGTTGACTAGGTAATGGTTTGAGTCTTGATTTTGGTTAGTTAAACTTTGGCATTTTGTTAAGGTGTGAAGTGGGATGTTGGTGTAGAAGCCATCTATAAGGCTAGTGGTAGTGTAGTTATGGCCACCCTGTCGTGAGAAGGTTTCATTGTTGTGGATGGGGTGAAGCTCTAGGTCTTGCATGAATTGTGCCCAATCTTTGTCCTCTTGGTTAGGGATTTAGAGAATGCCGTCATGTAGGCAACCAACTAGGAGGATGTCTCTATTGAAGTCCCTTGCTAATACCGCTTTGTATGTAGGGTTGTTTTTTGTGAGGATTTTGATTTGGTCTTTGATTATTGGGATGAATGAGAGGTCAATGGGATGTGAGGGCATGTATAGGTTCATCATAAGTAGTGGTGTGCGTGGTTTATTGGATATTTTAAACATTAGTAGTTATGGTGATATGTTACTTGATGTGGGGATTTTGGTAATATTTTCATAAAAGTATATGTTTTTATGGATCATGGCAAGGGTGCCACCTCTTGGGGATTCAGATGTTGTGAACTATGGGTTTCTCTGTAGATTTATATCATTTGTGTGATTATCGAGGATTTTCTACTGTGAGAATCAATTGTCTATGTAGGTGTTAGATTAAGAGCTTGGTTTCTTGTAGTAGAATAATGGTGAGTTTGTCTTTTATGTTTCTTA
Source organism: Polytrichum commune (assembly GCA_950295325.1). Taxonomy (NCBI): domain Eukaryota; kingdom Viridiplantae; phylum Streptophyta; class Polytrichopsida; order Polytrichales; family Polytrichaceae; genus Polytrichum; species Polytrichum commune. The sequence continues at coordinate 35,577,351 of OX485808.1, read as the reverse complement.
TCAGTCACATAATGCCCGGAGATTGGAGCTGATAGGGTATGCGGTCCATGTAATATGTACGGTGAAGGTTTGTGTGGGTTGTGTTTGTGGTGGTGGATGTGTTGATAGGGTAATGTTTGGGTTTGGTTATGGGGTACCATCATTTCATGAGTTTGTTGATCAATTGACTTGGGATAAATGGGAAGTTTTGAAGTCAATGTGGTGCGATATATCTTCCGTAAGTGATTTGTTGATTAAAATATTCATAGGCAGTTGTGTTGGGGGAGGTTGGTGGGTTCAACATTGTGGTCATTTGCGATGGGAAGGTCCTTTACGTTGAAACAGGCATTTGTGAGACTTCAACTCATCTAAGGACTGTAATTGGATCTAGCTGCCTAGCAAATTGTTGGGACTAATAGCTACTATGAAATTATAGATTTGGAAGCAGTGTTAATATTCCAATAAATAGGATTTATGTCTTCTTAGATTGATTATGTGTTTTAATGGGGAGGTATGTGATAAAAATGTATTCAAGTTTCAAGGAGTGTGATTTTAATCTTACGGTGTTTAGGTTTTGAATGTCTTAAAGCCAGAGATGGCGCAACTAGTGGCATCTAAAACCGTCACTACATGCACTTAACAGCATGGGAAACGGTTCAAAGGTAGCAGAATGTTGCCAATTGGATGGGTGTTGGTTTTTAGCATTAGTCAAAGCTAAATGTAATTTGACTGCGTAAAAAATATATTCATTGCCATTTTGAGGCCCGTTCTTGCAAGAATACATACCCACATAGCACCCAAGTTATATTGCACGATTAGGAAAAGTGACACCAAATGTCCGCTTACCATACACTGATTATCGTCTGTAGCCTAACTCTAACAAGTAGGGAACAATAAGATGTCTTGAGTGACGAGCTCATGATGAGTATATATGAGTAGATATATGTATCATATATATGGTCAGGAGAAAACATATCCATTACACAATTGGTTCAGTCAACAAAATGAATTTCATTGCAGTGCAGCTTGCTGCCCACCATTACAATGATGTGTGGCACTACCCTCAAAAACCTGGGCTTCAGTGGATCTTGTCAATGATATCCCAACACTCTGCAGCATTCCAGCACAAGCAAGCCAGTTAAAAAGGAAGGAACAGAAGCAGAGGTAAGAAATATCAACCCGAAACCATGCTCAAGATCTTCACTACATAAGCCGAGATAATTCACCTGTTCATCGCCATTGGTCGGTTGATGTGAACTCGCATATTAAACCTTTTCCCTCAGTTAACCATGCATTGGCTGAGATGATAAGACAACAGATACCATCAGAGAGACAAACATTATACACACATTGCACAAAGTATAAACAGAAAAAGCATAATAATTTTGAATTGTCACCCACATTTAGGAACGTGCAAATATAGAACATCCATAGATCCAGGTTTGAGTTGAAGCCATGGAGAGACCACAAAAATTTCCAGAGAAACGCACACCGACACTTGTATGGTGCTAACAAGCCTGCGGGATTGCCAGATAAAACAAAAAATTGAATGTCCAAGTGCATCAATTCACATAACCCAAAATCACAACTCACAGGATTTGAAAAAGGTCCATTTGAAAAAGGAAATGTATCATGTTGGTGATATTGTACATTGATGAAGGGATGATTGCTTCATGTCCCTGTAAGAAAAAATTGCTGTACAGTAATTCGACATTAATTTATCCTACAGGCCTCTTAACATCAACACTAAAGAATTCGCAAGAGTAAATTATCTTCAGAGTAATTCACATGCCAATACCAGGCCTTACCAGGTATGACCAGCAATGGTCATCGATATCGAGGTAAAAGGCAGAGCCTGCTTTCGCCCGTGTATGTCACCTGTGAGACAATTCATCCAGAACCCTTCAGATTCTCTCTTCAAAAGTGTGGTAGCAGAGCCACGGCCACATGTCCATGGTATAATAAAGTGGGGCCAATACCCAACACCCACACTTACATGGAGAATCGAGGGTACGTCGCAGAATTTCCACCCCGCCAACGACAGCTCTCGCGGGCCAGCGGCAGCTCCATTGTGATGACAACCTCAAGGGTCAACAACACAAAACAGAACATTATCAATGTACAAGGATTTGTTATCAATCTGAACTGCCATAGTCAGAACAGGCATCCTCATGCTCATCAACCACACCATCACAAGAACCTCCCTGTAACCTTTGTCGTAGCTCGTTAACCTCCTGCTGCACCAAGAATAGTCGCTCTTTCAGGGTCAAATTCTCGTCCTCCAGATACGCTATGTGGCTTTCCTGTTCTGCAAGACGGACTTCCATAAGCTGTGATGTCTTATTACTAACACCATTCGCTGCAGGATATGTCATTTCAAACCGGCTAACAACATCCTGCTGCTCTAACTGCCTTTTATCTACTTCCTTCAGAGACTGTTGAGCTTCCACATCGGACATAAGACTACTGCACTCGTTTCCGGCGCCACTAGTACTTGGTTTCTCATCATCATCAAAAGAACGGAGATGGATAAGGCCGGCCATAGAGCCATAGCCGTCCACTCCAAGATCCTTAACCTCCTGCACAACACTCTCCCTATATTGAAGGGCAGGAGATGATGAAAAGACAGGCGTAGAAAGAAAAGTAGTAGGGGTGGCAGGGGAAACAGCCGACGCCAAACCGCCTGACTGACGAACTCTCATCAAAAACGAGCTGTTGTTGAAAGGCGCCCAAGGCACGCTTTTCCTCCTCTTCGGGAAATGCTTCCTGGTTCTTATCCGATTCTGGTGCTGCAAGTCCCGAAGCCTAGGTGGATCGTACATGCCAGCAGGGGCCGCAACCTCACCTCCATGCTGGACTTTCGCCTTCTTCCGATGGTACCTAGGGTTTTGTTGTTGCTGTTCTTTACTTCTCCACTGCCGTTTCCGCGGCACAGATGGCCCTCCTCTTGCCGGAACTCTGTAACCAGTTTGCTGACCAGTCATAGCCATGATAGCATCCATGATTGCACACAAGCTCAACACAACTATTGCTCGAACGCTATGGAAAGAAGTACTCTAATCTCTTCAACAAACAAGAGCTGTATAGAACTGAAAGGTCGGAACACTTCCACAAATGTCGAGAGACCACAAGAGAGACCCCGCTCTCTCAAGCCTGCCTGGGCTCCAAGACGCAGATCTTCTCTCTCTCCGCCTCTGTCAAACAGAAACAGAGCACCAATAAATCGGCTCTACAGAACAAGAGCCAACCAGAAGCACAAAGCAGCAGGACGATCAAGGTCACAGCCAAGAATTTCAACAAGGGTTTCAAAGTAGCCTCTCTTCTCTTCGACTTAGTCAAGCTCCTTGCTCCCACGGCCACAAGCAGCCACCAAACTTCGCAAAATTTCACTAAACTTCAACAATCTCCAACGGCAGCTCACAACACGCGTTTCGGTCGACCGCCAAACACTTTCTGAACGCTGAGAGATGTGTGCGCGATGGTCATATACAGATAACAAGCGAGAAGCGACCCTTGGGGTTTGGCGAGGCGGACGAAATGAGAAGTGAAGGTGCGGTGGCCTGGGAAAGGGTAAGAACGACTATGTAGCGGAAGGTTCCAGGCGGTGACCGGACGGTCAGGTTGTCCTGGGGTATTTACCGCTCTGGTCGGTGGCCCTGCCTCGGTGTCTAGGTAGGGATCCGATGGAGTAAGAGGTGGGAAAATTGAAACTTGAGATGCATTCCCATTAGGACAGCTCCCCCCCCCCCCCCCGGGCCTCCGGATCCCTTCATTAAACTAAAAGAACTAACATTTATAAGTAGCATGAAGTTGTTTCTAAACTATAGGCCCCATATAAAAAATACAACACCGCTCAATATCCCAATGAGGTGCACTTCACACACAAGCCGAGAGCCGTGACCATGAGATTGTGAGAGCCCAAAAGAAAGTGTCCAAAAAGCCGTCCCAACACACCCTCCAAAATCATGTAGTGTGGTCACGGACCCTCAAGTGTAGTGTGAAGTCATATGTGACCGAGCCCTCAACCAAATGCTCTTTCAATAAATTTCTATTCATGCAGATCCTCATACATGATAAAATAGAATAAATCAATGATTGTGAGCGTTCAGAGTGCCATGGTCTCCCAGTTTTGTGTTAGGCCTACCTCCAAGAGGTGGTTTTTGGAGAATAGTCCAAGCGACCATGAAACGTGATCCATTTCATCCACTTGAAGAGCAAGTTACTAACATCATATATGGTTGGCTTTGGTTGGTTGCCAAACTTTGGCCCATTTCAAAGACCATTGGGCACATGGCATCCACCAAGCATATTGTTTCAATGCCAGTGGATGAGGCAAGCTGATGAGGTCGGTCAAGGTCGCAAACCATCCGTGTTGGGGGTGAGGGTTTAGGGTTTAGGGTTTGGGAACGGTGTTCAAATGGTCATCTTGGATAACTTAACTTGAAATTGAGGTCATTTGTGAAAGGTGTATAACGATCGTCTTGGATAACTTAAGTTGATAATTATGAAATTTAGTGTCCCCATCGATTTAATTGACATGTGATGTGTGCTATTCAAATTTGGTTAAAAAGCTACCTCGTAGTTGATTCCACCACATATCTTTACATAAAACATATTAAGTATAATATGGATTCACATCCTAATGGCATAAAAGAATCTAAGTTGCAATGCAACAAGCCACATTGCTACATTGATTATCCCAACTCGTGGTCCATACCATCCGAGTTACTTCATGTAAAGTGGTCTTTAAAATGAGCCAAAGTTTGGTATTATTCATACATCTAACCAAAATTAGCTACATTTGCATAAATAATACTAGGGAAGAGCACACTTGCAATTACCCGCTTAATTAGTTACTCTAGATTTAGGCACTATAAGAGGAGAAATGTAGGTATGTGATTTTTTGGGTTGTTGGTTAATTTAACCATGTGAAACACCTCTTTGAGTTGGGCCCCAACCACTATAATCAAGATAAAGGGGGTATAGTAAAAACACAACCCCGATAGGTTTTTGGTATGTTCATCTCAAAGTGGGTCCTTCTAAATTACTTTGGGGCCTCTAATGCTAATTTCAAGCTTAAGTATTCCAATGTGTGTGTGTATATATATCTATATATCTATCTCTATATATATATCTATCTATCTATCCGAGTCTATATATATACATATATCTATATGTTATAGTCAACTTCCCATTGGTTTCACCTCGAGTGATAGTGGTGGGGGGCTAGGTCAAAGAGGTGCCTTGGCCATGGCTTGTGAACCACCGTAGGGCCACCACTTGCAAGTGAACTTTGAACCCCACATATGGATATTTTGTTTCCCAACTCCTACCACCAGGGTTGCAAGTACATGGTTATTGTTTAATCATATTTAACTAACTTCAAGGGTAATTTAGGGTCTCTTACTATGATTTAGGTGTTAATTTGACTTAAATAGTAACCTCCAAGCTCCACATAGGAACCAAAGTTTTCACCCTCCCCAATGGTAGGTGTTATGAACATGCACCCCACGTATGGATATCAAAACAAAAAATTAATATTTTCTCCTCAACTTTGTCATTTGTCAGTCCTACACCGGTAAACACCATTTGAATTCCATGTGAATTATAAATTCTAGCAATTCCTAGTCACAAGATGTAATAGATTGGCCTCCATAATAGTTGCCCGCAATGAATGGATGGAGAGAGAGAGAGAGAGAGAGAGAGAGAGAGAGAGTTGCATATGAGCATACCTTTCACTCATCCAACATAAAACCCTTGAAATAGCATTAACATGTATGTTGCTTGTTAAAGTTGGTTTGACACCAAAATTAGCTTTAAAGACCCAAAAATAGTGTAGTCTAAGTCATTTGAGATGAATCCCCCACAAACCTACACAAGTCAAGTTACTGTGTTGGTTGAATGAGAGGTACGCTCGTTTGTGGTGATTCCATCTATCCATAGGGAATAACGTAGGGAAAATGATATTCAACTACATTGATTATCCCAATTAATGAGGAGGGCTAAAAGTGAGCGTGGGAAATTAATGAAGATGATACTAAATTACTTTACATTATGAAATCAGTGCCACTGAAAAAAATATAGGAAGCATGTTTCATCTCGGCAACATTCATAGCAACGCTATTCACTAAAAGTACTAACATTGTTCATCATGGCATTATTCATTAACAAGCATGTGTAGCCATTTCTTTTATCACTCTACAAGCACCTTAGAGCACACATTGATTATCTTGAATTATATAATAAACGAGCATGTATTCATTGCCGAGATTAGCAATGTATTTCATAAATTTTGAGACTAGACAAAAATAGTGTGTGTTGGGATTTAGTATCACATGCACTAATTGAGATAATTAGTGAAGCTTAATTAGTGGAACTTATGCTTGAGAAGTGAAAAGGCAATAGTGCACATGTATAAGCAAGCAAGAGAATCAATTCTTAGCATTACATTGTTTGTAGTTTTTGAAGTCACGTGCTAATTGGAATTATGCAATGTTACAACTTCTTGCTTTAGATTTTCTATTATATCAACCAAGGTCAAATGAGTTGTTAGGACACTATAGAACCAAAAACAACCTTACTTGTATCACCGAACTTGCATTATAAGCGAAAAAAATTACTACTCCAAGGCTACACATTATTTGTGACATTAAATATCATCAAATAATGTGTTGCATTTACAAGTTTGCATGTAAAAGACCACCCTCACTTACTAGTGCGGGCCACAGGTGAACAATTCCTACCATCAGGGGTCACTTTTAGAGTTGGTTTAGCCAATGAAAGCCACTAAATGTAACCAGTGTTGATAGGAACCGTTTACTAGTGACCCGCACCAGTAATTGTGGGTGGGCTATAAACCACGTGGTTGGGGAATACCAAACTTTTATCATGACGAGGTCCTTTGTGTGAATGTTTTTAATTTGCTAAACGTTTTTGGCATGGGGGAAGGGGAACTAATGCTAATGAGTCAACATTCGATAAGCCCAACAATTTACCTATAACATGCTTACAACAAGGAAAATACATTATAATGAACATCACATTCAAAAGGTGCCTATATTGTTTTACCATGTTTTTAAATCTTGTTGTATGTTCATCATACTTCAACAACTCCTCAATTCGCTTGCAAAACCAATTCACTATCCATCCATTTTTTTTTAAAAAGAACGAGTTGTTCACATCTTTATACAAAGCGAGATGTGGTGGGTTCAGGGTGTTCGTTATCTAAGAGAAGTTTACAATGGTGACCAATGACTGTGACCGCCACTTTCCCAAATCTCTCTTATTGATGGAAAATGAGTGGCGGTCCCACTTTGTTCTACACTTGGTCACCTAAAATAAAAGTGACCATGGGTGAGCATGTTAGAAAATGGATGAAAAGGTGACATGGAAGTGACACAAAGTGTTTAGATATGGATAATGTATGGTGATATTATTGTTAATGAATAGTGCCAAGATGAATATTACCAGTTTTTCAATGAATAGTGATGCTATGAATAATGTTGTTTAGTGAATAGCTCCGGGATGAACAATATTTCCATTCTTTTGGTGGCACTAATTTCATAGCGTAAAGAAATTTAGTATCACCTTCACTAATTTCCCACACGCACTACTAGCCCTCCCTCCAAAACGTTAGTGAACTCCAAGTATGTTTATATATTATTTTATTACTATTATTTTAAGGGGTATAAATCAAACAAACTCAATTGCAAAGGGAACCATGCAACTACCACCACGAGGATAGTCCAAACCAAGGAACTTGCGTGGCATCATGAAATAATTCTTATATTGGGTCTAACCTTCCACATAACCACTAATTTACTTCTAGTGGCAATGAGACCTCTAACACACCAAATCAAATCAAAGTCTTTTATAACATCGTTATAAGCCACATGAGGGGCTTTCTTAAGGTTCTTGAGTGTCCTTTGCTACTCAATTCTACCGTAATCAAGGTGCATTAAAAACAAGGTCATTCCTATGTTTCCCAAAAATCCAAGGCAAACTATTGCGTAGAAAGAACCAAATCCTATAATGCTTTTTGAGTTGGTAAGGGGGAATTCTTATGGAAGAGACATTGGAGCAAAGAGAACGATTTTGTCAGCCCCATGCGACTAAACTTAAATTGCAGTTGCAAGACAATGTTGCCCAAATATCTCCAACTATGTTATGCCAAATAAATAAATAACCAATGTTGGGCAATCTGACGTGAATTTGAGCCCGTGGGCCCTATCATGTTCAAGAATCCTCTTGGTGCAGTGTGAGATTTACTGTGGGCTCTTGGCTTCCTACCCACTTAGCTAGGGTCCCCTCCCCCCCATCAAATAGAGAGAAGATTTCACAACATGAATTGAACCACCAACCACTCCATTCGAAAATGGGTATTTCTCCACTATCACCTAGTAGTTTAGGGGCCATCTCAGACTATGTTGTGCCAAAGGCCTAGTCATAGAACTTGCGCTCCACCGGTTCCACACACTAAAGCCCACAATGCATGCAAATTTTTATCCGCCTCATCTGAAATACGGCCTCACCAACCATTGACTACCACCACTTTGTGAAGGACCGACCAAAGAAGCTTTGTTTTCTTCCGTGTTTGATTTTTGTAACTAATAAATTTTCATTGAGACCTAACCACAATTAGGAAATAATGCACTCTAAACTCCATAGTATCACACTTGTGGCAACCAAGGTGCACGTGATATTACGGAGTTTTGTAGTGTTAACATGAATGCGTGATACTATAGAATTAGTGTAGCATGTGACCCTATGGAATAACATAAAACATAAAGGAAATGTGAGGACAATTTGAATTCGTTCTCCCGCGTGCACCAACATTCAACAAGTGGCAGAAGAAGAAGAAGCAGAAGACACTCCACATGTTGACACATGGTGCAATGCGAGGATATGGGTTGACATCTTGGGTGATTTGCATTGATGGCAAAATTTGTTGTATTAAAGGAGAGAAATATGACAATAAGGAGTGAGATTTGAACTATGAACATCCGTTCCCTAGGGTTTCGGGGTATTAGAGAGTGTGTAACATTATGGAGGTTGATATTACAGAATTTAGGGTGTACTCTCATTTGTTAGTCATAGTTTTGAGGAGTTCCTCTTGCTTAGTAAGCCACTTCCTACTAAATTTAGTGGAGAAATCAAGGAAGAGGGTGGCACATGGCCACTACCATCGAGTTAGGTCAAAATGAAGCTCATCTTCTCTTCCAAAAAGCACATGGAATCAACTCTCGCTTTACACATCCAGCCATGAAATTTGTCCCCAAGCGCCATGTGACCCGATCCGAGTGAATCTCCGTTATTAAGGCGAGGGATTGAGCAGTGAAATGGCTTGGTCCAAAATTGAAATCCCTCATGTAACCGCCTTTTCCAATCCACATTGAAGTTGCATCCTCTTTGTGTGTGTAAAGTCCCACCCAATCATGTGCCATTGGAGAGTTAGGGCCGCTTTACACCTAGGGGCCGGGCCAATTCCCCTTGAGGCCGATTGCATGAAATTTCAGCTCCTTTTGGGTTGGAGGTTGGCCTCAACTACACATGTTATAATAAGATTATAATAGGGGTCAATTTTTCCCATATGTAAAGGCCTTAGGGTCAAGAAGCTAGGCCAATTCAATAAATCTAGCATAATCCAACGGGTCTAGCATAATCTAGCATAGAGCCGTTCAAATTTCCACATAATCCAACGGATATGATTCGCTAAAAGAATCATTTTTTAAAAAAATATTGAAATTTGGCATTGGCCTTTCATTTTGGGTGCACCCAATTTAATGAGCTCGGGCCGTGTCAAACCATGCATTTTTTGATTAAAATTTATACCACCAAATCAGCCTGGCCTCTAGGTGTAAAGGGGTTGGGGTCGATTTCAACCTTTTGGCCAATCACAAGTGAGGATTTCAAGCCTCTTACACAATAAATTGGCCCGGCCTCTAGGTGTAAAGCGGCCCTAAGTCCGCTTGCATTCTTTAAGATCGTGCAGTCATCCCAGCTAAACCCTTGCTTTGGTAGTGTGTTCCCTTCCGGACCATAGATAGTTGTGGAGGAGTGTCGTTACTCGTCTCAAGACTTTCCTAGATTCAACTCACACCGCAATGAATATCATAGTGAGGACATTAACACATGATTCACAATGAGGATCCGTCTCGCCAAAGACAAATGTGTCATGCTCCAGTACAGTAGTCTCTTGCTTAAGTACGCACTTTGAACCGGAGCCATTGGTGTGCACTTATTTGGTAGGTGCGTACTTTACTCATCGCTTTCTAGAACCTCTGATTCGATGAATCGCAACAGAAAACGGATGAAACCTAAGACAACCCGCTTGACCGAATCTGAAAGTGCCACCAACTTCAAAGGCTTCGAAGTTATACACAACATTGTCCTCAACATCAGTGACCAATTGCTTTGCTCTGATGTTCAAACGGAAGTTGGACAAATGTATGACGAATTGCGACGATCGTTTGAGACGTTTCAGCTAAACATTAACAAATTGACATTGAATGTCAAGCGTAAAAAAATCATGCATTCGCGACAAATGACTCTGCATGACATGTTCAAACAATCAAGTATGAACCCTAATTTTTGTCAAAAAAATTTGCGCACTTAACTGGGATGTGTACTTAAACGGGTGTGTACTTAAGCGGGAGATTATTGTACATCAATTTATTGTGTGAACCTTGTTTACCAATAAATTATCAACATGTTGCATGCCAAGATGGAGCCCAAGGACATTATCCAACAACTTTGACAAATTACCTATGTTTACACATTTTCATTGGTATGTTGCAAGCCATGCGTGTTTACTCCTAGAAAAGGGTGAAGTAGTTCTACATCTAACACCACTGCCCTAGGGCATGATTAAGGATGTTTTACGAACAAACACTCTAGTCACTCCGGCCTCCTCCGGAGACCGGAGTTCTTCTTCTTCTTCTTCTTGCAAGCCATGCGGGTTTGCTCCCCAGTCCACGCCAACATGCTACTTTTTTTGTCCAATTAATTTCCAAGCCTAATGTAATACTCTAGGTTTGGAGAATCCGAACCAAGTTAATCCACGTAAGGTTTCTCCGCCTTCATTATGAAATAAGTGTCATTTGCACATTGGTTGATAATATGTTGCACTAAGCTACTAGGAAGATCAAGTCCCCTCGTGGAATTGTTTCTAATTGCCGCCTTAACCACCATATTAAGAGCATCCGCAACAATACTAAGAAGATAGGAAGTCAAAGATCAAACATGTCTATCCCCCCGATGAAGTTCAAAAGCCTTTTTAACCCGGTTCTTGATGTTAATTGACACATTAACTTTTTGAGAAAGAGGGCGAACCATATAAAAAAATACATTTGGATTTCCAATTTTTTTTCCAAAACTTTAAACATGAAATCCCAAGCCACTCTATCCAAAATGTTGGTGAACTCCATTAAGCGATTTCATGTTTCAAACTAAATTAACTCCTTAGAATTGAACAACGTGCATTTAGCTTACATCTTTTATTGATGCATTGGTCACACGCATATTTATGATGTGTCAAGAGATGATGGTGAAAAAATGTTGTTCATCGATGTGGATAAGAAATGGTAGTGGTCCAATGCAAATGCTAATAATTCAAAGGTTTGTAGAACTTCTACAAAACGTATATAATGATGGTGAAGGTCTATGTGTGTCAAAATTCATACCACTCGATGCAATGTGTAGGTATTTTAAAGTGGCTAGAATTTGCTATAATTATGATCACAATTGGGATACTATAAGGTCCAAACTAACATGTTTCAATTGGAGTAATATCTTTAGGAAAACCTACCCTTTCAATTTTGTCATTTGAGATTGGAAGTGTCATCAAGACATGGAATTTTTTTTATTAAAAAATAATAATTTTTTGTTTTTGTTGCGCACAAATGTTGTGCAACATTTCACACAAATGATGGAGTTGTGTGATATTTTGTGTTATTGTCTTATTGGACAAGCCTTTCAAAGTGTCATTGTATATGGAGCACATCTTAGTCTGTTACGAAATATTTAAGTTAGAATATTCACATACCTTTTGTGGTCATATTGAGCCATCCATTTGTGTTACTAATATGGGTCATGGCCCACCAAGCTTGTGGGGGATGGGGTGCTTCTTGAGTAAATTCTTCTTGCCATAACCACAAGATCAATGTGAGAATGTGGTACCACAAGGGACATGCCCCACTTGCTTATGATGCCCTAAGTGTAGTTCATTTAGATTACATAATTGCCAAGTTATGGTCCTAATTATATGCCACGCAATCAACATGCCATGTGTAAACATAGGTCACAATGCCTCCACTTGGTTTTTAGTTCTTTGAAACCCATATTACATATGGTATGTGTCTTTTCATACACCGTCATTGGATATCCACAATAGTTCACAATGCAAGGTGGGTCCACTTTCCTCAAGATGTAGGATTGAGCTCCATCAACCTCAATTCCCCTTGAATTGACATATTTCATGTCCATTTTTGTAAGACAAGTGCCCTTATTTAAGATTGTGACCTATTTGGAACACCTGAAATGAAGGGTATAATGTACACCATACATATGTTGCATGGTTCCAAAAGCATTTAAGCCAAATGAATTGCATATCGTGATCTTCGCATACAAAAACCTAAGGTCTTGCAGAGCTATGTAGAACCTAAGCAAAGTCGCTCTCTTAAGGGATTTGGGGGGGGGGGTCATAAAAAGAGAAACTGTAGTGAGAAACACCAATATATATATACCTCCACCTTTGGGGGGGTAGGTGTAGACTGAGTCTCTCCAATAACTTGGAGATGTGGTTTATTCCTTAGATAGAACTCTAAATAAAAAAACAAATGAGTGGAGGCTCCAACATCAGTAGGGTCAAACTCTTTTGATTACTATGCACTTCAATGGGATGGGTAGCACACATTAAATTTACCCCTATATGACCACAACGGATGTTGTAATATCATGACTAAATTTTATTTTTATACGAATTTGAGATACGTTTCAACTATTGTGAATTGCATGACTTCTGGATTCATTTGACAAGCTAAACTAACAAGACAATTGGCAAATAAATTGGATCAATCACAAATTTTGCCAAAGTGTTAGCAATAGAATGACAACTTTGGTTTTTCAAAAGCTTTGGTTGAAGTTGGTAGTAGAGTTTACACCTAGAATCATACTTTTGGTGGGGCCAACTCTTGACCTTGACAAGTATTTAAAGCCATGTTGCCCTTGTGGTCGGCCTTGGACCATAACTTACTCAATCATTCATACACCATAGGTTCCTCCATGGTTTACAACACCTTCATTGGTTGAACCCATGAACGTGAGAAGGACTCAAGGTGAGATATCATTCATACCTATTGGTATAAGGCACTAGGCAGTGCTAAAGGGTAAACCTCCTCTAAAGTTTCTCCTAGACCTTTAGTGCCATGAAGCTATCTCTAGCGACCACAACAATAAAACGGTCATCAACTAAAAAATGGTAGTTAAGCAAGTAAGTTTTATGGCAACGTGGTTAGCAATTGTGATCCATAGTCTATCAATGTGGAATTATACCATGCAAGTAACCCTACGCACCCACAATTTCATCACATTTGTGTGCACAAACTTACTTTATGAGCACGAAGAATTTGTTGAAAGGTTGTCCTAATGTAAATTCAAACTATAGTATTCATGGGCACAAACCCTTGTGCGTGATACATTACAATGATCAAGTTTTGTAAAGAACTTTTGAAGTATAATGGTCTCATAATGGGAAGCTTGCAGAACCTTTCAATACCATGTAGTAGGAACAATCTCTCTCTAACTTATCTCTCTCTTTGTGGTGTGTGTGTTTAGGTCATAAAGGACTCTATACTCATTGTGTTTAAGGATGTGTAATGAACGATGGATTCATGAACTATAAGTAGGAAGTACTCTAGTTGTATGAACACACCCTTAATGATATTTGGATTTAATCATCTATCACAACATATTGACAAAGATGCACCATACAAACATATGAATTTGGAATTCTATGTGGTATACGAGGCACTGACATGACAAAAATAGATAGCATAACAATATGGCTTGGAAATATATAAATATGGTGACCAAAGGAACAATATCTTTAATTGCATGGAAATAAACTTGACTTTGGTGATGGTTATTTCGTCATAACACAAAGGTTGTCACATTGTGGAAGTGTAACTTATGGCCCGAAACTTATGATCATCCTCCAACCATGTCAATAGTGGGTCCTTAACTTACGCATCATATATGATGAATTTAGGGAGGTCTTTGAATGACTTATCAAAAGTCAAAAATCTTGTCCTCAATGCTTGCAAGTCCCATGGGCCGACATAAACCAATTCAAACCTTCTCATGAATCGTCAAGTGTCCTCTTCCTTATGTATAGCTTGACTTGGCGATCATCTTGTCAACACCAAGGTCTCGTTAGGTCAAGGCAATGCCGTGTTCTTAGAAATTAAAATAAATGAAAACAAACAACTGCAACTTCACTACTAGAGGCTCTGTCTTATTCAATTGGATCTATCCTCTAGTCTATATTTTACCTCCTACTCTACTATGCTTTACACTACTATGCTCTTTTACATTCATCCTACATTTCATTCTCCACTCCTTGTACCCACTCAAGTGTTGTTCTCCTAATGCCTCTATCCCAAGTTTGGGACGAAGCCAATAAAATGATGCTTTGTGTGACTCCATTAAGGAGGTTTAGTTACCCTCCTTTCTGTTTCGAACAATAAATTTTTGCAAAGTGAAGTTCATCACTGCACTATTTATGTTATTTAGTGTCACATACTGGTTGCACTTACATTGTGCTATACCTTTTTGTTATAGATATTTTTTTACCAACAAAGGTCAAATTGGTTGTTTGGACATTATAGAACATTAGCATTTTACTTAGTAAAGAATTACATTAGCAATAAATTGTTACAGAAATGCATAACTCCAAATAGTAAGTCATACTAAATACCATAAACGGTGTACAAGTTGCGTGTGGTGAAAGACTAAAAATTTTCAAAGCATATGGTTAGTCCTCTAGAGTTATGTTGGAGCTAGAATAGAGCCACCTATTTCTTATCAAGAATCTATAGGATGCCATAGTTTCGATGAAGCTGGGATTGATTTCGGTAATTTCCATTTGTGTATAATCAAATAAAGGTTCCATGGTTCAAGGTTTCTAAGGGTTAGTTTCCATGTAGGTTGCTTTGCTCACCAAATTCTAGTGGAAATATAGATGCCACCAAGTGGAATCTACATTTCCACTAGAAAAAGCAACCTAGATGGAAACTAACCCTTAGTCTCCAAATTTGGGTATCACTAGGGAATCGATAGTGCCGTAACACATGTCCCCGGTTTTGAGTGCTAAAGTGAGGAGGAATTCGTCTAAAAATGAGTGGTTATGATAGTAGATTCTAGACATTGATATTGTGTTCAGACCAACTTTTGGCTTCAAAAATTCACAAAAATTTCAAATGAAGGAATTAGATTACCAAATATTTTACGGCCCTTCTGATTTTTATTTTCCTACATGGGAAAAAATTGCACCCCCTTATACTTCTCCAGATTTGGTGTAAAATCTCTTAAATGATCATTTAAGGGCGCCTCTACTCTAGGTCTGCTTACTCTCCTCCTCCAATGAAAAAACGCAACTTTCCACTTTGCTTGCAGACATGATTCATGAACATGGAGATTTGAAGGAAAAAGTTCACCTACGATTCTAAAGTGAGAAAGGTGCAGAAGTACACTTTCCCAATAACTGGTAACCTCCCAGATCTCTCGAGCTGACAGATCCCTCCAGTGGGTGGTTATGCAACACCACTTTTGCTGATAAGTAGGTATAGGTATGTGTTGTTCATGCAGTAACTTGAGATTCTTTCATGCACTCCACATGACACTAAAAATCCGAACCTTGGGTAGAATAATGTGCGGTAAGAAATAGTATAGGAAAGGCATGAATAGGATCACATGCCCCCAAGCTTGCTTACCAGATTCTCTCCAACAGGGTCCTTGCAAATGGCATGTAACTGCTGCAATTTGTTCCATTGCAAGTAAAAATTATATGGGATGAGAAACCCTGTAAAAACTTCAATTTACTTTGATCAGTGTATCTACACAAAGATGGGAATCACATACGCATGACCTTACCAGATCTCTCTGACACAGGCTCCCTGCACACTGCATGTGACTGCTGCAAACCTTTTCATGTTGAGAAACAGGATATGAAAATGATAATCCTTGTAAAAGCTTCGATTGAATTTGAAAAATGTATCTACACAAGCATGAGAAGTGTATAATCTCTTCTCCCTCCTAAAACTCTTCGTTCTGCCTCTCTGGTATTAAGACTGGCATATTTGAACCATAAAGAGCCAACAGAAAATGCAGTGCCCTCTTGCTATTGAATTGATACTAATCAGCAGGGGTGCAATGGCAAAGAATTGGTAGTTGCTTCAGCACTGAAATTAAAAACGGCTGAATAGGAAATCAATATGTTTGAATTATAGACTGTACACTAATAAGACAGTTATCCTGGTGTCTCCTCTTTAAATGTGATTATCCTGATATCTATATACAATTGTGTGGATTACACAGACTTGTTAAAGAAATGACTTCAGTCTTGAAAGGCATTGGTGCCTAGTTACAAAATTGCCACCGAAGAATTGTTGCTTACTTCTTGAACTGCTCAATCATGTTGTCCGGGGCTGCATTACTTTCAGTAAACCACCAAATTATGGCACACTGCATGAATATCTCGTCCCCAACTTCAAAATGCCCACCAACTGCGTTGTCCAGGGCTGCATCAACCTCGAAAGCACCAAAGAGTTGCTTACTGCATGAATATCTCTTCCTCACTGTAAAAAAAGTCCACCGATTACCTTATCCAGGACTGCATTCCATAGGTACAGTACCTTGGAACCATCGAAGCCTTCACAGCTTGTACTGGCCTTCCTCATCGTAGAAAAGTCCATCAATAACTTTGTCCAGGGTTGAGTCAACTAGTTTAAGGGCACCCTTGGACAACGAAGAAGCCACATTAGTCCTTGATTGCCATACAAAAGCGAATCCAGCTGCAGTAACTGCCGATGCACCTGCAAGGGCTGCCCAGAAGGCAAGTTCTTTCATGTCGAGACCATCGAACACACTGTTGGCAGTTACAAACTCAACCCCAATTGCAAAGAAGAAAGCCAACATGGCCACGCGACCTGTAAGGGTTTCAAACCTGCGACAGAATCTTCTGTTAGCTACAAAGAAGATTTCAACCGTAATGCTGTCTCCATTCACATACTAGAGTTATCCTTTAACTCAATGAGAATTTTCATCAGGATTACTTCCCAACGATTTTAGCATACAATATCAAATAATTTATATCCACTTGTAGTGCATGCTCAGAACGAGTGTTTAATTTTGAATATAGAGCAATCCATTCCGGTCCATGGAGGGACAAACTCTATTTAGCACCTCTTGGCATCCCAAAATGAGTTTGACCCTCAATGAGCATAACCGATATAAAATATTCTTCGTTCAAACCTCCACACAACTACCTCCAAGGATGCAACGCAAACTTACTTCACAAGGAAGGTGTGGCATGCAAAACAATCAACTCCTGACCAAAAGTCATATTGAGTTAGAGAATGACACTATTTAACAACCAAGATCATGCACACGGAGCCAAGATTTGAGGCAAAATTCCAAAAAATGGACCAAACATAGACAGTGATATTTCACGATGCTCCACTCGTATCAACTCCGTTAAGCGAGCCTAATTTGGTCACTTATCTTAATTGGACACCTATATTTGAATGATGCATGCTTAGATGTGGATCTAAGAACGGACACAAAAAGACATCGTGTGAGTGAAGAGATTCAACTACATGCTCAAAACATGTAAGCCAATCTAGGCTCAATTGCCATCAACATATTTGAATGGACCTATACAGCCATTTAATGTCATCGAGAATCTTCGCTTTGACGAAGAACAAAATATTCACATGGGCTGCGAAAATTACGAGGAAAACGGCTACGGACACACAATCCGGAATTGTCCATCATCCCACACTAATTACGTGTTCGCAGAAGTGGGTGCAGAGCTTAAAGTGACCATTTAATTCCCGCTCACCTTATACAGAGCGATGGACATTGGAGAAGTATTCTCCCATTCGTTCAAACCAGAGCACAAGGAGAGGATTCTTACTTGCGTAAATCGGCGGTTGCCTTTATGTTCGCGACAAGAAGCTCGAAAACTGAACCTTCAAGGCCACTTATTACACCTTCTCCTCCTTCCCCGAAGGCCCTGAGCGTGGAGAACTTCGGTGGTCGGACTGGATGATCACCGTGAATCTTAGAGTCTTGGCTTTTCGACGACCTTTCAAGAAGGTCAACGTCCGAGGCAGAGCTCAGAACTATGTGTGACAAATCTACATCCTCCGCCGATGATGATGATGTTTCCTTAGACTCCAATGACGACTCGTTCTTGATCTCCTCACATACGACACGTACAACACTTCTTCTGGATCCAGAATCTCTTTGTCTGCGCCTGGAAACCGTAAACTTCTTGAAAGAAGAACTCGAGAAAGAAGAACAACAACGGACACATTCGGATCGGATCCTTCTCTCAGGCAAGTTCGTCAATCCATGCAACGAAGTGCTTGACGTAACCAAACTCTGTGCCGTAAGAAGAGTCGTCATCACTAAAAAATCCTCAAATCTTAAACCACGGACACAAATATGCACCAAGAACCTGCGTGTATACGACCAAAACCTGTCGGAAAATGCTCTTGAAATCTCCTAATATCAAACTCGTCCCTCCTCAAGCCAAACACCAGATCAGAAGCTCCCACGGTTGAAGGCTCCCCTACTTAACTGCCACAATCCTACTAAGTTGTCACAAACGATTCGAGTCAGGAATAGAATCGTTCCACAATTTCCGCCACAGCAGGTTGCGATCCAGTCGAAACCGGAGTCTAACGCCCTGCAATGGCCACCACCACTCCGCCCTTCGAGTTCTTCCAATCGTGCACCGAATTGGAAGAGAGAAAATGCACCGGGGATGTCAATGGATACGTGAGAAGGAAAGGCGAATGGAGATTTGCGGATCGGAAAGTTCGAAGAGGAAAATGATGTGTGGAAATGGGAGTGATCTGATGTGCGAGAACGCAAGTCTAACTTGCCTGGGGTTTCGAGTTTCGAGGCGAAAAGCGAAGGAGCCCGCGAAAAGGAGAAGAAAGGCAAAGACGACGACGCGGGGGAGGAAGTGGGTGCCACGTGGTTGGTGTCAGGTCCGGACACTGGTGCCAGCTAGGTGGGTGATGGACCCCTATGGGCAGCTGAGTCATGCCACGTCGGATTACGAGAGTCGGTTCAGTGCTGGGCTATGGAAAGTGAATTGTTGGGCGCCTGTAGTTGTATTGGACTACTTATAGCCACGTATTGTGGAAAGTAACATTTATTTCACCACTTTTCTTTTAGGCTTTCCGAAGCGATTTTGACAAAAAAAATTGACAACCGACTCATTCCTTTTTGTTTGCATTGAATGAATTTGTGAATTTCCATTTTATCAAGTACATTTCAATGAAGATGGATGGATGAATAATGTAGGTGGATGTCATTTGGTTCAATTTTCATGCTTTCCAACTTCTACCGATTTGATTAACACAATGGAACTTTGTGTTGTTGGATTAGCAAATCTATGATGGAGTATTAGAAAAAGTTGGATTGAAAGCGAATCTCCCATGATTGAGTTGTGGTTATTGGAAATGCATGTGTTGTTCATCCCTCAGCTGATTACAAAGGCCCTCCCAATCGTGTTCACTGTTGAGTGTGGAGAAGCTAGTAAACTTTGAAAACGTAATCCAATCTCTCATAAGCATGTGCATATATGGTGTTTGTTCTTTGATTTCACCTAACCACACACCAATCAAATAGGTGTCCAATGAAGAAGAGTAATTGAATAACACCCGCATACCTTAGATAGAAAGACAAATAGGACTACTAGTTATTAGAGAAGCATGCATAAATGGAGAATCTCTTCATATGTGGACTATTGTCATTTGTCGATGATGAGAATTTTGATGAAAATGATATTTAGTCGATTTTAAATAAGTATGACATGGACGTCTGCATGGCAACACTTTTTGGAGGTGAGGCTTGGGACTTGTGTTGAGAGTCAAGTTGAACAAAAAGCTAGACCCAACTCTCAACCCAAGTCCCACAAATATTTTTGCATAAACTAATCAAGATCTTACTTTAATGATAATTAGAATATTTTAATGATTTCTTAAGGCTCCAACGTTGGGACTTTGCCTCTAGGTGAAGTCATATGTGACCGGGCCCTCAACCAAATGCTATATCAGTGATTTTCTATTAATGCGGGTCCTCGCACATAATAAAATAGGATAATTCAACGGTTGTGAGCGTTCAGAGTGTCATGGTCTCCTGGTTTTGTGTTAGGGCAACCTCCAGAAGATGGTTTTTGAAAATAGTCCAAGTAACCATGAAACATGATCCATTCGATGCTATGTAGGAATCCATGTAGACTTTACATCCCTTGCATTCACATACTCCGTTGGTCCCTCAAGAGTAGTGTGAAGTGAACTTGGACCGGCTCCACCTTTTCCACCAATGAGAGTGCTTGAAGTGCAATGGTCACGGGCTCTCAGTCTCGTGTGCGAATTGGCCCTTATTGCATGTCAAAGTGTCAAGTGTTTCATAACTTGTCTATTTCAGACCCAGTCATCACAATGGCACTTACCTTATCATTGTCCTTGACAATTGCCAGCCCGACAATATGTTTGGATCAATGCAATCTATTTGTCTTCTTCATTTTAATTATTTAATTGCCTTTTAAAAAACATTCCCTCCAAAGATCTCAAAGAGAGCACACTTAGGTTTAGTTTTGGACAAGAGTAGTTTGATTGTGTTGGAGTGAAGTTGCCAATGCAATTGCAAGTGTTGTAATGAAAATAGGAGTCAAACATTTTGTCCTCTTGGGGTTTGAAGTTGGGGTGGGGTAGGGATATGTAAGGTATGTGACCCTATTTTGGGCACTATCAACTTCACAAACAATTTTGACCGTTGGATTGGACTTAAAATTGTTTCATCTAGTTAGCACTTATTACAAATCATGAAGATTGTCGTTTTAAGTTTCAAAGTTAGAGTAGAGTTGCATAAGTTATGTCAAAGAGGTCAAAGTGAAAATTTGCTTGCTCTCTAAGGGATAGAAGGATTATCGCACACAAATGTGCCTCTCATTCATCCAATGTAAAAAACATAAAATAATATGAAACATGAAGGTTATATTCTTTAGTTGATTTGCAACTGGAATTTGCTTCAAGACCCCGATTTAGTTGAGTCCAAGCCATTTGAGAGAGAGAGAGAGAGAGAGAGAGAGAGAGAGAGAGAGACCTCTAGTTGTGGCATGAATGAGGGACACCTCAGCTTTAAGCATAGATGTGAGCTCATATGTGAACCTTGATTTGGCCACAAATCTACAGGGGGTCAAGTGTTTACGTTGAATGGATGAGAGATATGTTTGTGTGCAATAATTCCCTCTCTTCATCTCTAAGTGATCACATAGGCCCTGCCAATTGTGCTCATAATGTAGGTGTTCAATCAAGAAGAGTACCCACATGAGGCATTTGTACCTTACCATGGACCCCTACACCAAACATGGTCATGAGTGTGACCTTCGTAATAGAGTGACTTATTGTGTCGACTTGTGGTTCAAAGATACTAATTACACTTTTTGAAACGTGGAGCCACGTGAAACCGTGTTACTTCTTACTTATTTATTATAATAATTGATTTTCTCTAGTAAAACTTCTCCAATGATCCAGTTTCCATCATAATAAACCAATTATTTATAGACATTTATGAAATGTTAGAGAAAGTAGTGTTGATCACACTAATGACACTATTTAGTGTGAAACAACATAGTGATATCAATGGATTGAGCAATTCTTATATAAAAATAAATACAAAATACAAAATATAATCAAATAGTATACATGTACATTGTTTTTGTTGTATTTTATATGAGAGCATATATAATGGAGCGGTATCCTCACATGGCAAATAGGGGGAGGGGGGGGGATTATATACCAACTAACAAGAAATGATAAAATACCACGTGTTCAATTTAATAAGGGTGCACCTTGCAAAGTCTTGCAAACAAGTTGTTGTTTCTCCCTTCCAATTGTGGGTTCATGCAAGAGAGAAGATAATCATTATGTATACAAATACCTCTAATCCATCCAACATAAAAACTTGATCCCTTGTAAGTTTGTGGCCGAATCATCTGAAATGACTTGGACTATACTTAACCATGATCGTCATAGACAATTCCGATATATCAAGTCAACTTAAAAACATAATCTTGGGGAGGTCACTCCCTCTTTAATTAATGCATACATGTGCACTCAAGACCTATTTATCGGGGGCTATTTACCTTGTTGAAAAAAATTATAAGGTATGGTATTTTTCAGAATAAAGGTAAATGCTTGTATTTTAATACACCCTATCAGTAATTATATATTTTTGGGGGTAATAATTTAGAAATACCCTATTTTACTTGTAATGCCAAAGAAAATTGGAAAGAAGGTTGCAATTCAAATAGCGCGTTAAAATTTTCCCTCCCGGCAAGTAGGTAGAGAACATTAACTCCACATTGGATACGTTGGTTCAATAAAGTTCAAGCCAACCAACCTGCGAAGCCATCCATCCAAGCTTTTTCAACAGAAACTTACCTCTTTTCATCCACTAGCACAGACCCTACCCTAGACCCGCTACCCTTAGTAATTGTTTCCACGCTATTTTACATGTACTGATTTGATAAAAAATGCCATTATACGTGATAGTATTTTACATGTAAACATGTTTCATTATTTCAAAACCCCCTATATTATATGTACGTTTTTATGCAAAATCTATCTACAATGAATATATTAGACCCTATTTTTTATCGCACGTTGTTTCTACGATTTTCGCCAGTGACCTCCCCTATAATATAACTTCCATGATGCAAACTATTCTACATGACTTTTATGTTGGATGAATGTTGGATGAATGAGAGATATGCTCGTGTGCGATAATTCCCTTTCTCTGTTCATGTGGGATCATCTTGCTCAAATGGAAAGTCATTGCACCCGCACCATGACATCATCATCAAGTGGGCCATGAAGGCTCCATGGAACGTGGCCTTTGGTAAGCTAGGTGTGTGTGTGTGAGAGAGAGAGAGCGAGTTGGGTCTTGGTTGAATGGTTGCTAGTTGTGTGAGAGTCAAACCCGGTTGGCTTTTAGATTCCTCATATGGGTGAACCCGTTGACTTTGAGAAATAACCGGTTGAAGTTGAAGACTTCAAGGATAAAAATCCCATTATTGTAAAAGAATCTATAGAACATGCCCCCACATCAATAAAGAAAAACACCAAAAGATCACAATATGTAACCGGTTATGCCCAAAAATCCGGGGGAGACTTTTGGGCGTAATTGGTCAAAATCCTAGTGTTTCCAAGTCCAACTAGTTACATGTTGTGGGGTCTGTCTAAACCTCCTCTACGAGCGTAACACGGAGCCCTTTCGCGGGCAGGGGCAGCCCGTCGCTCCCCGACCCTCCCTCTCCCCGACCCTGGCCGTCCCGAGCCTTGGCCGCCCGC
This sequence comes from Polytrichum commune, assembly GCA_950295325.1. NCBI lineage: Eukaryota > Viridiplantae > Streptophyta > Polytrichopsida > Polytrichales > Polytrichaceae > Polytrichum > Polytrichum commune. Next base: position 35,553,721 of record OX485808.1, on the reverse strand, counting down.
CCACTCATCCACCGGGATGAACTTTCATCCCGTCGCGCTTACTCTCGGTGAGCCGACCCGACCACCAGGAGATCACACTCAAACAGATTAGGGGGTCGATCATTTCGCGGTGTGGAGATCGGGGCTTCGAGAGGGATGTCGAGGATAATGCATGATTCAAATGCGTAACTTTCTTGTGTGGTGGCAGAGAGGATTGGACAATGCGGGTAAGACAACGATCGTGATGCGCATCAATGGCGAAGACACAAGTAAAATCAGCCCCACTCTTGGTTTCAATATCAAAACTATGCAGTACAATAGGTTTGTCCGAACTTTGTGGTCATGAGGCTTTTGGTTCAGACATTTTCCATCCTGTTTTTGCTACTCATATGATGATGCGACGATGTGACGATGTGATAATGATGCATCCTCGGACTCGAAGGTTTGGAAAATGTGCTCTGATGTGAGGACAAAATGTGAGCGGATTGCAGCTTCCGCCTCAACATTTGGGACATCGGGGGTCAAAAGACGTTGCGATCATATTGGAGAAATTATTATGAACAGACCGATGGCATGGTGTGGGTAGTCGATTGCTCAGACTACCGACGATTGGATGACTGCCGAAATGAGCTTCATGGCCTTCTTAAAGAAGAGGTGAATTAGGTCAATCTCCACCTAAACCAAATCTGTCAAGTGTTTTCGACAGCAGTAGTCTTAGCAATTAGCTCGTTTTGAAGGATTCGAGTGTTTCACCTTGAATCGTTCAGTGTGAACATCATGTAGTTTTCCCCGAGTTCATAGTTTGAGTGTCCTGTGAATCCTGAATTTGACACACGCACGCAAGCACTTACACACACACGCACGCACGCACACACAGACACACATACACGCACGCACGCACTTTTATAATTCTGAAAGTGTCTGCATACAACACTCGAATTATCGAGCAGCTACATATTTATGTGTTGATTTATATTTGCGCTTTATTTACCCAAACTGATTTTCCTGGTTGCATGCTTAGAAATTGACAGGGGCGTCGTTGTTGATCCTTGCCAATAAGCAAGATATCAAAGGTGCACTTCAACCTGAAGAGCTTGCGAAGGTGAACTTATCGTGTCATTTTAACCTTGGAAGGACCATTATGTGATATGCTGAATTTGGGTTGAAACTGTGCACAAAGCAATGTTATAGTGTAAATAGTTTTAAAATAATCCGCCAAATCCTTACTTACAACTCCTAAACTGACAATATTGTATCAAAGACCCCTCCATTGTATTCCAGCTTTTCTTCAATTTAGGATGATGTCGCTCAATCTTTCTGAAGGAGCATAAGTATATGAATGAGTGCTAGATTCTGTCCAGATTTTACTTACATAGCAATGGATACTTAAGACAATCCTTGATGACCCTTCCCTGTCAGTGTTTATGTATATAACTAATAGTTTGCAATCACTTCGTCATATCCCTGTGTGCAACTTATGTCAATTTTGTGCAAATTGAATAGCAACTCCACCTTTGAACGAAGGGTTTTCTAAGCCTAATTTCTTTTTCTCTTTGGTCAGGTGTTGAACCTGGAGGTGATGGACAAGAGCTGGCACTGAAAAATTGTTGGATGCAGTGCAGTGTCTGGGGAGGGCCTCCTAGCTGGCTTTGATTGGCTAGTTTCTGATGTGGGCTCTCGCATCTACATGCTAGAGTGACCACACTCTTGCATTGCCTGATTGAAGTTATCCCAATATCAAGAATGTAGGAGCAGGGGGTTCCAAATTTCGACCATTTTTTAGGCATGTGTAGCTTGCATATAGTACCCATGAATCACAATTTGAATGCACCCAAGAATGTTACACAACAGGTTTGATATGCATTTCATTACCATTTCTCTGTACCAGCAGCAATCTTTATATTATACAAACCTGGTATTTCATGCCTCAAATATCTATAGGTGCATTATGAAATGAAGTTGATTTTAAAGTCCGGGAATGCAAAAGGCTTACAGGACTAAAAGTACATGAAGATAGTAGTGCAGTGCTCTAGCTTCTGTGAGGGAAAGGCTAATATTGACTTATGGTTTCATTGGTCCAATTACGGTGGTCGTCTACACTAAATATGATATTTAGTGTCATATAGTATTTAATGTCACTATAGCAACTGTTGGATGACACTTCTTATGAATAAGTTCACAAATATTGTCATGGATGATGGATAAGTTCATCTATTGGCCAAAACCCTACCTTGTCATCAACGTATGGATGATAATTGTCATGGATGGTTGAAAATCATTGGGTAAGTGACAGGAATTGCAACACTGTAAATTTAAAATCCCCCAAATAAGTTACTAACGAATGACAAATAATGTTGGGTTAACATTTAGTGTTGGTGGCACTCCACCGCAGTTTACAATTCATATTGAGCAAGACAATTAGAATTGGTGACACTAAATATTCAGCAACCAGTGCAAGAAATTCAACATTTCCCTCTAACATAAACAATGTGTAATGCGCAATATCAGCTCTTTCTGCCTTCTTTGTTCGGAACGGACGGCTAGCTTTCAAACCATTGTGCTAATATCCTGATATTCATTGTCACTGCGTGCTAAAAAACAGTACCCCTGCAGAGGTTTTGCATGTAACAGTTGTATCCTGCATTGCGTTACGTAATGATACAACTGCCACAAGAGTATCCACATGACAGACTTCAACAGAACTGGCAACATTGAAGAAGTCATTGGAAAAATCAAATTTTGATTTTGAAAAAACAAAAATCATCACTTGACAAAGAATGTATGGACATTGCTCAGTGCATGGTTGTGCACAGTTTCACTTGATTTTACTCACATTCACCACTCAGAAAATGTCATATGGTTGAATGAAATTGCCTACAAGATTGACAACTTCAAAGGGAAATGTGTCACAGAGAGACTCTATATGTACTCCCTTGTTTATGGTTTGTGCAGGCATTCACAATTTCTTCACCTTAAAATATAATCACTATAATCAGAAGAGATTATATTTTCCACCTGAAGTTTCATATGATGAACCACACTTTCAAGCACATTCACATCACTCAGAAAATGTCATATGGTCAACTAAATAATTTGGGTAGGCAATCGATCGATCAGGTTCAAGAAGAAATATGTCTCTTGTCAGAGAGAATCAACCTACCTATTCCCGTGTTTATGATGGTTGTTGCAGCATTCAAATTTTCAACAAAACAAACTTTCAACATTCCCTTTTTATTGAGACTCGAGGAACAAATCTCCAAGAGTTAGGGTGTGTATTTGTAGGAAAAGATGGCGAGCCTAGTCAAAAGGCGAGTTCCTATTACTCCTCACCCTCTTATGAGCTTATCTTAAAATATTCAGTTGTACTTAAGCCTTCACACATGCTGTTTCTCACCAAATCAGAATGGCTTAATGAAATTGCACAATATTGTCTTGCATGGTTTTGGATGCAATCCTTGCATCAAAGTGCCATTTCGATTGCCACTCCCGGATAACACTCTTATGTGAAGGTCTTGGCTCGAAAACAAAATGTTCCTTTTTGTCTTGGCAACCCCAGGAAGGATTTCTTCACATAAAGATTTCTGTGAAAATCAATCGAAGCTTGACACTCTGCAGTGAACTTGACACTCAAAGCACCTCAAATTCATGCCATTTTCAACCGCTGAATTGGGTTGATTAGTGCGAGGTGATTAGCGAATCCAAGTTGAGACCGGGATCCCTGTAAGCCCGACAACACTCCGATCTCCACACCGCGAAATGGTTCCCGGAGCCAATCTCTCTGACTCGAATCCAAGTTGAGACCGGGATCCCTGTAAGCCCGACAACACTCCGATCTCCACACCGCGAAATGGTTCCCGGAGCCAATCTCTCTGACTGACCCCGTGAGTGGGGCTCGATGCGAATCGCCGCTAGAGCGCGGACCTGAGCTCGGATTACGTGTTCAGGTGCTCGTTCTCAAACCTGATCATCGCGATGGTCGCCTCCTTGAAGATGGCTTCGAGCTCTGCAGAAACAAAAGAAGCAACGCAACCTCCATGCGTCTCTCGAAGCCCCGATCTCCACGCCGCGAAATGATCGACCCCCTATTCTGTTTAAGTGTGATCTCTTGGTGGTCGGGTCGGCTCACCGAGAGTAAGCGCGAGACCCGAGAGTAAGCGCGACGGGATGAAAGTTCATTCCGGTGGATGAGCGGGCGGACGGCCAAGGCTCGGGACGGCCAGGGTCGGGGAGAGGGAGGGTCGGGGAGCGACGGGCTGCCCCTGGCCACGAAAGGGCTCCGTGTTACGCTCGTAGAGGAGGTTTAGACAGACCCCATGTTGTGATCTCTCAGTTTTTCTTTATTGAATTTGATGCATGCTCCATAGATTTCTCTATAATGGTTGCTTGATTTCATGAAGTCTTGAGCCTCAACCTGCTATTTCTCAAACTCAATTGGTTCATTTGTAACTAAGCAGTCAATTCTCCATGTTCATTGATTTACACCAAAACAATTGGGACAACATTCTACCATTCACAATCTCATTCACAAAAATTGTGCAATTAATTTGTCCCATGCAAATATATCGGCATGTTACACTATTTTGGATATTTATTACTGTAGTAGCAACATATAAAGATCTGTTTTCTTTTGGGTTGTAGTTGTTATACAAATGAATAAACAAAGTTACAATTTTGTGTAATTTGTTTTTGACCCAAGGTGATTTGCATGGGTAAAGAGGCAACATGTTCACAAAGGCAACACAATTGCACATATCAATGTACAAGGCGTTAGCGCCTAATATAGACACATATAACAACCTTATCATATTCCAAATCCTTGTTGTATTGAAATCCACATATGTGTGTCCATGTGAGTTGAAAGGAGATGTGAGACACATCTACATATAGACTTCCTAATAAATACCACAATAACTTCATGTCCTCAAGTAATGGTGCTTGATTGTATGTTGTTAGATTTATATTGTGTAACATAGAAATGAAATAACCAAATGTTTTTGCTATTTTTATTCAATGTTTTTACCAAGTTTCTACTAAGGATATTAGATCTCTTGTTAAAAAATATCTATTATTAGAATATTGTCGTGCATACAATGACCTCTACAATTTCAACATGCACATGAAATGTGGCACAAATTTTGACGTTGAAGCTTGTGTATTGTGCTGCCAACTAGTTTTTTTGTCCCATCTTCAAGTACTACAATTTCTCCATGTATGAGCTTGATTATTTTCCCTGCCTTTTGAAGTTCTTTCATTTTGATATTTTGATATTTTTTTCATCAAAGATCATCCCTTTGTGTTGGTGTCCCATTTTCATCTAGTCCAATTTATGTGCTAGTTTCTTGTGGTTTTACAAGTAGGCTATTTTCATCTCCCGATTGAAGCATTTTAAGAATAATCGAGCAAGGCTTAGTTTGATTAAAATATTCTACCCTACTAAGCTTCGGTAATACGTAGTGCACCTCCAAATGTGTATCGTAAAAATCCTTGGGTGAGTTGTAGAGTGCTCTCATGTTTGCTTTTTGCCATATTGTTCAATCGTAGGTGTAGGCTACGTTTTTCCCCTCTCCAATAATCTCAGTTACGTGTTGTCTTGTTTAATCATGAAGAGAAGATCTTTGAGTCTACATGCCCATATGATAGCATCTTTTTCAAGGCTTTTTAAGTGGTCTTGTAGTACAACTATCTCACTTTCTAACTTTGACATGCGAGGGGTGTTGGAAGACTTTGATGTTGTGATATATGTCTCTAAGTTAGAGATGAGAGAATCCAATTCCTTCAAATGAATGTGGTTTGTGTCGATAATGTGCATTGTCTCTAGACCAAACGTTTTATTCGTGAATCTAATGCCATTTTCCCATCAATTTCAAGTGTTGTTTCATGGATTTTGGGTTTAGGGTTTACCCCCAAAGCAATGTAATGAGCTCAATTGATACATCCTCGGAACAATATGCACAATAACTTGATTAAAATGGGTAAAGGTTTGTGGGGGAGTATGAAATCACAAAACAATTGTATAACCCCGATAATGTTATTTGTAGTCAAATTGACTCTTGAAGCAGGTCACAAATCCCAAAATCAATATTGTGGGACCCAATCAAATGAATTAACAACAAACCAAGGATTTACATGTTTTTAAGGTTCCCCCCATGGTAGTTGTCATGAGCCAATTTGATAAAAATTAGTGGAACTCTTTATATCTCTCAGGAAAGAAACTAGATTACCTCCACCTCAAGGATTTTCTCAAATACAAATATGAATTGTACTTGAAGCAACCATTGACTCCAAGTTGATGTTAGCCTCCATGTCACGGAGGCTACTACACTCCACCACTCTACAAAACTAGCTGGTTTGAAACCATCCTGATGTACTTTCAGTCCTACTAGCCTTTCAGCTTTCTGGACTTCAAAAACAATTTCATTCATTTCATTGGAAGTGAGGTCAGGGGCTGAAGCTTGCACATATAACTGAAGATTTGAATTTTCTTCCCAACCTCAAAGTTTTCTGGAGACATATTGCCAATGCGATCACAAAATCTTGAGAGACCATGCTCAGAGTGGGTTTAAACACGGGTCCACAACCAAAAAAACTATGAAATTGAGCAATCCTATTGGTTGAGAGCAAAACAAATTGGACTAAAGTAGTGAACACTAGGGTCTAAGTCCACTGGAAAATGAAGTTCTGTTAATATGACACCACTTTCCCACCAAATCTTGACAATCCCAAGTCAAGAAAATACTACACCCAATTTGAGGAACCAAACTTCAAGCTTGGGTTCAATCTTAGAGTCCAAAAGTAAGGTTTATGGAGTGATTTGGACCCCAAGTTTCTTGGACCCGGACATTAAGGTGCAGCAAGATGATCAATAAGGAAAAAGTCACAGAACTTAGTAGGTTATGTGATGAAGCAAATATGGAACTAAACAGTGTACAGGAAGAGTTCAGTTTTTTTTCTACAAAAAGTGAATATGGTCGTGGTGAGGACAACTTTGTGCCCAAGCCACAATCCGCCAGTGGATCAGAGGCAAATATTACTTTTGCCTCCAGTGTTAACAACTGCACTCTTCAAGACAGCTATGGAAATTTCACGTACCTAAACCTGCTCAATAGCTTCTCTAAATTTTTTTCAAGAATATAATTTATCAATCTACAAAAATGGTTCTGGTTCTGTCAAATTTCTGTGAACCTGAATGGTGACCAACGGCAAGCGAAAGGCATAATGCAATAAGGCTCTTGATGGATGCAGAAATATTTGCAATACACCAAGGAAGTTACTGGTGGGTTTTAAGTAGCTATTTTCTCATTTGAGTGAAGAGGTTGTTAGTTTGAGCTGGGGGGCTTGTGCTGTTGCCAAATCCAGATGCTCCTGACCCTGAGAATTGGCCAAACCCACCACCCCCACTTTGGTTTGCACCAAATCCTTGACCGAAACCTCCACCTCCACTCGCGCCAGCAAAACCTATCCACATAGCACAGAAAGGGTCAGAAATTGGATTCACATTTCAAAATGCAAATGACTGGCGTTTAATGGTAAGTCAGTGGTTAATAGATACCCATCAGGGTTTAAGATCTTTTTGGTGCTGACTCAACATTTAGATAATGATCCATTCATCAACACTGAATCAACTCATGATTCAACCTTTAAAGTCTTGCAACTACAAAGCATAGAAACAGAAGATCAAAATTGCAACCTGATGTATAGTAGGCATTGATTCCATGCTATAGCTTGATGTGATTAAAACAATGTGAAATCAGTGTTGATATATGGATTTAAGGGTTAGTGATGTGCTTAGCTACATAGTGTCAGATATCTACATGGAAGAACATATTTGCATGATTTCTCTGCAAAGCCCTGCAAAGACAAATTCTGTCTACCTCCATCAATGAGGAGTAGGCTAGCAGAGAACTCACATTTTTCAAATACAAGACCAGTATTCATTGCTTCCTATTTGAACTGTAGATCTCCAGAGAGAAGGCTTACCAGTGCTGAAGAACTAATAGATTACTTCCTGAAAGAAAGGTTTAGGGTTTAGGGTTTAGGGTTTAGGGTTTAGGGTTTAGAGGACAAGTATCCCAAGCTGAAATCTACTGAAATCAATAGCATAGTTGACTCCTTGAGGTGCATACTTGTCCTGAAAGTGGATACCGATGTTGTGCAGGTACATTGGATCTCACCTAGGTCCAGTGCAATGGCATGTGAACATGCCTGACTGGTATCAAAAATTTCAAGATTGTTTCCCAGTTGTCATCACGAGATTGAATAATATTCTTATACCACACTCAAAACTTGGCTCAATACCATATAGATTCATGTGTATTTTGGCCCTAATGTTGAGGTCATTGCAAGGTACATAGACCTGGCTGGTATCAAATATATTGTTCCTCTTTAAATATCTGTACCCAAATGGTATCACGAAAAGAAAGATCTCCATTATATAGACCCAGCTGGTATCAAATATCACGACAACTGCACGAAACTAGTGGACATCTTAATTTTTCCAAAGAAGCAGAGATTAATGAGTACGTGAAAATGAAACACTTACCACCTGAAGCCCCAGCTGCACCTGCAAAGCCCCCTCCAGTTGCAGCACTGGCAAAACCTCCTCCTGTAGCTGCACTCGCAAAACCCCCTCCAGTGCCAGCACTGGCAAAACCCCCTCCTGATGGAGCATTGCCAAAACCTCCACTGGGTGTGGATCCAAATGGACTTGCCAACCCAGCACCCATTTGTCGAGTTTGCCCAAATGTTCCGAGCGCACTCCCCAGGGCTTGTTGGCCAGGTCCTAGTTGAGCACGCTGCCCAAAACCGCCTCCTGCTCCAGGCAGCGCAGGGGTTCCGAATGCTGGGCTAGACCCTCCTCCAAATGCTGGATTGGACCCTCCTGCATTTGTGCCAAAAGGGCTTCCGCTGGAAGGATTGCTGGCAGCCCCACCTCCAAAGCCTGACCCAAATGGAGTGGCTCCACTTTGCTGTGGCATTGAATTTGCGAGACCACCGAATCCTCCGCTGGCTTGTGGAGGTGACTGAGCAGAGGGTAAGTTAAACGCTGCCGGTCTGAAGAGCTGCCCTTGCGGCGACGTTAAAGTGAACGATGACGAGGTTTGCTGTGTACCAAATGGGGATGAGTTTCCAAAAATGTTTGTCTTTGGGGCTGCAGAGGGAGCTGCGGTTGACCCTAACCCTAAGCCTCCAAGATTGAAACCGCCTAAAGAAGGTGCTGCACCACCTGTGACCACTTGTTCCTCGTCCATATCCTCTTCATCAGCATCAGCAGTGAGGATGGGTGGCACACTAAATGGCTGGGCTGGGGTGTTTGCTGCAGGAAATACAAATGGAGAGCTGGAAGCAGAGGATGATGAGACTCCAGTAAGAGGGATGGTTGGTGCAAAATTCATGCCACCCATAGGAGATGGGGAGGGCTGAGCTTTGTTGGTCTCTGAGGGTGTGTGATTGGCTGAGGGCTGCTGAGAGGGAGGTGTGACTGTGGGTGAAGCAGCAGGGGCGGTGGCTATTTGGGTGAAAGGAGATGGAGCCTTCTGAGCTGGGGCAGGGGGAGAAGAAGGAAGAGTAGGTTGTGTAATGTTAACTTGTGTACTAGAAGATACAGCTGTGTTACTTGTTGGCTTGTTCAGAGTACTTTGATTGACGAAGGGCTGCGGCGCAGGGGGAGTAAGTGGCAAGACCAGCTTTGATTCGTTTGGTTTCACTTCCGAACTACCTTCCTTCAGGCCCAGAGATTTGTTCCCAGAAAAGCTCATAGAGAAAGATGACAGAGAAGGAGTGCTGGCACCTGAAGCAGCTCCACTCGTAGGTTGGCCTGACTGTAGATTGGATGACAGTCCAGAGCCAAAAGAGGGGGTGCTTGCAACTGAGGCCACTCCATTTGTAGGTTTGCCTGGCTGCAAACTGGAGGAGAGCCCAGAGCCAAACGTAGGAGTGCTTGCAACTGAAGAAGCCCCACCCATAGGTTGGCCTGACTGCAAACTGGATGAAAACACAGAGCCAAACGCAGGAGTGCTTGCAACTGAAGAGGCTCCGCCTGTAGGTTGACCTGACTGCAAATTGGATGAAAACCCAGAGCCAAAAGAGGGAGTTGAGGAAAAGGGGGTTCCAAATGAGGATGCCTTGAATCCTACAGTAGATTTCTCCTGCTTATCCATTTCAAGTGCAGGCTTCGAATTGCTTTCTACACCAAATTTGGGGACACTTTCATGGCCTGCTTTCTGATTTCCAGTTGTATGGCCAGAACCACTGGCACCAAACATGGAGCTCGAAAAGCTTGATGAACTTGGTGCTGTAGAAGGAAACAACCCTGCACTAGAAGCCTGTGTAGTACCAAAAGTGTTTGCTGGTTTCCCTGCAGGCAAAAGTCCAGATGTTTCTGGAGCGGCAGGCTTGGGTGCTGCTGGCGTGAGGACAAATGAAAAGGAGGATGCAGAGGTCGATGAGCGATTATTTGCCCACTTCAATAAACCCTCTGATGGAGGGTTAGAGGGCAAACCACCTCCTGGAGTGACATTACTAGAAGCAGAGCTTGTGCTGACAGAAGGAGCAGAAGTGGAGCTTGTGCTGAAAGCAGGAGCAGGGGTGGATACTGTCCTCCCTGGTGGGGGTCCAAAACGTGAAGCAAGCGCTGGCCCCGATTTTTCAGCAAAGGATACTGCACTCCTTGGCACTGCCAAAAACAAGCACATTACATTATAGAAATTCCTATGTCAAATATCTCCATATAACGATGTATTATTTCAAACACTACCCATGTATTATACAAAAATAGATAGTGATAGAAATGTACAACAACGAATTATATACATATTCTAAAGGACCGAGCTCAGTAAAGTAGAGAAAGTCCAAGGTCTCCCTTATGTAACAATGGAGGACATTAGACTCTAACCTGCTCTCTTTGGATCTGGTCGACTGTCTCCTGACTGCTGGTCATGCCACGAAGGAGATGAGTGTGACCCGTGTAAACTTGAGACATCAGAACTGGCCTTATTCTCAAAAGTGGACGCATTTGAAGGTGGTGGAGCACTGGATGTAACCGAGCCTGTTTGATTCGAAAGTACCCGTCTCACTTGCCTAGGCTGGGATGTGCTTTCTTCAGAAGAATCCTGTTGATGTGATACTATTAGAGTTCTTCCTACCTTCCAAGTTCCCTATCAGAAATAGTCTTTGCACAGTAGCATATTACAACAAAAAGTTGAGGCAAGACATTCCAACTTTCCTACAGATTCAATGCAACTGAGAAATTTTTGGGCATATAATGTAGTCATGCTTGCAAATTGTGCTTTGCTCTTTAGGCGGAATCAAATTGATTTCTACAAAGATCACAAACAATGGTTGCATAATTTATCAATTTTGATTAAGCCACAAGAGCAACACTGGGAAAGGATTTTTTACAGTTAAAGCTCTGTGTAATAATGGGGCAATAATTTTCTTCTTCTACATAGCAAGATAGTGACTTGAGAAAAACAGAGAGAAACCTGGAAAGATCGTTGTCGTAAATGCTTTGTGAAGGATGTGCTTGGTTTATTGAGAGGGTTCAGCTGCTGAATTGGTGTCTGATGTGCAACCCTTTCAATGGTCGTCTTTGGGGATGCTCCCCCAGTCAGGGCCCTTTGCACCTATTGCAATAACAAGGAAAATGATGCAACATTCAAGGACTATCCAGAATACATTCACAAATCAGAGGCAGTAGCAGGAAAGAGATCACTAGCACAAGGTCTCTAATATTTAGGAACATATGGAAGAGTGCAACAAAAACAGAGCTGAAGTACATATTATGAATATTGAAGCAATCTATGCCCTGACAACACTAAACCATGTTGTGCATGGAATTTGTGTCTATTGAAAGTGAGAAAAATGAACAGAAATACACATATGTACAACAAGTGATATTAACCAGCACTTATACAGATAAGAGACATAATCATCAACGTAGCTAGGGCTGACAATAAAGATAGGAGAAGATATTGCCTTGTAATGAACTTCCTTAGTAAATTGGTCTTAGTGGCTGGCCCTGCTTGGGACCACCTCTGGGATTGATTTAAACAGAAGATTCTCCTTTGAAATGTTAGAATATTGTACTGTCAATGAAGAAATATTACCCCATCCATGGAGTCTCTCCTCCTCCTGGTGATCGATGGGGCACCAACCCCAGAATCAGTAGGCATAGCTCGCCGTGGTGGGGTAGCCAAATTTGTTGTCCCTGACTCAGGCTTTGAGGAGGGAGAGTAAGTCAACTGATGCCGGGCGTGAGGGCTAGGCACTGTTCCCATGGGAGCAGGTCGAACATGGACAGGAGGGCTGTTATCAGGAGTCAAACCAACAGATTTCATTATTTTTTGTGCTGTAGCAGGCTGTACAGTAATATTCAATGCTTCCATTTGCTGGGCCACCTGCTGAGAAAGGCGATCTGCTGAAGCCAGAAGCCCATTCACAGTGCTGTAAAGGTTTTGCAATGATTGACTGCGTCTGCTCATCAAACAATACAACCAGTCAGAGACGCTTCCACCAACTGTCATTGGATACAGGATTCTCAATACATAATAAATCACAACACTCATCTCTAAGATATGACTATGGTGTAACAAAAATCTTGAATTAGTGAGTTCAATATAAGCCTACTGTGGTACAGATGTCTGTAAATCCCAAACTCTTGCAACCCTTGTAAACTAGGAGAAAAAACTGAGCATGAATACCCTGCACTTGCTTGCCGGAGGAGGTTGTTCTTTGCTCCTTTCAGGCTAGAATGCCGTTTTCTACTATCAAGCTCCAGATGATGGACATGCTCCTCTAATGCAGCAATCTGTTGCTTCAAAGCCTGGTCCCACGCCATGGACAACACCTTAAGACCAAGCATAACACACAAACTCCTGCTACTAAAGAGTGATTCTAGTGGTCTTTGCATGTGCAGACAAAAAGGGATTGGCTAGACAGGGCCTTAATTGTTGCATTCATCTGTGTGAAACAAATTGATTCAAGAAACTATACGTTGGAATCTTTGATCATTTCAGACGAATAACATGTATTGATATTATTCAATAACAAGATATCAAGATTTGAATTGATGTTGAAATTGAAGTCAAGCTGGAACATGGAGACATCACTAGCAGTCAAGGGGCTTATCCAATTGTTCATACATGCTCTACTGTAGCCGATTCAAAACTATGATCTAATAAATGTCAGGGTTATGTGTATGATCATACAATGGCCGTTATATGCACATGTGCTTCTTTTGGTGGATTCCATCCCACTCAACATAGGGAAGGATGCTAGGCCTCAACTATGTTATAAGGATATTTAAAGATACTGCTATTGTAATTTTAGGGGTTACCTGTTCAGCTTTTGTAACACGTTTACGCTTCACATCTAAATCTGGAGCCAGTTTGCGCCGACTCCACAAATCTTGATACCTATTTTCTGCAGCTTGCTCTGCCAAGCTCTGCACATAGATTCGCCATGCATCCACTGCTTGGCCACACCACGAACTTTAAGCTCCCAACGCTAGTCTTTCACTAACTATACAAGTTGAAATAGAAAGACGATGTCATGCAAATTTAATTTGAAAAAATACTAGGCATTTCATGAGCTCCAATTTGTACCAAAAACATTTTCTAAGGAAAAAGATTACATAGTAAGAAGCGAGTATATGTATTTTGAGTAAGTACCCCACCTTGCAGGTTCTCAGCACGCAGGTCATTAATACCCTGTCTCTCCTCCTCAACCTTTTCCTGTGGCAAAAACAGTTCAAATGAATAACACACACCAATAATTATGTCCTAGAATATAAAGGCCCATACATAATTTTGGTCAGTGCTTCGTTGTCCTCCACTTGCAACCTTGTATATGACAAGTGTAGTCCATACCTTCACCTGTACTGACACCAGACAAAGCTACAAACTGATGTAAAGCTAAAATGTAACAAACAACAACACTGATAGTCAACGTCAGAAACCTTGACAGTCCTGCAGTTATCAGCAAGTGTCCGAATTCCAAGCTCAAGCTCATTCAGGGCCTGTTTAGTAAAACATGGGTATGCAGTCTTCTGGGTCCTTCCTTCAATATATGCCATCATAGCGTCCACTTCGTCTGCCATTACTTTCACCTGCCAACATTACAGTTGTATCCAGGCATATTACACCAAAGCAAAGGTCTATGAGCTGTGAACAGACATTTTTTCCTTGAATCATAGAGTTGCATTCCATGTACATACATACTAATTTACAAGTACTCAAAATCATGAATTGTTGTGATGATTACACAACCACTAGATTCCCTATAGCTTATATGTAATTGGTTTCCTCCACAGGAAGGACCAGACTGGATAGGAAACTCTACCCCAATCACACAATTACTCAAATATTGGTACAATCCAGTGAGAATCCTAATCTGATATGAAATCTGAACCTCAAAGTAAGACACGTAGACTTCTATAGCAATGGAGAATAAGTCAGTTGCTTGCCTTTTCCAAATCTATTATAAAGGTTTGTTCTGGCTCAGAAGCACCAGATGAGCGCACAGGGGTGACAATAGGTGTTCTTGCAGAACTATTGTTGAATTTCTGTGGCCCTGTCTGAAAACGATCTGCTTGCAAAGATTGTTGTTGGGAAAATGGTCCTGTTGATGGAGTTGGAAAAGGTCTGCTACCTTTGTCTTTGATTGCTTGGCCAAAAATACCCATATTAGCTGACTGGGCAGGCTTATCACCAGCATCTTTGTTTGCCTGGCCAAAAAACGCCACATTAGCTGATTGGGCAGGCTTATCACCCGCGTCTCTGTTTGCTCGGCCAGAAAAACCCATGCTAGCTGATTGAGCAGATTTATCACCAGCATCTTTGTTTGCTTGGCCAAAAAAGCCCGTGCTGGCTGATTGAGCAGATTTATCACCAGCATCTTTGTTTGTTTGGCCAAAAAAGCCCATGCTACCTGACTGGCCCGATTTATCACCAAAAGATGGGAGAGAGGAGTAAGAGATGCTCTGAGATGTTGATTGAGCAAGAAATTGAGTAGATGATGGTTGCACATGGGTCACAGTTTTGTTCAAAATAGCGGGAGGTTGGGGAGTAGGTGTTGTTGCCTGTAAATGATTCAAGCCAGATGGAGCACTCTTCACTGAGCTTAAAGAGCTCATGTTATTGACCCCTGTGGATGCTAGACTGCTCAATGCTGAAGCACCAAGATTCTGCAGCTGGGACAATGATGAATAACTATTTGCTTTCAGATTGTTGCTATCCTGTGCTGGTAAGCTCTTGTCTGGAGACCTTGTTGTCTTCACTCCCTTCCCTGTCGAATTTAGGACATACACCAGAAAACTCATCAGTGTTATGTGATCCTGAAGTATTCTTCCACCCCAACACATTAAGGCTGAAGTGACTGGTTACTGCACAGACAACAAGCTCTCTCTAATGAAGTTGCGCTAATAGAACATTAGATTTTTTTGATGAACACCAGCTTGAGGAAATACAATCAATAAAGAAGCAGATATTCACCATTGATAAAATGAAGTAAACATATACAGAAATACAATGCCCAAAGATTGAGAGAAGCACCTGAAAAATGTGAGAGAACTTCGTCATCATCACTTTGATCATTTTCTCTATCCGTCTCACTTCCAGAAGAAATTGATGGTTCATCATCCAGTCTCTCCTCAGCTTGTCTGTTTCTGGTTTGCTGTGTGCCTGGAAGTTCTTTGCTGACAGGTGCTAGTGGGGATGGTTCACTAGCCATCTCAACAGACACTTTTGATGATTTCTTTGCACGGTTACTTTGTGGAAGGGCTGATGCAGGGGTCACTAATTGTGCAACAGTTGCACCCTTTTCAAGCCTAACAAACAATTCACACTGTTTGTAAAAACAATATAGTAAATGAGCAAATCAACATGCCAATGTCTAAAAAAATTGCACCCACACAACATCCAAGCCAGACCCACGGTTATGTCACTGCACACCAACTGGAGTGGACTATGACATCCAACTTCTTAAGTAGAAGTACCAGATACAATAGCAGAAAATTTCAATATGGGTGTAAATTTCAGCTTTAAATCACTCAATAGCCTAATGATAGCGAGAAATACCTGGCCACAGAGAAGAGGCTAAGTTTGCCTCCTAAGGACAAGCACATCAAAACAGGACATGCAGGCAGCTTTGTGTCCCCACTGTCATCTCGAGGGTCAGTCAACAACAGGTCCACAGTTGTCCGATCAATTGCAAGCCCCAATAGCACATTATCGTCTCCATTCTCTGCATGTAACAACACCCGGAAGCTCTATAAGTAGGATAATTGTAAGTAAGCTACAGACATGTCAGTAATTGCAAGAAAGTGTTTGTATCAGAGATAGAATAATTGGAGTCATATCCGGAGCCAACAATGAACAAGGATGTCAAATACACCAAACAAATTCAGAGGCTGAACAAAGCAACCTCTCATTTTCAGGGAAAGAACTTAATAATAGAAAATTTAAGAAATTATACCTTGAAGTTCAATACGAGGAGTCCAAGAATCATTACTCAGCTCAATGTTAAGAGCTTCAGACTTATCTTCATCAGAGAACCATCCAAGAATGACAATATGATCATCAACACTACGCCTGTTTGCAGCAACTACCAAGTCCCTGAAACAAGACAATTCCACAAATCTGCGGATGAATAATAACCCTTCCTGAACATAGTAAACCATGATAATTTTAAATGCTGACCACATTATCCATCAGCATAAACCGTTTCAACATACAAAGGGCACATTGAGGACATTTATACATGATCAAATCCTGGAAACACATTTCAGATACCAATTTGTTTTCACAACAAAAGATTTTCCAACATTGATTGAATTACCAAGGTTTGAGATATTCCGCCAACATGTAAGGGCCACTCCCTGTCGGTATAACCGAGGAATCAATAGAGGGAAAGATATTATTATAAACCAGCGCTGTCATGGTCCCTCCTTCCTGCAGATGCAAAAAACAGGCAACATTGACATCAATGAGTACTTTAAGTTCATGTACGTCTGATGCAACTGACTAAAAGAAGAAGTAACCATTCATACATAGGTAGGCTCTCACCATCGCAAAATCTCCATTTTTGGTAAGGAGGATGAAGGGACACTCTTCCTCCTCATCATCCTCATTCTTCTGGATGTATGCAACCAAAATACCATCAGGACGAACCCACTGGATGCTCTCCACTGCCAACAAGCAAGTAGTAAGACAATAAAGAAAATCGATTTGTTGTTGAAAAAATAATATTAAAAGCCATGGAATGTAAACAACGTCACAACACCAATAGCATCCAATATTTTTCTCCTCCCAGGCAGAGTTCTAGAAATCAACAACACCATAAGAATCATGGAGAGGGTCAGTCTTGTAATATTCAAAGCTGTGATATTTGACCTCCAGATGTGTGAAACGACATAACAAAACAAGCAATTATCTAGATGCATGACACTGAGAAACATGACTTCAAGTAGTAACCTTGACAATATCAAACAAGAAAGATATTGAGAAAAAAACCTGTAAGCTGTCTCTTTTCTTACTACATATGAACCATAAGAACTGAAGGTCAGTTGCCAAGGCTGGGTATGGAACTGGCAAAGCAGAAACCTCATCCATGAGATTAACAATTGGTTACTATGATCAGATAGGCTAAGTGCACCATAGTCACAATCTCTTTACTCATACAAATGCATCCAGCTTTGCTCGAGTTCTTACCATGTAAATCTGGGTTCTCGTTGTCATCTAGGATCTTAGCTGGAAGTTCAAAAGAGTACTGGGGTTCAAATTTGTTAGTTGTTACATTGAGAGACCGATCCTTGGTCATGTATGCAATATTTTTTCCATCTGGACTCCATGAGGCTGCATGAGATGAAAAACAAGAAATATGTCAACTTCATAAAGGCTCAATCTCGCAAGTACAGAAATCCTTGTAAGAATCAAGAGAACGTTTTTGAAATAGCCTTCTCCCACACACATGTAACTAGTTCCACTGCTACCAAAGCACAGGATAGGCCCCAGGTCATAAATTCTAGTAAATTTCCTCCATTGGCTAGCTAGAGTCATAAGAGTTGAGAACCTAATCTGTACCTGCAACAACCGCTGTGTCTACCACACTCTTTAGATCTTCTCCAACCTGCCCAGTAAAGAGCTGACCCTCTTTTGAGACAAGAATATAACCTTCGTCCTCAGCTGGACACCAACTCAGATCCTTGACATGGCCTTCCAAAATGTTCCTTGACTCTAGTGGAGTTGAGTCCTTCTGCATCATTAAAAAAATGTTGTTTCAAACCATGGGCAACTACATTCTCCCTGCATTTCAGCTTGACCAGATGGTTCATGACAGAAGCACGACAGAAACAAGTCACTGGGTCTACAACGAAGTCGTTCTTATGTGAACAATGATACCACCTTATCTGCTTTGCTATCAAACAAGAACTATCCTTCTGAAAAAAGAAAACATGAGTATAAAACTTGACTACTGAAAGGTGGTGGTGTCCAATTCAACCTTAAATGGTATACATATCTGACCTGTCAGGTCCAATCATGGATGACAATGACAAGTGCCCTCACTAACAAGTGCTATCATTGTTTGTCAATAGAGGCCACAAATTGGAAGCTCCAATTTAAGAGCTTTCTTCAACAAGATGTAAGAGAAAATAAAACCCCATGTGGATGTGCCGACGTGCCTTGAGGTATGACCCAACAAACAGTATACAGGTGAGAGGAAATTGAGAATGTTTTCCATGTTGAGAGGATATTCACACCTTATGGACAAGAGAAGGGACATCATAAAAGTATACAGTCTGATCACCAGCACACACTGCAAGTGTCAGCTCATCCCTTGAGAGGGCTAATATGTGCACATCTTTCAATTTGACATCTAAGAAGCAGTTCTGTAGCGCTGATTTTCCACTTGCGTCTTCCTTTGCTTGAGCTGCAACATCAACCAGTTGACTCGTCTTTGTGGCAACAAAGCCTGTTTGGTCACACAGCCACCACTTGAAAAATCATCAAACCTGGAAGAATTAAACACAGGAGCATACAGCAGGGACATCATTGAATTACTTAACACGACTTATATAATATGCACAGCCTCTCCACAATTATTGAAGCTCATTTTGTTAATCAGCGGGTTCTTGATGATCAGAAATTGCCGACTAGTTGAAGTTAGTTTCCATTACAATGAAGTGTCATTGAGCCACGTGCTTTTGATATCCATTATTTGGACGTCATCCCCCCTTATTTCTCCTGTGCACACCGTTTTGAACCTCCCTCTTCTCTATCAATTGAGAAGTCTCTGTGTTCTAATTTACCTTCACACTTTTAGGTCGCATACATTCATGCCAACTGCGGCATCAGTTTTGCAAGTGGTCGTTCTAATAATCTAAGATAGGTACTGAATTACTGGATTTGTTCGGTCACAAGTATAAGGATTTGATTTTATATGGTTTAATATGGTGTGGACATCATCGGACCACAAGCCATGCTGAGTTAGAGGATAACTCTTATCACATATCCATTGCGAAAAAGAAGAAGTAACAGAACAATGAAATATGCAAAATTAACATGTTTTCGAAAACAAACAAACAAACAAACAAACAAAAATCAAAATAAAGGAGGCGGCATCCCCTGTTTCGCACCTTCAGAGTGCACAAAAAACGTAATCCCGAACCGATTGGAAACTGCAAGGGCCCGAGCAGGAATCCTTCCACTGAACGCTTCCTGCTTCTCCGTCAAAGGGATGTCCACTCCAATCCGACGGAACACAATGTCCTTGATCACGGTCCTAGCCTCTTGAGTCTCCATTAATGGCCACTCTCGATTGCAATCACCGAAAGCAAGATTGATTGCAAGCAGCTGACTAAAATACAATAAAATAAAATATTCAGCTACAGAAGAGGTTTTTAGTGCTCCGTCTCGGCAGCCATCGCTTGCGATCTTCCCCGTGCAAACACCGAGTGAGGATCCATCGCCACAGTCACGGCCATAGCCTTGACCTAATTGATTGAAGCGGAGTTCATGAGAGAGGAGAAGCCTTGCGAAGTAGCTCCTAAAACCTTCTTTCTCTCTCTCGCTAAACCTTGAGTCCCCAAAGTTGCAAGACATCACAAGATCTTCGATTTTCCTAGATGTTTTATGAATAATCTTTGCGGTACCTAGATATACCATAGGTTGATTCAAGATTTGAAATGTACAATAGAATGTGATTGTATGTATAGAGTGTGAACAACATTTGCTAATGAAGTTCAAAACTTGTCATTTGGCTCATTGAAGATTGTTTTGTTTCTAACTTAATTATCATGCATAAATATCATCTTGGTGATACACATACCAAATTCAAAACAAAATTGATGCAACTGGCATTCTTTTTTAATTATTTTAAGCTTAATGCTTTGAAATTGATATGTAAACAATTCAATTTTTTCTATATTTTGCGAATAAAGACTAATGATCCCAACAACTCATCTTTGGAGATAAACACCATTTGAAGATTGGAAGTCAATAGTTTTCGTGATTATAGCAATTTTGTTGAAAAAATCTTTTGCCTATTGAGAGGATGATCATGAGCTTTATGAAGAACCGAAAATAATATGGTAACCCAAATCCACTTTTCAAAACATCGTCATAAAGCAGGCCTTGCACACTCCCCTCAAAAGGTATTTTCTTTTCAAAAAGGACCTCCAACTATATGCTTAGGGGGTAGTACCCTTGAGCTTGAATAATATCAGGGGTTATAGCCCACGGGTTGAGGAGTAAGCATCATAGAGCGAGGGTTTCTTGAGGTTGGTAAAAAGTATATACAATAAAAATAAAAATAAAAATTGTTGAACTTTTGGAGGTTTTAAGCAAAATTTAAAGTTCTATATTTTTCTTAAAACAAGCTTGCCCTAACTAAGAAAATTTTGCACATGATAAATAAGCTATAGAATATGTAAAATAAATTAACCAGACAATTCATGAAATACAAGTATACATAGAATGCTAGTTGCCTTCATCGCCTTACCTTCAAACATTTCACATATGCCAATGCACATGTTCATAGTGTCCAAGATTTCAAAATTTGCATATATTGTCAATGTTGCTGACATGCTCTTCTATTTAGGTTTGGGGAGAAGGTTAGCATTCACGGACACTAAAAAAAGTGTGAATATTTCATACAAGATTAAGTTGGTATTTAAGCTAATTCTCCACACAATGTCTCTAACCAACAAAACCTCACAAAGTTAGGAATGTCAACATATGTTTCAATAATGAACAAGGGTCTACATGTCGCATGAGTGATCAACAAAAATTGATAAATAAATAAATAATTGCAAAAGTTATCAATATTTAGGAAAATTCTCCTAACAAACCCACAAACTTGGCAAGGTTTTGAATCGTCCTTGGAATCCCTATTTTTTTTTCTAAATGACAAGAGAACCCTACATGATTTTCTCAATGATCATTTAATGAATGATCACATGAGATGTCCTTACATAACATTTTTAAAACTTGTTAAATGGGACCCATTGGGGTTCAATTAATCACATGGTTCAAAAACAATTTAAAAAAATAAAGAATGTTTTACTCCATATGTAAGATGGTGGGTATACAAGAGCATATAAGGAGTTTGTGGGTTAAAAAAAATGAGCTCAAACATTTGTTGCAATATTGATGTTATTATATAGAAATTAATCTTGTCATTTAGAAACACTATTGAATTTTTTTTATATATCCATATGCTTGATTGAAGTAGATTGAAGTCGACAAGGGGTGATAGAACAACCACCATTGAACTTTCTTTATACAAACATGTATTCAAGAAAAATCAAAATTCCAAAAATCGTCGATGGCAACATTTTAATAAATATCCAGTTTTAATGTCCATCATTTGGTGGACAAAAGATGTCACATTCAAAAGCAAACAACAATGTTTGTATAGACAAATTTGTGTACAAAATTTGTCAATGTCGTATCGTAGATCATATTGGTGGCCCTAGACATACACAACATGTTTCTACATGCAAAAGGAAACATTACATCCATGTAGAACTTGTAGTGTCACTTAATTCATTTTAATGTACATGTATACCAAAGAATCTTCTGCCCCCTACTATATTGCAATCTCCACATTGTTTTGCAATTTTAGTGGTTTTATATTATTTTTGCATGATGAGATTTCACGTTATGGTTGTCATGGATCATCAAGAATAAAATTCTCATAATGTTGTAGAAAAAGTCATAACTGTCCTTTTACCATCTGTCTAGCATACATAGTCATTACTAACGAGTCAATTTGCTTTGAAATGGAAAGATGTCGCACTAGGATAACATGAGATCCCAACAAGTATTGTTTTGCCAAATGAATGGTCGTGGTCAATGATCAACAACATACATCCCTCAGTTTCGTGATTGTTACTTACATTCGAAACCTTGGGTTACTCATAGGACATTCAAACCACACCCATACTTCAAAAATCACATCAAATTATTTGCCTCGTTGTGGATCTAGAGGTTGTAATGTGTGTTTAGAAGCAATATTCAAAGTCCAACCTAGCATAGTGTAACCAAATTATGCTTGCTTTGCGACCCAAGATTTTGTTGTGGCATGCCAATGTGGTCATGATGATGGGGTCAAGAACGATGTGATGAAAATTATCTTTCATTTCAACTACACTCCGATTTTGACTTTAGAAATCAAGTGAAGTGAGTATAAGGTGAACGTATGAATGTTGAGTAGACTTTGAGAAGGAGATTATGGCAGATAAAGGGAAAGCTCGCCCTTCGGATGCTGGTAAGTGTTGGAAGTTATCATAAAATGCAAATTTATGTCCAAGATCACTTTTGTTATTGTATCTCTAACAACCATTATCGAACTAATTGTAGTGTATTAATGTGTGGATCAGGTAAACGGAAAGAAGGGAGTAAAATTGAGGTGACATTGTTTTTTTATTATTATTATTTTCCAAGTTTGCAATTCAATTCACATGATATGCTCATAAAATGAACTTTGAAGAGTCTACAACACAATATAATTGCATTCATCTTTGCAGAAAGTAAACATGTCTTATAAAATACTTTCAACTTATATAGTTTAGGGTGATAGCCTTAAAACTCATCACTAGAAGGTGTCAACAACTCCTATGGCAAAGAATTTCTATGTATCACAATGACCACAACATTATACAATACACTAGAGAGTGCTCACTCCCAAAAAAACATCTCCTCAAGATTTTGTATTGGGTGTATATTATGCAATAATATCTGAAAAGAAACTTAAATTTCATTCGATTCACATAGCAAATGTAAGAATTGATGATCGTTGATGACAATTCCTGGCCAATTTAGAAATATAACATGGAATCTTGAGTATTTTAAGAGTGTCATTTTGGTGTTTTCATTCGTTTATTGTATATTGTGCATTTACTGAATAGCTAGTGGGTCGTTAATTAATAAAGGAGGAGACGAAGGAGGAAGAACCCCCACCCAAACCAAATGTGAAGACAATGCCCATTCAAGATTACCTAGTGAGCGTTTGATTTTCAAAGTCATTATATGGAAGCATGTAGAGCTAATTTCACAAAGGAGTAATTTGGTTGCACATGCATGTTGTGTGGAGTTCTTTGGAATAATTTTAGTCCTACGAAAGTACATCACCTTCAGTGTTCAAGATTGAAGCCCTCATATGAGTTTCATTTTGAAGGGCTCTAGAATTTGAGCCCTTCGGTTGAAGGGCTAGTTCAAATTCAAGACATCAATTCAGTAATATAGAAATAAAATATAAAAAACTCATATTAAACTTATGCATGATTTATATGGTGCATGCTTCCAATACAATGTGAAGAATTAAGAATCAACCATCTAACTCCACCTCTTCTAGTGATAATGCCCTACGCTTGTTGGTTCTTGTGCCAATTTTCCAAGATTCAAAAATACTATCCCAATCCATGAATTCAACTCCTAACCCATTTAGACTAACCCTCATTAAAGCATCTAGTGTGTCAAGGTTGAGTCTAGTTCTCCTTTCACTCTTAACCCAATTTTGCTTTGAAAAACCACGCTCACAAACAGCAGTGCTAGTTGGGATCACAAGTATGGCTTGCCATAGCGACATCATAGTTGGCCAATTAATCATGAACTCCCGGTCATTGCCACAAAAAACCCAAGCTTCTTGCATACTTCGGCGCACATTGCATTGATTAACAAGGTCATCGCTCCAACGGAAATGTGTCACCAACCGGTTCAACCATTGTTCCGTTAATGTCCCTCTGCCCAATTCATCTACGGGATAGTGCTTCGGGCTAAAAAGCCGGGCCGCATTGAAAATGGACAAGTCAGGACCAGTGTGCTGGCCTTCACCCCACAAAAAACATTCATTCGTGATTAGCCTGTGAATTACATCACAAACCTTTAAATTTGTAGACCCAAATCAGCACTGATTTCACATTGATTGAATCACATCACACTACAACACTGACTCAATGCTTACCAAAGAAAGGGTTGGATTCCAATCTTTTGCAAGACCTAAAAAGTTGAATTCCAAGTCAGATTGATGTTGAATGAATCATTTGCTAGGTGTTGAGGTTGTCACTGTAGCGACCTCCTCGTCACTGTAGCGCTACAGTGTTGACGGGTGTAAAAATTTTGAGGACGTCAAGTGAAGTTTTCATTTTGAGTTTGGGGTTGCATTTTGAAGGGCTGTTTTGAGAGAGGTATATTTTGAAGGGCCAAATCGCGTTTGAAGGGCATTGAAGACTTCAATCTTGAACACTGATCACCTTGAGGTAGATTGTTAGCAATGAAAAAAACCACAAATTTAACTCGTACTTTGGTTAGGAAGATGCAGTTGTTCCACTCCTCATGGAAGGTTGTCGGAAGATAGCAGTGGAGAGGTAAAAATTTACATTGTATACTCAAAATATAGTGTAACATATTCAAATCCTATAAAGAAATAGAGTGTGCACAATGAATTGAATTTGATGAAATTTTTTATTGAAGATCTAAAAAGACCATATATAGATTCTTTAAAATAATATGGTATATGTCATATTCTCAAGGAAACAATTGCGTGAATCACTTTAGATCCTTTAGATCATTCAAGATGTGTTTAGCTTGAAGATGTTGGTAAATAATTGTGTGAGTGATTGGGCGCACATGCAAATGGTGTTGTGAATATATGGATTGTACACGAAATTGAAGATAATATCTTTTGTTTGGCATTTAGACCTCCAGATCCCGTGGCTACTTTGGCCCAATATTTGTTGGATAAAGATCCAACGAGCCCTAGAAATATTGCAAGAGCTCTTGCGGAGGCCGAAGCAAAGAAGAAAGAAGAGGAAGATAAAGCAAATGAAGACCCCAAGCCAAGAAAGAAATCAAGTATAAAGAAGAAATGAAAGATTGAATTACACCTACAAGTTGCACCCTTTAATGTGGTTAGGTTTGACTTGGTTTAAGAAAGGAGAGGAAAAAACCCGTTTTAATGGTATTTGTTTTAGTGATGTATGTAAATGCCCAAAATGCAACGCAAATTGGAAGCAAACTTTTTGGAAGCAAATTATTGTAGAGTGTTTCGGGTAGATGAATATCTTGTAGAGTGTTTCTCAACAGATGAAGATTCTTGAATTTCATCACATGTTCATCTTGCATTGGTTGATTGAAAATCCAATCCTACATGGAAATCATATTCCGGTTCCAAAAATGTTGGAAGAAATCTATGCGTTTTCTTATTTTGGGTCTTTGCATCAAATAAGGGATGTATTTCCGCAGACCATTTTTGCAGTTGTGTGTGGCTCCTGCTTCAGATCATGCTCCTTTGTAATTCTTAGCGCCATATTCAACCCTTATAGTAGTTGAAACCAAATTGTAATCTTCAAAATCAAGATGTGGTGTTTAAGCATGTGAAGCCCCAACTCAAGCAAGTTTGTGAGGAACTAGATGTAACCAAGTACAATGGAGTATGAAGGAGCTTGCCTTTGGTTATGGGAACTTGTTGCATATCATCAAGTATATTTCACACCATCCAAACTAAAAGCCACTCTATAGACGGTTCATAATAACTAATTTTTAGATAACTCCATATTTTTTGGTCAATTCCGGACTAATTTGTCACCATACTCCTTTCTTTAATGCCTCCGAGATGGTGTCAAATGTCTACACACATCATGTCCATGGTTTTTTTTAGTATACAATCACCTCCATAATGTCACCACGGCAAGTACAAACTACGACATTTGAAGCATGGGTCTTCATATCTCTAAACAATGCTTGCTCATTTATGAACTCACTCACAGTCTAGTATTACCTACATACCCAATTCAATATCGTTTTAACTCAATAAACTCACAACAAGTGTGTGCTACAATTTATGGCTCACCCAAATATATATGAAATTGAATTTGATGTCTTTGTGAATGACTAATACTTAATATTAGCTATTACTTGTGCCCACCTTACATGAGAAGAAAGCTTGTCCATCACAATCATACATTGCGACCTGTTCATGGCGATTCATGGCGAGAAAATGCATAAACAAATAATTATGGCCAAAGGTTTTTGGTTGCAGTTTTTGAACAATTGACAATCAAAACCCTTTGGTTGAGAACTAAAATGATCTATTCATGCATTTTCTCACTGTGAGTTGCAACAAAACAAGTCACAATAGATGGATGTAATGGGCAAATTTTCAGTAGTGTTAATTGTGAAGGGATTGTAAGGTGCGTGTTTGTATTTGTGTTTAAGATAAAACCTATACAATCATGATGTGGATACGTAAATCCACACTTGCTCACATCAAATAAACCAATATACATGTAAACCCCTCGACTTTGGTGTCCACTGTAATCTAAAAGTAAACCCCTTTGAAAGTTGTGGTTGTGGCGGTGGAAATGGCACTCAAATTTGGGACTCTCAAATTAGGGGTATTAAAGGTGCGGATACATATTCTTCTTATCATTAGAAAAATGTGTTGTGTAGGGTAGTGGGAGGGTGGGTAGTGATTTGAGTGAGAAGTAAGTGGACGCCTTATGGGAAATCCCTTCTATGTCTAGATCTCCACCAAAGAGTGCATGTTTCCTACCCATTGTGGAAATTCTATGGGTGTATATTTATGAATGCATTTTGTCTTCCTCGAGTGTTACAAATGTTTTAGAGTCTAAAAGCGACAAAACTAACATGTAGCTATTTATGTCTACTTTATGTTCATGACAATTTCTTTTTAATGTTTATGATGCATATGTCACTCAAATTTAGTCTACAGATGTACATGATGAATATTGTGGTTACCCACTTTGGAATTATGACTAAAATTTGATGGGTTGAATTTGGCCTCTAACATTACTAGAAGTCGGTGTCCACTACAACCCCCCAACATATGGCAATGAAAATGAAATACAAAACCATAATGAACAATTTCATGAGAATTAAAGTTTTGAATAGAACTTCTTAAGATTTCTAGCATTCTACACATGCTTTTGCAAATTCCTCTTATGGCCAAACTGAGCATGGATATAATGTCCATGCATGCAATTTTGATCCAACCTAATCATAAATGCACAAGGTTTTGTCCAATCTCGTTGTTTCAAAATCCATTAGCATGTTAAATGCAAAATGCATATTGTGAGATGCATCAAGCTTGAACAATTTGTGAGCAAAATAAATATTAAAAAGAGAGTCTAACTTGAAGACACTCTGATGCATTTGGGGATGACCATTTATATTTATTGTTAGCATTGGGAGGTGCACGGTTGCTTAGTGGCACGTCCTTGCTTCCTTGGCTAGGGAGAGCAAAACCCTAACCCTTGCAAACCCCCAGTATACATATGTTAAAAATATTTATCTAAATTAGGTATGCCACATGTATTGTTCCAACAAATATGCTCTAAATGCAGGCTTGATCTACCACCAAACTCACTAAACTAAGAACGGACACCGGGTTTTGCAAACGTCCGTTCTTAAATCCACACATAACCAAATACCACTCAAATATACGTAGGCATCCAAGTTATTGCTATGTTTGATTTATAGCTTTTGGGACATAGAATGGACGAAAACTACTTTGAATGGATGAAGTGCAAAAAAAGTTCCATGCACATGAGCAGGATTCCAAGGGCTTTGACTCGCATGAAGACGGTTGGTTGACTGATACATTTGGATTTCACATGAAAATGATAATGAAAGTTGAAGATACCTATTTTACGTAACTTTTATAGAGCAAATTGAGCAAAGTGTTGGAGAATTTGATGTTTTGATAAGAGAAAGACCAGAATGAGCGAGAAGGACACCGACCGAGTTCCCAAGTTCTTACCAAATAAAGTGAAGAAAGATCCTCCTCCTTTGGGTGAGATATATCGATAACGTCTCTTGTTTCTTACGACCGCTAATTGTTCATGAACCATTTGATGTATTGAAACAACAACGATTTTAAGATCATGAGATCATGAGATCGTGTTTTCAAAATTTTCAAGTATTTTCGCACCAGCCATGTTTTGATCAATTACTAGTTTTAACTAAAACATGTGCACATGATTTTCGCTACTCTAATTTTTCCGCATCCGCTGATAAAAACTCAAACGAGTCCAAAACTCGTTCACTTCATTTTGTAGAACAACACAAATTTACAGCCAAATATTTTTTTTCTTTTTTGTATACACTAAAATTAATATTTGGTGCATCTCAATTAGGCACAGGTAGCATAAACATGCTTAATGCGGTCACCTTGATTGGACACATGTATTTGAGTAGTGCGTGGATTAGGTTTGCATCTAATAACATGCACTAAAAAAATGTGTTCAAAATAGATTAGATTGCGTGTTTCAAAATGATTTTCTTAGCTCAATAGTCCGCAACTTTGGGGAGGCCTCTATGATCGTTTGAGGTTGAAAAGAATCTTCCACTTCGGAAATGAGTGAAGGTTTCAAACGAAATTATGAGGAAAGTGTCTGCAGTCTTTACGTAACAATACTCTACTTTATCTTTGAATTTTGTGAGCCTGGGTATCATTTGCGGTTTGTGACACATTATTTCTTCACATTGTGGTTGATTCTTGGATTGATAATGTTTGTGTTCTTGGATTTGTTAATCATCTTGTAGTAATTTTCTAATCACTTGTTTAATATCCTCAGGAAAAGTGGGTGAGTTGTGGGGGAAATGTATGTTTTAGGACCACATTTCTTAGGTAAGATAGATGGTGCTAAAACCAACAATCTAAAATCTTACATTTTAAGTACATCTGGATTGGTACAATGCCCACCAACATAACATCAAGTTGTCATGTTGGTTTTGTAGCATCTACCAATAAAATTGGAGTCCCCATAACTATTGCAAATAGAACTCATATATGCCATACTTTAGTGCATTGGAATCCCATATTGGTTATTAACAAGAATCACTCAAAAGTTTTGGTATATGTGCAGGGTTGACTGCCACATTACAACCAAAAACGATCCGAAGTATTGCGTGGGAACAACCACTGGCACCTGTACGGCCACCCCCACTTTGGTATCGCTTCCGAGCTGCATTTGGATCTTTGTTCATCCTCAACGTTGCCATTGGCGGTATGCACTCACGCCTTCCAATTGTGTTACAAACACCATATAGGCAATAGAATTAAATGAGTTAGAGGAATCATCTGAAATCTACATATATAGAACTTTTTCTTCCCCTTCAGTTGTCTATTTTGCATTGTAGCATGATTGGATTTTCTCCTACATTTTGAAAGTAGTCAGTGTTTGCAATTCCCCTTCATGCCTTGGCCCCACTAGACATTGATCACTATGGCCTTGACCAACATAAGTGGGCCCAAGGTAAAACACAATTCATCACAAAAATGAATGTTGTCCCTTGGACCTTCAAGGGTGTTGGTCTCCCTTATTCTACCACCCTGACTCATTTCCTTGAACTTTGAACCCTCTGCTAGTGTTCAATAAAGGACATCAACAAGGTCAAATCTCTTTGCAAATAAGAGAGATTTCTTTTTCTTATGTTATTCAAATTACATGGACCCACCAACACTGGTGGGAGGAATGGCAACCAATGTTTGGTGTGGCCAAGCCTTCAACCATACAATACAACATGTCTGGTCATGGGCAAACAAGCTTTTCATGCTAGTGAAAAAAATTACAATCATTATTTTCTCTACTATTCTCTCAATTGAACAAAAATCTTTTGAAAGTCACCTACATCTTTTGTTCATAGAAAGATAGGTGACATTTTAAAAGTGTATGATGTCAAGGGTAAGCAACCTAAGGCCAATATATTATAGGATGGGTGACCTTCCTATCACTTGATTTATGATGCCCCCTATCACTACTGTAGTGAGAGTCCACCCCTGATCCATGTAGTCATAGTGAGAGTATCAAAGTGAACATGATATTTTAAGCCAACCAGCTGAGAACCTAGAGATTTGCCCTTGGGGAAGGGTAAGGGGGGTGTAGTTTGGGTAAGGGTTTCACGTTGGAAGGGGGAAAAATATTCTTCAAGGTCCCTCCAATTATGGAGATGTGTGTTTCTCAATGACACATTGGGCTAAGGTAGACAATCCTATTTCAGTTACTTATCTTAACCGGACACCCATATTTGAGTGGTATGTGGTTTGGTGTGACTTCAAGAACAAATACCCAAAAGACACATATTAAAAAAGATTGGACTTGTGTGCTCAAATATGATAACCATATTGTATTCAATAGTCAATATAATTGGGAAGACCTATACGACCATTTCACGAGCGCAAGAAGCTTCACTTTGATAATGAGATTCATATGAGCTCCAAAAAGTATGAGAATGTGGTTGCAGCCTGAATTTGGATTTGCTAAGCATCTCATATTAATCATGTGTTTCATGTCCTAAGGGAAGTGGACTAGTCAGAAAAAGCAATCAATCAAGACCCATCTTCCTTAGACAAACTCAAAGATGAAGCATCACTATTATTCGCACCTGTGGCAACTTTGGAGTCAGATTCTCGCCCTCTAGCCCCGAAGAAGGTTGATAATGCAATTGTTGTGTGAATGTCAGATGTGCAGCCTACGTGCTATGTAAAGGGAAACCTCATCTTAAGAACTCCAAGAAATCAGGTCATAAACTGGATTAAGAAGATCACCAATAGCATGGTATCAAAGCCATGGGAACTTACACCTGGAGAGAGGATACTCTGGCAGCTATCACCATGCTTTCTCTTGAATTTTGCATGAGAAGATGAAGATGAAGCCCAGACGAAGCTCTGATGTTTCCATGTGCCAAGTCAGACAATTCATCAATGAGAGTAACTCCCAAGGGTATAAACCTCAGAGGATACAAAGACAAATGGATTAGGTAATATCTATCACTTCAATTTCTGGATTAGCAACCGTCTTTGTTCCATTGGTATTTAATCTATCTGTAGATGTTTCATTATTTGTAGCTACTTTGCGTTTCACAACCTTCACATAAGCAGCATCTAAAGCTTCTCGAACAGAAACTTCAGGCTCACTATCTTGTATTTTGCTAACACCTACACTTGCTGTTTCAGTTGCACCTGCTCCCTCAGTATCTGCTGGATTACTTGCAGCAACGGTGGCACCCTGATCGGTGATAACCCCCATGCTGTCCACGCGAAGCTGCTTCGTAGTTCGTCGAAAAGGCTCATGAAAAGCATCATATAGTCGTTTTACCTACCACACAAAGCCAACTCACAGAGCATGTTGTTAACACTTTAGATGACTAATTTGTAAGAATGAAAATGCTAAGATTACACATGGAGTGCATTAAATTTTACATAATTGTTTAGTATCTAAATGGCTGTTGCAAGGTGCTGACAGAAGATATATAAACATGTATCTACAACCCATATGCTTTCAGTTAAGAACATACTTTTCGTTCACCGATCCCTGGACAACGTGCTAGTTCTTCCATTGAAGCTCCTACTACTGCAGCCAAGGTCTGCACATGAGAGTATCGAAACACCTTCAGAAAGTTAACGCCATCCTCAATTTTAAAAGTGCAGGATAGATACTACAACACCATGTAGAAATTGAACAGCATGGTAATGAGACGCACCCCAAATGTGGTGCCTAGGGTGATGACATCGGTCTTATTCACGTGTCTCACTGTTGTCAGTGAGCTGGTCAACTGTAGCATATGTCGAGTTAGGAGCCAGCACAACCAACATGAGCAGAACCTTTGTACAATCAAATAGGAAGCAAAAGAGAATCCAAGGCATCTGACTGGCCATTCCATTCCATCAGAGCATGGAAATCAGAGTCCAAGGGAAGAAACTGATGCATACCCTAGAAAGGTAATCATGATCAGTGCGTTCCTGAATGTTGTCAGCAGGTTTATTTTCATACATTTTTAATGTCTCCAAATAACGAGCACATTCTTCCAAACTGCATCATGAACCAATTACAATATCTTCATCAATGTGCATGGCTAATAGAGCACACTGAAGACATAAATACATATTAGAGCGAGGAGGAGACAGATTCGAGCTCAAGAGCGCATCACCTCCATGCACAGAGAAGGCTACAATCGTGAAGCAAAGCTGTCTTGGTGACCTCATGGAGTGGTTTAATGACATCTTCCTGAAACAGTCACGAAATGAGGAAAACTTAAGTTTCTCAGGCTAGAAGCAACCTCTGCAATACCCTGATACAAAATGGTTGAATATTATAGCCAAATGGAGATAGTTAGGTACATTAGGTCTTATGTTAATCATACTTGAATCTTGAACACGCCATTCACAGAAACCTTCTACAGGAGATTTAAATGGTGGATGACTCACCACATCAACATGGCAAAGTATCACCCGTAATCGAAAGCTCTTCTGTAGCTCTCGGATGCGGAAGTAGAGATAATCAGGGTGGAGTAGATGGTACCGTAAACTGAGAAACACCAAACACCACAATTAGTTTCACGATAAACAAGTTATTGTCTCACATTGATATCTACTTTGAAACTTTAAAGCCATTAAGTTGAATTGCTGTACACAAAAAGCGAAAGTCATACATCCTGATCTGGAAACTCAAATTGAGACCTTAGGTAAAGAGCACAAGTTGTCTGGCCGAGAATATAGTCTGGAACAATTTCGCCGTAAACCCATCGCAAATTTCGTATATATTTCAGAACTGGATTTCCTTGCTGCAGACATTTCATTCTTTGTTCAGCTTCATTTTTGGTAAATATATATCATCAAATGCAATGCAGCCACAAGAAAGTTGTTGCCCTGCTTCAGTCAAAGATTTTTTGCCAACATGCAAACACATAAATGACACGAAAGCACAGTAAGAGAGACAGGGTGGTAAACCTGGCGGCGACTAACGATGATTGCATTGCGTGATTGTCCAGTAAGAGCTGGAAGCGGAACCCTATATGACAAGCAAATAAACCTTGATGTGAACTGCCTATCCAAGATTTGATATTGTATGGTGATCAAGCTTGCAATCTACATAGAGTCATCACTTATTCTATGTGATTGCAAGAAGAGAAAACAAACACACTTGAAAAAATGAAATTCTAGGTCTCTATGACTGTCATCCTCGACAGCAATAGCCAGAACTGCTGAGGCAAATACGCAGCTTCGGCAAGACTCTCAATAAATTGTTCCTCAATTGTACGCAGACAGTGCAATTTTCCAATACCATGATCACCACAAACAAGAGAAATCCGTCCATACTTTAACCTGAATACATCGACTATTAGAAAACACTAAAACTCTTGAATCTCACCATCTCAAGAAGAAGAAGAAATCAATCGTGCATAAAATCCTCTGAAATCTATGTAACCAAAAAACATACTCTTTTTGTGCACAAAATTTAAGATTGGATAGGTAGTCAATGCTGATCAACATTAAAAGCTACATAGAAGCATCACCTATTCTATGTGAAGGCGAGAAGAGCAATTAAATACACTTAAAAAGTAAAACCCTAGGCCTCTGTTACTATCATCCTCGACAACACTAGCCAGTGATGTTGAGGCAATTATAAAGCAGCTTAGGCGAAACTCTCGAGAAAATGTCCCTCAAAATGTAAGCAAACAGTGCAATCTTCCCATGCCATTACCGCAACAGACAAGAAATGCTCCATTCATACATTAACTTGAATACACCAACTGTTAAGAACATTTAAACTATTGGATATCACCATCCCAAAATGAGGAAATCAATTCGTGCATAAAATAGTCCAATTTAATCAATGTCAGGAAGAATTGTGAAAAAAACATTTTAAAAACAAGATTTGATAGGCAGCGTATGCTTGTCGGGCTTAATATCCGCATAGAGTTAAAACTTATTCTATGTTATTGCAAGAAGAGCAAATAATGCACTTAAAAACATAAAACCCTAGGCCTCTGTTTCTGTCATCCTCGACAACGAGAGCCAGTAATGTTGAATGAAGTAAACTTAATCATCTTCAGCAATACTCTCCATGAAATGTTCCTCAAATGTAAGCAGACAGTGCAATTTTACAATACCATTACCGCAGCACACAAGAGCAATTCATACATACTCAGAATTTGTATACATCAGCTATTAAAAAACACATCAACTCTTGTATCACACCATCTCAATAACCATCTCAATATAAGAAAAGTTTAAACACAGAAAATCCTTCAATGTAATCAATGTAAGAACACGTATACTCTTGAGTGAAGCCGCTCGTCGAACTGCCTCCTGGAGGCACACCGGGCGGTGCAGGAGGAGGAACAGGAGGCGGAGTATAGAACTCTGTCTGCCTAACGAACGAAAAAGCATCCGTGAATGAGGTTGCTGGTCCGGACGAATTGGCCACTCCGGTAGACGAAGACGACGAGGATGGACGAAAAAAAGATTGTGGAGGCTGAGGCCGAGAATTTTGCAACACTTCCTCGTGCGAGGGAATGTGCACGACATAGCGCTTCACTGGCTGCTGCTCCTCAGACATGATGAGTTCCTTGAAACTCCACCGCCTTCGACCAAAACCAGAACCGAACGCAAAAGTTTAGTGTCCTCGGTCTGTCATCTTCTAGGCTGTCGTCTCCGGTTTGAGTTTCGAGTGAGAATAGGATTTTTTTTAGGAAGATTGCAAGAGATTGCTAATAAGTATGTTGTGTGCGAGTGAATCGATGAGAGATGATTCAACGAAGTTGGTAATGCAAAAGCTTCGGACCGTGTCGGAAACGAGAGTTTTGCTGGAGAGTGTGTGTTTTGCTTTGTTTTGTTTTGTGTCTCGGCGCTTAGGAAATTGCCTCCACAAAAGCTTAGGATCTCTGCCGGAATTGTATTGGTCCACGTGTACCCCTGGAGGTGACGTCACAGGCATTAATGATAGGTTCATTGATTATTATGTTTTAGTGTATTGACATTCAGTAACACAGAATGGACGCTTTCCCATTGGAGGAGTTAAGGGCCACTTCCAAGTTCAACACATGAGCCAAGGGCCATGACCATGAAATGGTGAGGGCCCTTGACTATCATCCAAAGGCCGTACCATGAGTGTTGGGCTACCCATTTTGTGTAGGACGGGTCCTCAACATAGTGTGAAGTGAGAATGGACCATGTTGAAGGACCGTTGCAAATTTTCTTAGTGGGAAAAGAGGGGCAACCCTACCTCAGTAGTTACATATTTTCATTCTTTTTTTTTTTTCACTATGTTTTTGAGTTTTACATCGGTGAGGAAGGAAAAGAGAGCATGATGGATCGTATTGAGAGAAGAGGGAGGATTCTTGTTGCATTGGCTTTATATTAGTGTTTGCACACGATTATGCAACATGTACTTGATATACAAGCATTGGCACTCGACGAAGAATGGGAAAATGCCCTGATTTTGAGCATTTGCTTTGAGAGTATGAAGATGAGCGATCACAATGTGTGGGTGAAACGCGCTAGTAGTGTGAACAAGGCTATTATGGAGCCATTGTACCACTAGTAGTGTGAGCAAGGTTATCAAGGAGCCGTAGTGTAGCATGGGCCATTATTGGTACATGTTGACTATAACTAAGATAACGGTCGTTTAGAATGACTTTAAAGTAAAAGCATAGAGTAGAGTTCATTATAGTTGCTAATAATGAACATGCTTTTATTTTAGTTAAACTTAAGACAACCGGGCATGATGGGGAGGTATATAAAGGGTTCTTGCGCAAGAATAAGGGTTTTTTTTTATCTTATCTTGTGGTTGGGTGGTTCATGCCATAAGACACTTAGAGAGTTCTCAGTAGTTCAAGCTAGGCTAGCTTGTTATATCAGTTCTTAGTAGTACAAGCTAGGCTAGCTTGTTATATTGGTTCTCAGGAGTACAAGCTAGGTTGGCTTGCTATATTGGTATTAGAGCTATAGCAAATCTCGGCGTGGGTGAAATTCCATTGAAAGTTATTTATTGTTTTGAACTTTGTTGGGGTTGAATTCTCAATCAAAACTTCCTTCATAAAGTTACAAATTTTAAAGCACATGGCTAGTGTAGAACCTATCGATGAGCTCCAAGAGTGGGTTGCAAGGTATGTAGATGAAAGATTGAGTCCTATCTTACAAGAGAGTAATCGATTGGATAATTTACTCGGTAGTGAAACTATCGAGGAGATTTTATAGGAAGAATCATGTGCTCTAAATTTTGCAACTTTATGAAGGAAGTTTTGATTGAAAATTCAACCCCTATTGTCGCAACCCTTGCTAGCCCCCTTAACAATCTTGTTCATTTTCATTTCTAGCAAGGGTCACAAGTGCTAACCCATCGCATTCCGCCATGCGAATGGTTAGCTTCCCATACCACGGACCTTATAGTTCATAGGAGGGGAACCAACCCTCCTACTTTGCTTTCGGGACTCGCCCCTTAATCGGTAACCAATTCTTAAATGTGGACTTCCATCCATGGAAGTCCAATCCTATGTTGATCATCGCGTTGCCGGAGCAACACTACAACAACCCGAACCATACTAGGTAACTATGCCCTCACATTGGGCTAATACCCATAAAGACCGTGCCGTTCGGCCACACCACCTCACCCATATAAGCCTCTAGGACTTTTGGCAAGGCCCCTACCCCACCGTCAAGAAACGTTTTGTCTCTCTACCAAGAGTTGGGGCCAAGTGGACATTTTCCTTTAGCCGCTAGGTGTCATGAATTATCAAAGTCTACCTCCATTCCACTAGCACTAAATCATAGAGAAGGCCATATAACTCCCCCTCCTCTACCCCCCCCCCCTCTTTCCCCTCTATGAAGCATAGAATGATAAACAAATTTTGAGCATGTAGTCCAATCTCATAGAAACACATTTTTTTTAATGTATTTTCTTGCATCTGCAACTAACCACACACCACTCAAATAAAGATGTTCAATTAAAATAAGTAACTGAGTCACAAACAATTACCTTATTGGTAGAAATTTTAAAAGGCAAAGAAGATTTTTACATCTGAGATCGGCGAAGAGGCTATCGATTCTTGTTTGTTTCTACATGACTAGGATCTATCTATCTATCTATCTATCTATCTAAGGGTGGGTTTGCACAAAAGGTAGAAATTTGTTTGGGGTAAATTTATCATCACCTTTGGTAAAATTACCATTTAAGGTAAGTTAAAAATATCCCCTTCATTTGCACATGAAGGTAAGGATAACATAAGCTTATCTTACCTACCTTCACATTCTTGAGGGTATACCTTACCTGCATGGCTAAGTTGAGTGAACTTGGAGTAGTGCAATTTTTGGGCTCTAATTGGTAAGTTGCTACCTTATGGCCCCTTCTCACATGACTTTACCAAATAACCAAAGTCTTTCCTACAAACCAGGTAAAGCTCTCTCGGTTATAGTACAGGCATTCGGTCATCTCAATGTATTGGAATCAATAAGAGATAAGATTGCACAAGCATAAACACCTATACAAAGGCATATGAACAATGCTTGGAGTGAGATTGTCTCATGCTCTCCTTGCTTTGCTTTTTATTGTTATTCTTTTCTTCATTGGTTCACACAAACAATATGGGATAACTCGTATCTCTCTTCCGACTAGCATGATAGCCTTATTCTAACCTTATTCTTTCTCATGCTTCTTCCTTTATATTTCTATTGACTACAAGCAATCTAATGCTTTACCCTCTACACAATGCACTTACAAGAACTTGCTCCAGAGATTTTCGAGTAGGTTTCAGTTAAGTAGTTTTCACACATGTTCGTTATTTTATCTACCGAGTAATGAGTGTTGGATAGTTTTTGTCCCATCCTCAAATGCCTTACTACTCATCTATCTTAACATCAATTTTTTTTGGTTAATGAAGCTCCTCGTGTCCTCATAGCTAAGACTAAAAGAAACCAATCACACGGGTGGGAGGTGGCACTTTTAAAGGTTCAACATTCTTACCTCATGTCTAGGAATTGATGGGAGGATCGGTGCTTGAGGCTTAAAACCTTCAAGAAGAAGAAAAAGAAGAAGAACTCCGGTCTCTCTAGGGAGGGGCCGGAGTGAA
Organism: Polytrichum commune; assembly: GCA_950295325.1. Lineage (NCBI taxonomy): Eukaryota > Viridiplantae > Streptophyta > Polytrichopsida > Polytrichales > Polytrichaceae > Polytrichum > Polytrichum commune. The sequence continues at coordinate 35,515,376 of OX485808.1, read as the reverse complement.
TAGAGTGTTTGTTCGTAGGACATCCTTGGCCATACCCCAGGGTAGTGGCTTTGGATGTAATACTACTTCACCCTTTGCAGGGAGTAGACACTATGTGAGTAACTATTGGTTTTTTACCGATTAGCCGGTGTCATGGACTTAGGGGGGGGGGGTGATTGTGTTGGGTTTAAGATATATTTCATATATTGTGTTGAAGGTCAGTGATGGGCTGTTTGTTTTCTATCCTCCTCTTATGGATTAGGATTGAGTGTGCATATTGTGTGGCGATTATGTTAATTTGTCTAAATGTGTTCCTGATTTGTGATGTGAGGAGTTTAAGTTTTGTCTCCAATTCTGCCATTGAAGGAATATAAGTTGTAGCTCTGGCACCTGATGCTAGTACCTATCTTTTGTTCCAAAGTGGGCAATTTTGTGTTTCAAATTGAATACTAAAGATATTATTCCAAAAATAAAGCATGTAACTCATTAGTTGAGAGAGACAAAAATAAATAAATCAACTCTCAACATTGTCCACTTTGGATTTGCATATGTTTCCTAACTGCCATAATTGCTAGACTTAGTTGCATGACACTCATGAATTTTAGTTTTTCATTAAAAAGAATCCAATATTGTCCCAATTACTATCACGTTAAGCATCAAGGGTCTTGAACGCTCACGATGTATGCTATAAGCACTTCGACATCCTAATAATACCCAAATAGAAAAGGCAGTTTTGTTTATCATAACATCTAAGTATATTAGCGTGCCCTCCCTCATATGGTTCCATTTCTCGATGTTCTTAATATAGTTGCTTTGTGCACTAACAACCTATGCTCACAAGATGCGATTGACAAGGCTCAAAAAGTCTTGTATCATCCATGCTCTTTACACATCCCTTTAACATGAACTTTCAAGCATGTGACAACAATAACACGCAATTTTTTATTAAAAAAAGTATAATTATAATGCCTAAATTACACCATACACAAAGAGTGGTGTCAGGTTATTAAAAATTAGGTTTTCTAACATGTCCTACTAGGATGATTGAGCCAAGCTAGCCTTGCATAAACCAATCCGGGATTTAAGAGGACGGGGCCCATGCACATACCCTATTTTAGATCTTAAAATTCTCTCAAAAATTGAAAGTTGGGAAAACGAGGTCCCAAAATTTTCATTGAACTTTCAAAATAGGTTGCAATGTACGACAAGCTAACAAGCTAAAAAATATAAACTTTTCTACACAACAAAAACAACAACAGGGATCAGAACCACAACAAAAAAAAAATTAAAAAAATGTTGCATCAACCATCAGTCATGAAGATTCTAGAGAGTTGTTCTTTTAAATATTGTCATGCATTTGCACATGGCAATAAACTTGCTTTCATAAAAATTAGAAAAAAATGTGATATGAAGTTTGATAAAATGAAATCTGAATCATTTTGAAGCTGTTGTCAACATGTTTTTGGAATGTATCTTCTTAAAATACATTTATCCCACTTGCGATAATAAAAAAATCCTTCCGAATTCAACAAGGTGTAGTTTTGGGTCATTGCTAAACCAACCAACCACAAAAAAAACAGAACAAAAAAAAAAAAACCTTGAACATTACAAGTTGTTCATATATAATGATACAATTTTGAAATGTTGTTGATGTTTGTAAAGAACAAAATTTTATTTAAGAAAATGAAACCATTTAGTTTTCTTGTTACCTTGATGATGTGCATGGGTCACTATGGAATTATACCCCCTATATATGAGATTTTTATAAAGAAGAAAAAATATATACATGTACTAATACTAACAACATGCTAGAAAATGGATTCATGTATGTATACTAAGATTTTCAATGCCATCTGATAAATGCCTCCACTACATATACAAAATATAAATCATGTACTAAATAGGTCTTTATTACATATAAAATTTGTTTTTTCACTTTCCAGTGAGAAAGTCATTGTAAATTTTTCCATTCATAGCATGTAATTCGACGATTGCATCAACCAAACAATGACCCGGGGGTGGACTCTTCACACCATGTATGAAGTAACATGATTGTAAGAAGGAGTATTATTTAAGGACTTAGCGTACATAGTATACATAGGGGGGAGGTATAAATTCACTTTAGTGTGTACATTTTAAAAAGCTATTAAGACTCATGAAGTAAAAGTAGATGTACAAAAAGGGGCTTCAAGATTTAGAGAAAATTAAAAGTGATGGTAGATGTGCTAGTTTCATCCAATTCACATTTTTATCCATTATCATCATATGATATGAGTGCCCTATGATTGTCTTGTTCATTCTTGTTAGGGTTTGCATTCAGCTTCTAGGTTTCTATGAACTGGAGGCTCTTGGAACACTCATGGGCTGACTCTCTAGTTTGTGGATACGTTTCCGTGCTCTTGTCTTTGTTTGTTTGATGCAATCGTTAGGTACATGCTACGGATGAAAAGTATTCAATGACTTTCGCATTCGAAAATGAAAATGGATTCTTTCATATAATGAAGGCCTGCCTAATTCACGAGTTAAATTTTGCATAGTGATAAAATTAGTAAATTTGAAAAGATGGAGAGAAGACATGGAGAACTCCTCCATCACATAGGGAGCAGAAGTGAGTTCAGAACCCCTAATGCCAACACCATTGAAGAAAGGAGAAACCCCTGACAGTGTGAAGGCAACTAGGATCATGTCCAAGTTCAATCAATTCTCCAAGAATTGTTGGATGCTTGGATGACACTTCACATTCAAAGTGGATTGCTTTAAATGTAAGACATCTCCTAACAAGTGGGTTGTGAGGACTCGCTAGGATGAGGGTGTGAATGGCAAATGGGTGCAAGCACGGTAAAGTGGACAACTACTGATCCATGCCTAGTATTCAATGAAAGTGATTCAAAACTATACACTAATGTTGAATTTTGTGAAGAAAAAAATCATAAACATTTCAAAAATATATTGATCTACAAAGCCAAGCAAACCATGATGACCAAAAAAAAATCCAAGTAAAGTCTACATATTTTAGAAGACGGTACAAGTGGTGTGCAAGTAGATGATATTGAACAAGTGATTGTCTAAAATTTGTTTCGATTATAATAAATTAACATTAAATTGATGGTTTTCCACAAAGTTTTGTGATGGTGTCCTCAAGTATATAATGAATTCAACGAATATGAAAGAAAACTTCAAAATAGTCAAGGTCATGAAATGTACGTCCAAAACCAGACTCAATCATTTGCTTATGAGCATCACTTTTAATGATAAGTATTGAAGATCTCAATTTGATTTTCTACATTTGAGTATTCAACATAACTACAAAGGTCATCATGAAAGAAAAACCAATTTAAACAACACATTGCTACTACTTTTAGGCCTTTGACCAAAAAAATGATGGTTTTAGTATACCATAGCACTTTTTTGGTCCACTTTACAATGCTTGCCCTCAAATCAATGACCTCATGAATAATGTCATGTGGAATAAGCAAACAATGTGTGTCATGCCCAAGACGGATGCTCCCCCCCCCAAAAAAATTTGGCATGAAATCTCGAAAGGTGAATTATGGATCACCGACGACTGGCATAGTTTGGAGGTTGCTTGGATTACCCTTCAGGACCCTGACTACGTCCACAAGCTCAAGGAGGGCCTCCGGTCGTAGAAAACATTTATTGTATGGTCGGAAGTTTGGAATAGGCTCAAGAATATCTCAAAGTTCATAAACTTGGGGAACAAAATCAAGGCATTTGAGGTGTTTGGAGCAACCAACATTGTTGTTGCAAGAGATGTGTGGATTGCACATGGATCACCTCTGAAGGAGAGGGAGAACACCATCATGTAGTTGTGCTCTTGGAAGCTAGGTATGCACATGAGTATTCGTAAACATTACCATCATCACTTTCTACGAACGAACGTTTGTGAAAACACTGCATATCACTGACCCTATTTGGTGGAATGTGCAAGCATCTTGTGATGCGATGATGGACAAGTTTTCCTCCATCAACATGAAGTCCACAACCATAAAATCGGTGCTTGAGCTGAAGGGAGAGCTTAGACTCATTTGCTGCACAAAAAGAAACATAGGAGATGTGGACAACATTTTTTGATGCACACATGCGGGAGACATGGTCAACCCGGAAACTGGTGAGAAATATAATGCCAAGAAGGATGGAGAGGCTCCTATCTAATTACATGTTTTTATATGTAGCGGAGGCATTTATCATATTAAATTGAAAAGCTTAATCCATGAGTCCATTTTCTAGCATGTTGTTAGTACGTATGCATTTGTTTTTCTCTATAAACTTCTTGTATATAGGGGTTTGATTTCATACTGACCCACGCACGTCATTTAGATTTCCAATGAAGAGTCCACCCCCTGAGACTAGAGACAAATACACAATATCCTAGCCACAATTTGGACTGCAAACATTGGTTCCCAACAAGGAAGAGTTCCCACGCAGGTGCAGGCAGGAAGACCGGGTAGTGAAAGAGGTGTGGGAGGGGTGAGCCCCAACCAAATGAAGATGTGATCTAGCCCAGGGCTAATTTACACTTGATTCGTAATAATAGTTGTTGAAATGCCGAATAGATATTACATTTGTTTGCCATCATATATTGGCGAGCAAAGAGTAAGAGTTTAGAGTATAATGGTTAGTCGTGACTCCAATGCACATCTTATTTTGAATGATACCACCAAATTTAGATATAATAATACCACCAATTTGAGATACAACCAAACACATTAGTTTTTTTGAAGCTTAGTTAAGTTTTACTGGGATGAGTGATGCAATAGCTGGGTCAGTATGGAAAAAAGATGTAAGTTATAATATACAGGACAATCATTCGTCATTTATTGTACAAGTAGTAGACTTATTAGTTGAAGTTGTTGTCTATACAGCTAGAAGGTCAAAAGAGTATTATCCATTTGATGCATAATATGAGAATGTTTACCATCTTGTCTCATATTTATGAAACTGACATGCAAAGTCTAAGTTTAATTGTTTGATTAGCGAATAATATTTTCATTAAGTTCATCAATATGATGATGATGTATTAATCTGGCTTGCTAATCAATGTCTTTTAATGGGGGAAACGAAAGTATGAGGTGTAGAGTAGAGGTGCCCATAGTTGATCACGTAAGATATTTTGCTTCAAATATGGATAAGTATAAGGTTGTGCAAATTTTTTCCATGTAGGAGGATACAAATAAGGAGGACTACAATTTTTTTTTTGGTAATTTTGTTCCTTAAATTGGAATTATTGTAAAAAATTTAATTCAAAAGTTAGCCCAAACACATTACCAATGTCTAGAGTCTGTTGCCATAACTGCTCATTTTGAGACAAATTTCTCCTTGCTTTAGCACTCAAAATTGGGGACATGTATCATGGCAATATCAATTCCCTATTGATACCATAACCGAAGTTGGAGACTTAGGTTTAGGTTCCATGTAGGCCGCTTTGCCAACTAGATTCTATTGGAAATGTAGATTCCATTTGGTGGCATCTACATTTCCACTAGAATTTGGTGGGCAAGTGACTTACAAGGAAACTAACCCTTCACGAAAAGGAAGCATTGAAATCAGTCCCAACCTTATTAGTGCTTTTGATACATCTTGAAATTTTTATTATTTTTGAAGGAAATGCTTGTTAAATGATTTGGTGGAGACCAAAAATAAAGATCCATGTTCCAACCACATGGATGTGATTTTAAATTAACTCTCTATAACTTTCTTTTGGATGCCAACACAAAATAAAGTTTCTAGTTCATACTTTATAGTACATCTTTGATTCACACTAACACCCTAGGCTTTTAGGGGTTAATACACAATCACCTACATAATGGCTACATCGTGAGTACAAATAACAACACGGGAGGCACGAGTGATCACACTTCCTAAAATTGCTTGCTTATTCTAGAACTCTTCAAAAGTCTGGAATTGCCTACATATCAAGCTACTGTCCAATTTGGAACAAAGAAATGAATTTGCAAACATGTACAGATGTACTTTGCCTAAAAGTGACACTTCCAACTTTTTTCCACTTTCGGGCAAGTTGTAGAGCTTAGAAGATTTCATATATTTCCATACATCTGAAATTTGTGAAGAATTTACATAAAAAGAGTGTGTGTATATATATATACATATACATATATATGCAGTCAACCCACAAAATTTGCAATTGTTTTTAAAAGAAATGAACCTTGTACTATCTACCACAGGGATCTATGACTATTGGATGTTAGGTGAGATTAATCACAAAATTAGTTTTCTAGTGGGTGAGAGTCTTCTATTAAATGAGGATGTTGTTCACCTTTTGTGGAACACTCCTTACACCTCCTTGTTGAGCAAGGAAATCCTAGATTAGCCCTCGTGATAATGAACAGGGACAACCAACAACTACACCAAATTGTCCTATTAGTTTGGGTTACCATCTGGAGTTACGTGTTGCTATAACTTTATACTGACGTTATCCTTTCTTACCAAGTAAGTTATACCATGTTCTTTGATGTGCATACTGTATATTTATGTAGCTTGAGTAAAAATTAATGTGTTGAGCAAAATGTGATAGCAATGCGTAACTCTAAATGGCAACCCACACTAATAGGACAATTCAATAGAGTTGTAGATGAACATGTTGAGTTTGAGAAACAATTGGTTCAAATTCAAGTCTTTAGGAAAATTATTGATTGATCTAGAGGAATCTATAGAATATTGCTAAATTTAATGAATAAAAAATGAAAGATGTCAAAATTTACATGTTCACATTGGAAACAATAGGATCTTGACCAATTATGCCCAAAATCTCTTTGAACACTGCATTGTAATTGGCCAAAGTTGGTACTCTTCTTAAAACCCTCCTTCATCACAACTATGATTGGCCAAAGTGGTATTATTTTGTACTTTATGCCGCATATGATTGGTCACTTTTAACTTTGACCTACTTAATACCTTGGAACATTCACTTGTTGACAAATTAAGGATGAAAATAAACACTCCCAAAAGGTTTGTGTTATTTTTAGCCTTTAGGCAAACTCACTTTATACAATGTCCATAGGTGAAGCATCTCTCATTTTGGGCACGGTAGAGATTGATATTATCTTTGTATATATGATGCATGACATACTAAGATTGAGGCATCCATAACCAATAAAATAATAGAGTTTGCATATATCTAGGAGCAATAATAGTACATAATTATTTTTCTTGCAAAGAGAAACAAGTTCCAATGAGAATGCAATTTTTTTTCTCCCAATGAATTTGAAAATTGATACAAATTGTGAAGCTGTAAAGTTAGGGTAACACATAGTCAATCTATAGGTTAACACTCATCTAAATGCTAATCCTTGGCTATGACAATTATCAAAACGCTTGATGATAGTAATCAATTGCAAGTGGCCACCACATAAACCTTAACTTTGTCCACCTAAGAAATATAGATTTCATCCATGTTAGTATTATATGACCCTAGTGAGCGGTTTCATGAACCTGGCACGGAACCTGGTTGATATGGATGCCTCGACCTTATGTCATATAACACATGACATCCCGGTTGCGTTCCATTCTCATCCTATAGGCCAATTTGGGGTCTTTGATGCTAGTTTGGGATTTAGATAAGTGCAAGAAAGTCATATCCGTGCGAATATATTTTATGGTGTTTTCACCTTAGGGCGAGTTTCCATGTAGGGCACTTGCCCACTAGATTCAACATAATAGTGGGTGGAAGGTGTTCCCTTGTAGTAAAGCACAAGCCACCATCCAACCACATTCTGGTGGTCCGCTAGAATGTGGTGGAAACAAGCCGCTACATGAGCCCACTATAGAATCTTCAACTTACAAGTGTCGGTCATTGAAAGATTAAGACCAATTCAAGACTCAAGGGAACCAATGTTGGTCTACAACTCCATCCTTGATAACCAAGAGGAGGAGGTTAGTAGGTAGGCTTGGATTTGAGAAGATGGGAGTAGCTAGTTGGCACACACAAACCCTACCCCATTAGATTCCCTCTATGTTTGGGCGGGTTTGTCCTTATTGACACTAAAATATGGTGGGCAAGCGGCCTACATGGAAACTCACCCTAAGCCTACGTGCAATTGGTGGGTGCCGCCGCCCAACTCATGCCCCGATCACAACAAACTTTCCGTCCAGTTCCAACCGTGAAATTATTGGGGATTAAGTTGAAAAATAGATGTTGACCCACCACTTTTCACTCTATTACAACCGGAAATGTTGACACATGGTTCTAGTAGTGCCTGTGTGATCAACCCCTCAAGCCATAGCTAGCACAAATGAATGATGGAGTGCACAGCTCGGTTCCACACTCCACACTCTCCAATGCACATGAAGAAATTTTCCACCTTTCACTTCCGTGATTCACAAGTATCCCTGGTCTATATGAGACTACCACAAACATCCTATAAAATAAAAACTTAGGGAAAATAGTATAATTTAGTTCCATGAAAGAGGGGAGCGTGCCTGAGTTCAACTTTCGCAACAGATAGCTTAACATGGTGGGACTGAGGGCCACTTCACACATGAGCCAAGAGCCGTGACCCTGAAATTGTGAGAGCCCAAAAGAGAGTGTTCAAAGGCCATCCCAACACACCGGCAAAATCATGTAGCGTGGTTATGGACTCTTAAGTGTAGTGTGAAGTCATATGTGACCATGCCTTCAATCAAATGCTATTTCAACGAATCTCTATTCATGCAGGTTCTCATAAATGATCAAATAGAATAAATCAACAGTTGTGAGCATTCACAGTGCCATGGCCTCCGATTTTGTGTTAGACGTATCTTCAAGAGATGGCTTTTGAAAATAGTCCAAGTGACCATGAAATATGATCCATTTGATGCCATGTAAAAATCCATGTAAATTCATGTAGACTTTACATCTATCTTGCATTCACATACTCCGTTGGTCCCTCAAGCGTAGTGTGAAGCGAACTCGGACAGGCTCAGCCTTTTCCACCGATGAGAGTGCTTGAAGTGCAATGGTCACAGGCTCTCAATCTCAAGCCGGTCAGATTGTCTGTCCGATTGAGTCTTGTGTGTGAAGTGGCCCTGATGGCCATCTCGGGCACTGCTTGAATATCCATGATGTTTCGAATTGGCTGCATAAAAATACACCAGCTGATAATAGAATTTAGAGCATAAAGGAGGGAGGTAGTGCCCAAAACTGTGAAACAGGGAGATCCAATCACTAGTTACAGATGGGCCAGTTGAGTTTGAAGGGGTCGCACATGTTCGAAAACGCCGGTTTCGGAATGGAGTTTGGTAAGCCAAGCAAAACGAATCTCGGCCTTGACATGTGGTCCGTTCTCAACTCCGATAAATAAAATCGGAGGTTTTAAGCTTTGCAAAGACGCCGTCCTTATGACTCAGATTACTTGCACAGGGGGAGTCCACCGGAGGGTCGATATATTTGAACACTTGAGATGGCCATCAGTCCCTCCCGTGTTGTGGTTCCGATTCGCGTATTCACAGTGACAGTCTATTCTGATTGCAAGTGACTGAACTAGTAATTTTAGAATGTAGATCCACAGAAGAGAGGGAGTGTGTCCGAGTTCAAATCCTATGAAGTCTGCTGACTTCTATAACCGAGTGCTTCCATTTCAAATTGTTGGTTCCATTTGAGCCCCGGTATATATATTTGAGCACCCGATCGAGATGGCAATCAGTCCCTCCGTGTTATGGTTCCAGTTCGCGTACTCGTTATGGCAGTTCATTCGAGTTGCCAAGTTCTGCCGGTTGCCCTATGCACTCTTTGCGCACACAGTCATGTGGATCCTTGGCAAGTGGAACCACCCATTTGCGTTGAGAACCTATATGACGCTGGAGACGGGCAGAGCAAAGTATTACTTGAGTCCCCAAGCTTTGCCGGGTATTCTGGAAACAGTCAGGAGCTCTGATGATAGGACGAAGAAACATGTTGATGCAGTCGACAGTGTTCCCGAGTCCACCCCTCATCTCACTTGCTTGACATTCACGAAGCCTGTTAAATATGAGCTCTGCATTCAGTCCGCACCTCCATTCTTCAACAGAAATTCGAGCACTATCAACGAGTCGTTTGTGTGGAACTATTTGCAAGTGCGGCCCGAGTGCTTTGCGACCGTTTCGGATTTGCTGTGGCCGGGGTTCGCCATCGTCGACCGAACTGGTGACCTGGACGGATTGCAGATGATCTGTCAAGGTGAATATATTCCAGATACGAAGACAGTGCGATTTCTGGCCGTGCCGGACAGGGAGGAAGAGTTGAACCAGAATTTCTTGCGGCTGTTGTCTATCATCCCTTTGATGGTGCAGGCAAAAGGATACTTCGACCTGTCCGTGTGGGTTAGCGTCGCGATCATCGCAGTGGACCAATCGTCCCTGTTTTTCAATTGGATGTGGCAGCTGCTCAAGCGCTACCTCTTCGATTTGTTCAAACTCTACATGATTCGGGTTGGGTGCAAATTTCGACCTGAAACCCGGGAGACGGTGTGCACATTTTTTTCGACGATTAGCCCGAGAATGATGTACACCGACCAAGTGGTAAGGAACTTCATTGGAGTTAAACCGGGCGACGTAGTGTACACCATGTCGCCTTTCAATCTAGCCGATTTCGAGAGGATAACAACCCGCCCATTCACGAGGAGTCGAAAGGAACCTGAGCCTTATGATCAAAAGAAATTCCAGTTTAAGCGTAGCATTCGACCTGATTCCTCCGTAATAACTCACAAGGTCCAGGGCTCTGACATCTGCTCAATTTTCTATGACGACGGGGTGTTTCTAAACTTCATCAACGGTGATAACCTCCATTTCGGTGTATGGAAACCTCCATCCTGGCCCGAATATTTTGCCAGTGTCTGCAAGGACAACATTCTCGACCTCCTGCAGATTATGGAAGAGATGCAGATGCTTCCCTTTCGGCAAACGGACGACATCAACTTACAAAGCCTATACTTCAATGATTTTGTTAGCCCTTACAAGAGCCCTAGTGATATCACGTACCTGGTTGCCAAGAAGCCGAGCATCATTGGAGGACGTTCAGGATAATACACAGGCCGCGCATTCTCCATTTCGGCTTAGTAGTTGTGGATGTGGATGTTGATTTGTGTTAGAATCGTGCAAAGTTGCTCACATTTCCCACCTAAAACAACTTATAACAACATATAGCCTTACTGCAAACACTTCCTACACCAAACGAAACTGGCCGTTCAACTGGATCAGGAACTCGCATCCGGTTAAGGAATTGTGTGAATGATGGACATTGTTAATTCAAGTTTTGGAACATGAAGGGTCGTAAGGGTCGATGTGGTTGTGGTAGTGGTTTATTTCTTTGATTCTATTTCCATGGAAAAGACGTGATGAATACAAAGTACAACACCAATCACCCCTTACCCCATCAATATATATACATATATATATACATATATTTATATTTATATTTATATTTATATATACATGTATTTATTTTATTTTATTTTCTGAATCCAGTTCCAAAGCCTAAATTTCAATAAAAAAGTTTATGTCCTGGACATAAAATGAAAAAAAAAATCTGCATCCCAAAATTGAGAATTTTTATTTCCCGACCCGTCCATGTATTGTTGATTTTTATTTTAGAAACAAATGTTTGGTGCCATGGTCCATCAGGTTTCAAGTCTTTGGTGTGGTCTTAAATAGGCACCTAAGGTATGTGGGTGTTGTTTGGTTCATTTGCCATGTTCTCATTGACTTCCAGGTCCAAGAAGAGTTACACAACAAAACTCTTTTGTTGCAAAGTTGGCAAATCAACTATGAAGCATCGCCAAATATCGAATTAAAAATTAGACCTTCCATGATTCAATGCATGTTTGTGGATTCCTTGACTGATTGCATAAGTCCTCCCAATTGTGTTCACAATAGAGTGTGGAGTAGTTGTTTAAATCTGAAGACATAGTCCAATCTCCTTCACACATATGTCTCTTGATGTTTGTTCTTTGATCCTCATTGAACCACAAACCGATCAAATATAGGTGTGTGTTTCAAAAAAGTAAGAGAAATTCTGCATGCGTCCCTTATATGTAAGTTGCATATAATTGGAATTCAGGTGTGAATCTAAGAATGGATATCAAAAGACACGTGTTAAATAGAGATCGCCAACATCTTCAAAAGTATTCACAATTTTAGACATAATATTCAACTTAAATGGGACAACCTATGTTGTCATTTGAATAACTCATAGAATCCTCACTTTGACAATGGATAGTTTATTTATACATACGATATATGGATGCTGAGTATCAAGCTTTACTCAAAAATAAAACATGGACCCTTACCCAATTACCTCCCGGCCGTAAAATGGTTGGTTGTAAGTGTGTCTTTAAATTCAAATATAAAGCAAATGGTGAAATAGACCGCTATAAGGCTAGAATTGTAGCAAAAGGTTATTTTCAAATTAAAGGGGTAGACTACCATGACATTTTTTCATCCGTAATCGAAATTACTACCCTTCACCTCCTTTTTGCTATAGTGTCCAAACCCAATTTAGAAATCCATCAAATGGATGTCATAGTGGCCTTCCTTAATGGTGATTTGATAGAAATTATGAACCAACCGGAAGGGTATGTCATTAAGGGTAGTGAATATCTCGTATGTTTATTAGCTAAAGGCTTATATGGTATTAGACAATCTCAACAGGCATAGCACAAAAAGATAAATTCCTCCCTTACCCAAGTTCAAAAATTTACTCAAAGTCATGCCAGTGGCAACGTCTATATAAAGAGGGAGTGAAAATCATATGTCATCTTGGTTTTATATGTGGACGATGCCATTCTATTTAGCAACAATATTAATTTGTTGAAGCACACTAAAAAACTCTTATCTCAACAATTTGAGATGAAAGATTTTGGAGGTGTACTATTGCCTAAGTTTACAAGTCATATGTAATAGAGAAAATAGAACTATTCATTTGAGTCAACAAAAGTATATAGAAAATATACTTGAGAGGTTTAATAATATGCAAATTTGTAAACCTTCATTTACACCCATGGAGGCCAATGTAAAACTATCAAGAGAGATGTGCCCCCAAACACTCAAAGAAAAACAAATCATGGGCAAAATTCCATACCGAAGTTATGAGCCCAAAATGAGTGCTCATATTTGTTTTATGTTTAGAATTTATTTAGAATTGCAATTGGAGTGTTATTGAAACAATCAAAAGTATAAAAAGAGTGAGGCTTGGTGTGGATTTATGTTTAGGCCTTAAGCCATTTTGTGTGGTTAATTAGGGGTTTAGTGGAATTAGGGAGTGTTTTGATTAGAGGAGTAGTGTTTGATGAGGCAAGAGGAAGAGTCTTTGATTTAATTGTTTGAATTAGAACATGTTCTTGTTGGTTTAGGGGGTAAGGAGTTAGTGGATAGGATAAGATCCTACTAAGTAGGAGAAGGTTGAGGGGTTTGTGGTCTTGGGTGCCCTCCCCGCGTCACTGAGGCGCAGATTAGGGAGCCGGGCCTGTGGCCGGCTCCCACAATCTGAGCCGTTCACTTCTTCCAATTCATCCAACCGCTGAGAATATCCGAGGTGGCAGGCGCCCATGGTCGGGCACGGGTCCCAAACGCAGGGGGGCATGCAAGGTCCGGCACGGGTCCCGGAACACATCTCCCCATTAACTGCGGTCCAAATTAATTGATGTCCAAATTAATTGATGTCAAGTGAGGAGAGGGCATTAGAATTAATTGATGTCCAAATTAATTGATGTCAAGTGATGAGGAGAGGGCATTAGAATTAATTAACATCAATTAATTTGGACCACATTTAATGGGGAGCTGCGTTCCGGGACCCGTGCCGGACCTTGCATGCCCCCCTGCGTTTGGGACCCGTGCCCGACCATGGGCGCCCGCCACCTCGGATATTCTCAGCGGTTGGATGAATTGGAAGAAGTGAACGGCTCAGATTGTGGGAGCCGGCCACAGGCCCGGCTCCTTAATCTGCGCCTCAGTGACGCGGGTGCCCTCCCCTCCTCCTCCTCTTCTCTCTTCATTCTCTTCCTCTCTCCCCGCCCTCTCTCTCTCTTTTCTCTCTAGGAGGTGGAGCTCTTAGAGCTTGAAAAACATGTGGAAGTAAGTAGGGGAACTTAGTGGAATATCTTGTGAGGATTAGTTAGGAGATTGTGAGTATTAAGGGGTTGGTCCCATTGAAGGTTGGGCAGAAATGGTGATTTAGTTCTGGGCTAATAAGCTGCTGGCCCAAGGCCGGGTGAGGCAGAAATGGTGATTGACTCTGGATTGAGAAGTTGTTGGCCCAAGGCCGGGTGGGCAGAAATGGTGATTTAGTTATGGCTAATAAGCTGTTGGCCCAAAGCCGGTTGGGGCAGAAATGATGATTGACTCTGGATTGAGAAGCTGCTGGACCAAAGTCCGGGTGGGGCAGAAATGGTGATTTGGTTCTGGGCTAATAAGCTGCTGGCCCAAGGTTGGGGCCGAGGATAGGTTGCTCATCGAACCGCGAGCCGGTCATTGAACCGGGTATAGGCCAAGGCGGAAGCTCGAAGTACATGGAAAGGACAAGGGCCAAGGGCATTAGGGGATTTAGCTCACATGAATCAAAGGGTAGTCTAGGGGGGTTAGAGTTTGGTAATGATTTTAGAGTTGGGGTGTGAATTAGTATAGGGAGAAAGGGTTAAATCAAGAAAAACATTTCTTAATGCTTGTAACCTTATTATGGAATAAATTGGTGTGCAAGAATTAATGGGAATTGAGTTGGAGTTTCATGAAGTTGGTAAAAGGGAGCTATGTGAACATGGATGTGATACCCATTCCCTCACCCGGACTAGGACGCTTAAGGGTGGGTGGTTTGGCCTCACAGAAGTATAGTGAGATGTTTGGTATACGCACGGGTAGATCACTCTAAGGCATTTTTGTGCACCACGTGCGGCTGGGTTTTTTTTTGTTTTGGGGCTATTTACCTTCAAGGGCTGAATTAGAGCCTCCCTATAATTACTTAAATTTCAAAAATGGCCCATTTGTTTGCACCCTTCCATTACTTATATTGTCCAAGTCACTGCAATTTTTTGTACTCTATATTCCTTTTAAGTAATAAAAGCTAATCTACTTCCTAACGTAATTGACGAGTGTTGAGGGAAAGCATGGAAACAAAGAAGGGTGCAAACAATAATACCATTGCGCACAAATTTATGAAGAAAACACATAGGAGACCATAGCAAAGTAATATCATTGCAAACACTGTTATGATGAAAACACATAGGAGATGCCAACACAAATACCATAGCGGTCATTGCAATGCAAGTGACAAAAAACACATAGCATAATAAAGCGGGCTTAGAATTTACAATTTAGGGTGGACAGACGGAAATCCCAATTATCATCCATCCCCGTGAGTCCTAAACCCATTTACATACCATACTAAACATACCTTCTATGATCCTTATCTTCAGCCCCTATATTAATTTTACAAAAAATAATGGCCCACGTTTTATGTCCATCTAACTTACTTATAATGGGATTGTCTACATTTAATGGCCCCTTCATTATTTGGAATTCCTTTATAATTTTTATTTCAAATGATTTTAATCCTCTCTATATTATGCCACACGTCGTTTTTAAAATGCACTAAGTGATCTACCCGTGGGTATACGCCATGATTTGTACCCGACGGATATCGCCCATGCGGTTGGCTGGGGATAGTGGCACTCATGTATTCTCATTAGTGAGAGTTCATTCATCTTTGCGGATGAGATGAACCACTTTAGACACTTTCATTACGTCGTCGGCTCCTTGTCTCAAGGGTTTCAAAAATACCAAATTTTAGTAGTTTTAAAAATCCTAGTCTAATCTAATACTTAAGGCACCAATATAAAGGGGCATAGATATAAAAAAATATAAAAAAATGCCTCATATTGAAGCAAGTGGGGGCATCATGTGTTGCCAACCTATCACTACTAATCCGGTTATTTTAAAGAAAAAATAACATGGGCGGACGTTAAATACCTCCTCACAAACTTTCGGAGGTATCAAATCCGGGTTGGAGCAACCCTCAGAAATTTTCTAAACCCGACCGAAAATTGTTGTCCGTCTTGCCCAACTTTGAAAAAAACACTGCCCTTGCATTCTTGAAGGTTGCTTGACTACAAATCCCATATTGAGTGCACTTCACCTTCAAGGTCTAAAATCCAATATATATGTGCACTTCCAATTAGTAAACAAGCAATTGATTGGGATTTCATTCCGGAAGTGAAACCATCAATGAAGCACGTAATTAACTTGGAGGTCAAAAACATTACAAAATCCTCATTAACATTGAGGTTATAATTTTGTGACTTACCATATAAAATTATCTTTGTCATTCTAATGATAGATTATTGCAAGTGTTCATAAGATGACAAAAATAAAACAATGAAGATAGAATATAAAACATATAACAAAAAATTATATAAATATCAATTTTATTTTTTAAGTAATATAATATAAGGTAAAAATAAATGATATGTTATTTGGAATTAGACTTGTGGGACAACGTTATAGATGGGGTATACTCAGAAAATCATAAGTTTCTAACTATAGCCTATTTGAATTATTATAATAATTTATCCTCATCACATGGTGTATGTTAGTTATTTTCAAAGAAATTTCATTATATAATAATAATAATAAATTTTTATATTTTTAGTTCATCAATTTATCATAAGGTTATATATATTATTTTGACATATTACAAATGTTTGAGCAATCACACCCGTGCAAAATAAATGAATTATGACAACACATCATAATTATATATTGCACACGTTGATATCTTGCGATATTTATCAAAATAACCATGTGGAATTCAAAGCCTCATCATGGCCTTGGAAACAACTCATTGGACGTTAGAAAATAAGCTTAGAGCATCCAAGGCCACATCATTGCCCCTTGCCAACTAATTAATATTTATTAAATAACTATGAGGGAGAAAATAGGTCTTACATGCCAACTCGGAGGTGTTTCACTAAAGTAAGGTCCATCTGAGCTTCTTGATGGACTCATCCGATTTTTGTTACCGGATGACTTTACTTGAGTGCCACGAATCCCCGGCCCATGCAGTTGGAACCGTAAGCCAATATCTAGAAGACCTGGGTGTCAAGCATTGGAGTCTCGTCAATAAAATTATAAGGGGCCTACATGGCACTACTACTCATGGAGTACACTATGGTCCAAGTACCGACAGAAAAGGCACCCAATTGGTGGCTAGGGTGAACCAACTCCCACACTCGTACCTTCGGGGGATGAAGGCCTCGCGGATGACACTGAAAACGTCATCCTTCTTTATGGGAAAGCCCTCCTTTAGAAAGCCTATCTTTATGGCATGGGAAATATAGGGAGGACGTTAAGTACCCCCCACGAACTTTTCCGGGGGGGGGGGGATATTCTGTCAGGGGCAGCCCCCCGACATTTTTTCTGCACCCGACCGAAAACTGTTGCCCGCCCGCCCGATTTTGAAAAAACTAGTGTACTTGCATTTTTGAAGGCTACTTGTCCACAAATCCCATATTGAGTGCACTTCATTTTCAAGGTCTCAAATCTAATATATATGTTCACTTCCATTGAGTAAATAAGCAATTGACTAGATTTCATTTTCAAAGTGAAACCGTCAATAAACCATGCAATTAACTTGGAAGTCAAAAACATTACAAAATCCTCATTAATACTAAGGTTATAATTTTTGTCACTTACAATTGAAAGGGACCTTGTCATTCTAAAATGAAACTAAAATTCATGATTTATTTATTTTATTTTAAATATAATATAATGTATTTTAATGTATTATATATAATAGTATAATAGTATATAATATAATATTTAATATATTTAATACCTTCTACAATCACAAAGTTTTCATACACATTTAAACTAGTTAAGTAAGATTGAATGCAACTAAGTCTAATAATTTTTGGTTAATCCTAATGAATCGTATTCTAGCCCAATTAAATCAGAAAATATGCATACCAAATTAATTAACCCTAATTAATTATAAAATGTACTTACTGGAATTAGTCATGATTTAAATGGAATTCACTCCAGTAAATATAATTTATAATTAATTAAGCTTAATTAATTTGGTAAGCATATTTTCTGATTTAATTGGGTTTAATTAGGATTAATTAGAATATATTAGACTTAGTTGCATTCAATCTTACTTAACTAGTTTAAATGCATATGGAAACTTTGTGATAGTAGAAGGTATTAACTATATTATATTAAAAAAAAATTTAAAAAAAAAATCGTTTCATTTTAGAATGACAAGGTCCCTTTCAATTGTAAGTGACAAAAATTATAACCTTAGTATTAATGAGGATTTTGTAATGTTTTTGACTTCCAAGTTAATTGCATGGTTTATTGACGGTTTCACTTTGAAAATGAAATCTAGTCAATTGCTTATTTACTCAATGGAAGTGAACATATATATTGGATTTGAGACCTTGAAAATGAAGTGCACTCAATATGGGATTTGTGGACAAGTAGCCTTCAAAAATGCAAGTACACTAGTTTTTTCAAAATCGGGCGGGCGGGCAACAGTTTTCGGTCGGGTGCAGAAAAAATGTCGGGGGGCTGCCCCTGACAGAATATCCCCCCCCCCCGGAAAAGTTCGTGGGGGGTACTTAACGTCCTCCCTATATTTCCCATGCCATAAAGATAGGCTTTCTAAAGGAGGGCTTTCCCATAAAGAAGGATGACGTTTTCAGTGTCATCCGCGAGGCCTTCATCCCCCGAAGGTACGAGTGTGGGAGTTGGTTCATCCTAGCCCCCAAGTGGTTGGGTATTGCGACGCTGATTTGGCAGGTGACGTGAACGGCCGTAAATTGACAATTGGATTTTTTTCCCATCTATTAGGACAAGGGGCCATAAGTTGGCATAGTAAGAATCAACTAATGGTGGCCCTTTCAAGTACGGAGGCAGAATACATGGCATCAATAAATGCAACTAAAGAATCTCTATGACTTCAACAACTTTGCAAAGATATTGGATTTAACCAAATTAAACCAACTACTATATTTTGCGACAACCAAAGTTGTATTGCCTTAACCCAATATCCTATATTCCACGCAATAACGAAGCACATGGAAATACAACATCACTTCGTATAAGAAAAAATACTTAGTGGAGAAGTGGAAATCAAATATTGCAATACCGAAGTACAATATGCGGATTTCCTTACGAAAAGTTTACCTTGACCTAAACACGAGTTATGTAAACTAAAACTATGAGTTACAAGTACAAAAGGAGAGTAGTGAGTAGCCAAATTGTACACTATAGGAAGAGTGTAGAAATGTAGTGTAACATTCAGGTTACAGAATACTATACATATATAGTAAAGTATATATGTACAGAATACAAGTATTTAATTTAAATACATATAAATACTGTATGACAGTATAAGGTATTAACTAAATTATTAAATTATTAAAAATAAATCATTAAATTTTAGTTCCAATTTACATTGACAAAGACCCTTCCAATGGTAAGTCACAAAAATTGTAATTTCAATGCTGATGAGGATTTTATAATATTTTTTACTTCCAAGCTAATTACATGTTTTATTGGCAGTTTCACTGTGAAAATGAAATCGCAATCAATTGTTTACTTACTCAATGGAAGTGAACATATATATTGGATTTGGGACCTCGAAAATGAAATGCATGTAATATGGGATTTGTGGCTAAGTGGCCTTCAAGAATGCAAGGGCAATGGTTTTTTCGAAGTCGGACGGGCAGGCATCACTTTTCGATCAGGTCCAAAAAATCTTGATTTTGTGGACATGCAGCTACCCTACCCAGGTATTCCTCTCCGAAAAGTTCGTGGGGGAACTTTTCATGCTCCAAGAAACAACTTACAAGGTGTGTTGCTCTAGAATAATCCATAACGTTCTTCCCACACAGTGATTTGAACACTTGAGATGGCCATCAGTCCCTCCGTTTTGTGGTTCCAATTCGTGTATTCACTGTGACAGTCCAATTTGATTGCAAGTGACTGAACTAGTGATTTTAGAATGTAGATCCATAAAAGAGAGGGAGTGTGTCCGAGTTCAAATCCTATAAAGTCTGCTGACTTCTATAACCGAGTGCGTCAATTTCAAGTTGTTGGGTCCATTTGAGCCCCGGTATATATATTTGAGCACCCCATCGAGATGGCAATCAGTCCCTCCGTGTTATGGTTCCAGTTCGTGTACTCGTTATGGCAGATCATTCGAGTTGCCAAGTTCTGCCGGTTGCCCTATGCACTCTTTGCGCACACAGTCATGTGGATCCTTGGCAAGTGGAACCGCCCATTCGCGTTGAGAACCTATATGACGCTGGAGACGGGCAGAGCAAAGTATTACTTGAATCTCCAAGCTTTGCCGGGTATTCTGGAAACAGTCAGGAGCTCTGATGATAGGACGAAGAAACATGTTGATGCAGTCGACAGTGTTCCCGAGTCTGCCCCTCATCTCACTTGCTTGACATTCACGAAGCCTGTTAAATATGAGCTCTGCATTCAGTCCGCACCTCCATTCTTCAACAGAGATTCGAGCACTATCGACAAGTCGTTTGTGTGGAACTATTTGGATGTGCGGCCCGAGTGCTTTGTGACCGTTTCGGATTTGCTGTGGCCGGGATTCACCATCGTGGACCGAACTGGTGACCTGGACGGATTGCAGATGATCTGTCAAGGTGAATATATTCCAGATACGAAGACAGTGCGATTTCTGGCCGTGCCGGACAGGGAGGAAGAGTTGAATCAGAATTTCTTGCGGTTGTTGTCCATCATCCCATTGATGGTGCAGGCAAAAGGATACTCCGACCTGTCCGTGTGGGTTAGCGTCGCGATCATCGCAATGGACCAATCGTCCCTGTTTTTCAATTGGATGTGGCAGCTGCTCAAGCGCTACCTCTTCGATTTGTTCAAACTCTACATGATTCGGGTTGGGTGCAAATTTCGACCTGAAACCCGGGAGACGGTGTGCACATTTTTTTCGACGATTAGCCCGAGAATGATGTACACCGACCAAGTGGTAAGGAACTTCATTGGAGTTAAACCGGGCGACGTAGTGTACACCATGTCGCCATTCAATCTAGCCGATTTCGAGAGGATAACAACCCGCCCGTTCAAGAGGAGGCGAAAGGAACCTGAGCCTTATGATCACAAGAAATTCCAGTTTAAGCATAGCATTCCACCTGATTCCTCCATCATAACTCACAACGTCCGGGGCTCTGACATCTGCTCAATTTTCTATGACGACGGGGTGTTTCTAAACTTCATCGACGGTGAGCACCTCCATTTCGGTAGTTGGAAACCTCCTTCCTGGCCCGAAGGTTTTGCCAGTGTTTGCAAGGACAACATTCTCGACCTCCTGCAGATTATGGAAGAGATGCAGATGCTTCCCTTTCGGCAAACGGACGACATCAACTTACAAAGCCTATACTTCAATGATTTTGTTAGCCCTTACAAGAGCCCTAGTGATATCACGTACCTGGTTGCCAAGAAGCCGAGCATCATTGGAGGACGTCCAGGATAATACACAGGCCGCGCATTCTCCGTTTCGGCTTAGTAGTTGTGGATGTGGATGTTGATTTGTGTTAGAATCGTGCAAAGTTGCTCACATTTCCCACCTAAAACAACTTATAACAACACATAGCCTTACTGCAAACACTTCTTGAAGAAATGTAGTGGAACATTCAGGATACAAAACACGATACGTATACAATTATGTATAGTATACAAGTATGTGTCTATTGGCACGGATCAACCATTTTGAGTATCAAAGGTTGGGTAGAAGGAGTGTCATACAATTTTTTTGGTCTTCTAAGCTTAAGTGAATTTTACATGTGAATAGCTACTTCTTTGAACTAGAAAAGTTAAAACTACCTAGTGTGAAATGGCTAATGTTTTGTGATATGTGAAACTAGGCCATGTGAAGGCTATGGCTTGGTTTGAAGAGAAAAAGATGGTTATAACTACTTCTTGTAGGTTGAGAAGAGGAGGAGGTCATTCATTATGTGTGTGTCTTGTAGGCGAGAGGCCATAAGCATTAGGGAGATTTTTTGAACCTTCTGACTTGTGTGTGATTTTTTTGGTGAATTCAGTTTTTGAATATTAAAGCTTATTTGTAAGCACGTGTGTGGGATGCACATTTGCTAACGACTATTGTCTGTTGTTGTTGTGATAATTATCGTAGTTCCAGGGAGATTTTACTGGAACTATAATTAAGAAATTGTCTGATTTTGGAGCAAAGTGTGAGTGCCAGAAGTCTTGATGCTTGAGTCTTAATGATATGCTTTAATCCAGTATTATTTGTTAAATGTGTCAGCCTTCCCATGCCATATCAGTTGTTGTGTATTTTCACGGCCAGTCGATTTCCTGAGATGGCAACTACCTGCATGGATGAGTCTATTGTCTCAGTGTGTCCTCCGTGTGAGGTAATTTCGCAGGGGTTGGTTATTGGAATGAATTACCTGGTTATTTAATGGGCAAGAAATCATGACAGATTTGTTTGTGTGCCGAGTAGCATTTTAGTCGAGAGGGGAATTGTAAGTTTACAGGAGAGATTCCTGAATTGGGTACATCTCTGCAATCTGTTAGTCTTCTCACCTGTTTGCAGCCATTGAGTAATTTACGGGCAAGACTATTGTCGGAGGAAGAAATCCAGTATGTTAAGTGATTACAGTCGCAACCCATTTTGGTGGTCAATATTAGATTTAATACAACAATTCTCCGTGTGATATTAATGGATTTAATCGACGAATTCATGTGAGAAAATGTAAGGCCATTGACTGTGTAAGGACTCGTAATAATAAATTGTCTTTGACCTGATATTAATTACTTTGAATCAAACCATGGAGCTTGCTCTGTTTTTTCTATCGTCCTGCAAACACTGAGAGACTGTATGATTTATTTCTTGGTGAGTATAATCGTACTCCTTAAGTGGCTAAATTACGTGCCTTCCTGTAATCAAAATTGAATGATAAGATAGGATTGTTTAACGTATTGTCCACATATTTGCTCGTATAATGTAATCAAGAGGCTATATACTTTTCATAGATACACTTACACATTTTTAAACTGTCGCTCAAACTAATTGCACCACGAGTCAATTGACTTTAATAGGATTTCTTTCTCCAAATTGATTTGAGTAAAGAGAGTATTGTCGTTGTAATATGTGAAAGAGTTAGCGAGTTGTGGCTCCGGATTCCCGGACACAATTAACTTGAGTAAAGAATAAGACTATTGTCTTCAATGTGTACATGGAGAAACTGTTCAAGTCTATGGTGGAAATTGAAAAGACAATATGTCGAGACTATTGTCTGCGAAGGGTTAGCTCGATGCGGTGAGGACAAAAGGACGTGCTGGTTACCATATTGGTATGATTTGATTCTTGTCTCATACCTTACAAGGATTAAAGTGAATTGGACCTTTTAATACTTTAAGAAATGAATCGTTTAAACATTATTCATAATAATGAAATGAGTTGCTAAGTCAATTGTCTAAGCTTTGAGGGTATGAAATTGAAACCTTGAATAAACTAAGTGAGATTATGAGAGATGTGAGAATATGTTGACGCGCATATGTGGTGATGGCTTATTGACGCATTGACCGAGCATATGATTACTTTGATGCAAATCAGGTAAAAAGACAATTGTCGGACTGTGACATTAAGATTGAAATTAACGAACGAAGACTGAATATCCTAAATGGATTACGGACAGACATTTCAAGTTTCACTAAACATGATTAATTAAGGAAAGATTATTGACTACTCCAAAGTGCCCGTGGCTTTGGTAAAGAGACATAAATGGGTTACTATTGCAAGACGATTGACTATGGCTGTGCCTATGATTTTGCACCGCACTTGGTCCAATTAAAATGAACTCACTGCCAGACTATTGACTGGGAATTTAGAGTGAGAAGAGAGACTGTCACTTTTGCATGCACTGTTGTGGAGTGATCTTTTAGATGTTTTTATCGCCTGCCCGTAACCCAATTGTCATACCTAACTTGAAATGAAGTGTTATAACCTTGTGTTTCCCCTAATAAACCTTATCTAAGACACCTAGATGATATAAAAGTCACCTTTTAAGTCTTCCCTGATTGTTTCCCTAGGTTTTGTTTGTAACCAAAAAGCTAACTACAAGGAGCATGACTCTTTATAAGGCAATAAGGTTTGTAATGTCACATCCATTAATTTACTATATAAAGGAATTGTTTCCCAAGTAATAAATTCATTCCATTGAAACCTTACATTATGCAAGCATATCTAGGTAGTTAAGTCTTCCTTAATTACATCTTGGCATGTGTAGATACTGGAATTCAACATGATATGAGAGCGTAATTATGACAGGAAAGCATGATTATTGCAAGTTTGTGATTCTCTTGTAAAAATCACTTATCCCATACTACAAAGGTAGAGCATCATGGCATCTTCATTAGTGAGTATGGTCTCATTCAAACATTTTCACATGAGGGTGCAAAATATTTTGTCACATTTATAAATGATTTCTCCCGACAATGTGTGGTCACATTTCAAAAGATTAAAAGGGAAGTTTTAGAGGCTTTAAAGTCTTACAAAACAATAGTGGAACTACAAACGAGAAAATTAATAAAAATGCTAAGGACTGACAACGGTGGGGAGTACATGTTTAAGGCATTTAAATAATTTTGATTAGATAGCGGCATAGTTCACCAAACAACTGTTCCTTATACCCCCAAACAAAACGGTGTAGCAGAGTGTTAAAATCGCACCATAATGGAATGTGTGCGTAGTATGTTAGCACGTGCTAATTTATACAATATATTTTGGGTCGAAGCCGTGTCTACTGCCATATACCTACAAAATAGATTATTTACCTCCACCCTTACAAATCAAACCCCCAAAGAAGTATGGCCGGTTAGAAAACCAAGTGTAGCCCACCTACGTGTTTTTGGGAGTAAAGCATATTCTCATATACCAAAGGAAAAGAGAAAGAAATTAGACCCAAAAATCCTTGAGCGCATCCTTATTGGATATATAATGAGAATGTTAAGGGATATTGTTTGTACAACCTTAACACAAAATCCATCATCATTAGTCATAATGTCGCATTTAATGAAGGCACCCCAAACCTAGACGGAGCACAACCACCAGGATGTAATATGCTCATTGATTTACAACCTTAATTGTTGGATAAAGAGCAAACTCTAACGCAAGGTGGCCAAAACCCTCCCCATCACCAACTACAATAAAATGCTACTAACATAGGGGTTGCCCCTCCTCAAGCACCAATTGTAAATCAAGACTTGGAGTCAGAGTCTTCGGAATATTACAATTTTGAAACGGAATTCTTCAATCCCGAAGAAGCTCCGCACGATGCTCCTCAACCATCCACCTCATCATTACAACGATCCACAAGAGAACGGCGTCCTTCTCAAAGATTGATCGATTCTTTGATCTTCAAAGGTGCGGAATCCCAAATTGTCAAAGAGGCATTAAGTGGTCCTAATGCCCATGAATGGCACAAGGCCATGGATGTCGAGTATCAAGCTCTGCTCAAAAATAAAACATGGACCCTTACCCAATTACCTCCCAGCTGTAAAACGGTTGGTTGTAAGTGGGTCTTTAGAATCAAATATAAAACAAATGGTCAAATAGACTACTATAAAGCTAGACTTGTAGCAAAAGTTAATTCTCGATTTAAAGGGGTAGACTACCATGACATTATTTCACCCCTAATGAAAATTACTACCCTTCACCTCCTTTTTGCTAGAGCGGTCATACTCAATTTAGAAATCCATCAAATGGAGGTCATAATAGCCTTCCTTAATGACAATTTGATAGAAATTATCTTTATGGACCAACCGGAAGGGTATGTCATTTAGGGTAATGAATATCTCGTATGTCTATTAGTTAAAGGCTTATATGGTCTTAGACAATCTCAATGGCATGGCATGTACTATATAAAGGGATCGTTTCCCAAATAATAAATTCATTCCATAGAAAGCTTACATTATTCTAAGTAGTTAAGTCTTCCTTAATTACATCTTGGCATGTGTAGATACTAGGATTTAACACTTCCTACACCAAATGAAATTGGCCGTTCAATCGGATCAGGAACTCTTTCATATTCGGTTAAGGAATTGTGTGGATCATGGAGATTGTCAATTCAAGTTTTGGAATATGAAGGGTCGTAATGGTCGTTGTCGTTGTGGTTTAATATCTTTGGTTCTATTTCTATGGAAAATGCATGATGAATGCTAAGTACAACACCAATCACCCTTTACCTGTAATGTAACTAGAATTATTAAGGAATATTCTAACTACATGTGCCAATGTGTAAGCAAAGAAAGATGAGAGCTAGACAACTCTCTGTTGAAGATGAATGGATAGGAGTAAGACAATTCCAGATTGACAACATGTGCACTGGAGTTACACAGCTCCACATTTAGTGCATTGGAATTAGACTATTCCAATTGAGAACATGTGCACGTGAGTTAGACAATTCTCGATGAGGTGCACGGAGTTAGACCACTCCATATTTGGAAAGATGAATGTTATTCATTGGAGTTAGACAACCCTCAATGAATAGATAAAACTAGTTGGAATTAGACAGTTCCAACTAGAAGATGAATGAATGAATTAGTTGGAATTAGACAGTTCCAACTAAAATACTGAATGGATGAACTAGTTGGAATTAGACAGTTCCAACTAGAAAGAAGAATGGATGAATCCAATTGGAATTAGACAGTTCCAATTGGAAGAATGGAATTGAGATAAGAGATGAAAGAAGGTTCTAGAAGAACCAAAGATAGAAGATTCATAGTAGAACTAGAAGATAGAGCTATGAATAGAATACTTTTACTATACGTAAAGATAGAAAGTAAAAGTAGTGCCTTTGACATAAGAGGAAGCTCCGGGGAGGAGAGAGAAGGGCTTTTTGGATTGTTAGCTCTCTCTCCTATGGTCGGGTGGTAGAGCTTTTTTGACCAAAACTTATTTGGTCTCGGATTGTACTTAGAGATTTGTACAAAGAAATAAATTATGTTTAGTTCAATTCTTTACTTTGAGATATTGTTGTCGTGAAACAATCGCCAACCGGTGAGAGGTTCGTAACAAATTGGTATCAGAGCAGGTTAGATGCCATGGAGAGTTTGGAAGAAAGAATTGCGAGACTTGTGTTGATAGCATTGATAGAAAATCAAGGTGTTCCATTACAAGAGGTCCCACCTCTTCCTAGGGATCCTCCTCCCAATTCTCCACCTCTTCCAAGAGAGGATCTTGTAGCTACACCACTTGTCTCGAGGGAGGAGGAGTCTAATTCAACATCATCTCCAAGGAGGCTACCTCATGGAGATGTGGATATTTTGAAAGATGTAAAAAAAATCCAATTAAGTCTAGTTTTGGAGGCCGAAACTGCAAACCAGAAGAAGACATGTCGTTCATTTCAATAATGGAGGATTTCTTTTCTTCAAAATACACGGATGCAGATAAAATCAAAGTCACAGTAATTTTCCTCAAGGACAAGGCACGGGTTTGGTTTGACACACTGAAGAGGGACCGAGAGAACAGGGGACTGGGACCTATTGCAACGTGCAGCACGTTCAAAGAACTTTTTCTTCATCAATTTCTCCTTGGCAATTACGGGAAAGACATGCGCCAAAAGTTATACGACTTGAAACAAGGAAGTCTATCAGTAACCCAGGTCAAGTTAGAATTTGATGAACACATTGTTTACTTTCCCAATTGGGGTGAAAGTGACAGAGTTGAATTCTTTGTCCGCAATTTAAAGGATTCAATAAGGTACAAAGTTAGTGCTCATAACCCACAGACTTTAGATGAAGCTTATGGGTTGGCTATGAACTTTGAGAGAGAAGTCAATAGCAGGATGGAGAGGACAAAAGGTCAATTGGGAAAAGATCTTCAGAGTTTAAATATCCTGCCAATCAAAGCTCTAAGTTTGCGAAGTTTTCCAAGAATTCTAAACCATCTCAATTTTCAAAGTTCAACCAAGGAAACAAAACTTTGATGCTGAGCAAGGAAGATCAAGAGGAGCACGTCAAGAAGGGTTTATGCTTCAGATGTCACAAGCCTGGGCATCGAAGTTTTGAATGCTCAACAATCAAGAGAAAGATAGCAGCAATCGAAGTAGAACACGAAGACGGCGATGAGTCAGATGGTGAGCCAAGCAAGGAAGGAGTTCCGAGCATCTCAACAGCAGTTATGAACATGGAGGTGGAACAAGAACCGACAGTGCTACAAATCAACGGATTTCTAAATTCTACCTTTTCTTCGATGATTTTGATTGACTCTGGCAGCACTCATAATATGATGTCAGTTTCATTTGCTCATAAGATAGGACTTCCCTTAATTTCTGTCAAACCATGTTCAGTATGGTTGCCGAACAACCAACCAAGTTTTATTACTCACCGCGTGTTGAGAGTGTCTGTGAACATCCAAGGAGTGAATACTGAAGAGGATTTTGAGGTTTGGGATGGAGCGCGATATGAGGTGATATTAGGGATGGTATGGTTTAAAGAAGTCGATGCATGGATCACATGCAGAGAAAGAGAAGTACACGGGAAGCTTCAGAACGGTAAATTTTTTTCTATAAGAGGTAAGAGATATTTTCCAAACACTCATGTTCTTTCACATCTACAAATGAAAAGATGTGGTAGGAAAGGTCATCAAGTATTTTTGATACATATAAGTGAAGCTGAGAATGAAACTAAGGATGATGCTTTGAGTACTAAGGGAGTGAAAGTATTTTTGGATGACTTTAAAGATATATTTCTTGAAAAGTTAAATGAGCTACCACCTACTAGAGAGGTTGACCATGCTATTGACCTCGTAGCCAACGCTGCTCCTGTAGCTAAAGCACCATATCGTCATTCTTTAGCTCAAAATGTTGAGCTTGAGAATCAATTAAAGGATTTGTTAAACAAAGGATATATTAGGCCTAGTAAATCACCTTGGGGAGCTTCTGTTCTTTTTACTAAGAAGAAAGATGGATCTTTAAGATTGTGTGTAAATTATCGTGGTCTCAACAAACTGACTATAAAGAATAAGTTTCTTTTGCCCCGCGTTGATGATATTTTTGATCATCTATATGGATCAAAAATATTTTCTAAAATAGATTTGAGAAGTGGATATCACCAAATTCGAATAAAAAAATCTGATATTGCGAAAACTGGATTTAGGTAATGTTTGGGTCATTACGAGTATGTTGTAATGCCTTTTGGTCTTACAAATGCTCCTGCTACATTTATGACTTTAATGAATTCAATATTTTGTGATTATTTGGGTAAGTTTGTACTTGTGTTTATGGATGATATCTTTGTATATTCCAAAAATGAGGAGAGAACACAAACAACACTTTAAACAAATTTTTGAAATTTTGAGAGAATATAAGTTATATGCTAAGCTAAACAAATATGCTTTCTTTACCTCGCGTGTTGAGTTTCTGGGTCACGTTATCTCTGATGAGAGAGTCTCCGTATACCCTAAAAAGATTACGGCCGTTGCTGAGTGGCCAATATAAAAAAAAAAGACTGAGGTGAGAAGTTCTTTAGGTCTTGCAAGCTATTATAGAAGATTTGTAAAAGGATTTTCTAAAATAGTTGCGCCTATGACCAACTTGCTAAAAGGAAAAAATAATGCGATAGATTGGACCCCGGTATGCGATTCGGATTTTCAGACTTTAAAATCACTCTTAAATCAAACTCCTGTTTGAACTATTATGGATCCCTTGAAAGGAAACATAATACTATGTGCTGATGCTAGCGATTTAGCTATTGGTGCAGTTTTAATGCAAGATAAAAAAATAATTGCTTACGAATCTCGTAAGTTGAACTCTGCTGAGTTGAACTATCCGGTACATGAAAAGGAATTACTGGCAGTAATCCATTTGCTAAAGGTTTGGCGACATTACTTACTAGGGGTAATGTTTAAGATTCAAACAGACCATGAGTCTTTAAAATATTTGTCAATTCAACCTCACTTGAATAGAAGACAATGTAGATGGATGAAGTTCTTACAAGAATTTGATTTTTACATAGAGTATATTAAAGGAAAAGAAAATGTGGTTGCTGACACTTTGTTTAGAAGACCGCTAGCAAATGTTATCTCATGCATTAGAAATCCTTTAATGGATGAAATTAAAGAACATTATGCTACTGATGAATTATTTAAATTTTCATTTGAAAGTTTCTCTAAGGAAGCTAGGACCGCAGTTGAAATTGAAAATTTTAAATGTTTTGAAGTGAAAGATGAGATTTTATATTATAATGGTAAAGCTTGTGTTCCCAAGTTTGGAGAACACGGACTCAACATTATAAATAACCTTCATGACATTCCAATAGCAGGCCATCCAGGTTTTCAAAAGACTTATATGGCAGTGAAGCGCCATTATTATTGGCCAGGAATGAAAAAAAACATTAAAAATTATGTTGAGAGATGTTTCAAATGTCAAGTCTCTAAATCAGAACAAGTGAAGGACCCTGGATTGTTACAACCACTTGGTGTGCCTAACTTAAAGTTTGAATCGATCAGTATGGATTTCATTGTTGGATTACCAAAGACTCAAAGCAATTTTGATAGTATCATGGTAGTTGTGGATAGGTTGACAAAGATTGCTCATTTTATTCCTACAATTACTACTGTTACTGCTTATGGAGTGGCAGAGCTATTCATGAGAGAAATTTTTAAACATCATGGAATTCCCTGAGAAATTATAAGTGATAGAGATCGCAAGTTTGTGAGTGAATTTTGGACTATTCTATTTAAATTATGTGGAACTAAGATTAAATTAAGCAGTGCATATCATCCTGAGACGGATGGACAAACTGAACGGACAAACAGAACTCTTGAGGGTATGTTAAAGATGTATGTTGGCATGAGACAACAATCGTGGGATAAGTAATTGCATATGATTGAATTTGCTTATAATGATCATATTTATAGTAGTATTGGGGTAAGTCCATTTTATGTTCTATATGGTCAGGAATGTAGAACCCCAATTACACTTTTTACTCCTAATACGAGATTTGAAAGCATAAATGCTATGATTAGGCAGATGAATGAGATTAGAGAAACGACTAAGTTGGCTATGAAAAATGCTCAGGATAGAGCTAAGCATTATGCTGATAACAAAAGAATTTTTCGTGAATTTGAAGTGGGTGATAAGGTGTTTTTAAAGGTAACACCAAATCGATCTGGACTGAAGCTTGGTAATTCAAGAAAATTATCACCTAGATTTTGTGGTCCATTTGAAAATTTGAAGAGGATAGGACAAGTAGCTTACGAATTAAAGTTATTTCAAGATTGGAAGATCCATAATATATTTCATGTGGGATTATTGAAAAAATATGTGTATGATCCTAACCATATTTTGCCTGATCTTCCTAAAGCTGCTCCAGAGGTAGAACTTCTTGCAGAACCTGAGAAGATTTTGAAAATGAAGAATCAATATCTAAGGAATAAAACTTTCCGTAGATTTTATGTGAAGTGGAAAGATTATCCTAAAGAAGAAGCTTCTTGGGAAAGAGAAGTGGAAAGATTATGTGAAGTGGAAAGATTATCCTAATTTTGTCATTGAGGACAATGACTTTTGATGGAAGGGGGAGATTGTAATGTAACTAGAATTATTAAGGAATATTCTAACTACATGTGCCAATGTGTAAGCAAAGAAAGATGAGAGCTAGACAACTCTCTGTTGAAGATGAATGGATAGGAGTAAGACAATTCCAGATTGACAACATGTGCACTGGAGTTACACAACTCCACATTTAGTGCATTGGAATTAGACTATTCCAATTGAGAACATGTGCACGTGAGTTAGACAATTCTCGATGAGGTGCACGGAGTTAGACCACTCCATATTTGGAAAGATGAATGTTATTCATTGGAGTTAGACAACTCTCAATGAATAGATAAAACTAATTGGAATTAGACAGTTCCAACTAGAAGATGAATGAATGAATTAGTTGGAATTAGACAGTTCCAACTAAAATACTGAATGGATGAACTAGTTGGAATTAGACAGTTCCAACTAGAAAGAAGAATGGATGAATCCAATTGGAATTAGACAGTTCCAATTGGAAGAATGGAATTGAGATAAGAGATGAAAGAAGGTTCTAGAAGAACCAAAGATAGAAGATTCATAGTAGAACTAGAAGATAGAGCTATGAATAGAATACTTTTACTATACGTAAAGATAGAAAGTAAAAGTAGTGCCTTTGACATAAGAGGAAGCTCCGGGGAGGAGAGAGGGGCTTTTTGGATTGTTAGCTCTCTCTCCTATGGTCGGGTGGTAGAGCTTTTTTGACCAAAACTTATTTGGTCTCGGATTGTACTTAGAGATTTGTACAAAGAAATAAATTATTTTTAATTCAATTCTTTACTTTGAGATATTGTTGTCGTGAAACAATTGCCAACCGGTGAGAGGTTCGTAACATTACCCCATCAACCTAGGTTGTTTTTCTAGTTCTTTAGTGTCCTACATCTAAAATGTTCAATTGACATGAACATTTATTTTTGAATCCAATACCAAAACCTAAAATTTTTAACTTTTTTATGTCCTAGACATAAAATTAAAAGAAACTCTGCATCCCAAAATCAAGAATTTTGATTCCCTGACATGTCCATGTATTGTTCATGTTTAATTAAAAACAAATTGTATGGTGCCATGGTCTGTTAGGTATCAAGTCCTTAGTGTGGTCTTAAATAGGCACCTGAGGTATGTGGGTATTGTTTGGTTCATTTGCCATGTTCTCATTGACTTCTAGGTCCAAGAAGAGTTACACAACAAAATGCTTTTGTTGCAAAGTTGGCAAATCAACTATGAAGCATCGCCAAATATCGAATTCAAATTAGACCTTCCATGATTCAATGCATGTTTGTGGATTCCTTGACCGACTACATAAGTCCTCCCAATTGTGTTCACAATAGAGTGTGCATTAGTTGTTTAAATTTGAAGACATAGTCCAATCTCCTTTACACATATATCTCTTGATGTTTGTTCTTTGATCCTCATTGAACCACACACCAATCAAATATAGGTGTGTGGTCTAGAAAAGTAAGAGAAATTCCGCATGCATCCCTTATATGTAAGTTGCGTATAATTGGAATTCAAGTGTGAATCTAAGATTGGACACCAAAAGACACATGTTGAATAAAGATTTCCAACATCTTCAAAATTATTCACTATTTTAGGACGACCTATGTGGTCATTTCAATAACTCATGAAATCCTCACTTTGACAATGAATAGGATATTTATACAAACTCTGAAATTCATGAAGAAAGTGGCTATGGACACAATTTGGATTTGCTAATTATCCTGCATTGATTGCATGTTTCATATCCTACAAGAAATGGGGGTAAAGAAAAAATTGTCCATTTAAAACTTGTTTACCTTAGCCGAATCTAAAACATTTTCACTAGAGCCCATGTCCCGCCCCAGCCTACCTTCCTCCCCCGGCTTACTTTGGTAGAGAGTGCTACACTAATAAATATCATATCTAGTGTCACCAATTCTATGTGTCGTGCTCAATTCTAATTGTAAACTACCCGTGTAGTGTCACCAACACTAAATGTAAACCTATGATTACTTGCCACAAAGATTACTTGCCACTCCCTGCAAACAAATTTGAGTATTGTAGGTCTACAATGTTGCAGTTTTTATCACTTACTAAGTGATGTTTCATCCAAAATTCATCCATCCATGACAATAATTTATTACAGAAATGACGGTACTTGTAAACTTATTCATGAGAAATGTCATTAAAAAAAGTTACCTCGGTGACATAAAATATCATGTGGCAAGTACAATATTTAGTGTGATAATACCTTCTAGCGCAGAAATGTGTGAGAGGTTTCTCCAAGCAAAATTTGATTGACGAGCCATCTACAAATTAGGTTGATATTGGAAACACGTGATGCAGTACTACGGATTCCATTCGCATAGATTTCTATTCATGATGTTAATTGGGATTCTAATCGTAATGTTAACAAGAAATTTGAGAGATCGACGAATCAACCCTCTTGATTGATATGGCAATATGATATACATGCGAGTCTATTAAAGTTTAAACCATTTTTCTACCTTTGATTTTTTAGCCAATGTTTTAATATCATCACATGCAATTTATTACCAACAACTTATGAATGTGTGTTTCCTTTTTGCGGGGAACTACATGGATAAAGTGAATGTCAACAAATTTGGTTCTCGAGTTTTTTAGCATCCCTACTCCGCATGGTTAACCACCCTAGGGGTTGGTTCAAACTAATCACTTCATCACTAGAGAGCTTCAAGGCCAAGGTCTAAGGAGAAAGTTGAGGCAACCACTTCAAAACTACAATGCAAAGCCAACAAGAATAATAAACGCTTGATATATATTCCTCTTGATCCAAGACCTAAACCATTGATGGATTGCGAATTATGCAAAGCAAAAGATATTCAAACCCAATATGTACAAGCCTTGCCATATACCACTCATAAAATTTAGGTGTCCAATTAAGAGTGACCACGTAAGCCCACACACCTCATAACCTATATTATCAAAACATTATCACGTCCTTCCATGCACATCAACGGGGCTTACTCCTTCCAGAATTTCAGCATTGCTTGAAAAAATGAGTATAATTACAATGTACAAGTAGAATCCTCGGAGACTGCTCGACGATTAGTGCACCGAAGCTAGCTAGAATAAAACCCTAATCCTTCTTCACACTCTTGAACATTGAAATCAGTGGTCTAGTTCACTTCTTCCGAAGTCAGATTGTCGTCCTTTGCATCAGAGAACGTGTCCTTGGTGACCTCGTCAGGAATGTCCTGGTCGGGTAACGCGACTAAAAATGTGGGCACACCCGCATGGTGCTCGCCCTGTTGGGCCTCACTGAAAACTTCTTCGGAGTCGAACTCACCTTTGCCACCTTCGTGGCCAGCACCCACATTGCCAGAGCTGGTGCTCTTCGACACCTCGTGTGGGATGTCCTGGTCGGGCAACGCAACCAAAAACGTAGGCACTCCGCCGTGATGCTCAGATTCATGTCCGACCAGGCTGTTCAAGTCCGTCGTGGGGTGAGATCCGGTTGCGTGCAAGCCCTCGCCTGAAATATCAGATAAAATAACACAGGTTAAAACTAGGATGAGACCAATCAATGGGAAGAACCGACCGCTCCTTACAGATGAACCGGTCGACTTTTGAGACTGGAAGTTCATGACTACAGGAAGATCACCCATCATTTCAAAGTAATCTGTGGAATAAAACGTGTACTGATCCTACGAGGAATCCGTGGAAGACAAACCAAAAGATCACAACATGTAACCGATTAGACTTGGAAACACTATGATTTTGACCGGTTATGCCCAAAAACCACCCAGGATACTGAATGAGACTCGAGACCAGAAAAAAAAAAAAGTTTCTCCACAAGTGATGTATCTCGATAATTTCTAACGAGAATTCATCACAAGAAAACGAGCCTGGAAATCAGTCAGGGTTTTACTTTCTGGTGGTCTGGAGTATAATATAAGTATAGGACGCAACAAAGGGAGCACACGCACATGGAGGAGCATCACAAACTTCCGAAGGGCTGTGCATAATGTACAGTCCTATAAAGCATGGGTTAGTCCTGCATAACAATTCCTTTATAATGAGCGACACAATTAAGGAGAACCAATGGATGCATTTTTCACAGCATCAATTGCAAAGTATGACGATGCTATCTCGACTTGTACGCATTAACTTGTGTGCTTACCATGTTTGAGGAGAGAGCTCCCAATACGTATCAATAATCCAACATAGATACATGTATTGGGTAACACTCTTATAAAACATGTCTTCATGACATTAACTTGTGATTCTCCTTGTGCTTACCAAGTTGGAGGAGGAAGCTCCCAACAAGGGTACATGTTTAAAACGTGTACTAATCCCACGCAACAAGTTACTAGGTGATGGTCTAATGTGCCACAATAGAAAGAGAAAAACAAATCATTGTAAGGGCTGGTTCACACAGTGGGGTCTCAAGTCCCGAGGCAAAGTCCCAACTTTTGAGCCTCAATAAACCATTACAATACAGTTAATTATCATAAAAGTCAGATCTTTGATTTGATTATGCAAAATTATTTGTGGGACTTGTGTTGAGAGTTGGGTCTAGCATATTGCTCCACCCAACTCTCAACAAGAGTCCGAAGCCTCACCTCCAAAAAGTGTTGCCATGTGGTACTTGAGACTTAAGACTTAGGACCCATGTGAAGTGATGATAAGTCCCCACTCCCGTGCTCTCAACGGTTGAGATTGCACGGATAGACCTCAAGTGACTTGAGACTCGTGACTCGTGTGAAGGGGCCCTAATTATCATAACATTCAATGGAACCACATGATGATGCTAAGACTATAAAACCTCGTGGAGTTTCTCGTGCGTACCATGATGAGCAGGGAGCTCCCGGTGGTTGCTCTCGCTGGCGACATCGGAGGAAGTGTTCTTGGTGATCTCGTCCGGGATGTCTTGGTCGGGCAATGCGACCAAAAACGTTGGTACTCCACCGTGATGCTCGGATTCATGTCCGACCAAGCTGTTCAAATCCGTCGTGGGGTGAGCATGTCCGGTGGTTGTTTCATGTGGCCCTTGCTCCATGGCCGCGGGTTCTACGTGGTCGCTCTTTGTGACTTCGGCCGGCACATCCTCATCATCCAGCTTCGTGAGGAATGTGGGCACGCCGCCGTGATGATCAGTTCCTCCTTCTTGTGTGGTAGCATCAACATGACTCACAGGCAAAGTGTCAACTGGCTTTGTTTGTTTCTGCTCTTCCTTCACTTCGTGAGTGGTGGTGGCAGCGGCAGGCACGGCAGCTTCTTCTTCGTGAGCCTTGCTTGGAATTGACTCGGACTGAGCGGCTGCTTCTGTTGAGTCGGAGTGCTTGTGGCCAATGTGGAGTTTGTCCTTGATTTTCTGGAGGAATCCGGTGTGTGCCTTCTCATCTGCGAAATGAAGGAAAACAAAAACTGAACACGTCAGCTTCTACACCGAAACTGCAAACCCATGACTAACAATTTTTCTTCTATCTTCTCTCGGTCGAATTATGTACAGGTCAATTGTTACGTTTCATGGGTCCATACTGGAACTTGATTTGTTAGCACCAGGAGGGCCCCTCTTCTCCCCTGTTCAAAGATTTAGCTAAAGGAATACAAAAAACAAGGGATCCACACTGCAAAATGTGAAGTAGTCCTCTGCCATATTGCTTAAGCTCGTGCCCATGGTCCACATGGTTAAATGCAAGTGCCTACAACCACTCCAGGATTGTTTGTTTTTTTCTCGTGCCCTAATTTGAATGACCCGCATCTCACACTAGCATAACCTCATAAGTGCAATCAAACCTACAATCGGGCAGATCTGACCGCTAGTTACGGATGACCAGTTCAAGATCAAGACGTTGGGAGAATCGCCCATCATTTTAGAGGACTCTGTAGAATATACCTTAAATTAATGAAAGGAAACCCCAACCGGTTACATCTTGATATCTGATATACCCCAACAGATATCAAGATGTAACCGGTTGGGCTTCGAAACACCTTTCATCTCGACCATTTGTGCCCGGAATATACCTAGACACTGGCTCAAATCACATATTTCCAACAACAAAAGCATGCGTGTCGTGAACTCCTCACCTTCGTGATGCTCGACGGTGGCCATTAAGATTCGAAACTGTGATGATGTAGGTGATAATCAAACCTGGTAACAGCAAAACCGTTAGTATAATTAGCCAACAGACCTCCAAGCTGATCTGTGCGAAAGACTGACACTGTAACAGAGTCTTACAAAAAATGCTGGATAAAAGGCACTTGAGCACACTAATGACCTTATGGTCCACTCGTGAAATTATATTTATACCCCGGCACAAATCACAAAAACGTCAAACCTAGGTTTCAAAGAATATTCCCATCTAATAACTCCTCAAAATTCAAATAGACATGGTGAAATTCCATCACGACAATGCCCATCTTGCATAGAAGCCGTATGCTAAACCTCGACCATGACTGAACACTTAATCCATGTACTCAATGCAGTATGATCATCCTCAATTTCCAAACCTACAAAATATTACTGGGCCGTAAACAGACAAATTTACATATTGGTCTGCATTTCGTGATTAGCATAACACCATGGCTCTAACACCGATATGAGATGATCGCCCGGATTATGGGCCAGCCACATCAGCATTCCTCATCTAACACGTGTTGAATTTTTAACGACCAAAGATTAACAGATGCTCATGTATAAAATTTAAAAAAAAGAAAAGGAAAAGGAGCAAGTACACCACGAGTGGACAGATTGGGTGTGAATTGATTCACTTTTGCCAAAAAGTGCCACATCTTATGGGTTAGAGCTTGTTAAAAGATGGCATGGAAATTGAATGTAGGCAGAGCCGTGCCCAGCCAGATCTGAACATACAGTAAGTTATGCACATGTATGGAACCACCACACCCTCTAGCAAACCATAAAGCTCACTAACTATTTATTCGTATAAAACCAAAACTTCTCATCTATCTGTACACAGATTCCGCACAGGAAGGGGATCTAACTTACTCTTAAATAGACCAGAAAGGCACACTTTTTCAAATCCTCAAAACAACTAAATAAGCTGATTGGGTGAGCTCCCAAAGTACACAACCAACATGTGCCTTAAGTGCCTTAACCATGTGCCTTAACCATGTGTATATAAAATCAAATCAACCACTTCCAGACTCCACTAACTAGAAAGTGAAAACTCTCAAGCCCAAAATAACAGAAAACTCTAACAAAAAAATCTGTGTTTCCAAACAAACACAGATTGAACCAGATCGGACACTGCGATGACAACGCAGTTCAAAAAGACCAGAAAGTACTCTAACCCAAAGAAAAATCCCAGGTTTCTCTTCTGTACCTGAGTACAGACTCCAGGCACACAAAGAAGATCTAGAACTAAAGCAAAACAGATGACCTCAGAAAGGTGCAATCTATGCAGCAAATTCAGCCCAAACAAGCAAACCCCTAAGCAACCAACAACAACAACAGCAAGTGTAATTCAAGTGAAAGACACGGCTGAGTTAGTACCTGATCGGAAACAGATAATTGGAGCTCAAGATTGTTGAGAAGAGCAGCTATGGAGGAGGCGAGGTTGTGTGAGAGAGAGAGAGCAGAGTGTTAAAGGAAGGAGAGGAGGAGAGACTTATGAGAGGCGACGGGCGTTGACGGGGTCCAGAAGGGCAGCTGGCACCGACATGGGTTGACACGTGGCGGATGAGGCTTTGTCCTCCTTCCGTCCTGGTTCCTCGCCTGCCTCGTCAGCATTTTGAAGATGCTGGAGATGAGTCATGAGGGCTCATAAAGGTAACATTATTATTCAGGGGGGCCCCTTGCTTGATAGAGAGGCCATTTGGGAATGGTACGTGTTGTGTTTGATGGTTCAGTAACCATTATAAGGTAGAGAGGTCTTAAATGGTTACTTTTTCGTACTAGCCCACTTCTCCTAAGCACCGGTTCACATGAAGTCCCAAGTCCCATTCGTGTTACCAAGTCCCAACATGTAGGCAAACGTCCCAACTTTTGAGCCTCAAAGAAACCGTTAACATGTGGTTAATTATCATTAAACTCGGATGTTGATTAATTTGTGGAAAAATAGTTGTGGGACTTGTGTTGGGAGTTGGGTCTGGCTTTTTGCTCGACTCAAACTCTCAACACAAGTCCCAAACCTCAACTCCAAAAAGTTGTTGTCATGTAGGTATCCATGTCATACTTGGGATCGGCGTGTGAAGTGGTAAGTTCCAATTTTCATGCTCATGCAGAAACACAAACCCTAAGGTTTATGTTGATGCTAACCCCTCAGTGATGAAGACGTTGGGTATATGGATCTATTAGGTCAATGGCGATGGTGGATTGTTGTGGAAAGAAATGCCACCAATTGTTTCCCCATGACAAAATAAGTCTTTAAGGCTAGAAATGTTGCTTGCGAACTTTTGGATGCAATCAAGAAAGAAGCTTGAGGTTCATTGTAACATACACATGGATGGTCGAGATTATAAAATGATGACCTTGGAAAATGTAGAAATTTGTTGTAAGGCGTGGTACATCATCCATGCAGTAACAAATGCCGACTTTTATAGGTTCTGAATTTATTGTTCTCAAGGGCATTGTTCTTCCTTCCACTACAACTTTGGAACCAAAAAACCTAGAGAGGTTGCACGTCAAGTTGTTGCAACACTATCAACCATTAGTTTACCCTTGGTTGATACAATGCCACACAAGACAACAACCTTTCCTTCAAGGGAAAAAGTTGTTCAAATGGTTTTGTCCACATGAATAAAATGAAAGAACATATTGGTGGACGTTAAAGATGTTGCCCAAAAAGCATTTTGTGGATCAATTTCTTTGTCTATGTTGAATGTCATCAAGAACCAACAATTCGCAAAGTATATTATAAAGAGACTTGGTGACAAGTGCGCACGTTGCATCGCTTGTGAAAAATATAAAGCCTTTGAGACATCCATCTGATTGGCACAAAGTCGCATAGTACACATCAAAGGAAATATATCGAACATGTGGATAACCACGAGGCACACCATCAAAACCATTGCAAAAATTATGCACTTTCCATAATGAGGCCGAACAAGGTTTTGAAGATCATTCATAACATGATGGACCATGCCAAGACTACTTGTCCTTGTTATACTTGCAAAATCAAGGCCACGGATGGACTTTTCAAGTTCCCAATAGCAATATTAGGTTCATAAGATTTGCAATGTATTAGCAATTTGTTTACGGTTACATATGCGCATATGCAAATTGGTTATTTTTATATGCTAGGTAGAGATTTTGAATTTGTTTGCATGCACAACTTATAAAGACTTACACATTATTTTGATCTTAACGCATTTCACCAGGTTTGATCGCACATGGCCATGTGCATGTGATATATGTGCATTATGAGTTGGATTTCTACCTTGGTGATGTCAATCATATAGCGGGTTTGCATAACTTCTACGAGATTTCAACAAATGACCAACTTCTTCGTTACGTGCTTTATTCATGCGTCCTGAAACAACACCTCTTTATGAGAGAGTACTTGATGGGAAGAAGGTGTGTTTAACTTCAATGACGGAATCCCCTCAACAACTTGCTTTTGGTAAAGAACTACCACCGACTTTGCATGTGCAACTTGATAATTGTGCAAAGGACAACAAATGTCGATATGTATTCTATTTTTGGTCGTTGCTCATAGTGAAAAGGATATTCAAGGAGGTGTTTGTATCTCTCTTGATGGTCGGGCATACACATGATGACATTGGTATTTCATTTGGACATTAGAATATGAAGTTGCACGAAGAGGATTTTCCAACAATTCCACTTCTCATAAATTGTAAATGAATTTGGATGTTGTGCCGATCATTCCGCATTTGTTCAAAGAATAACCCAATTTCAAGGCGTTCATCAATGCATTCATTTTCAAAGGAGGTGACTGATTAGTTGGCCATACCAAAGCCCAACAATTGAATTTCTATATGTGTGACGATGGTATATTGACCATGTAATTTAAAGTTTTATGTACATCACTGAATTGGGGCCTAGAGCATGGAATACTAGTTTGGCACCAAGATGAACATGAAAAACACATGTTACTAGATGGAGAGCCAAAGCCTTGCATACCCAACCCTATGAGGAATGAGTTGGAAACCATCAAGGCTTTATCGGGATTCATTGAATATTGTAAAGAATTATGTGAAGAAGACATCGCAAGGATTGTTGATACACATGAACTACTAATCACATATGGAGATCCCATGTGCTATGCTTTACATATAGTGGGCGTCGATACCCGGTCAACTTTGACACAAAGATAATGGCCACAAAGTTGCATGATTGCCGTGGAATCTAACGCCATGTTCTTCATCAATGGGGACATCTGCAAGGAGTTTGCTACAAACGAACATTACGTTGGCCATGCTCACAATTGTCTGGCTCCGCCATTTTGTGTGGATGTTGATTGCTACGAAGGTTATATGGTTGTCGTACATGCCTAGGATGAGGATTGCTCCAAATCCATATGGTTGGTGAAATCATTGTTGTCACCAACTATTATTTCCAACTAGCCCCAATTTCCGTCAAATTGAGATGGAATACTACCACCCAAGCACCAGAGACCTGAATGTGCTACACACGTATTCAAGTTGGGACACCAAGAAGGGTTTTAAGTGGACAATGGACTCGACATATACACCAATTTGGAGAAACACAAATACTATATTTTGTGCTTAGAAGCCGAAAAAAAAAAGTTTTAAATTAAAGACAATGCCCATCCCCTAGAAGCACATAGATTAAAAGACAACTTGGCTTGTATTGCTATTGCGGAAAATGATGTTGAGAATAAAAGTGATGATGAAGATAGTGAATGATAACATAAGAGCTTGGGGTTAGTGTTTGAAATATGTATTCATTATTTTAGGAATTATATGACATTGAAATTGATGATTGGATTAGGCTTTTTTTTAAGGTTCAATTTAAGATATTCAAGTTTACATTCTACATGATTGTATTGGTGGACGTGGAAATCAAATTTTTATGTACTATCAAATGTTTATTCATATTATGCAACAAATATTGTGTGATCACAATTATATATTCCAGATTTTAGTTTGGCAATTTATTTCGTATGACATCAAATTATTTTGGGATAAGACATCCTATTTATTACAACCCTTATGTAATATATGCACATCCAATAAATTATAATCATAAGATCCGATGATTAATACAAGACTCCATAGTTCCTTTTGGTGTAACAAATTCAATAATTTAATTTTTTTTGTCATTGAAATGCCTCTTTGGTGCATGTTTTCGTTATAATTTAGGAAATTACTATATCTGGAAACATGTTTATTTCTCATGCAGAGAATATGTAAAATGTTACAATCTCATTGTTCGCATCGTTCTTGCTATTCCCAAGATTCATAGTATTGGCATCCCAAACTATGGATAATATCTATTTTGAGACTTTCCAAAGTCTCCAATTAACGAATATAATTTTGTACCTATACATGAAAAATATCAACAAAACAAGAAATCCACTCCAAGACTACGAGGGAAAAAAATCAATCCCCAACTTTGTAAATAAAAAAGGTGCAAGTGATTGCATGATTCTAGAATTTATAATTACCTATAGAGTGGACAAAAATGATGATAAGCATGATTTTTAACAATTATAGGGTCCAATTATTTTTTAAGATTAAGACAAATAGCCCCTAAACGATTCTTCCATTCTCGCACGTGTATGCCAATTTCCTACAAGTGCCTTCCCTAGGGGTACCATTTTAGAATAAGGAAATGGAAACTTATAGATCACAACCAAAATACAAATTAGAATGAAATACTGAAAATAAGATCCTAAACAAGGATTCTTAATAGAAAGAAGAGTGAAACACATGCTAATTGCGTTTCCGAAGTGCAAGACCTATCCTTTTGTTTAATAAATGAATTATAATGTGACAAATACTTGTATGAGACACAAGTTAAGTCTTTCTTGGGCATTTGTACCTTGAGATTTGTCCTTTTTCAGAAGATGGTAAATACTTAACTACACTAGCCATGAGTTGCAATGAACAAGTCTTCTCTTAGAGTTAGTGTTTGGTGTACAATGTGTAACATGCTCTAAGCTTAATATCTAAATGACCCCCCCCCACCCCCCCCCCCCCTACCAAATTTCAGCATGTTTTGAAAAACATGTGACTTGTTATCCTTAAAAGTGGTTGAATAATGATTTGGATGTGTAGATTTTTAAAAATCGGGATGAAACAATAAAATGAACATTATAGAATCATTTTTAGTATTGGCACCAAGTACATGTATAATTTTTGTTGAATGTTTCTCTTGTTCAAAGCCTTTGGCTATTAGGCATTTGGGGGTGAAATGTTTTCTAAGTTTTAATATAAATATTTTTTGATAACAGAGGACCAACAATAAGATCAATCATGAGGTGCCATCAAAGGATCACATTTGTGCATATTAGATGTATGAAAT
Source organism: Polytrichum commune (assembly GCA_950295325.1). NCBI lineage: Eukaryota > Viridiplantae > Streptophyta > Polytrichopsida > Polytrichales > Polytrichaceae > Polytrichum > Polytrichum commune. The sequence continues at coordinate 35,471,408 of OX485808.1, read as the reverse complement.
GTTGATTTGATCTTCCCATGATGGATTTAGAAGAAAAAAACCAAAACCAAAACCAAAAATAAATAAATAAATAAAATCAAAATCAAAATCAAAAATAAATAAAAATCATCACAATCACAATTCTCATTGTTAATGAAAATAAATGATACAAATGACAAAATTGCAAATTATATAGATAGGTGGAGAGCTAGAAGCATGATACGATCTTGAAATGATCAATGTGCCAAAATTTGTCTTGAGATATGAATATTTCATGAGGTATACGCATCCGAAAATCATCAAGTTTTGGTTGATCAGCAATGTGTCTAATGCGGGCCACACATTATGATGGAACAGGGGTGCTCTATGAGAAATATGTTTATGAAACAAAGTTGATTGTTCAAATGCCAACATCTTGATTATGGGTGCAACTGAATGACAACTCTTTGATTAAGTTCAAACGTTCCAAGCCAATAGGGTAATGTTAGCTTGGGCTTTGCTATGGATAATGGAGGTTGTGCACATGAAAAGTGTGCAATACAATGATCTTTTCATAAATAACATCATGCTTCATTGGGAATCGGATGTAAGGCTGAAGATTGGAATGTGCAATTGGGGTGTGCAACACATAAGGGTGAGAATGTTCAATCACTTTGGCATGCGGAAAGTGAAGAAACAAAGGAAAAATTGAAGGAGAAGTTTTGGGTGGCACCCAAATTGTTGTACGTCTACAATAGGAGACATCAACATCTAGATGTACCTTACACCAAGAAAGCTGAGTGTCATACAATCAACATGTTTCTATGGCAACTTTGCAACAATGTCATGGCCCAATACTCTTTGCCGATAAAAATAAGAAATTTTGAAAGCTTGCCCTAGATGCCTTCTGTGACAAAAACAAGGAAAATCGCCTTAACTTGTATTATGCAACACGTGGGATGCATTTCAACTTTGTTAGGTGGGATGAGCCCATAGACTACTAGAATTACACATGTTTCATTTTTGGGCTGCATCATTGGGGTCTCCATAGTATGCTTGTATCACCTTCATCAACATTTTTATATAATTTTGATATCTTTATGATAACTTCGTTACAATACAAAATTTTGTGTACGAATACAAACAGTTGTTGGCTATCCTCCTTTTTCATTTCACCATTCTTAAATCCATATTCCCATGAACATATGGAGTCGATTGCTCTAGAAAGTAGTTGGCTCCCTAATTGACTGCTAATGGGAGCAATCGACTAGGGACCCAATTGCCATGTCAACTTCCATAGTAAGAGTTGATTAATTTGTTGACTGCTACCATTAGTTGGACAAGGAAAAAGTTGCTCCTCAGTTCTAGATTCTATCAACACTACACTAAATAGTCCTATTAATGTGGTGGAAAATTAGGGTGGAAATAATTAACATGTACAGCTTTAATTGTTTGGTCAAGGTGGAAACAACGCCGGTCCAAAACTCCAAGTATTCCCCTCAATCTTTCTTGGCACTTGTGAGCAACATCTTACAAAAAAGAAAATATTCACCTTACATTGAAAGTATCATAAAATAAAATACCACTCACATCAATCACCCAAAAAACAATCAATTTAATTCATACAAAATCAAAACTAGAGATTGACAAGGGTCGAAAATTAATTTGGCCCACATTGATTCTCATTTTTTAATATGAATGTGGGCTCTACAGAATTAATGTGGCCCACACTAATAGGACTATTTAATGCAATTATGAATATGATAATATGTGTAAAATGATTGATTGCATGATGTCAATATGCAAAGAGTAGAAAAATATGGAAGTTGAATATTGGCATTGGTGTCCAATGTCGTATCCGATCCACAAACCAATTAGGATGTGCTCAAAGCCCGACCTCTCAAGGATATTTATGTGCATGGGTGAGCATTTACAGCACCTACCGAGGGGAGGGTAAACCGGGGAGGGCAGGTTGAAAACGTTGATTACTATTGTGGAGACCATAGATTCCATTTCTAGGAAAATGAACCCTTAAATCAGAGTCAAAGACTCTAAATTCATCTTGTGAACTTTATATTGAGATTAATCAACAACAAACATGTGGAGGACATGGTAATTTATGTCACTGCGGTAACTTTTTGAATGACAATTCTTATGATCAAGTGAACAAATATTGTCATTGATGATGAATGAGTCAAAAGCATTTTCCCTATATTTCAAGATAGAAATGTTTCATGCCACTGACTTGTATTTGGTAAGAATTGTAATTGAAGTCATTCATGCATGAGGGCAAGACAAACTCTGTATTTCCCAACTTTGAGTTGTGCACACACAGATGAGATTGGGAAATGTGTCGTGAATCAGGTGAGCCTTTACCAAAAACACAAACAATTTTACAAAACTGTCAAATTTTACTGCAAAGTTGCAACCATCCACAACATTACCCTTGAACCGATTCTATAGAACTTCCTCTTGTCTACACTATCTTATAAAAATGCCTTCAGATATAAGTTAAGCTTTTTCACAAACCACATTGTGATTCGTTGTTTGCATCATGCACATTGTCAGCAAGAATGCATCACTTACGAGCATCAGGTTGGTTGGCTGGCAAAGATTTCTGAACTTCCGGCAACTGCCACAAGTTCTTCCCAAGAAGTCTGAGGGTTGGATATGGTGTCTGCAACACACATGACCGGTGTTTAAGTAATGTTTTGCAGCATTGCATGGATCGGTTCTTTCAAGATCATGATTAAATCTGGCAAAGGTTATGTTTCACAGTCCTAGTTGAAAGAAAACTCTAGTACATGTTGTATAAAGTTTGAGACCTCATTGTGGGCACTTCTAAGTCCACAGACAATTTGGCTATTAGATCGGATCAAGAGTTGTCTCGTCCAGTAAGCATTTGCGAATCACAAGGATAATCATTTCTCCTCTCAAAACTGGAGTTGAGATGCAAAAGTTATAAGAGATCAAAGTGAAGACCCTGTCTCTCTCTCTTCTCAAGTGATCACATAGGCCCTCCAAACTACGTTGGAATATTGCACCTAAAATGTGTCTCTAGTTTGAATCTAGAGTCCAATCTCAACGCGGGCTCAACATTACACATCTTTTTGGTGTCAATTCTAAAACTACAAGCCTTGCCATAAGTTATACCACTCAAATATAGGTGTCCGATCAACAAGAGTACTGTACACATAAGACCCACATGTCTTACATGTCTGACTCTGAATATTGAAGAAGTTATAAACTCAAAGTCTGGTATATTTGTCACAAAATATCATCAACTATGATAGATAAACGAGGATGCTGGTGGATCATCTTACCATATCAACTTTATACCGTTCCGCATTTCCCAGCTGAGGAACTAGAACCACATCAGCCTGCAAAATGTTGGAAAAACATCATGAGTTCACAACTTAGATACAAAGAGTCATATGAGATAGATCCATGGCACCCAAAAATGTGCAAAAACAATCCAAGGACTTACCAAAGTGAGCTCATCACCAAATGAATACTTCCCAGCAGTTGTCTTCAAAATCGACTCCAATGCTGTTCCAAAGAAAACATGGCCACGTAAGGTAGAGGGTTCTAAAAACCAACACTTCAAGCGTTGAGTGTAGCTTCTGTTATTATATTTTAAAATTAAAATGTTTCTCATTAGCATAAGAGAGGGATTCCGATACACCAAAATATATGTTCTTTGGATTGCATATGCAAAAGTTATAGGGGTACGGATTTCTATTGATAGATTGCTCAAAACCATTAGGGGGGCTTGATGTTAAGGTGGTGAACATGTTTAGAATCAATATGTACGTATTGTGCAAGACTTGAAGGCGTTGGTCTTGGGTGGGAAGTTGGTTTTAGCAGCCTTCTACTTTATCAGACCCCAACACCAATCATCCCAACTTCAATTGTCTAAATGGTTTAGATATCATCAGTTTTGCAGAGGGAACGTACATGCATGAATTTTATTTTCTTTCTCATGATGCAAGTTTGTTTGTACTTAAACCCAAAAGACCAACAATAACCATACTTTGGGACCAAGGTGTGATGTCCCAACTGATTGAGTCATTGCTTAAAGTGTATTATTAGACACATCGAAATGATTGAGTTCAAAGGTTTGTAGAAGGAGAGGATTTAGAGATTGAACAAAGCGAAGCTTCATCCTTGGCTTGGTGGTACCAAAAAACATTAAGCTTGTTGCCTTAGGACTCTCAAAGGCATCAATTTTATTCAAAATAAAAGGCATGTAGTAGGAGAGAAAAACTTATAAGAATGGACAAAGAAAAACTTCATCCCTAGAAAAATAACTTTTAGTGCTTGCTGACTAGGGATGCTCTCAACAAGCACTCCAAGCATCAAACCCTTCAAAATAACTTCCAACCAATTGCCAGATGTTGGACAACCCGACACTTTGACACCATGAGTTTGCTAACATCATGGCCAACATGTGAGACCTAGGCAACACGTCCCGATCAATGAAAGAATCTACAAATCTACCTCAGTGATAGATTTACAAATATTCCAATGACACAAAATAATTTTCATCAATTGCAGGACATGTTGCCCAAGTCTCATATACTTGTAGTGCAGGAGCACTGAAAAAAAGATAAATCTACCGAGTGAAGAGCTTGGACATCCTTGGTGAATTGTGGATTAGCGAACTACCTGTGAAGCCCTGATTGATATACTCCTGGGCCCATTTCAGTTGCTCTTCTGGACCCAACTTCTCCTTTATCTTGGCCTGGCAAATGAATGACACAAAAACACAATGATGACTACCCTGGAGAAACTTACGAAACCTACTAACTTAGTGATGATTGGGACGAAGCTGAAGAAGCAAACTTGCAGAAAAGCTTGGCACTGACACTAACTTGGAAGGGTGAAGAAAAAGGAAACAATTTACCAATACACCAGTGTTCTGAAGAGGCTGAATATTGGATGCAATCAAGTTCACCACCTGCCACAAACACCACATCCCACACACAGAGTGAACATGAACTCGCATAACATTATTCAGCAGTGTGCGTTCGTTCATGTGGGCCCTGAGAATATAACCGTGAGATGTCCCAACCTAGTGCAGATTCAGACTCAATATGAGTCTCCTGGCACTAGGTTGGGGGGCATCCATGGTTAAGTGTTTGTGAAGAGAAGTGATAATAAATTGAATAATGTTGATTGTATGCTTTAAAATATTGTATATGGTTTCAACTTGATACAAGTGAGAAATGTCTTACTTGACGTATTTTTGCTCTTTGTACAAGGTCCTTGGGCATAAGGGGTCTCTTATCAGGAAACTTCTCCTCCAGGTACTATTATCACCCATAACCATCACCCACTGAATGATTTAATTAACTTACGGTAGTCAAACAATATTATTCTAAGTATCTTGTGTCAATTTCAACGCATCTAAATCATTAGCACCATCACACCGTTTATGGTATTTAGTGCCACTTACTATTCATAGTTACGCAGTGCTATAAGTGTTTGTTTATAAGTCTCTACCAAGTAAAGTCATTTATGTTATATAAAGTCCACACAAAAACCTATGTAAATTTTTTTCGGTTAAAAATGATACCTATAGGAAGGAGTTATGGCATTACATAATTCCAAATAGTCAATGACACAAACTATCATAAACAGTGTAGTTGCTCAAGAGAAATATAATACCCTAAATCAACAAACACTAAGATGTAACCAATTCTATTTTACAGGCGTAGTAACTAGGTAGCCCCACAAGGGTCCTTAAGTGGAGGTAGTCCTTATACACACTATGATATACAAACAATGGGCACAATGTTCTAATGCATTGAATCCACCAAATGAGTGATTTTTGTTTAGTCTTGTGAAGATAATCGATTTCCAAGATTACATTCTTATGGTATTTTTGACTTGCTTGATTCTTACCCAAATGGACTCATGGAGTACCAAAAGAATCTTCTCATAAGTCTTGCCAACAAGCTACCACCCATTCTTTGTCCGATCACTAGAGCATCTAAGTCCTAGACCTTTGTCCTACGTCCAAGAAGAAAAATGAAAATCTACCACAATGATAGATTTAAAGATCTACTAGTGACGCAGGACAATTGCCCCCAAGACCCATATGCTGGTAGTGTATAGTATAATGATGACACATGATGTGTTGTCTAGCTAGATAAAAAAATACACATACTTTACGACTACTTTGACTAACAACCCTAATGTGACATTACTCCTTCAAACTTGACATCAACAAAGAAACTTCACTACACCGTTTATGGTATTAGGTGTCACTTATTGTTTCGATCTACGGAGTGCTATAACCTTTTGCTAAGAATGTGCGTTTTCATCAAGTAAAGTCACGAATGTTGTATAATGTCCATACCAGCTATTAAATCTTTGTTGATAAAAAATGAAATCTACAGTAATAATAGTAATGAGAGTTATAGCATTGCGTAATTCCAAATATCAAGTGACACTATATACCAGAAATGTTGTAGATGTCCAAGCTCCTAATTTCCAAGGAACACCTTGAAAACTAGAATCCTATTCCCAGAATTCAAAGCTACCTACACACTGCCTATAACAAGACTTGTGAAGGAAGTTTGATCTGAATCTCTCATGACGTATGTTTCAAGGATTTTTTTCCCGACAGCCTTCAAGAGGGGAAGATAGATTTACAAACAAAATTGCGATTGAATCTGCGAGGACTGTCCCTCCGATCTCCAAAGCTGGGACGAGCTGCAGTGGATTCAACTTTTTGTATTCTGCACGCATGAAACAAAAGCTGCGTTAAATGATCAATGAGTAACCGCTCGATTATTTGAAGATGTTCACTCGAGCATCTCAATCACTCTGGTCACTAATTTTTTAAGGTTTCCCTGGAAACTTCCTTCATATGCACTTCAATTTGCTGTTTGAATTGATCGATGTTGTGATACCTTCACTGTGATGCTCCTGTGCCTGTAAATCCACCGCCTTGTACTTATAAGGAATGCCTGCACAGCCCAGATCAGGATTCTTCACGTTCAAAACAATTGCGTCCTCGATCAAAAATTGCATCAAACACATAAGGTATCAATGGGTTACTTTTCCGACCAGCTCACTTTTCGTAGGATATTAAACCCTCGATTAGTATGAGATGATTAGCAAATTCACATAGTTCAAACACGGTTTTTTGGGTATCCATTCTTGGAGCCACACCTAACTACATACCACTCAAATATAGGTATCCGACTAAGAGTAGTAACCAAATAAGGGTTTTTTTTCCCTTAGTTTACAATATTTCATTGGATGGTTGTGAATGTTACTTTTTTATACAATGTACAGTATCGTAGTTTTCTAGCAGATTGGGCAGAAAATAATTGATTTTAAAAGTGCCTAAATTTTAGGGAAATTAATTTCGTTGAGTGTCCAAAAAGAAAAGAAATAACATTCAAAGTGTGCCTAAAATCACAATAATGCAAGCGTAGTCTTTCACAAAGACCACTCCGTATAACTCTCACAAAATGCAAATTTGTTGCCAAGCAAAACCCTGACATACAAGTAATAGACAAGCTCTAGGGTAAGGAATGTTGGTTAAGGAAAGTGTTTAGGTTAATCATAGATGGCATAGATGAAATTAGGAAAACTGTTCATGAATTATAGAAATGACTTGGATGAATGTCTAACTTATTTTTAAATGCTTTTTGAATATGCCCAATTCTAGAATATTATTTTCTAGGCTACCTAACTTACATTCGCACTTTGATTAACCATTAGGCAGAAAGGTGCCCAAGCTGCTAGAGAGCTATGGTATTTCGGGGAAGTAGTACTCTAATCGGGAGAAGAGAGGCTACAATGTTCTCTGAGTAATGTAATGTCCTTCATTGTCAAATACCTTGTTTATATTGTGTTCATACCATGTCTATCAATCTTAAAACAAAAAAGTACTTATTTTATTTCATTTTGTGAAATTTTTAATTCTAATAATCTAAGCATCCCAAAGCCTTTGACAGTATTGACGGATGTGTTCCACTCATAGACTAATTACTATGATTTGTTAGTTTCACAACAAAAATTATTGTTTTCTTGAATGATGTGCCACGTGTCACACAATGGTTGGTTGGAACACATGAAAAGTTGGTGTGGCATTGAAATAAATAGAATTTCAGCAAGCAGGTCCTAAATTGATAACAAGGTACTATAGTAGAAATCTTCAAATACTCACCCTTAAGTTCTAGTCCAAGGCGTGCCCGCCATGAACAAGAGCTCTTAAAGTAGTTGTGTAATGTGACGGTTTCCACATCGGCACCCCTCTACACCACTCCATCCCCTTTGTTAGAGATTATTTTTCACTCACTCTTTTTCCTGACTACAAAGCTAATGTTGCATGAGCACCAAAGAATTTGTAACGACATTGTCTCTACATTAAATGGCCACCCACATTTTGAAATGAACAGATTACTATAACCACAACCCCATAAAATCTTGTAGTGAATATTTACCGTAGCATGGTCCGCCATCGTATTGTAAGTTTAGGGTTGCGGTTCCAGTTGCAGTTTTTGAAACCCAACAGCTAGGACCACACAATACCTGCAAAAGTAGAAGTTCATTGGGTTAATTTTTGACAATCTCATGTCTAGGTTAACAAATTCGTACCAGAGTAGTTATAGTACACTAGCTACCCAACATGTTGCATATGTAAATTGTGCATGAAGGCATGTTTTATGGATGAATTTGTGTCCTCCAACACAACATGAACAACACAATATGATTGTAATTTGTGACATTTCATCACCGAGCAACATGACACATGTCTGAGATGTTGTTCAATTCATATACTAGATGGATACGATGGAGTGGTGAGACGAGATATTGGTCTAAGTCTCATGTTGCCATCAGTTAAGAGTGCAGTTAAATCCTACATGGCTTCTTTGAAAAATAAATTTTTTTTGTCACATGGGTTTCTGGATTCCGAAATGATAACAACATACAGCACATCCACTTTCGAATAACTTGAAGCTCACTTGTCGTCCATCTGCATATATTGTGCGAAGATTGCAGATAAATGGCACTCATTGGATTGAACCTGAGAACTACAAAGCACAATCAAACTCCACCACAGATCATGTTGTTTGAATCAGCCTACTCCAAGTGAATGAGATTTGAATTCTCCGAAAAATCCCCAGGTGGAGTTCCTATCTTTCATGCAACAGCAATTCAAGAGGGGGAGGCAGAGTAGGGTTTAAAACGAGTTTTCAAGTAAAAGGATTCAGCTTGCATGTCAGCTATGGAAATGCGGAACACCAACCCCTTCGGGATAGTGCACTTCAACCTAAGTCTGGTATAGTCCATTAAAATACGGTTAAAGCCTTGTGAATATGTCCCCTTCATAACATTTTTCAGCCTCTGCCCTCAATGAAATGTTATGTGGGCCCTGAAATCTAGTCACATCCTCTATGGGAATCGCAGTTTTTTTCCACTAGACAGGTTTGAAAACTATGAATATGGATTCTATTGTAGTAGAAGAGAACCGGTGGTAAATAACCACAATTCCCGTAGTGATTATTCTCAAACATTGAACTCATGATCATAATATTTTGTACTCTCATTCTGAAGTTGAATCTCAAGACTGGCAGTAAGCTGCTTACTATTGTGTGGCGTCACTGCAAGCATGTCTTTCCATGTAAGCATATCTTTCCATGTTTATTCCTAACCCACCAACTAGCTAGCTAGAGAGATAGAAAGAGAATTATCGCATACAAACGTACCTCGCATCCATCCAACAAAAAACTTGACTTCCTATAAGTCTATGGCTAATTCATCTCAAATGACTTGGACTAGACCAATACCGGCAGGCAGAACGTACTCCAAATCATGACATATGCTAAGCTAAGCACAGTCTCGAATAGAAAAGCGAACAAAAGATGGCCTCTGAAAATTGTTACGAGTCCTACACTCAAGGAACACAAATTCAGGAATCAGGGGCTTCATTTCTAGGAATAAAATCGGAGCGTAGTCAATTGACAAGATCCTAGTGATCATCTTAAGTGTAAGACCTTCGCACATTCTCTATTTAAGACTTAAAATTGCACAGTACACTCTTACATGGATTTTGATGCTTGTATCAAAGTGCCTTCGATTCCTGGTCGCATGGAACACTCTTAAGGAGCTCAATAATATAATGTCCTGGAACTCCACATCCTAAAATGGATCCTTAAGGCTGAAAATTACGACAGATTTATTATTTGTTCGAAACATCCTTAGTGTAGAAATCACCAAGGGGTTTGAAGAGAGCAACACAAAGCAACCAAAAATCAGACTCTAACACAGCTTACAAGTGCAAATTTCTACATACTATTGTTTATGAATCACAAGCCCGGGAAAGTCCTACAACTCCACAACACAAAAGAAAATCCCTGTACAAAATTCAAGCAAATTAAAGGAACCCACCTCAAGAAAAAAGAATAACTGCAATTCCTGCCTTGAGGAAACACGAAGAGGAAAGAAGTGGAGCTATGAGAGAGAGGCGAACACCTTCTAACTGCAAACTTGCCCAAACTTGTGTGTACCAACCTGTGGAAGTTCTTCCTCCTTGGTGCAACAACACATGCATGAAGCAGAGAATTCGGAGCATGCGAAGACTGAGATGGATCCAAGTGGAGCAGCTCCGACAGGAAAGTTCAAAAACTTTTCCAGTTTTCAAGGTGGAAAGCATCACAGATGGTGAGTCTAGTAACAGGAAGTCGCAGGATCCAATGAGCAAGGGGCAGTAAGTGGACGAGTTTAATGAGAATCAAGAGTCCCTCTAAAATTGTCGATAGGTCTGACGATACAAGAAACACATATGTTTGTTGCAATGAAGTCTCAACTTGAGATGTTATGAATAAATCCATCAAAGAAGGAAGTTTATATTAGATGATCTAAATATGGCCCATTCACATATAAGTATTCATCACTGAACATTGTTGGCCTTTCAGTGGATGCACTTACATAGAGAAAGAGAGAAATCAGGTGTTAAGATAAGGGGTTTGATTACCAAAGATTGCCACGGTAATAAGAATCCGGTACACCATTTATTGTATTTAGTGTCGTACATGTTATTTTGTAAAGGGCCTAACAGAGGGCGAACCAACCCATACATTGGTTCCTAGTTGGATGACTGCAACCATGCATCCAAGGTACGAGTGTACAGGTTGTTTCGCCTCAACTGCCTAACTTGCCTACAGATCTCAAAGTGTTATGTCCACTAATTATCAGAACAATGTTATTAATAACTTTTTTAGGTAACATAACCACATTTTGCATAGCACAATGGGATACTTGAGATGATAGTTTTGCATCTTAGTGTACAAATGGAAGATATCATTGAGCATACTAATGGCAGGTGTCATGTGTTTACATACTAGTATACAAGAAGATATTCTTGAACATTCGAATGCCAAGTGTCATTTGTGTACACCTTAGTCAACTTATAGACTATTGTGTAACATAGGCATACACCTCATAACACTATTGCACATACTCATACCAAGACAATTATAAACGTTTCAGCTGTTTGACGTTGGCCAATTTGGTAACAATGTCAAGCCTATAATTCACACAAAACATCCACATAGAATGCAACATTCAGATGTAATGCATACATACAAATTGTAATGGACATTTCTTCATTGGATCGATACAGTATGTTTCTCCAATATTTCCGATATTACCAGTTGTATAATTACTTGCCAATCAAAAAAACCCTACATAGTAAAACCATGAGCTCCCTGGTCGACACTCTATTGAGATTCCATAAAGCCTTTTTCTTCCCGGACTTTTAAATTCAATTCCATTTCATTTTCAATTTCGCAAACTTGAATATCAAAACTTCGTGCATTGTGCCACCTCCCCACATCACGCATACAAAATATGTATACACACATGTCTCCAATTTGTGCCGAGTAGCTCAGTGTATAATTGATCTTATCATGGACAAAAATTAATAAGCTGATGTGGTGATGGCATTTGAGCATAATTACAGATATGTCTTCCACAAAAAGGTGGATCCAATGTATCTGATATACTAGTCAAAAAGCATACTAATCCAACCTAAATCTGAGTAAAGAAGTCACCAGGGCTAACCGCCCAGCTTTTGAGTACTTCTGAACCAATTGTTGTGCAAAGCATATGCTGAAAAAGCCCTCATTGTCAGCAACCTTGAGATGTGCATTAGAAAATAACCATTATTTTGAAAGTGGATGAAAAAACATGCAAATCTTTGGTAAGATTTTAAGTCAGTTGTGTAATCAGGTTGATGGAGTTAGGATTTGCCATGTAGTGGTAGTGCTAGTAGTAGTATTGTCCTTCCCCTGTATTTGTCAGATAAAAGTTGATGCAATGCAAGTTCCACAAGGCATTGTTAAAACATAAGAGTACAAAGCTGGACAAAATCACTTCTCAACAACACCTTCAAAATCGAGATCCAGTTCGTCTCCCACACGAGGTTGTCAAACCTCCTAACTTGAAGAATTAGGGTTTCCATCATCATTGTCGAGACACATTCACGATACGAAAAAGATATTGCGTGATGAAAAAACCAGCCAGGAGAATCTAGTTCCATCAGAATCTGCGAAGATTGTGCAAAAATTATGGAGCACCCCAATTCCATCATCACAAGTCTGTCGATTTGGCGATTCGATACATAGCCCACGCAAGATAATTTGGCAGGAGAATATTTGCAGCTGTATCACATGAGCTTCAGGGAAAATGGAAAAAAGTAACTATCCGTGTCCCTCCATAAGGATGGAAGTCAATCGACGAGAGGACAACCTCCACAAGCGGAAATTTCAGTTAAAAGAGTTCCTAATAGCAAGTTCACATGGCTGGTCGAGGATCATAATAGAGAGCACCTAGCGTGACAGACCTAACTAGAAACACACGACAGGATAAAAAAACAAACTAAACCGTCACCCCTGACAATGTCGAAACTATCAAAAAGCTTGCTAACCTATTTCGCACTGCTGTAATATTATCATATCTCGAACCAAACCTACAAATAAAAAACGATCCTCATGACATACGTGCTAAACTCCTGGAAGCAGAATTGGGAACAGAAACGACACCCAGATGATGAATACCCAGCTAATAGGTAGTCTGGGACCAGAAAAATCAAGCATCGCATCGAAACCCGCTGAGCCATGTACGTGTGTATCTCCATCCAGCGAAATAAATATGCCAAGATAAATCTTAGCTGAATCGTCCAAAAAGCACATGGATGGGCTCGTCATCTTCCAAATTCACCCATAATCCAAGTGTCTAAAGCGCAGAATCAGCCATGACGCCATTTGTCTCTCTTTTGAACTATCGAACAATTTGTCAGAGTTTGGCCGTCGCGCCAACGAGCCGTAATTGTTGAGTGCGAATGTACGATCCCAGTATGAAAAGATGCGCCAGTATGTTCACTTGTGGTCCATCATAGAATGGGAAAGTATCACACTGCACGTAAGAGGGTCCAAAAGTCACCATTCTGCCTACCTCTCAGCGTTATCTTGGAGCCAGTTGAACGAAAAGCCGACAATCATTTCCTTAATGCATGCTGAAATGTATAACAGTGCTAAGATTTCAACCTGGAGCAAAACGCCACTCATGCTAAAGACTAGAATAACAATTTTCCGAAAAGCGTCACGTCAAAGAAGTCCTCAGCCTTACTCGAGCGAAGACATCTTATACTCGCATTCGTTGGGGACATCTAAATGGAAATCTTTCCGTCCATTTTGAAGATGATGTTATGGGAAGTTATCGAGCTTCCGCCTTTAGAATTCGCATATCCTTAGATATCATAAGTACTACTCTTTCATAGGAAAAGATATCCAACTGGGAATGAAAGTTCACGGAGCTAAAGAAGCTAACATAGGTCTCCGTAGGCAACCTGGTGAGGAAGGTGGACAAAGCCTTCCTTCTGAATGAAACGCAGTAATGAGGGAGAAATTTTAAGCCTCACAACAAGTTTTGAGGTCTTACCTGGATGTTCAGCACCTTTCGCTCATCGACGGGCACCACCACCCCGAGGACGGTAGTCATCCCCGCGATCCCGGCCCCCTCTGAAAGGTTCATCCCGAACAGGACCTCGTGGCCCTGGATGTCGTGCAAATGTGAGTCGCAGCGCATAAGACTCGTGATCGGCCTCATCAAATTTATAGCCTGAAAGGGATATGAAAACATGTAAGCAGGGATAGCAAAGTGGCACCACATATTTTGGTATATGCATACTAAATATGTCCAGCCACGTACTTAGTGTACGTTTACAAAAATCTGGACAACCTTGCCTTGCTATAACATCTGATTGCTGAAAAAATACCCAACAAAATGCCAGGTGACAGTTACAGGACCACATTTCAGCACAACAACAACCATTTCATCCCAAGAGCAAGTCATTCCATTCACCTTGCAATGCCTCCAAAGCAGTTGCAGCACATCTTGCATCTGCAAACTCTACAAAACACAATACCACCTTGCCACCGTCCGCCTGTAGTTGTAGTCATTCAAGTTGGAAGAATGTCAGAAATCCCAAAACTACTCAACAGCATCATTAACCACCATCCACTGTGCTATTCAAAAATAATGTTGTAGATTATTTTTTTAACTTCTAGGCTGCTCTGCTTACAGCACACATCTCTCCAGTTGTGAGGAAACATAGAGCACTACTTATAAAGAATCCAAAGGAAGCACCAACAAATATCAGCTTCATATGTGGAAGCTCTAGGAAACAGTGCAATATAATGCTTTTGAAAATGATTCCATAGTACTTGAGGTTTAGAACTCACTCGTTTAGCATCTTTGTGGACTAGACGAACTTCCTTGAAACCGATGAAAGGACGGAAGATGTCTGTAATTCTTGATTAAGGTCTTAATATACATGACACTTAAAAGAGTCCATCCAACACAATATGTGGAGTCTGGACAGTATGTGGAAACTTGTGACTGCATCAGACTCCACAGTAGCAGTATGCCTCTTTTTACTTGCAAGCCGTGCTACTGTTCCTTACTTTAAACAACAGGATTTAGAAAAAACTGGATAATATAAATGTAATCCAATAGGTTCTGAAACTACAAAGTAGAGTATTTCAGGATACGTGCAGCTTCTCTGCGGGAGCAGTCCTGTGGAAGACCATCAACGAACAGAGTGGAGGATGCATCTGGAGGAAGAACATCAAGCCCTCCCCGCAGGACATCAGGCTCTGGCGCACCACCATTCAATCCTAGCCCCCCAGGCCGACCTCCCATGCCAACATCCAGTGGCACCATGCGACCTCCCATTAGAGAAGCTTCATCAGGCATTCCTCCAAAAGCAAGAGGCCCAAGACCACCCCCGCCACCAATCGGACCCAAACCAGGGCCTAAGCCAAGATCTTGACCACCTAAGCCTCCACCACCGTAAGCCATCTGGAAAGGCAGGCCAGCTTGAGAAAGCTATCAACAACAAAAGTTCAGATTCATATTCAAAATTTGCAGTGAAATACCAAGCCTTAAAAATGCAGTTTCACAAATGAAGAAAGTGCAACAAAGTAAAGCAATCTCTGTTTACAACTTGTATCGTGCAGAAGATATCGAAATAGCTGTAAGGACACAATTTGCAACCACACACTAGTTTCCCTTGTGCTGTTTCACATCACTATCAGCATAAATCTGTGCATGTCTGAAGTAAACCACTTCTTACCAGGTCCTGGCCACCACCTAGGCCATCGCCATCTCTCCAGCCAGCACGTACCACTTGGTCCTCATATACCCTGTCTCGTGTGTACCCTCCAACATCACGCTCTCCACCTCGAGCAGCACCATACGCTGGTCTCGGAGGTCCGTCTTCTGGTGGACAGTTACATCAAAGTACTTCTTCATCAGTTTTACGTCTCGGGCAATAGAAAGACTAAGATTAGGCTCTTAAATATTGATGTTCAAACCTTAAGGTCATAAATAAACCTTAAATAGAATCAAGAAAGTTACAATCCAAAGGAATCAAATGGAAGCAATCAAAAAGTAGATAGAATAGAAAGCAAATCACACATGCAACAATATCCAACTGGTAACCAGCCATATGACCAGGGGCTATAATCCCAATAATCAATCTGCATGGAAGAAGCCACCTTCCATGACATCCATCCCCACTGACATCATCGTCAATTCCTAACAGTGGATCCTAGTATCCAATGCCTGCTACTGATCTCCAGAAGCAACAGGAAGACTTGAGCAAATTGTTCCATAGCATGTGAACTAGGACCTCAGTCTTGGCAATACAATGAATAGAAAACAAATCACACATGCAGAAATAGCCAAATAGTAGCAAGCCATATGACCAAGGGCCATCCACCCAAAAATAATCACTAAATCTGAATGGAAGAAAGCACCTTCAACGACATCCATACCCACTCCCATCGTCAGTTTCCAACAGTGGGAATATTTCTCAACTTTCTCTACTGCTCTCCAGAAATTTGTCTAGGATGTGGAACCAGGACCTCAATCTTCGCAAAATAGACACACTAAGATGTCCATACTCTCCAACAACAAGCAAAGCCGGCAAGTACTCAGCCAGGAAAATACCGACACCTTAGAGGACTCTTAACACAGTAAGACAACAAGTGTGTATAGATCGATACAACCCGCCAAGGGAAAAAAACAACCCTAATCTTTCACATGCAAAGGAGAAAAGACAAACGACAAGACCAATGCCACGGATATAAGACCACATACCATAATCTCGCCGAGGCCGCTTTGTAGGAGTAGTTCCCGCTTGACGTCTGTCTGTAGCCTGACCGTAGCGCCAATTCCCAGCATAATCCCCCATCACTACTCAAAAACTGTTCCCTTTGCTTTGTAAATTTCTCCAGCCGAAGCACGTCTCTTCAAATTTGCATTCAGGTAAATCCTTGTTCTGTGATAACCTAGAGCGACAAAAGGAAAGGAAACACCGTCAACGACGCAAACTCGAAACGAAACCCTAGCTTCCTCTTCTAATGCAAGCCTTCCCAGAGCATGGAAGCTCTTATTCAAGAACACTACTTACGAAGCTTTTTCACACAGAAAGAACTGGACCTCAAACACCAACTCTCAGATGGCGACAACATTTACAACACTCCTTGGTGACCTCGGCCGCCGCTGAGATATACCAAAACCCTTGTACCAACCAAACCCTAGCTTCTTCACAAAGCACTTTTAACGAATCCAGCCACCAAAATGAAACCCCGGACACATCAAAGCAACCGCCTCCACAACGAGAAGAAGCTCAATCAAACTTTGACGATGAAAGCGACAACTAACTTACAGAGTTTGTCTTGCGCGCTTCGTCCAACTCAACCTCCGACTTCCCTCGTCCTCACGGCGGCAAGAACACTGTGAGATTGAGAAGAGAACAACAAAGAAAACAAACAACAACACAAACCCATCGCCTGCCACCTTGGCAGTCTATACCTACTACCCTAATAACCTAAGCCGAACCCTAATAATCCGGAAAAAACATTGAACACCAAAAGAAAAGTCATCTCTCTTTTTATGGGCACTACGCTAGAGTTGCATTTAGGGCCGGTTCACACCATGGACCATGAAGTCGGACCATGGAAGATGGCCTTTTTCCCATGGTCCAACTTCCATGGTCCGGTTTCTTAAAAAATCGTTTACAAAGCTTTTGGGCCCCTCACTAGGTGTAAATCGTATATGGACCAAGAGGAATGACCATGCATCAAAAAGTGAAACTTTTTTTATATATGTCTACAATATGCAGTTTTGAAAGAAGAATAAAAAATCAAGTTTGACCGTTTTTTGTCTTCTTTTGTCTTCTCCCAAAGAAAGGAAAAAAATTTATATATATATATATATATATATAACAAAATTACTATAACAACATTTCTCTACCATGGGCCCTTGCCATTTTCTACTAGAGCACCTCTTTTGCCTCTCCCAAAACAAAACTCGTTGGACCATGTCAATGGACAATGCAGGCCTTAAAATATATATTTTGAGGATCTCGAACTCCATGGTCACTATGACATTTTTTTCTTCGTGTCAACCGAAATGGTCTCAGGAGGAGTTCAACAGCCAATCACATATTTTACAAGGCCTTGGGACAACTTCATGGTCCATGATGTAAAGAGCCCCTTAGTGTCATACGATGGTTTATGTCAATGGGGTAACTTTTCTTATGACACTTCTAATGAATAAGTCTACAAATATTTTCATCCCAACTTACATTTATGTAAATGAAATATTGTCATGGGTGATTGAAAATTGGATGAAAAACCACTTGATAAGTGACAATAATTGCAACATTATAAATATATTTTGCATGAAGTTTTTTTACAAGGAATGACATAATATATTAATTTTACAATTGGTGTTCATGACATTACACATGTAGTTCATAATCAGTATTGAGCAAGACAAGTAGAATTGGTGACACTAAATACAATATTTATTATTATTTATGGTATTTAGTGTCACATGCGTAATGGTGTCACTTAACTTATTTTGAGGCATATGCTAGGTTGCACTAATGACCAACAACTTTATTATTAGTGTCACCTTATGACACTTGGTGTTCAAGTGTGCTTACTAATATATTGGCATGAGTATGTTCAATAGTGTATTGAGGTGTATACCTATGTTACACAATGGTCTACAAGATGACTAAAAATATACACAAATGACACTTGGCATCAATATGCTCAAGGATATCTTCCTCTTGCGTACTAAATTATACACACATAACACTTGCCATTCATATGCTCAATAATATCTTCTCCTTGCATATGATAATGCAAAACTATCATCTCAAGTATCTCAATGTGTTATGATAAATGTCATAAAAACAATATTCACTTAAAAAAGTTACTTATGTTGGCAAATGGTATCATATTGGCAATAAGCATACTTGACACTTTGAGACCTCTAGGCATCTAGTTTAGGCCCTTTGCAAATAGTGTACATGACACCAAATATCATAAGCAATGTAGCATTATGGCCCGTTGTGCCGCAACTTGAGATGTAAAATTATTTAAAGATGAAAGAGGAAGAAAATAAAATAATGTCAATGAGAAGCACCGATGTGAAAAGGTATGGTGCACACGCCTGTGCGTGTTTATTGCCTACTTTCTCGGTAAGTGGGCCATGATTTTCTTTTCTTTTTTTGGGGGGGGGGGATATTGAAAGTGATTATGGGAGAATGATAGGGGCTTGGTTTTTCTCAAGTTTCCGCTTGTTGAGGACAATATAAACAAGGTATTTAATGGCATTTTGAGAGGAGTTGGATAGATGGGCAATGAATGGCACCTCAAATATGTGCAATAATGATGATTGGGTCCAGGGCATTCCAACCAAGTTGGCAAATTGTCTAGTGAGGGGGAGGTATTTGGAAAGTTGATGGTTAGTGGCTTTTATGACATAAGCGGTCATTACAACAAGTGAGTTCAATATATTGAATGCAAATTTGGGGGTTGGGGTGGAAAGGAGGGGTTACATTTGGGGGGATGCCTTGCCTTGCACGTAGAGGATATCCAAGTGGAGTCTGGCAAGGCAAATGGCATTGAGGGGCATAGCATGTGTTATAGAAGCCAAAATGGCATCATATTTGCTAGTGGGAATTGTTCGTGGTTGCCGGCATGCACGATGATGTAGCAATGAGTGGGAGGGTGTGATTTGAGGAGTCTAACAAGGGCATGTATGGTTTTATTATGACGATATGTACATAGGTTATTAAGGTGTGGGTTGGGGGAGTGAGAAAGGAGGTGAAGCTAGATGTCCATTGAATTTGTGGAGTAGAGGTTATAGATAGGAGATGGAAAGTTTCAAAGGTAAAGGAATTCGCAAGTGTTGCCCATATATATGCGGTATTTAAATTCGAGGAATTGAGATATATTGGCATTAGAGGTGGTGGGGAGTGTCTAAACAAATTAGATCAAGGTCGATGGATAGCATTATTGGTGAGCCATTTTTGAACATATGGGAAACATTAGTGGCATGGGAGCATATAATGTTTAAGTATTATTTTTCAATATTATTTTTAAGGTTGTGGATTGAGTCGTCATGTTGGGTGGAGGTAATGTGGCCTTGTAGCCAATATATGATTGTGTGGCCAATGAAATGAAAGGGATGTTCACATTTTGGGTTATTTTGTGCCCCTAGTTTTGCAAGTTTATCAGCTTCATCGTTGCCATGAAAGTCCAAGTGGGCTCAAACTTTTTGAATTGTGATGAGATGGTGGGAGATTTGGATGTGGGAAAGGATTTTAAATATGAATAGTTTATCAAGGTGGTCATGTTGGAAGGATGGTCTATTGATATGGTTATGGAGTAGGTAGATGTTGTCAAGGTTGTTGGTGAAGATGTATGTGTTCGATGGTAAGTTTTGTGTGGTTTGGATGGCTAGGAGGGGGCATATAATTCAACATGGAGCATTTATGGGTAACATGGAAGTTTGGTGGGAATGTGAGTACTATGTTGGGCTCTGTAGATGCCGGATCCAACGATGTTGCCATTGCCTTCATCATCCAAGGGTGTAAATGATCCATCTATAGAAAGTATGCGTGGGTTGGGTTATATTTAATTAGAAGGAGGCATGTTTTTGTATTAGAAAGTGGCTGCAAGAATGGGGGAAGAGGGCGTGTTTGAAGGGGCAATTGTGCCAATTTTGGGAAGCATAGACCACGGGATAGGAAGATGGGTTAGAAGTGGGTTGGATAATACCAGTTGAGAAAAGTCAGAGGAGGGTGGAGGCGAGTGATGTGTGTCCAAGGGAATTTAGGATGGGGGGTGTTTGTGTGATGGATATGTTGGATGTAAGTAGTGGTTCTATGTATTGGTGATATTTGAGGAGACCAATCGTATGCGTATATACAATTGTGTGGGGAAGGAAAGTGCATATGTTATGAACATCGAGGCAATCTATTTTCAACTAAGTATCTACAAGCCAGTCGAAGTGATTGATGATGACGAGTGTAGTACTGTGGGGTTGGGCTTGTGATGAAAGGTGGACCTAATATGTGGTTGGTTTGAGCAACTGCATGTTAGGGATATGGGCTAGACCATTCCCACACCATTGTTGTGAGAAGGCCAGGCTTAAAGAGCCAAATAGTTGGTCTTTGGCATTTGGGGGAGTAGTATTGGGAATAGGAGAGGGGGCATGTGAGTGGGAATGAAAAATACGAGTGTGTGTATGTGAATAAAATTATGCATGTAAAAGTATGTAGGTAAAACCAACCTCGTCATCTTGCCTCAATCACACGAAGCATCTCTATCAAAATTATAGATAGATGTACACTCATATGTGCACTTAGGTTAATCCATTCTAATTTATCAACATTCGACCACAAAACATTAAAAATCTAAAACTACAACAATGAATTACAATTAAAAAAAGTTGCTAAAAACATGCATAAATAAAAATATCAATTTTTGTGATCTAGTTTTGGGCCGAAGTAAGAGTCAACCTAATTGCATATATTGGTGCAGATTTAGCCTATAGTGCGGCTCTTGAAATAGGCATGAGTTGATAAGACACCACCTTTAATTAATGTTCTAGCTTGGCTCGTGCACTCATTTGCCTCGTGATTAGGTAAACATGTTTTAAATATTATGTATGAGATTAAGAAGAATACATGATAAAACAACATTAAACACATCGCATGGCACTTAAGCAATTTGTACTACCCTAATAATTTGAGGGCCGGTTTACATCATGGACCATGAAGTTGGACAAGGAAAGATGGCCTTTTTTCATGGTCTGACTTGATGGTCCAACTTCCATGGTCCAATTACAAATTATTAAAAAAATAAATTTACAAAGCCTTTGGGCCCCTCACTAGGTGTAAATTGAATGTGGACCAAGAGGATTGACCATGCACCAAAAAAATGAATGTGCTATTTTTTTTAATATATGCCCAAAAAGGGAAAATTTGATGATGATGATGATGATAATAATAATAATAATAAATCAAGTTTGACCATTCTTTTGTCTTCTATTGTCTTCATCTTCTTTTCCCCAAAAAATTTCATTAATTTCTTTGCCATGGGCTCATGCCTTCTTCTACCAAAGCACATCTTTTGCCTCTCCCACTGCAATACCCGTTGCACCATGTCAATGGATAGTGTAGGCCTTAAAATACGTCTTTTGAGGACCTTGAACTTCATGGTCACTATGACATTTTTTCCTTGGTGTAAGCCAAAATGGTCTCAGGACGAGTTCAACAACCAATCACATATTTTACAAGGTCTTGGGACGACTTCATGGTCCATGGTGTGAACAACCCCTAAGCATTATAGTACTTTAGTAATCAAGGAAAACATTGAACACTAAAACTTGTGAGGCATGTTCCTATTGTATGGATATAATGTAGCTTGGGTCCACCCACCACTAGAACAATATACCTTATCAAAGTAGCAAGTGGAGCCCATCTCAAAAGCAAGATAGGAAAATTTCCCCTAGAAGCAACACCACTTGAAAGAGATTGGCATAAACCATCCACAACACCACCCCCAAGAACTTTCTACTCAAACCCTAAAATACATACACAAATTACTCCTAGAAAACATATATGACATAAAACAACTCACTCTACCAAATGACACACACTTGATGTCACACATTGAATATTCAAACTATTACAAAAACCCCGCACACTTGATAAAACAAGCTTTAAAAACAACATAGCAATTATTCTGCCACCCAAGCTGCAATGAAAATTGTCAAGAAACATGCCAAGACCATAACCCTCCATGTACATTAAAACAAAATTTTGTTATAATCGAACATAATAGAGAACCACTAAACAAAGAAAATCTCATATGCTCACCTGCCCCACCACATCTAACACATTTGACCACACCGACACACATAAAAAACCACCCAACAAGATACCCTATACAATCAATAATAAACCACTATATAAAACCAACCAAAGATAAAGACAAATAACACACATACCTATACCAATGGATGCTACCGAATGGCATAATCTACAACAAAAAAACTTCCACAATGAGAATTATTTCCTTATAATCTCCCAAAAGTAATGCAACTCAAAACAAGTATAATACTCACATACTATACCCAAAAAAATACAATCAAAGAAAATGATTTTTTTTACCCAAAACAAAGATCCAAAACACACATCTCCACCCCTAAATACGAGGAACCAACAAAACCACAAGAATTCAACGAGCCATGTATAAAACCACTCACTGTAAGAATCCTTTGCATACAACACCAAAATAATAATACCGGTACTACAAAACAAATAGATACAAAATATATATATATGCAACAACCTTAACATAACCCACACAATCACACAAATTGCCCCTCCTACCCCGCCAAATATAGAAGTCAACAAAAGTAAAACATTGAATGCCCTCACCTACCCAATTTCAAATACACACCCACATAACACAATCCCACCAATTCCCAACTATGGTAATGAAATCCCCCTCAACCCCCCCAATATTGTTTTTACACAGATGGATCCTTTAACCCTCCAAAAAAAGTAGGAGACATTTGGCTACGGGAAGAGGTTGGATTCGGTATATACAATCACGAAAAAAAAAATACTAAACTTGCAATACAACTACCAAGCTTACAAAACATATTTAGAGCGGAATTAATGGCCATTCACCACACCCTCACTATAATAAATAAAGACTTCCCAAATGAACCCGCACATATCTTCACATATTGCCTTAATGGTCTATATGTGATCAAAAACCAAATAAAACACCCCACACTACACAACAATCACCCCGATAAACCATCATAGAAAATAATACTTAACTTCCTTATACAAATAACTCAACCCACAACATACAAAGTAAGAGCACGTGCAAACATCAAAGGAAACGAAGAAGCCGACACACTTGCTCAAGAAGGTACATCAAAAGCACACTCCAATGCCTCACAACCACATGAATTTGCCCACTCAACATCGTACCACTACCAAAGAGACAAATGACCATCAATGGGAACAACTCCAGACAATGGACCTATTAGATTCCTAGAAAGACATCTCATGAAATACGATAAGAATATGAATCTAGAACTCATCCCTATACTATATCCCAACATAGATAAATGGATAGCCAACAAGAAAATAGCTAATGAACTATCAAATAAATTTTGGACAAGCAAAAAATAACTGACTCTCAAAAAACATCTCTTTTAAAATTGAGACACGATCAATACATGGGGAATGCCAAGAAACAATTGTTCTTTGGTAGGGAAGCATTTCCATCAATCACATGCCCCATATGTAACTCCTTAGACCATGATACATGGTTACATGCACTTCCGAAGTGCAAACAACACCACAAGACACAATAAAGCAATATGAGAATTAAGAAAACTTGTAGTGGCATCAAAAGAGTCAAGATGCTATGTTCTCGTGAATGCAAGCACATTCGATAATGTACTCCCATAAAACACTATCTTTCCATGGCTATTACCTTATGAAACTATAATCCAAAAAATAGAAAAATACAAACCACTAATAGACAATATTATCAACAAAGGTTGGAAGGTAGATCCACTAATAATCATCACAACAGGTGCTAGGGCAACCACACGCATTCCTTCTATAGAAAGTATTGACATCACATTCAAAATCCTTAAATTAAGCATCAAATACATATTTGAGGCAATCAATGTTATCGCCATACGATATGCTATGTCCATAGTTCTACACAAAAGGAGGATAGAAAACAATGAACCACTACCAATAAACACACAACTACCGTAGCAACCCCAAATATCCACCAACCAATATATAATTAAGATTACAAAAGAATAAATGCCAACATTGGCTAAGGAACTATTACAACTTACGGAAGGGGCTGGTGGCTATAGGATGTAATTTGCCTGCCAAGTCACTCACATCACAATATAGTGGTTGTACAAGGCCATCATGGATCAAACCTAGATCGCTAAACGTGTAATGTTACAATGAACCATTGAAAAGTCTTATGACTTGGCGGCCACCTCATGAAGAAAAATGATCATATACCCCTACAACACTACAACCACACTACCCCCACCACTACAAAGATCATCTAGTCATTCAATTCCCATGGTCACTTTGGTCACCCTGGTTATTATAGTGCCCACCCCGAGAGGGGTTAGTAATCATGCATCATTGGTATTATGTCTTGTGGACATAATACCAAGGGTGGACCGAACGGGTCTCTCTCTCTCTCTCTCTCTCTCTAAATTAAAAAGTAACATTACTGACAATCTAATATGAGCATTCCAATAGGGCTAAGACACTTAAAGGGAATCCACACCACTGTTAAAAGGCTGAACTAAACCTAACCATGGGTTAAAATACTATGGTAAAGAATAATTACCATACTCCGCGTTTTTAGGGTTTATGTGACCTAAAACAACCTCTTTGCTTGACCACACCAATACTTAAGCTTCTCATTCTTCCATGTGAAAACTCTTTTACATGCGTGAAGGAAAACGCTTAACTTTGAGTGTGAGAACAAGGTTGGAGGGGAGGTGAAAAAACTGACATTTGGTGCACTAAAGATTGTTACTATCAAGTTACACAACATGGCAAAAGAGCATGTAAGTATACTCATTGATTTGTAATGAGTATAGATGTTGTAAACTATCAATGGACTTGACATGTGAGGTTAATGTGTGACATGGATAGCAACTGAGCTTAGCTGAAGACACCTGACACACGCCTTTCTAACACACATTTGTATGTTTGGGTTGGTACGGATGCAGGTGAGGCTAGCTCTTCACATTTTCTACACCAACAATAGTACATTATTCACGTTTGAATACTCTTTCACCTTATTATGTGATAAGTATGAAAGCTTATTTACTGCTTTGAAAGAGTATTTTGATTAGCACACAAACACTACAAAGTAGTTGAGATAGGCCGGGGATTCGTGGCACTCAAGTAAAATCATCTGTGCGGATGAAAAAAACACATGAATCATCTAAATGGCTATTTTTGGGCAATTTGATTCCGGAAATAGAGTCAAAGGCCCCGAATTAGTCTAATGACGTCACATTCGAATGAATCGGCCCTCAACCCCATAGGGGGGCTTTTTTAATTGGAGCCACTTCATCCACGATATCTTGGATGGATAATTTTACTTGAGTGCCACGAATCCCCAACCGTTGAGATAGTATGGATACATATATGTAAGCTTACATCTTACATACTCAACCTATTACTTGATGGTAACATTGGTAACATTAGTAACATTAGTTACATTGACTACCAAGCGCAATGCATTGCATAGTTAGATTCTATTCCAGACTATGCTACTGTATACAAAGTCATGTGATGAGCATATCATTACATTCTAACCACTTATACCTCACAGCTAGGGTTTCAAAATGATTTGAGTTGATTTGATTTGAAGGAAGCATGATGGTGAGGATACATGTTCCTCCTTGAGAATACAAGTTATTGCAAGTTATTCCATGTTATACAAAACTTAGCAACACAAGCATAGTTACATTGATAAGTACTATGACTTGATAAGAAAACATATTTGTGTTGAATGAAAATCCCACCCACCCACCCACCCTTGCTTTATTTTGATGAAGAATAGAAAGGAAAGGGCCTCTAAAAAGAGGAAGATCAAGCTTTGAAAAATACAACTCTCTCATATGAAATGTGGCTTTTAAAATAGGTATGAATTGATAAGATGTCATTATTATTTTAACTTGGCCCATGCACATTAAGTTACATGTTCAACTTTGTGGTTAAGTAAGCTTGTCTTAAATGTTAAGATTGAGATGAAAGAAGAAGATAGAAAATACCAATAATAAATGTATCGCATGTCATCTTGGCAATCTATACTACCCTAATAACTGCAGGGGCCTAGTGATATGGAAAAACATTGAACACCAAAAGTTATTTGTACAGTCATATGGATACTATGTACACTCATATGTGCAATTAGGTTGGTCCACACTACTTCATAGACAAGTGTTTTATGGATACTATACTCACAAGTTTTGAATATTTATTGCCACAATTGGGTTGATCGTAAAGTATGGGGACAAATCCCCCAAAGATCCTTTGTTCGAGTGTAACTGTCAAGTTTTGGAGGGTTTATTTGAGTTTAAGGCCCTGACATGTTTTATCTTTAATAAATCTTCTTATTTTTATTGCCACATGTGTGCATTGTGTACAAGTATCTTTTTGCTCCTCTCACCACTCATGTACTCCCAAATTAGAATCAAACTCCACAAAATAACTAAAATTCTTCTTTAAGTTTTGTTGCCTTTGGAATAGAGCAAAATGATGTCCCTCCCTAGTTTTTTGTTGAGTTGTTGACATAAGTGTTGACAGTGCAATTAAGAGAGATTCCTACCAAAAAACTTGAGTTGGCCCTTGCTTTTCATGACTTTGTAGTTAACTCCAATAAAAAATACACTAATGTAGCATTGTGGCCCGTTGCGTTGTAACTTGGTAAAAAAATATATATGGAAAAATACGATGGTATAAGTGAGTATGTTTATAAGAGTATGTAGGTAAAAGGGCCTCATTAGCTTGCCTTAGTCATGTGAAGCATTCGCATGAATATAATAAAAACTCAATTTCTTTTTAATTGCAATTGTTATATGAAAATGTAAACAAAGGTATAAGTATTGTGAATTGATTTTGACCCAAGGTAATATGCATAGGCTAAAAATCAATCTATTTGTTGAGTTTATACACACACACACACACACATGCGACCCAACTTTTTCTACATCTCATTTTATTTAATTTTGTCTTCACCCAAAATTTTGGTTTTTTATTTTTTTTAAAAATTTGATATATTTTTTACAAAAGATGTCCTCTAAGCCGTTTCAATGCTGATGCCCCCTACATATAATATGGGAGTTGCGTACCCGGGGGTTGGCCTTAGTGCACATATTAGTGTAGTTGGAGAGGGGAGTGTTGTGATGTTGAACTAAGTTAGCACCTCATTATTAATCTCTTAGATAAATCTATCAAAGTGCATGTTACACTTGTTTGCCACGTGGAAAGGTAAATATGTCTTAAATGCTTAGTTTTCTTAATGTTTGCAACAACAATTAATGCACTATTGGCCATCTTGGCATCTACTTCCCTTATAACCTAAGCAATACCATGGTTCTTAATATAATACCGGAAAATGTTCAACACCAAAAGTGAGTCATGTTCCTTTTTTAAGGATATTGCGTGGTTTTGGGCCTGTAGTGCTTTTGAATTAAGTATGAATTGATATAATACAAACTTTTATTAATCTTTTAGATTGGCTTGTGCACATTCCACCCCTTCGCTCCGTGGTAACGTAAATATGTCTTCAATGTTAAGTTTGAGATTAGAAAATATAAAGAAGATGATTGATAAGGGATTTTGAAGAAGAAGGAATGATACAACAATAAACACACCACCTAGACCTTGGCAATCTAAACAACCTCCATAAAGTTAACCATAAAGTAGTTGGTCTAACTCAAGATAAATCCTCCACCAAGGTGCCATGGAGAGCTCAATTGCAAACTCCATCCCTAATTGCAACCAAAGTTTACAGGTCAAATAGTCACTGCCAAAGCCTAAGTATACCCAACGAATGCTTCACTTCAATTGCACGGGCCCATGGTCCTATAACATAGTTGTTTTGGCAAGTGAGGTGGCTATGGGTGCCAACAAGCTTCCCACTTTATGTTCACAAACCCAAGGGCCAACAAGCTTCCTCTCCAACAACCAATGGTAGACATAAGGTCAGTCAATACATTACAAAAGTTTGGCAAACCAAGAGCAATATGGCTCATGCAAGCAACAAAGCCAAAATCATCACCACACATACAACATTGCTAAGAGCAACAACGTGAATATTAGGGTTTTGTTGGTGATCACGTGTTACATGATGATGATTGCAACTATCTCATCATACAAATTTCTCAATTTGAATGAACTCGAAGAGGGTGGTAATCCGTCATTTGATGCAACTGTTGGAGTGAAAGATCCGTTGCATGACATGCGAGCTTTGCCTTCATGTTTCAAAACCAACACAAATTTCACCCTTACATAATTGTGCTCATTGGTTGTGCCAATCATAGTTAGCAATGCAAGATCCACCGGCATCGCTCATCTTGTGTCTGGATGACCTTCTAAGCTATCACCGGAACAACAAATTCTACATTTCATACTCTACATGAAGCACAACAACGTCAATTTGTATGAGTCCTTCCATTGGAATTAGGCAGAGTCATCCATTTGTCATGATATATTTTCATTGCTAGTTGTATTAATGAAGGTCTTCAAGGCAAGACGGTGTCGCCAAACGAGGGTGAGAGATGAAAACTTGGTTCACTCAACCCACAATTTTTAAGGTGCATTGGTCTCGTAGATGGAATGTTGATTGAGATCCGCAAGCCTTGGAAAAATCCTCATTTGCGTTGGTTCAACGGGAGGGAAAAAGAGAGTATTGAACGCACGATATTATGATTCTGAGTCACAAAGGCCTCTTCCTCCACATTGACACAAGATTTCCAAGTTCATATTATGATGTCGCAATCTTGAGGCATTTTCTACTCTATCGGGAATGGCAACAATATTTTACCCCCACTGACAATTATTTCAAATACTTGCTTGGGGATCCTAGCTACAAAGGTAAGGATATGTTCATTATGCAGGTTATCGTGTTTGTGTAGAATGAAGGATTGCGGTTTCAAGTGAATATGGCGCCGGCTCGTGAAGCAATTTGATTGTACGAAACCAAAGTACGATCAATTTTTTGAAGCTTGCGCCTTGATGACAATTTTCTCCAAAAACGCCACATGGACTTCACCAAAGAGTTGATTGATGGACGTTGAGTGAATGATGGTCATCGTGGTTGGGATGGTGATCATTAGGGTGCTACTATATTGTGTGTTGGTAATAAAGTGCGTTGTTCTCCCATTCATACGTGAACTTGTCTCAAGCATTCATACAAATCTCAATATTGTCACTAGGCAATATCAATTGGGTAATCTTCTTCTTCCCTCTCGAATGTTTCTCAAACTCAAGAAGATACATGCTCAGCAGAAAGTTCAAGTATTGAGTCTCCGCCTTTGGCCTATATGTTTTCTCTTTCCTTGTTGTGTTTTGCTATAGAGTCTCCGCCTTTGACAATCCTCATCCTTGGATAGGCTCATCAAAATGTCATTTGTCATCCACATCAAGTGATGGAACATGTTCCGGACCATACTCAATTTGTATGACTTTGTTGTAAGTGAATGGTACTTCAACCACGTCACTTTGGATTCTTCAAAGTCCCTTTAGCATTACATTCCCGACACACATGTACTACAAATGCACCATCCACGTTGGTATTCCTCGCATGTCCAACCTATAATTGTTACAGCGACCCATACAAATACCACAAGTTTGCATGTGACAAAAAGGAAACAAAGCTAGCAAAGTGTGGATGGACACTCTCTACTAGCAACATATCATGTTTGAAATAAAGATTGGAAACTATAAATTGGCGGAAAATCTTAAGGTGTAAGTAGGAATTGTTCATTGTCCACCAACGCACCTTCGCACTAAAATCAATGGCATGCTAATAAGCGGCATATTCACTAGACGTATCAACTAAAAACCTCCAAGCTTTGTCAATCCCAAATATATTGAGAAATATTCCGAAATCTTCACTAGGATAGAGACCTTGGGTTGCACCATCCACATGCTTATCCATCACGATAGGCCATAGTATCTTAACAACAATATAAATGGGCAAGCCGAGTATGTATTGGATGGAGGGGTCTTTTGTGGAAAAGGTGGAGACGGTCCAAGTTCACTTCACATTACGCTTGAGGGACCAATGGAGTATGTGAATGCAAGATGGATGTAAAGTCTACATGGATGGATTCCTACATGGCCTCAAATGGATCATGTTTCATGGTCACTTGGACTATTTTCAAAAACCACGTCTTGGAGGTAGGCCTAACACAAAACCGGGAGACCGTGGCACTCCGAACGCTCACAGCCGTTGATTTATTTTATTTTATCATGTGTGAGGATCCGCGTGAATAGAAATTCATTGAAATAGTATTTGGTTGAGGGTCTGGTCACATATGGCTTCACACTACACTTGAGGATCCGTGACCAGACTACATGATTTTGGAGGTGTCTTGGGACGGCCTTGGGACACTTTCTTGTGGACTCTCACAATTTCTTGGTCACAACTCTTGGCTCGTGTGTGAAGTGGCCCTAAGATTTAGAAGAAGTTAGATACGTACTAAGGGGCACTTTATATTAGGGCCCATTTGGAGTTGAGCTCACTTGGACTTGAAGTGGGCCTTAACTTTAGCCCTACTTTACAAAGTGGGCCGTTGAGTGGGCCTTGCAATATAAAGTCCATAAGCCCACTTGTAGGGCCCAAATTGGAAATTCTACTTTAAAGTGGGCCTTCCAAATGGGCCTAGGGACTAGGGCCTACGAAGTGGAGAACGACGAAAGTTGGGTGAAAGTGGGATGTAGGTGCGAAGTGGGTCTCCATAAACCCTGGGTCTCCATAAACCTCGACCCAACTTTTTTGGCTTCGGCCCAGTTCTTTCCCTCCAAAACGCCGCCATGTCACCCGCCACGCAAGCTTTAGGAGAAGTGGGCTGACTCTCAATATAAAGCCCTTGGGCCCATATTAGGGCCCGTTTGGGCAATCTAAGCACTCTGATTGGTTGATGCCTAGGGTTTGGAAATGGGCCCTAATATAAAGTGCCCCTAAGATGTGGTCGCTATATCCAAGTACTATCATGGCATTGAGCGGATCAACCTTGGACTTCTTATTAGATACGGGTGAGTCCTTTAGCCCACTTTTAGTAGAAGTCCTATGTTGTTAGTTGAACATACATAGCATTGGTCAACAAGTACTTGTAGTTTGATGGGCCATGGAATCGGGGGAGGATAATCAAAGATCTTGAACCTTTTTACACTCGTTGCTTCAATGCCAGTCCAAAGAGCATCAAAGATCACGATGACTAATGTTATGTACATAAGGCATGCGAGTCTTTATCAATTACTTTTTTTATTGGACTCCTAATATTTGATTGGTGCATGGTTCAATGAGAATCAAGGAACAAACATCATAAAGACATATGTTTATAAGCAATTGGACTATATCTTCAAATTTTATTGATTACATCACGTTCAATAGTGAATATAATGGGGAGGATCTATCTATTTAGTTAAAAAACCAATAAACATATAATTCTAGTAAGCATAATTGAATCATGGGAGGTATGATTTTCAATCCGGTCCATGTTGGTACTTCATTGTAGATTTGCTCATGCAACGCAAAGTTCGTTGTGCAATTATGATCATTAGAAGTCGGAGAACATGAAAAAACAAACTGAATAACACCCACGTACTTTAGGTTTTGAAGTAAGTAAGCCACTTGAGAATTGCATGCATTGTGCATCAAATTGCTATTCACCAAAATATTTAATGTTTGAACGAATGTTGTTAACCCTTCATGGTTTGATATCTTAACAAATTTGATCCAATGTCTAATAGATGATTTGAACGATGTTGATTAAACTCATGTTTCCATCATTTTACATGCTTCAACTGCAAACATATGGAACCACGTGATTAAGATTGCAATCTTACATTTGGCATGCGTACATCAAATGCCGTATTTCTTCCTCACTTATCATGTGGCAAAAATGGTTGACACAATAATGTGGAGTCCTTGTAGGCTACCATTGACTATTACTTGCTTATCATAGAGATGTTATATCAGACCTAAAATTGTAAGTTTCCTTCTCAATCATCGTCATACCTTAGGTCATACTTTTTCTTTTTCTTTTTCTTTTTCTTAAGACAGAAGGCCGATAGGCCAGTGCCAAAGCACATGAGGCAGTTCACCACCTGGCAAGTTTTCCGTCAAGTAGAGAGGAGATTTCACAGCCGGGATTCAAACCGCCAACCTCTTTCTTGAGATTTGGGTATCTCTCCATAACCATCCGGTAATTTAAGGTCATCTCGGACCTAGGTCATACAATTATAGTTGCAATAAAAGGGTGATTAATTACGTGCATACAATAGCTACACTAAACATGGTCGATCGTATGTGTGGGTGCATAGTGGCGAATACCACTCCGATTGTCAATGCATACGAATAAGGGTATTGCGTAATTGCATATGGTGGGCGCTTTGAAGGTCTCGTCGCCTCGGTGAATCACTTTAGCCCTAATGCATTTTTAGCGTTATGAAGCTAGACCAATGAGATATTACTTTTTCTTTTCTTTTCAAAAGAATGGTTGTTTCCATTTGATACATAATTTTGATAGGAATTGCACCTACTCTACTAGTCAATACCAAAACATTCGTCAATGAGACTTTTAGTCATACTTTAATAAGATGGGCATGTCTTATGATCAAGTTAGTTATTGGATCAATGAATGTGTGTTTTTAGTATGAAATTATGTATATATATGTATGTATGTATCATTAATAAAAATTTAATAGGTATAATGCTCTACTTAATTAATCCATATTAAATCCCACACTAAACATGCACATTAGAGTTATTGTTGATCACCAATTAGTGTGTGTGTGTTCATGATCAATGCAATCCCCCACTATTGATCATGTTTGGTGAAGTGGACTTGATCCAAGCTTGATAGATTGATCATACCATTTTTAATCTTGTGACATCCTAGATTCCTAGATCATGAAGGGTAAATCAATCCTAAAGCCTTAACATGGATTCCATGGAATTCCGTAATTTGATCAGCCCAAGGTTGGTGTAGTACTCGGATAGGGATGGTGACCTTCCTAACACTCCATCTTCGATGTCCCTTGCCACTTTTGATCCTTTCAATCATAGCAAGGGAATTCGGGTGAACCTATACATTTCCAACCAACCACACATGGGCCTAGGAGCTTGTCCTTTGGGAAAACATGTGTAGATTGACTTGTCTATGCCCGTTCAAGGTGTTCACTTCTAAAAAGAGGCACTAGTCTTTGAGAACCCTCTAATTCTCATGATGCCCATTTTGGGATTACATACATACATACATACATACATACATCAACCAACTCAAAGATGTAACCACATCATAGCTCACACCAATGGCAACGTCAGAGTCATCTTTCTTTTATTTATTTCCTAGACCTTGGGACTCAATGATAAGTCAACATGCATTAAAAATGTTTTTAATAGTTCACTCTTGCACTTACTACACTAGATATGATATTTAGTGTCATATGGTATTTTATGTCACTATGGTAGATTTTTGGATGACATTGCTTATGAATAAGTGAAAAAATATCGTCATGGATGAGAGATGAGTTCATCCATTGGCCAAACCCTACCTTCTCTTCTTAGCAACTTGTGATGAAATATTATCATGGATGATTGTAAGTTGGATGAAAATTTCACTTGGTGAGTGACATTAATTGCAACACTGTAAATCTATAATTCCCCAAAAAGTTTACAAGGAATAACAAATAATGCGGGGTTAACGTTTTTAGTGTTGGTGACACTATATTGCGATTTACAATTAGTGTTGAGCAAGACAATTAGAATTGGTGACACTAAATAACATATTTAGTGTCCCCACCCCCCCGCCCCCAAAAGAAAAGAAAAGAAGATATTCATTTGAGAGTAGTTTTCCTTGGCCAATCACCATGTTACAACTTATTGCCATGCCAGTTCAAAGCTAAAGTTATCTTTCATCCTATGGTCTTTGTCCACGTTGAATAATGCACTTGAATTGGGAGCCTAACGGCAACTTCACACACAAGACTGAGGGCCACTTCACAGACATGGCTGAAGGCCCGTGACCATTGCAATCTAAGAGCTCTCATTGGTTGAAAGGACGGAGACCGTCCAAGTTCACTTCACACACGAAGGTGGAGGTCTAAAGTCCCAAAGAAGACTTCATGAATGAGAAGTCTACACGGAGTCCTACATGACAAACTATGAATAAGGTTTCATGGTCTCCCGGAATTTGCGTCTGGCCCACCTCCAAGAGGTGGGTTTGACACAAATTCCGGGAGATCATGATTTTTTTAATATTTTTCCAATAAGGTAGATTTTAGGTTAAATTACAAGGCATATTCTACAACAGAATCCAAGATAGCTTCCAGGAGAGACAAACACCACCAAGTAATTCTCTCAGATTGATAGAGTTTGAGACATATTATTTTCAACCAAATCCTTCCCTCCTTTTCTGCCAACAAAATATGCAATGGTCCCACAACATGGTCCATTCTCACTTCACACTATGGTTGAGGGCCCATGACTATATAAAACATCTTTCCCAACACCCAAGGTTCGCCCTTTGGATGAGAGTCAAGGGTCCTCACCATTGCAAGGTCACGGCTCTTGGCTCATGTGTGAAGTGGCCCTGAGAGCCCGTGACCATTACACTTCAAGCACTCTCATTAGTGGAAAAGTTGGAGACGGTCCATGTTTGCTTCACACTATACTTGAGGAACCAATGGAGTATGTGAATGCAAGATGGATGTAAAGTCTAGATGGATTCCTACATGGCATTAAATGGATCATGTTTCATGGTCACTTGGACTTTTTTCAAAAACCATCTCTTGAAGGTAGGCCTAACACAAAACTGGGAGACCATGCCACTCTCAATGCTCGCGACCGTTAATTTACTCTATTTTATCATGTGTGAGGACCCACATGAATAAAACTCATTGAAATAGCATTTGGTTGAAGGCGCGGTCACAAATGACTTCACACTACACTTGAGGATCCATGACCACACTACATGATTTTGGAGGTGTTGTGGAATGGACTCTGGACGCTTTCTTTTGGGCTCTCACAATTTCATGGTCACGGCTCTTGGCTCGTGTGTGAAGTGGCCCTCATGCGAGCTTCTTTCTAATCCCTACCCAATGATCTAAAATTGGTGATTATTTTCTTAAATTTTGCAAGACGTAAGGTCCATGTCTACATTCCACTACTATGAAAAACCTTTGATAAATATGTCATTGGGTTGTATGTTTATGGCCTTGTGTTCTTAACAAGTTTCGCAACATTGTCATTTTCCGCATTTAATATGCATTTAATATATATGGAGAATGTATGCCTTCTGTGGAGTTTTATTGTCTACAAGAGGGTCTAGTTGTCCAAAACACGTAAGATTGCATTCATGTTGATGCTCCAAGAGTGGCCCTTCTAAGTGTGCTCACAAACACCCAAAGTTGGTCATGCATAATGGTAGAGAGAGAGAGATGTTGCAATACCAAGACAAAACAATGTTTGTGAATGTATGAATATGAAAACATGTAACTTGGTGTATTGTGAGGACACATGCAAGCATAACATCCATACTATGCAATAATTGCACATCCATGCACACCATTACTATGGATGAGAAATACACCAAGTTATCATAGACAAGTCTAAAACTGCTTATTGAGAACAATGATAGTCTTCAATGAATATCATAGCTCTTTATTACAATCTTATTGGATCAATAATTGTTGTATTCTCTAGATATCTTGATGCTATGCTATGGAATATGTATACTCTACTTTCCAAACCTGTACATTTAAATGAATGACCTAGTCCGTCCTTCATTTTTGTATACAAACATGTTTGATAAACTTCAAATTTGCACAACAAGCAAGACTAAATCAAAGGCTCAACAAAACCAATTATGTACAAGTAACCACATAAATATATGATATGTGTGTGTGGAAAAAGTACTGATATTGTGAGGACTCATGAAATAAGATTCCAAAACGGAGATTGTTTTCTTCAATTTAGTATATGCTATATCGGATGTGGATCAATGCTTGTTGCAACCCTTGCTTAAGGAACATGCACTTGTTAGCATCACCTCATTGTTTGGAATTCAAACATCATGCATGTCTAATGTGATACCTCGAGAAATTGTCAACATTGTTTGATGGAGCATCCAATCAAAATCTTTTACTTCTCCATGCATATTTTGTATGGATAACAACCCACAACAACCTTAAGTTATCACTCACTAGAAAGTTAGGGAAAATAATCATAAAATTTAGGATGGAGCTAAATCTAAGGGAAAAAAAAAACCACTGGTTGTAAGGGATGCAACTATGTAGGTGAAATTCTAGGAACACATTCACAATCATGTTTGCGATTATATCTCTAACGATCAAATGGATTGAACTAGACCCAAAAGAAAATGTTGAACAACCCATTTTGTTTACATGTTGACATCGTATGTATCAAACATTATCGATTGATTGTTGATTGTTGCACATGGTGTGTTGTCTTTGTTTGTGTGAAGCTTAGAAGTTACTGCGATCCTATAGAGCGTTACCTTTCTTTGTAGCACAAAGAGTTGGGAGTCATGATTTCACATTGAAATAATTTAGACCTCATCAAAACCTAGTAAAATAGATCGATTGATTATCGCATCGAGAACTTGTTGAGTCATGGATATATCTCTTGCCAACAAAAATATACTTTGCGATATACTAATTGCTAAATCGTCCCCCAAAAATGTACCTAAAACGTAAGGTCAATAGATCATAACGCCATTCCTCACTTTGCGAACTATCGAAGAATTGTCATACTTTGGCCGTCGCGCCAATGTAACATGATAGTCGAGTGTATAGGCAAATTCCCGAAACGGATTGATGCGCCAATATGTTCATGTCAAGTAGTTCGTCATCATAAAATAGGAAGGTGCCACACACTGCATGTAAGAGGGTCCAAACGTCAACAATAATGTCTATGTCCCTTTGTTTTCTTGGAGCCAATTGGATAAAATGAACTATGCGCAAAAATTGTCTAGCGCAAAAAATGTGGCAATTGTTACAACGTAAATCTGTGGGGTGTTTTGGGTTTGAATATGATCTTGTAGCTTGCCACAAATATGTCTTATGGAGCGAAGGAAAACGTTTCTTGACATACCCAAGAGAGGGAACTATGTTCTAAACTATAACTGTAACTTATCCAATTGATGCCAATATCTAGATCTATGAGACATTGACCGCACTAACCATCCTCATAGATTTAGAAGTCTACATTGCTAGAATGAAATATAAAATTAAAAGATCAAATGATGGTGGTAATGGAGACCGAACCCAATTGAAAGTAAGAATTGAAAGCCCCCACCTAGATTATTAATGAGGATGTTTGGTAGAAATATAATATTGATGATGATGAAATAGACAATGGAGAGAAAATCATGAAGGTAGAAGGTTGAAGGTAGAAATCTCACCATGCAGTGGGATGACAATTTGTCTTTATCGGCGACCAGTTCCACCTCGAGGACGATAGTCATCCCCACGATCTCGACCCCCTCTAAAAGAATCATCCCGTGATGGGCCTCTTGGTCCAGGGTGTCGTGCAAATGTAAGCCGCAACACATACGACTCGTGATCAGTTTCATCAAATTTGTATCCTGCAAAATGAATTTGTGTTGAATTGATGTGGGTGGAATTCTTATCATATATGCCAAGACAAAAATATTAGGTGATTGTGGACCAATTTACCCTTTGAGGCATACAAAATAGTGAATGACTTAACACTATCATTGTTTGAAAATATAAAATGATATAAAATGATGAATGCATAATCATATGAAAACAAAAAGTTTCACTCATTGGTGAAGAATATTGGATGCAAAACAATAAAAGCAGACACACCAACAACAAGGATGATGGGGCCAAATTGTGCATTTTAGTCACCTTGCAATGCCTCAAGCGCAGTTGCTGCACATCTTACATCTGCAAACTCGACGAAGCACAATACAACCTTCCCACCGTCCACCTACAAATTGTTTTAATGAGATTTGGATAAAAATTGCATAAAAACCTTTTTTTTTGGAAAAATCATCTTTTAAACTTTTAAATTCTTATGAAATTGAAACAAAATCATGGTTGTTGGATCCATATTTAAATATAAGCATCAAACAACATTTCATATGTAAGGAAAGAAAATGTTATGAAAGTAACTATATTAAAGCCTTCTTTTAAGAAGAATAAAACATTAAAGAATGTGAGTGCAAGTTTGAATATGGTCTTCAAAAAAAATTTGTTGATGGTAATACTCACTCGCTTTGCATCTTTATGAACCAACCGAACTTCTTTGAAACCTATGAATGGGCGGAATATATCTATGATAGTAGATTGAGGGGTAATAAACATCAACTTTAAATAAAACTTCATGATAATTCACCTTGCAAATATTGGTTCCCCGGTAGTATTTATTTGTACGAACGATTTCATGAGTACAATTCTTTGTTATATGATGGTTGCATGCATAATTCAAAACACAATGTTGGTATATATTTAGAGCTTGGGATACATGAAATGAATTAAAGCCATTGATGTTTTCACTTTACACAATTACCCCCCCCCTCCCTCCCTCCCTCCCTCCCTCACACACACACACACACACTTCTTAATATCCATTATATAGCATTAAGGATACGTGCAGCTTCTCTACGGGAACAATCTTGAGGAAGTCCATCCACAAACAAAGTGGAGGAAGCATCAGGAGGGAGAGCTTCAATGCCTCCACGTAGAATATCCGCCTCTAAAGCACCACCATTCACACCAAGTCCTGTATGTCGGCCTCCTATGCCTACATCTAATGGTCCCATGCGTCCTCCCATCAAGGAAGTTTCTTCTGGAAGACGTCCTAAGGAGAGGGGTCCAAGACCACCTCCGTTACCAATTGGACCCAAAGCGGGCCCTAGTCCAATGTCGTTTCCACTCAAGCCTCCACCATAGGACAACTGTAGAGATAGATAATTTGACAACATTTAGTTCAAAACATAAGCAAATTGTAAGAAAACCTTTATTTGACAAGTGTTAACTTTCTACTTTCTTAGAGATGAGAATTTGGCAACCTATCCTAAAAACTAGTTGTATGTAGTGATTATACAAACACAAGTAACATAAAAACAATCATTGACATATTTAAGAGATTTTGAAGTGCATGTAAGTGGGTGTGGGTTTCTCTAAAGCAAGGAAGAACTCACAATATCTCCACCTCCATTGAGAACTTCGTCATCTCTCCAACCAACACGAACGACTTGGTCATCGTACACTCGTTCTCGGGTGTAACCAACATCACGGTCTCCTCTACCGGTAACATAAGTTGCTCTTGGAGCTACATCTTCTAGGGGCCATTGAAACATTGAGACTTCACTTAGTAGCTATTTCATTCCATTCCCAAAGAACATTTGCTTTCATACATGAGCTTCATGAAGTGTCATTTACAATATTTTACGCAATACAATGATGTGATTAAGTGCGTGCCATACATTACTTTCAAAATGATGATAACAAGATGAGTTATATGATCCTATGCAAATCCAACATTGATTATTTTTTTGCTTAACATTTGCTAATACAAAAAAATTCAACATGCCTACATGTGAATTGTGGATGTGTTAAACAAAGATAACCAACCAAAGCAAATGATGCTTTGAGTGCCAATGCAACATGTGATGATAATTATCCCAACAGTAAAGAGAGATAAGCAAATAAAATTGATGTGTGCAACATGATAATTTAAACCTTTAGATAGTTCATGCCTCTACTACAAGACCATGATTTTGATAAAGGGATACTTCCAACAAACACTCATGTTGAAACACTTAAAGACTGTCAATGATTACAGAGGAGACAACATGACAAATGTCGAAGAGGAAACAACACAAAAACTGGATACATTTATGGCACGCAACGGGAAAGACCACAAACCATAATCTCGGCGAGAACGCTTTGTGGGAGTGGATCCCGCACGGCGTCCATCTGTTGCAGCATTGTAGCGCCAATTGCCCCCATAATCCCCCATGAGTGGGTCTAGCCCCTCCCGCCACAACCCCTCTTGCTCAAATATTTTCCCTATCTTTGCAAATGTCCTTCTCAAAGCAAAAAATATATAATTGGCATTCACCCACCCTCTCTCAATTTATGCCTCTTACCCCAATAAGCTTGTTACGTTTCACTTCCTTCATATATATGTGTAAAACCTCGAGTGGAAGCAAGCCAATGTCAACTCACATAAACTCTGCAACACTTTGTCCTTCATTTGCACCTTGAACCCCGATCAAAGCACCTACCAATTTCAAATGCTCTCCTTTTCGAGTGCACTTGACCAATGCTATCAAACACCAAGAATCAACCCATTTCTACTCAAATTCTTTTGCAACACCACAAATTGTTGCCCTAGCTACCGGTTTATCAAATAAACTCATGTCCAAACTCACTCTCCCCCAACCTCACAATCTAAATTGATAAGTTTGGAGCACACACTTGAGGCTTTGATTAGAAGGCCATGACATACCTCTCAATTACAATAAACTCAAGCTCGGATTTTGTTGAGGCTTTGGCTTGTGGGAGTACGTGGGAGAAACGTATGAGAGTGTTGCAAGAGAAAACGCCTTTGGGGGTGGTGTGGAAGGTGGTTAGGTTTTCCGTTCCACAAGGGCGAGAGGTGGTTGGTTTGTTTGTAACTTCCGTAAGCCTCCATGAAGGAGATCCGAGCATGGGGATTTTACTTGCCTTCCTCACTTGATAGGTAGTTATTTGGTAGGTAGGTATGTACTAGGTGGTTGGGCGGAGGGTGGAACTCATTATATGTGACATTATGCCATTGTAAAAGGTGGAGTGGGTGGTTTTTGAAGTCGGTTCAATGTCAGATTTCATGTGATATACAATCTTGTTGGGACGAGTAGACAATCTCAAAATGCAAGGGACCAATGTTTAATGTTGAGTTAGGGATGATATACCCTTCTAAGTTTAATGGTTTTGTTTGTTCGTTCATTTGTTTTGTTTTGTTCCCCCCCCCCCTTCAATGTTAACTCAACATCTAGCTAATGATTCATACAACGTTGATTAATATCATAATTCAATCTTGTGAGCCATGCAACTATGAAATATTAAAAACGTTATTTTGAGAATGCAACCCTATGTTTGGTAGGCACTTATTCAATCTTGTAATTATAATCATAAATCATACTTATTCAATGTTTGATAGGCAATTATACGATTCCGTGATTGAGCTTATTCAATTGTAGTTATAAATGTAAATCATACTTAATCTTGTAGTTATACCTTAATTTCCATGAATATAATGCTCTTGTGGAGGAAATTGTTCTCTAATCAGAAGGTTGGCTAGTAGTAGAATAATCTCCAATTCGGAAACATCATTATGGAGCAGACATTGAACACTATGAATGTTGGGGGTTGGTTAGTGAAGGTCAAAAGTGGGATGAAATGCTCTTTGCGTGGAGAGAAAAGCATAAGAGAGCCGTTGGAAGTGCTCTGCACTTGATAAACACTGATTACGATTTCATAAGATTTAGTCTGGCCCACACTATTCATCATTGGCCCACATAGATGATCTTGTAGTCACTGGGTGGAAACGAGAGAAAATGGCACATCACACTTACTCCTACAGATAGGTCATGGAGGTCACTCTAATTAACATTGCACATCAAATTTAACGCCACACTAAATCAGATATACGCTGTAGCAACTATTTTCTACATGTTCTCCTGATTGGCATAAGTGAGCGATTCTTAGAAGTTCAATCTTACAGAAACAATTGTGTATCAGATTGACATGATTGTGGTCTGTCATGGTAAGTAGATTGAAACCTCGAAATCATGTACCAGAATGCATTAAAAACATGGAGACTTTTATGATTCTGGTGGATCCTCAAACAAAGGTGCAAGATCTGGGTCTGCAAGGTCAAGATCAAAGTCCCCCCTGAGCACCATGGCTTCCACAATATGAGGTGGGGGCTGTATGGGCTTGGCCCTAGCTGCAAGCTCTTCCAGATTAGGTATAGAATCAAATTCTTCTAAAATTGCTAACACTTCTTTTGCGGACGCATCGTCCAGGAGAGGTGATGGTGGTGGTGGTGTCAGCTCCATTGTCCTAGACTCTGACTCTGACTCTGACTCATTTTGCGTAGCCTGACTATTCCCCATCCTCTGTCCACTTCCTGGGCACATAAAACAACAGCCGATAATAAGAAAACACAAGTCAACTACCGCAAAAGCATTTACAGTTGATACAACATCACAAGCCTCCATATATCAACATTGATACAATCACATCCACCTTCCAAACATAGGGTTAAAATATTAATGATTTGTTTTTTTACTTTATAGTTGCAAGATCCAAAAGGATGGAATGTGAGTTGTATATTGTCAAACGGATCATTAGCTAAATATGGAATTAGCTGTGTCAAAGATATCCAACCTTGAGTGTGCAGTGGCAGTAACTCAACATTGAATGTTGGTCATATTGAGACGATGATCATCTTTCAACTAGATTCTTGCATTGGGTCTAACTGCTTTAGGCACCCGCCCTTTCACTTGGATGAGCAAAATGCAACTTTCTGAAATTGCATACCCATGTGTAAAGGTCATTGGGGTCGAGCTATTCGAATGTTCACAACAAACCTCTACCGACATGAACTGACAGGACTTGACCTTTCCGTGTCTAACCATCATGGTTGAAAATTAAGACCAGCTAGGGCTCAAGATCATCAGCTCTTAAGGTAGGATATCGCTCTATGACTCTAATCAATTACAACGATCTCTTAGCAATCCCAAGAATGGAAGCAAGGGTCCAGTCCCACGAACCCGCCAACCCATCTCCGTCCACTTTGTGTACGATCCCATGCACTCGACAGGGTCAAAAAAATGAATAGGTTGGATGGGTCCGTCTGGTTGAAACTAGATGTCTCCAGTTCGAAGCTCCAACTATATCATTACCCACCCCTCTAGGTTGCATGGTTCTCTTGACCAATACATACATCCATGATGACCTCTGTAACCGGTCATCCTGGCGTCATGTGTGTCGCATCAATGCCTATACAAGTACACGCCCCCCCCCCCCCCCCCCCAAAAAAATGGATAAATCAGCTATTCCAAATGGAGGCAAATTGCTTTGAAATAGGTGATGTTACTGATCCAAATTGATGACGCACCTGTTTTTTCTTGACTGTTGGATGGGTACAAGGGATTTCACACGAAACAAGGTTCAAGAAAATCTCCATGCAAGCTGTGGAAGAAGCAATCGGTTTCACCTTTTTACACTATCAAGAGTTGCCATTCATCTCAGGATTCCAGTCAAACGAAACCAGCCTTCAAAAAACCTAGAGGAGAGCCGTTACTAAAGTATAAAGCGTCGTGGGATGTGAGAGTTCTGAGAGTATTGAAGTACTACAACATGCCCAGTGACCAATATCTTTCGTAATTTTGGTCGGCAAAAGATTATGCACATCATTTACAACTATTAGAAACTGTGGACCATATGACAATTTTAGGTGAGGTGGTGGATATGCTTGAATG
The DNA here is from genome assembly GCA_950295325.1 of Polytrichum commune. Taxonomy (NCBI): domain Eukaryota; kingdom Viridiplantae; phylum Streptophyta; class Polytrichopsida; order Polytrichales; family Polytrichaceae; genus Polytrichum; species Polytrichum commune. Next base: position 35,427,206 of record OX485808.1, on the reverse strand, counting down.
TGTGGTTCACCATAAGAAACTTCGGGTGGGGAATACAATCTCTTCCAGTTGGAAACATCACTGGAAATATCCTGTGTTTGATGCGACTAACGGAGAGCTCTAGGGTTTGAAAGAGGGACACTGACACCCTAGGTCTCAGAATTATCCTTCCTGGTAAAAATAGATCAAACGACTCACAACCAAAGTCCGGATGTGCACCCCCACTAGAAAGATTCCATCAATGCAGGCGAATTTTTCTTCCTGCATTTGTTCATTTCGCTTTTCCTTTGGGCGGAATGGCTTCCTACGCACTAAAGAGGATGTGGTAGAGCTCAATAAAACCCTAGAACCAGAATGCTGAGACAGAACAGCATCAACGAAATAAAAAACCAAAACCCGAAAATTTCACTTCAAACCTCTCATGCTGAGCGAGTCCAAAAAATAAGAACTACCATAACATTGACAGGATTGAAATGGGCATGGATGCTTCCGGAGGCCCAGAAATTCAATCCCTACGCAATTGATGTGCACCCAACCTGGGCAAATACAGGTAATTGAATTACTCAAATGCACTGGTGTTTTGGTTGAGGACGAAGATGGAAATTTGGTCTCACCTGTCAAATGAAGAATGCCTGATTGTAGAAAATCCTTTAGCGACGGCGGTGGTTCTTGTCGACCTCCGCAATCGCAATGCAAGCTTCGAGGCTTCGAGGCTTCGAGACTTCTTGAGTAAAGGGCTTTGAGGCAACGGAAGGGTTTAAGAAAAGGATAGAATCTGCAAGCCACGTGTCACTCGTCTATTGGCAATCTTTGCATTGCTTCGAACGTATTACTCAATGGGTCCGATTTCATTTCACCTCTATTAATTTATTTCTAATGAAATGACATTGATTTTGAAACCCAAGAATTCAAGAGGCTTATGGGACTATGAGTACATCAAGATGAGGTCAAAAAGGATTAATTTCCTAGAGCAACAAGTGCAATGCTTTCATGAAATAATGGCTACTAAAAATATGGTCACAAACATGTATAGATGGAAGCTTCGAATCGAATCACTACTTGCGACTCGAGTAAGGTTGCCATCTTTTCCTTCATCTAATGAACAATTCAAACTCCACAAATTTTTGATGTATGGTCACTTCACTGCTTAGGAGGTTTGGGTCCTTCAAACAAAGAACTATGTCAACCAAAATGGGCATGTTGAAAAACATCAACTATGGTGTATAAAGTGCTTGCCTTTAAGGTTGTGGCCTTCTTTCATTTGGGGTCATTAATTTGGGAGCCTGATAATTATTCAGGTCATCAAAATCATTGAATAAAATGGCACACTAATTCCAATGTCTAATTAAGAAAGATGTTTAGTGTAGTTCTTACACAACTTTCTTTTTCCTTTTTTATTCCAATGCCCTTACATTACTCATCTTGGATGCTTTTGCTTTTTCCCATTAATCACATAATCATAAACTCAAAACTTAGTGAGAGGCATTAAAACTTATGATTACTTTTATGTAACTTAATAAAGCTTTCTTGAACACAATGCATATGGTGTAAGAGTGAGAAGGAATTATGGCATACGATCATACCTCTCATTCATCCAACATAAGGCTCTTAATTAGCATGTAGTGTGGAGGTTAAATTTCTTTTAGGTCATTCAATATCGTATTTGGTCACATGATTAGTTTCAAAGGTCTTGAACTAGTCTAGTTAGTGATTTGAGATGAAACAACCACTATCCGATAAGTTGTCAAGTTTTTATGTTGGATGAATGAGAGGTTACTATGCTTGTATGCAACAATTTCCTCTTAGCCAGTATGAAGGCAAGGGATGGTCCAAGGAATGCATATACGGTAGGAAACAAGGGAGATAATAGGGAAGAAGAGAAACATACATTACTTGTTTTTATTACTATATGTACTCATCTTTCTAATGATGTGGCACTTATGAAGAATTTTTTCTCGAAATATTTGGGGAGCATTAATAAAGGGAGAACTCAATTAGCAAGGCCCACTTTGTGTTGGTCCACTGTCCTCCCTACAACTCCATTGGAAATAGGTTTCCTACCCTTTTACATAATGTAGCGCTAAATAGTGTTAAGTCTTTCTCCCACTTGAATTATGTTGATAGTACATAACATTACTTAGTTAACAAGCTATGTTCATGGGCCTAGCAACATATTTGAGAATTAAGACTACAAACGCTGGAATCCCACTGCTTCATATTGAATATGAAGTCATGACAGGTGAACACAACTCATCAGCCGAGTAATATTATGCAATCGCTTGCATCAAATCACCAATTGGCTAGCCATATGCACATTTTCTTGTACAAAACCACTAACCGGCTGTTTATATTTTCCACGAATGTGAGAATTGGACATTGTCGTTGAAGAATTTGCAAAATTCGTATCCCTTCAGAGTTTTTCCAAAAAAACATTTCTACACTGTTTTCCATAACATCACTAGCTGGAAGGATGCTTATTGAAATTGGTTAGGAATGATTTTTCGAAGCCTTGGCAAATCCAAGACATATTAGAAATCTTAACTTTGCACATTCTCTTGCACATTCTCTTGCACATTCTCGCACAAAATGACTAACTGGATGTCCATATCTTCCATGGAAGTGAGAAGTGGACATTGGCATGGAAGGATTTGCTATGGTCTCAGATATGTCCAAGGTCACTATGTAAGATGCTCGCCTTTATAAAATGTAATAGAGACCACGACACAACACCAGAAAATTTGACTCACAGGTTGACGTGCGAGAGTAACTGTGTGATTGACAGTTTCATCAAACCATTAAATTTTGTTGATTCAAGAATCTTGGATTGAGCAAGAAATTGTATACTTTTCACATCTCCTGCCCAAAAAACTCTTTGACACATGGGTGAGGTCCCAACCACACTCTGCAACCTAATCTCCTGTGTGCATATCGAGTGGATTGTTATTGAATACGAGCATACCCCTCATTCATCCAACATAAAAGCCTTAAAAATAGTATGCATCGTGGAGGTTACTTCTTCTAGTTTATTTGACAGTGGAATCAACTTCAAAGATCCTTGAGCAACGTAGTCCAAGTCATTCGAGATGAATCGGCTATAAACATATGGAGGGTCAAGTTTTAATGTTGGATGGATAAGAGGTACACTAGTATGGTGCCTCATCTTAAATAGATACCTATAGTTGAGTGGTCAATGGTTGTGTGTGAAACTAAGCACTGACCCAAAAAACATGTGTTGAAAAGAGATTGGATACACATTGCTCAATATTTTGACCATTCTAGATGCAGTAGCCAACATAATTTGGGATGGGGGGGGAGGGCTAAATGATCATTTGATAACTTAGAGGGTCTTCACTTTGACAATGCACAGGATGTTCATGCAAGCTCCGAAAATCATGAGAAAAGGGGCTTACAGGCACAATTGAGATGTGCTAATCATCTCGTACTGTTTGTGTGTTTCATATCCTACGAGAAGTGGTGCAGAGAGATGAGTGTTAGAGACCCACTTATCTTATGTGAAGCAAAGGAAAACCTCCACTCAAATGAATCATCAATTTGATAATATCACACGTATGTAGTACCTTCAGCTTTTGCAGTAGGTATTTGAAAATCATCTACTGAAAGTAAATCAACCTGTGCCTTTGAATGATTAGTTTGAGAGGCATCTGTGAGAGATTGTGAATCTTCATCTAAAGTGAGCTTGACCACAGGCTTCTCAGAAATCGATGGAGATTTGTGCAAGAATTCAAGCAGTGCCTCCAAGGCTTCTGTCGGGTACCGTTTCTTCTTCAGCAAAACTTCACTAACATCCGCAGGGGCAATGGCCTTATCAACAATCACGTCCCTTATTTCTGGGAATAAACTATGGGTGTATAACCCAAGATTATTTTTCGCAAGGGTTTTAAAAGCGTCAAACCCACACCAAGACATGTGTATGTGTTTGTCCATCCTGCCTGCCCGCAGTAACGCTTTGTCAAGTTTCTCAATGTAATTTGTGGTGAAAATAATAATCCGCTCGCTCCCGCAACACGACCACAATCCATCTGTAAAGTTGAGCAGTCCTGAGAGAGTCACTCGGCTTCCCTGCAACAAAAATACAGTACCATTTCAAATTTAGGTAGATGTGCCTAAAATCCAACATAGTAATTATTTGGAAACTTATATTTGAATGGTATATGGTTAAGTGCGGATCTAAGAATGGAAACCAGAATGATATGTATCCAAAAGAGATTGAATACGTGCTCAAAACATGCTAACCATTCTAGGCTCAATAGTTAACATGATTGGGGGGACCTATATGACCACTGAATGAGCACGGGAATCTTTGTTTTGATGAATAAAAAAGATATTCATATGAGCTCCGAAAATTATGAGGCAAATGGCGGCAGGCACAATTTGGATTTGTTAATCATCTCGCACTAATTGCATGTTTCGTATCCCATGAGAAATGGATGCAGAGAGAGAAATATCCGACTTAGGTGGTGGAAGAAGAAGACCTTCAAACATGTAACATGATTCAATAGTGTAAATAATCAAGATGTGCCCATTTTGCAGTGTGAAAATGGGTATTGGATAGGTTGATTGACGTGCGAGTCAAGGCATATAACCCAAACCTCACGGATACTAGAGGAAAAATAAACACTCAAATGTGATCAGATCATATACGCACCTCGTCCTCGTCAGCTCTTCTAGGGCCCTTTTCGTCTTTCTCTTCTGACTTCTTCCTCAACTTTGTGCGCTCCGCGAGATCAACGGAACAATCAATGTCCTCAATTACAATCACAGACCTGTTTGTGGTCTGAATAAGGAGTCTTCGCAACTCCGAATTTGAGCTCACTTCCGTGAGCTCGACATCATAGACGTCATATTGAAGGAAATTGGCAATAGCCGCAATCATGCTCGACTTTCCGGTACCAGGAGGTCCGTATAGGAGATAACCCCTCTTCCATGCCTTCCCTGCTTTTTGATAAAATTCCTCTCCATTTGTGAAATCCAAGAGATCATTCTTAATTTCCTCCTTCAGAACCGTGTCCATGGCGAGAGTATCGAACGTCGAGGGATGCTTGAATGGGACGGATTCCCACATTCTTCTCTTGTAGCTGACACCATGACACATCACAAGACCACACAGTCAGTCATACATTCCTTGCAGAAACCACTAGATGGATCCTTCCTAACTTAGTGGGCTCAGAATAAAAACTAAAAATTCACCACGCATTTCATGTTTCTAGCAAACTAAAACCCAAAACTAAAACCCAAACCCTAAACCCTAAACCTTGAATTCCAATGTAGCACGATCCTCTTGAGGCACCATGCAATTACAAAGCAATGCTTGACTCTAATCAGCAAGATTCATCCTCTTCAATAAGCTTACACTAAATCGTTCTCTTTGTTTACGATTTTACATCCCTACTTACAGAAAGCCCACTCGTGATCTTCACTTGACAAGGTTTATCTATCTTGCAAGGATAAGTTCAATTCCAAAGCTCCAATTGGGATCTGAATTTTTTCCAAAGCAATGCAGCAAAAAAAAAATGTATATTTTATTTAAGCCTTTCTTGTTTTTCTTTTTTTAAGGAGTTCATTCGGAACAAGTGAATGATACTATTCTAGATGACTTGTTTGCAAGATGAATGTTATGATCTCGGTCACCTGAAACGTGTGAAACTCCTTTCTTCCGAAAACAAAATTCAGTGTTGGTTTTCCCTAAACCATGTATCCTAAATCCTACACCCTAAACCCTAAACCTCAAATTCTCAATGTCGCATGATCCTCCTGAGAAACCATATACAATCACGAAACAATGCTTGACTTGAGACGGCAAAGAATCACCTCTTCAGTTACCCTTGCCACTAAATCCCATTCTACGTGGATTTTTTTTGCAAAACTCGTGATTACAAAACTCATGATTGCAACTCATACTGCAATGTCGCCCCTGTTTCTTCATGTGACAGGGTTTATGGATCTTGTAAAGAAACCCTTACTTTGAAGGCTCCTGTTGACATCTGAGCACATTTCCAAGCCAATACGGATGATGCTTTTCTACAAGACTTGCTTGCGAGAAGAAATGGGGTAATCTCGATCACCTGGCACCAACTTTAGAAACTGCTGTCTTACTCCCAAGAACAGAATTCAGAATTTAATGCTGGTTTTGTAGAGAATTTGTAAAGCTTTTGCTTTGAGGAAGAAGAGAGAAAGGGAGTAGGAGGCTGTTTCTTCGTGTGACAAGGATTGTCTATCTTGCAAGGAAAAGATTTACTCTGAACACATTTCCAAGGCAATGCAGCTAAAGCTACTCTATGAAACTTGCTTGCTCGATAAAATGGTGTGATCATCGATCACCTGTCACCAGCTTAAGAAACTGCTTTCTTAGTTCCAAATTCAGTGACCGTCTTGGCAACATCGATGACATCCTGCAGAAACAATCACTAATCTTCGAGCGACAAGGGTCGATCTATCTTGCAAGGAGAAGTTTAAAGGCATTTTTTTCCAAGGCAATGTAGATGATGCTATTCTACATGACTTGGTAATCTTCGATCACCGGCAACTAAAGCAACTGCTTTCTTAATCCAAAAACGCCATAATTTAAATGGTTTTGCAAAGAAGATGTAAATCTTGGCTTTTGAGGGGAGAGAGAGAGAGAGAGAGAGAGAGAGGCAAACGCACCCTTTGCCAACTTTGAAGTTGGTATAAAGCAGCCGATCACGGGACCGCTCTCTGACAGTCTTGGCAACATCAATGACATGTTGCACGTAAGGCTCCAGAATTCGGCTCTTATCAGCCTTTTTAATCTTCAAGGTATACATCCTCTTCTCATCCAGACTCCCAGCCACATCCCAGGATGCAACAAACCCTTTAGGCTGCTTTGAACTCACCTCATGGCTCCACCACACTTTAGCACCCATAAACTCCTCCTGGATGCTCTCATGGTGTGCTAAAGAGTAAGTGTTCTGTGTTGCATTCTTAGGCCTGCACAAGTTGACATGGTGTGCGGCTATGGCGGTTGAAGAGCTCAGGTAAGCTTCCACGTGGTCGTAGATCTGGTTGCCTCCCGCTCCGTGAAACTCTGGGACATCGAAGATCACGTACGGTGTGAGGGAGTGCAGGAGACGGCGAACATAAGAGTCGAAGACCTGGGTGTACTCTTTTGGGAGAAGGTTGCGTAGGAAGCTCAAAACTCCTAACATTGCTGCCCAGAACGTCCAGAACTCCATTGCCCCTGCCATTTTGGAGGATGAATCTGCTTCCAACTCGAATTTGAGGTCCCGGAGTTTTAGGTTAAGCTTCCTGCGAGGAGATTGATTGACTGTGGTGTTCACCGCACAATTTTCTGCTTTGACTTATTCTATGCACAGCAATCATAATCCTCAACCCTGCTTAGAATATCAGAAACTTCAAAATTCCTCTGCCATCATCACCACAAGCATTCCCACGGCGTTTAAATACCAACCATTCCAGGTGAAGATTCCGAGAAGTGTAGACCTTCTCCCAAATTTGCCCTCAATTCGAAGTGCTCCCAGAGTTTTTATGTTTGTATGTTGAGCTTCCTACGAGGAGGGATTGATGGTGACGGTCATCGGAAATCTACTCTTTGGGCTTGAGTTTGTTCTTTGTGCACAAGTGCATAACAATCTGATTCCTCAACTACGTTGTTGCGGCTCACAATAACCTTGAAAATCCTCCTCCATCAACACCAATCATTCCCACGGCGCAAGAACATACCTACCATTCCAGCTGAAGTTACCGACAGGTGTGGAGAATCCCCAAAATTCAGTAAGAACCCAGATTTTGCAAAATATGCTTGCTTTCGATTCGAAGTGCTCCCAAAGTTTCTCACCTCTTCTAAGTCAAGCTTCCTGCGGGACAAATTGCTCCTTCTGACTTGTTCATTGCAACAAATACACAACAATGAGATAATCCTCAACCTTGCTGCGACTTGCTGAAACTTTCAAAATCCTCTCTCCGTGAGTCAACATCAACCATTCCCGATGAAGATGCCGAATGGTATAAAATAATACCCATTATTCAGTAAGGAGAGCTTAGGTTCGATAAGTGTAGGGAACCTCCCCGGCTGCCTCAAATTTCAATTGTCCACTCCAAATTGCTCTTCGGACCTGTTCTATGCACAACAAATGCATAACAATAATGCTTTCAAAGTTCCTCATCAAGGCGCTATACCAACCATTCCAGCCGACAATAACCAAAGATATCATGTGACTGCCAAGCTGTTGATTCAGAGTTTTTTTTAAAAGTCTCCAAAGCTCGGTCACAAATGCACGACAAGAATCCCCAACCCCATCGGAACTCGAAGAAACTTTCAAGATCCTAGGCCATCAAAACCATCCCATTCCAATTTCACTCCAACAAAACATTCCGAAATCGTATGACTCCCGAAGCTGTTAAAGTACACAAAATTATTCTAAAATTATCCACGCCGGCACCGCCGGCACTTATAATATCCTACAGGAGTAGTGCCAGAAGGAGGACGTTAAGTACCCCCCACGAACTTTTCGGGGGGTGAATATTCTGTCAGGGGGCAGCCCCCGACATTTTTCTGCACCCGCCCGAAAACTGCTGCCCGCCCGCCCGATTTCGAAAAAACTAGTGTACTTGCATTTTTGAAGGCTACTTGTCCACAAATCCCATATTGAGTGCACTTCATTTTCAAGGTCTCAAATGCAATATATATGTTCACTTCCATTGAGTAAATAAGCAATTGACAAGATTTCATTTTCAAAGTGAAACCGTCAATAAAGCATGTAATTAACTTGGAAGTAAAAAATATTACAAAATCCTCATTACCACTGAGGTTATAATTTTTGATACTTACAATTGAAAGGGACTTTGTCATTCTAAAATGAAACTAAAATTTATGATTTATGATTTATTTTTATATTATATTATATAATATAAAAATAATATACTATACTATTTAACATCTAATATATATTTAATACCTTCTATAATCACAAATTTTTCATACGCATTTAAACTAGTTAAGTAAGATTGAATGCAACTTAGTCTCATAATTTCTGATTAATCCTAATTAATCCTATTCAAACCCATTTAAATCAGAAAATATGCGTACCAAATTAATTAACCCTAATTAATTATAAAATGTACTTACTGGAATTAGTCATGATTTAAATGGAATTAACTCCAGTAAATATAATTTATGATTAATTAGGCTTAATTAATTTGGTAAGCATATTTTCTGATTTAATTGGGTTTAATTAGGATTAATCAGAATATATTAGACTTAGTTGCATTCAATCTTACTTAACTAGTTTAAATGCATATGAAAACTTTGTGATAGTAGAAGGTATTAACTATATTATAAAAATGTACAAATATACAAATAAATGATAAATTTTAGTTTCATTTTAGAATGACAAAGTCCCTTTCAATTGTAAGTGACAAAAATTATAACCTCAGTGGTAATGAGGATTTTGTAATATTTTTGACTTCCAAGTTAATTACATGCTTTATTGACGGTTTCACTTTGAAAATGAAATCTTGTCAATTGCTTATTTACTCAACGGAAGTGAACATATATATTGCATTTGAGACCTTGAAAATGAAGTGCACTCAATATGGGATTTGTGGACAAGTAGCATTCAAAAATGCAAGTACAGTAGTTTTTTTCGAAATCGGACGGGCGGGCGGGCAGCAGTTTTCGGGCGGGTGCAGGAAAAATGTCGGGGGCTGCCCCCTGACAGAATCCCCCCCCCCCGAAAAGTTCGTGGGGGGTACTTAACGTCCTCCGATCCGTGCCAGAACCTCAAAGAGATCAGATCAAATGAGTCAACTTCTCGCGGTGGTTCCTGGCTAATTTTCAAAGTTTTTAATCTCCAACAAGTCACCGTATAAAGGAAGCTTATGTCCTTCCTGGACTCTGGATCGATGGGAGATGCAAGATCATCTTAGAAAAAGGTCAACACCGGGATCAAATCGTAAAAGAACAATGCACCTTGTGACATGTGTAAGAACCTCAACCGAACACTACACTAGTTTGGACACCTATAATTGAGTAGTCTATTTTAGTTGTGGATCTAATAAGGGCCGGTTCACATGGGGTCCCAAGTTCCAGGCCCCAAGTCCCACTCATGTTAGCAAGTCCCAACATTGAGGCAAAGTCCCAACTGTTGAGCCTTAAGAAACCACTAAAATATGGTTTCAGTGTCATTAAAATCAGATCTTGATTATTTTATGCAAAAATATTCACGGGACTTGTGTTGAGAGTTGCGTCTAACTTAGCTTTTTGCTCGCCCAACCCTCAACACAAGTCCCTAGCCTCACCTCCACAAAGTGTTGCCATGTGGGCATCCACTTGGGACTTAGGACTTGGGACCCCATATGAAGTGGTAAGTCCCAACCTCCATGCTCTTAACAGCTAAGATTGCACAAATTGACTTCAAGTGACTTGGGACTTAGGAGTTGGAAGTACTCCATGTGAACTGGCCCTAAGAATGGACACAAGAATGACACGTGTTGTAAAAAGATTAGAGTGCGTGCTTGAAATCTGGTAATCATTTTGGGCTCAAAAGTCAACATGATTGGGAGGACATGTATGACTAATTAAGGAGCACGTGGATCTTCATGTTGATAATGAATATGATATTCATATGAGCAATCATTCCCACAATAAACGAGGCAAACAACTACGGGCACATTATGTGGTTAACTTACTAATCATGTTGAACTATGTTGCATGTCATATCCTACGCAATGTGGGTGCAAAGGAAAAAAAATCTCTATCTAAGGCACATCTACATTGTAGTCATGATATGAAATGAATTGAAATCGATTTTAGAGCCCGGGAAGCCGAAAGGCTTACAGGAGTGAAGACACAGTAGGGTGGTGTCAAACCGGCTAATTTCCTAGAGTGATGAGTGCAATGGACTCCATGAGGTACAGGCTGATATCAACTTGATGGCTCATTAGAGAAAGGCTTGAGACTCCCTAATATCTCCTTCTAGAGTGGTGATTGAAACTTCTCTTGAACGGAGTTGTACATAGGGCACCCCAACACAAAGTGTGCCTCATTTTGAACTACATTATAAGAGCAAAAGTGGCATAGTCTATTATCTCTAGAGATAATGATAATTGACCACCATCTATGATTTGAGGTGCGGTAAGCAACAATGGTTTTGCGTTGCGGTGGTGTCAATGATTGCTTCAAATATAAACGCCTAGGTAAAACGCCTCACGAATGAATTTTCCATTTGTTGCAACCAAAGATCAAGATTATGGACTTAGATAAATTAACATCAAGGCTAAAAAAAAAATACAAAACTCATACAACTTGTTCAAAAGTCTTTGCAAAGCATGATCCTGATTTAGAGAGCAAAACAACATCGTCAATAGAGTTATCCGTAAAGTGAGCTGAAGAGAGGGTTTTGGGCCTGGATTTGAGAAAATTGTGTGACAAGCCCTAAAAGTGGAGCAGGTGTCTGTAGCTATAAAAAACACAGGCACAAATCTTTTGAGGGACCGGAAATGGTGAAAAAAAAAATTTGCTCCTGTGTTGCAAGCGCGCCCCAGGAATTTAGCGTCGCTTTGTCAGAGGGTGCTAATTCTGTCGCCCTGTTTCGCTAATTCTGTTAGGGGTGTAGACAAGACTAAGTAAGTAGTGAAGCACGCCCAAAATCAGCAAGCACGCATGACGGCCTCAACCACGAATAGGCGGATTCTCTCATCCAAAAACAAGCAGACCAGCTCTGACCCTAAACCCTGGCCTTGTGTATTATGCCCCGGAATTCAAGAACCTTACTTTGCGTTTCCATGGGTTTGTGTGAATAGTGCACTCAAAATCTGTCAAAACACCAGCTCACTTTACGGATAACTCTAATATAGAGAAGAAACGTGGAGAATCCCCGTCGACCTCATCCAAATACGTTTCTAAGTCGGTTCCCCTACACAATCATTTGTCATCCCAACCTTCACCAAGAAAGGCCTGCTTTGTACGTTGGTAGCCAGCTAGTTGCTTTTAACTCCACCGATGCATCTTCGCCAGCTCCTTCTCAAATTTCAATCTCCATGGCCTTTTGGGTATCTTTCGGTTTCTAAACGGTGCACATACTTGCCCCCAATTTCGTACTACACCGCTCAAACCGAATTCCTGCCGAGTCCTCGCTCTTGTTGAAATGTTCTTTGATCCGTTTTAAAGCCTGTCACGAGGGCCACTTCACACATGAGACTGAGAGCCCGTCACCATTACACTTCAAGCACTCTCATTGGTGGAAAAGGCGGAGCCGGTCCAAGTTCGCTACTTCACACTACGCTTGAGGGACCAACGGAGTATGCGAATGCAAGATGGATGTGAAGTTTACATGGACTCTTACATGGTTTCGAATGGAACATGTTTCATGGTCACTTGGAGTGTTTTCAAAAACCATCTCTTGGAGGTAAGCCTAACACAAAACCACTGGGAGACCATGACACTCTGAACACTCACAACCGTTGGTTTATTCTATTTTATCATGTGTGAGGATCCGCATGAATAGAAATTCATTGAAAGAGCATTTGGTTGAGGACCCGGTCACATGTGGCTTCACACTACACTTGAGGGTCTGTGACCATATTACATGATTTTGGAGGTGTGTTGGGACGGCCTTTGGACACTTTGTTTTGGGCTCTCACGATTTCATGGTCACGGCTCTTGGCGCGTGTGTGAAGTGGCCATGAGTCGACCGACATAATGTGGCAAGATCTGGGAATGTAGTACTACATCAGTTAGAAGTTCTATAACTCGTGACTGCCCTACCGAACTTCAGCTTTTACATGGTGTATGCACGGGTCCTACTATAACGCCAATAATTCATCACTTTCAACTAGAATGTAAATTTTCTAAACCGAGATAACTCAACTTATTAGTTAAAATGAGAATTGATTTCAAAGTCCGGGAAGCCGAAAAGGTTAATGGGACTGAAAATGCATTAGGAGAGTTTCAAATCAGCTAGTTTTTTAGAGTAATGGAGTGCGGTAGCTGGTGTAAGATGAAGGCCAATGTCAATTGAGAGATGAAGGCAAATGAGAGATGAAGACGTGGAAGTGAACAAGTTCAGGGTTTAACAATTCGGGAAATCTTCATGCAAATCTTGAGAAGAAGAGGATTGCATGCAATGCAACATATGTCAATAGATTGAATGCTTTGTTGGAACATCCAAGAGGAAAATGACCTATACTAGATGTCACCTTTCAACCCACTAAGTTACGCTACACCGTTTACGGTGTTTAATGCCATGTACACTATTTGCCAAGGGCCTAAGCTAGATGCCTAGAGGTCTCAGAGTGTCACGTTCATTAATTGTTGATATGATATTGTTTGTCAACATAAGTAGCTTTTCGAAGTGAAAAATATTTTACATTATGAAATTTAGCGTAGCAATTAGGATACTTGAGATGATAGTCTTTTGTTTTAGTATGCAAGGGAAGATATTATTAAGCCTACTAATGGCAAGTGTCATATGTTTATATTTTAGTATGCGAGAGGAAGATATTCATGAGCATACCAATGCCAAGTGTCATTTATGTACACTTTAGTCGACTTGTAGACCATTGTGTAACAACATAGGCATACATCTCATAATATATTTGAACACACTCATGCCAAGATATCCGTAAGCACTCTTGAACATCAAGTAACATCATGTGACATTAATGGTGACGTTGAGGGCCTAATTCTAAACAAAAGAAAACTAGACAACAAACAATCACCCGTCCCCCCACCATAATAAAATTTAGACAAATTTTAGATAATCCCAGAGCCCAACTCCTAACTGAGGCATTAAAGCTGATGTTGCATCACGGAATACCATGATCAACACTAGACCAACGGGCTCACTTTCATGCCGGTATGAAGATACATGCGTAAATTTTCTTTTCTTTTCTTCTGACGTTGAGGGTCAAGGACACTATTACACATGTGACCCTAAAAACCATAAACGGTGTAGTAGTAGGAAGGTGTCCATTTCGCACTAGCCCTTCAGATTAGAATGTTGGATGTAAAGAAATTCCCTCACAATTTGATGTATTTTAACACCATGCAAAATCTAACCCCCTTTATATGTAATAGACATGCAAATTGGCCACGTACTTTCCGGGAATCCACAAAATGGACACTTACGAGGCATTAGTATGTGCGCATTATGTGGTCCCTCCTCTTCATTGGATGCCCCTATGTTGAGTGGTGTATGACAAGGCTTGAGAGCGGATACCATAAAGACCTATATTCTAGTGCAATTGGACTTGTGACATGCATCTCCTTGTCATGGAACTTAAATTTAATTGAGTGGTGTGTGACAAGGCTTAAGAACATATACCATAAAGACGTGTATAGTGCAATTGGACTTGTGACATGCATTTCCTTGTCATGGAACTTAAATTTAGAGCAAGCCCGATCATTCATGCATCTGCATATATGGAATGAAAAGTGACCTTGCTCCCAAATGCCAATGCTTGGCCCCACTTTTAAGAGAAAAAACATTATTTTGAATCAATCATTGATCAAAGCGGGTGCATACAAATTAGACATTGAGTCCCAAAATTTGACTTTTTTGACTTTTTTTTATTGTAATGTGTATTCCAGATTTTGCATTATTTGATTTTTAAATATACATAAGAATTTCCATATTAGGTTATTATGATTGTACATATTGTATGTTGTATATTGTAAGTTCTACTAGTATTGCTAAAATATGATATATCAGTATAATCTTTATAACAATATTATATTATATAGTAATATGTTACTATATTCACTAATGAACTTCTTATGTAATGTCGTATAATAAGAAGTGAGGTTATTATGGTAAGTCACTTTTGGTTGAAGATGTTATCACCATGACCAGATTTTGTTTAACAATCGCATGAGGTAAAGTTGGGCATTCAAAGGCCTTGTTCTTTCTCTTATAAGACTCCTTGGATATCTCTCACACATGCATGGAGGTTGGCTCTTCCTTCGGAAAATTTTAATGCATATTTGAAATATGTATATATGTTTGGGGTCACTTGATGCATTTGCATTGCAAATGAAAAGTTGCAAATGTAGGGTGATTGGGGGTTGTGCTTAGCACTCGAGAACTTTATTCTAATGAGGTCCTCACTTTTAAAGTAGAGTGGTTGAGAAGATACGGCTTGAAGAATGAGCCTTCTCATTGGCATGGGACTAAGCTCTCATGCATGCTTGTTCACCAAAGCCAACTTTATTGCATGAGCATTCATCTTGGGAGCTTGAACTTTCTACCATGTTTACAACTATCATATAGAGCCTCGATGGATCCCATGTGGATAAATGGACTATAATCTACAACAAATTCTTGGTCATTTTGGGGCGCAAGCACGGTCAAGTGCACAATTCCATTATCATGTAAAGGTTTAAGTGAAAGTGATACAAAACTATACTTTTAACATTGATATTTGTGAAGGAAAAAACCATGAACATTTGAAAAAACACATTGGTTTACAAAGCCAAGCAATTTATGTTGACAAATTTTTTTTCAAGAAAAATCTACATATTTTAGTAGACAGTGCAAGTGGTGTGCAAGTATATATCTTGAATACGTAGTCGTCTAAAATGTGTTTGAACATGATATAATTACATTAAATTGATGTTTTTTTCTACAAAGTTTTTTAATGTTGCCCTCAAGTTTATAATGAATTCAAGGAATATGGTAAGAAAAAAAATCCAATTTCAAAATATTTAAGGTCATGAAATCTACATCCAAAACCAAATTTGTTAGCCATTACCTTTTGGGTAGTACTTTTGATGATGAGTTTTGAAGATATCATATTCGTATTCTATTTTTGAGTATCTAAGACAACAATAGAGGGCGCCATGAAAAAAATTCCAATTTAGACAACCTTTTGCTACTATTTTAGGTGTTTGACCAAAACGTTTTATGGTTCTATTGTACCAGAGCATTTTTTTCCGTATACTTGACCGTGCTTGCTCCCTTTTATACAAACTCTAGGTCAAAATTCTAATAGGGTACATCAAATTGTCCTATTTGTGCGGGCCACAATAATTGTACACTACACCAATAGGACAGTTCAGGGCCACTCTACACATGGACCAAGAGCCGCCCATGACCATGAAATTCTCAAAGCCCTTGATTCATCCATAGGCTATATTGAGAGGAATACAATTCCAATTTTGCAATTTATGGAGATTTAAGCTTAATTTGAAGTGAAAATGGAACATGTTCATGGACCCCAACATATTCTACAAGCATTCTAAAACAACAAACCCTACATCTTTGTAACTTCTTACATTTTCCCCTCATGGAGTTTCACCTCTAAAGGCCTAAGCCTTTTGTTCACATAGAAAGACACATTGTTAATTTGCTATATAAGGAAGTTTGCAAGGTTAAAAAGTAAAAGATTTATGAAGATAAAACCTTGATGTCATTTTCAAATTCTTTTTCTCATGTATCTGTATTTTCATTGCACATGGATTTAAGCACAATTGTGAACTTAGATAGATAAAAAATAAAATCTTGTTATGGGATTTTGGATCCAATGTTTTCTCAAACATTATGGTATTTAATAGTCCTACTACTACAGGTGGAAAACTAGCGCGATCTCTAGAAAATTAATGTTGGACAATTTAGTGTACTTCCACATGCCATTTGTTAGCACAAAAAGAAAGTATGAGGAAAAAAGATTTCATTTGCATCCACTACAAGAAAACCAACCCAATGTGACTAGGTTTTATGACTACATTAAGGAATAAACCAAAATTTGACTAGCACTGTTTGTAGTCATTTCGACTTAGTCGCTTCGGACAATCTGACTAGGGGTCATATCGGACACTTCTTGTTCCCAATGTTACGTTCCCACAGTGCTTTGGGACCTCAAAACGGGATTTGGAGTGGGACTTGAGACCATATGACTCTATATAGTCATACGTTTGTGACTACACCTAGTCATCTATATGCAAATAGCGACTAATTGGCATGACTATGTTTAGTGTGGTATAAGTCAATATATGAGAGGTTTCATCACTACGCATAGTAGTGAGACAATGACTGAAATGCGTCATACATTGAGTTGGGAGAATAGGACTCTTTGGAGTCACATCTATTGGACTACCCATGGTCACGACTACTGAGTTAGCTTCGGAATGCTATGACTAATTGTAGTGAGATATTGGTGACTGCATCAACGGTTTTATCACTACGCATAGTACTGTGGTGGTGACTGCATTAAGTCACACATTGTCTTGGGATAATACGACTCTGTAGAGCCACATCGAAGTGACTATATATAGTCTCCAATGTTGAAATCATGAGATGGACATGACTAATTATAGTGACGTATTAGAGAATATAGGGATGGTTTGATAACGACGTATAGTGATGTCGTTGTGACTGTATTGCTAATACGTGGGGTAAAGACAAATATGCGCCACTACACATAGTCAGCCATATCATCTGATGACTGCATGGAGTCATTGTATACTCGTTTCTTTCACTACTGGGAGTCAAGTTTCATTATTAAATCGGAAGCATCTAACTGGGACTTGACTGTCCGTAGTTTAGTGCAAACATATGCCATTCTTACGGTGCGTAGTCATAGATTTCAGTTTCAATTTAGGCTGATAATATGACAAATGACTATTACAAGTCAACCGTGCGGTTGTGAGCACTGCGTCAGGTCATGCAAATGAACTTCACACATTTCATTGAAAGAGAAAATTGAACAAAGGAAACAAGATGCACTGCAACTGCAACTTGATCAGTCTAAACTGCTTGGGAGAAGGACAGATCAATGTCCATGAACTCTGTGGGCCACAATACAAAATGCCCTACTGCTTGTCCTACCAAGGTCACGGGTGGATCGTCTAGATCTACGGGTGCAAACAAAATGTAGTCGTCCTCTAGGCTCTTCGACACTTCTACAGACACGGTTCTTGCAATTATGGTTCTCCCGTGTAGAGAAGCACCAACTACATTCTGCACTTTCCCGAGTGCAACAACTTTATCCTCCTCCCCTTCTTGAAGTCCCTTGAGTCTCACATGGTCACCCTTCTTGAACTCCGGGTCCTCACCTTCTTGTACACCCTATAATCATAATAAAAACACAAAACAGGGATCAGTTGGGTCTAAATTGTTGTTTTTATACTAGGATGTACTTCTTAAAGTCTCATGGCACTTATTCAAGTTCTATGACTGTGATAAGACACATATGCTAAGGTCATTACCAATATGAGACACGTATTCTAAGTTCATGAATGAGTCTAATCAATAGTGGTCGCTCGT
This sequence comes from Polytrichum commune, assembly GCA_950295325.1. Classification (NCBI taxonomy): domain Eukaryota; kingdom Viridiplantae; phylum Streptophyta; class Polytrichopsida; order Polytrichales; family Polytrichaceae; genus Polytrichum; species Polytrichum commune. The sequence continues at coordinate 35,408,967 of OX485808.1, read as the reverse complement.
TCCATATGATTAGACTACAAACAGTCACGAACTTGGTACACCGAATTTCTAAAGAACCAAGGCACAACATTCCATGAAGTGGCTCATGGCACTTACATGTTCACTTATCGGTGCGTTCAAGTTTTTCTTCAGTCTCCCAGGGTCACCCTTCTTTAATTCCGTGTCCTCCGTGATTAGAACAACCTATGAAAATAAAAAACACACAAAACAATGATCAGTTGGGACTAATTCACTGAATTGGTGCGTTCAGAACAAAAACATGTGAAAATACATGGCCAACGAATTTAAATCTTCACTTACCGGTGCGTTCATGTTTCTCTTTCTCTTCCCTTTCGCGTTCTGCTGATTATCAATGTTGGCTTCCTTGTTCTTTTCAGGTTGAGCTTTGCACCCCCGGACTGCCCTTTGTTTCTTCGTGTCATCGTGGTATTTCTTCAGCTTCTCAACCTCTGTCAAACGCATCTTCTTATGGGCTTGAGTGTCCTTTTTTGCAGGCTTCGAAGCCCTCAAATTCCAAGTTGAGTACAAAACTGTGGGACGTACTCCTGCCTCTGCCACGGTCACTATACCACAATCCGGAGTGCCTTCTGCAGGGTTGCTCGATGTTCCCGACGGACGTGAGTCCTTCAGATCACCTACTGCAGGAATGTCCACTGCCTTCTCGGGATCTGCGGGCTGCTCTTCGCCCTCCCCTACTTGCTGCAATCCCTGTTGAGTACATAGTATAAGTATCCTCTCAGTCATTGCTTTTATTCATGACCAGTGTTTGTAAATTTGTTCAACAATGCCACATCTTCTTGACCATTCCTTGCACTTATTCAAATTCTATGACCATGGATAGTAATACATATTAAACTGTTGACTGTGAGAAGTCACATATTGAGACTCCGTTACTATTATCCATCACGAATTCGAAATTCATGGCTGCGGCTAGTCAAGCCTGGTCAATCTTTCCATATCAATGACTACAAACAGTCACGAACTTGGCATACCGATTTTTTCTAGAACTAAGTCACAAGATTTCATGAAGTGCCCAAGCAGGAGCTTTAAGAATGAAAGATGGACAACAAACATGAAGATCATACTTGTACCTGCAGTGCCATGATACTTTCTTGAATCTCATCTGGCTTTTGTGAAGTGTCGGTGCCGGTGGACTCCGAGCTTGAGCTGCTCTTTGCACTTGCTGCCTTCATAGGGGTGACAACGGGAATCTGCAGGTGCTGCATGATGCGTTCAATGTTCTTCTCAATGGATCTCCGCCAATCACTGTCCTGATCTGGCTGTGCATCAGACACTTGACTACTCGGCGAGGTTTCACTTCTAGGAATGAGTCTTCGAGGGGCATTTTTGTCCCGTGCAAGCTCCCTTTCTATTTCAACCCTAGTTGGGCTTCTCTCCAGCTGAATAGCCTGCATAGAGATCTTAGACTCCCTAGTTAAGACTGCATGATTAGTGAATGGAAGGGCATGCTTCTCTCACAATCGCTGGTATCTACTACATCGTGGGCTTATCACCAAAATTTCACAGTGCATTTTCAAGGCAACGAGCAGGATGTGCACGAAGGTCTGGACTAGGACGAGTGTACACAGATGGTGCTTACAGGAATGAGCGTCTGCCGTCAAGTTTACTCCAACATACGTTATTTAACATGGGTCAGACATCTCTATGACAAAAAAAAGTCACGATTTTGAAAGTGATGACTGCAAACAGTCACATTCTCTAACTTTATGACTGCACCCAGTCACCTGAAGACCTAGTTGTACAGCCTTTTAGAACAATGTAGTGTAATGGACTTCTGACTTACCAATTGAGCTTGAACATATGATTCGTTGCGCTCGGCTGAAGACGGCCTCCTCACTTGCGCTCTGTTGTATCGCAGCTTCTCTGCTTCATATTGTTTTTTCTCCTCCGAGATGAATTTTGACAACTTTACCCAATGGTCATGCCGAATGTGCTTTGGTTTGTCCTTCTCTTCTTGCATTCTTTTCTTCAATTGATATCTCTTCACCTTCAATTGGCCCTTCAAAATGCTGTGGAAAACCTCCTCTGTCACCTTGCCAAGGCCCCCATGGTACTCAAAAGTGTTGTCCACTCGTTCCTTGACAGCGATGTCGTAATGTGGGCGGTCTATTAGTTAGAATTTAGATATTTTATTTGTTTTCGTTATTTTTAAGTTGATCTTAGTTAGGTAAAAACCGGTCTTAAGTTGAAGACCGGATGAATTGGTAGATGGATGTGGTAGGTAGGATTGGATTTACCGGCGGGCCAATAGCTAACCACCTAGGAGTTCTAGAAGGTTTTTACTTTAAATTCCTATTGGCTTGCCGGATTAGCCTTTAACCCCATATCTTTCCTATTTCTAGTAGGATAAGAATTCTAAAAACCTTTAACCCCAAAGGTCACCCATTGGCAAGCCACTTGGAGGGGTTCTAGAGGACCTTACCTCGATGGTTTCCTATTGGCCGAAGGGGGGCAAGGTGAAAGACTATTTAATGAGTGTTAGAAGAGTGTTTAGGGGGACCATTAGTATTTTGAAGTTGATACTTGTGTAGGATCAAGGGAGCTTAGAGCATTTTGAGAGGAATAAGTGCTTAGGAGGCTCATTTACACAAAAGGGTGTGGAGGTGTGGCATTTAGAGTGACTAAATTGCACTAGGTGCACTACTTGTTGAGTTTTATTGGTTATGAACTTGAGCAGAACTTTATAGTGAAATATTTGTCAATCAGAGTGTTCAATGGATATGAAAATTTGAGGGATTGTTTATTATGAGTTATGGAAGTTGTAGTAAAAATTTGAGAGCTTCAGTCATTGGCATGAAAAAGTTATTAAGAGTTGAAGGGAAGGGTATCTAGGAACAAAGCTAACTAAACTAGCAAAGTTTGAAAATATGTATCTTTTAGAGGGTTATAGATGTGGATACCAAAATTTGACACCACCTTTTGAACTTACACATCTATCTTGTGTTAAAATCTGAGATTTATTGGACATAAGAGTAGGAAGTTGTTAAAATTTTAGTGACCGGGTGTTTTATCACAACATTCATACTAGGTAGTTAGAGTTAGAATATAATGCATAACTTTTGCATATGAACTCAGATTGTGCTCAAATTTGGTAAGAATGTTTTTGATAAGGTATTTAATAAGTGTACCAAATTTCACTTGAAGAAGAGAAGTTGGTTTGGAGTTATATTATTCTGAAATTTAGAGGGACCACATTGAGAGAGATTTACATCAAGAGTGTAGGAGAAGGAAAGCTACTATATTTTTTTAAAACACTATCATAAAATAGAAACCCGGAGCTTACCGGATAGTGCACATTTTCCTTGACAGCGAGCAACATGGAAGTGTTGAGATTCTTCTTGTTGTCTTCGCTGAAATTTATATCATGCGCATGACCTCGAAGATAAGTTAGCCACAGTGTTCGATTATGTCCTTGTGGATGTCCTCTCAAATCGACCTCCACAAGGTGTTTTCTGTGTCCTCCATCATCTCGAAAAGTGACCTCCTGAGCCTGTTGTTGTTTCAAAGCAACCCGTCGTCTAGACTTCTGGTCTCTAAAATATGAGGGTTGACCAAAGCTCTCAGTCATCTCTGATGGGGAGTACGTGGACGAGTTTACCACAAGTTTCTGCATCTCCATTGCTCGCCTCCATTGTAGTAGTTGGAGTTGTCTTTCTGCAATTTCTAGGTCCAAGCTACTAATGGCCCCATGTCGGGGAAGGGCTCGGCCACGCGAAGGAGGTGTGCTGCCTCCCTGAACACGAGGAAGCTCGGGTACAACGTCATTGCAGTAATCGAAGGGCTCCCCTATTAGCGAATCCTCTGACATCTTGGCGGGTTTGTCGTGTTGGGGTCGGTCTGTTTGCGGCGGACGTAGGCTTGTTGACCTGGGTTTTGGAATTCCACAACCTCCAGGACCGCGCTTGCGCACCTCCCACACAGATGGCTCGGTTGTCTGAGCTCTGGCCTGCACAACACATACAAAGCTAATCAATCTCAATGTCATGTATAGTCATTATTCCAGTTCATGTGACTAGGATCAGTCACAAATCCTCAGAACATACGTAGTTTCATAGTCAACTATTTAGTGTGAGTGACTACAACCAGTCACATATCTGCACACCCTTAAACCCTACATTCTCTATTGTGCAAGGCTTTAACCCTTAAACCCCACTGTCTTTACTGAATGGCTCTTTCTGCCAAAGAGGCACGTCAAGCAGTCTCTAATTTTTCAAAGTCTCTCCTTCTGGCCTAAGTATTCATGGCCTTCATGTACAAATCAAGATATAACAATCCTGTACAGACAGACCCCCAGTCCTTTAGCCGTTAATATAAGTAAAAGCCACTAACTATACATTATCTAGACCGGCATAAGTAGTGTAAGGAGCCTGTAAGTATATAACATAAGTATATGTAACCTAGCCTAAGTATATGTAAGTATATAACATAAGTATATGTAACATAGCATGTAACATAAGTATATGTAACTATATAACATAAGTATATATAACATAGCCTGTAAGTATATAACATAAGTATATGTAAGGAGCCTCAATATTATACTTCCAGCCAAATTGGTTCATCGCTTTTAGAAGTTTGAGACTAAAGTCCATGACAGTCATTGTGAACTCCCTAGAACAGATCTCTGTGCCTCCATATCGAATCCAAGTTCTGAGCCATTGGATAACTTACAAGAACAGTATAAGTAGTGACTCACAAATGTGATTACAAACAGAAATTATGTCTCCCTTCTCACCAGAAGATTTAAAGGCAGATGCATTATGACAACATCCAAAAAAAAAATGGGTTCCTTTCTATAGTACCAGATTCTGATTCAGTTTGAGGTAGACATATATTGTTTGAGAAACTAAGAACCTGTTCTGAAGGTTTTTCCAGGAAGTTTGATTTTGGTCACGACCAGATCATATATTTAGTGTTTGTTTGAAGTTAAGTTTACAGGGACTTTTATCACTCGAAGTGCAAATGAGAGGAAGTGCAAATGAGTATGTCGTAGTTTGATAGTCAACTATTGTGTTCCTGTGACTAGAACCAGTCACAAGCACTGAACACATGCGAGGGTTTAGGGTCATCTATTTATATCATGTGACTGAACTCTGGAAACAATCTCAGTCATCAAACTGATTCCATTCACTCAAGGAGCCTACGGAGATTCCAAGCACTCATCGAGCCTAAGGGGATTAAGTATTCGTTTACCACAAATGGTTTGCATTAAAAACGCATAATCAGCCATCACAGATGATACAAATCAATAGGTTACAAAATCCTACAGTTGTGGTGCACTCACCTGAGGATGAAGAACTCCTCGATGGGGTTTGACCACTCCTACTGGCAAGACCTCATCATCGCCATTGCCACGCGCGCCATCATGCTCGATGTTAGTCTCGCTGTCCGTTTCCTCGTCTCCTCCCTGCCACTCCTCGGAACTGCACTTCTGGCTATGGCCGCCCTCCTCCGATTCCGCCGAGAGCGTGTCCTTCTGCTTCGACCTTGCACCGCGCGACGGAGTTCCAGCTTTTGGTGCCGATTTGCTGAGGCGCTTACTCCGACGCACTGTGTCCAAACTTGCGTTGTGTGACTCTCTGCAGTTCAAGGCCAGACGCCAGTTAGTGAGGGCAACAAGACATCAAAGGGTTGCAGCAGTTTGGTGAGTGAGCGTAGCTGCTCACAAAAACCCAAAAAAAGTAGTGAGCGTGGCTGTTCACAATAAATAGGGGAAGCTGGGAGGCAAACCAAAGGAGCTAGGGTTTAGGGTTTCAATACCCTAATCTGCTTCCGTTCTGGTTGGTTCTGAGGCTGCTGGCGCCGGCAAGTCGGGTGCTCTTCACGGACGCGAGATTCACCTCTCCCCCCCTGTTCACAGGTCATGCAAGTGAGCGTCGATTCAATGAAGGATGCTGCCAGAATGGGTACTCCAAGCTCCTGTAGCTTGAGGGCGTTTTTTCGAATGTGCTCCTGCCGCTGCCTCTCGTACTCAGGCACTTCTGGGCCTTCGTCCCTCCTAGACCCTTCCTCCTCAGATCGCTCCTCGTCCTCGTCCTCGTCCTCGTCCTCGTCCTCGTCCTCTTCATTCGATGTAGGCGCTTCAGCGGCGTTCGTGGGCGTCTCCATCCTCCGAGCGTGCACAAGCAATGAGGCGTGGGAGGCATTTGAGCGCCCTTGCCATCGCCATTTTGAAATCCACGTACAAGCCGTTGCCACTATCAATTCGTGAACTTAATGCATGTTCAATCTTCGAGTAGCATGGACACATTTAAACGCCGCCCTAAACTGGGCCGCTTTTAGGGTTTAGGGATATGTAACGAGCGTGCTAGGGTCGCAACTGTCATCCATTCTGTGTGGGTAGTCGCTCAGGTTGCTTTACAGTCGTTCCTTCAAGCGATTCAATAGACTGAAACAGTTGGTGAAGGAAGATCTGACCACCGCCAGTCATAAGATTGGTTGCGGTGACGATACCCAATCAGGAAGCTTCATTATATAGCGAGTTAAGTATTCGTTAGTTTGGTTCGTGTGACTGGCGGCAGTGACAAAGTTTCTGCCATCGAGGGCACATTCAACTGCCAACAGATCAAAGTCCACATCAAATTCTAAATTCAGATGGTCGCTAAATGCAACTATGCTCACTTGCTTGCTCCATTGACGCACTTTAAAAAATAAGTATGCTCACTTGCTTGCTCTATGCAAATCTTGAAAGTAAGTGCCATTTGAAAAGGTGAGGGGTTAGGGTTTCTCCCTGTGATGAAGGTACAGATCTTCAAACCAGCTATGACTGAAACCCTAATATCTACGTCTGGACGCTGAAGAAACTTTAGTTCTCTTGTGTTTGCAAAATTGTCTCTTGTGCACACACAGTGTCCAGAGAGTTTCTTGAGCACAATCAGTCAAAATCCTACAGTTTCCAAGTCCAACTGGTTGCATGTTGCCACCTCTTGCAAATTAGTTACAGGTTTAGGTTCCTGAGTCCTCTTAACCGGTGGATAATTTTCCTGAAGTCTTGCAACTTCGATCGGGTATTTCTCAAACTCGACCGGTTTAATTTGTAATAAGCGGTCGATTCACAGATCAATTGAGTCCTCTTGGTTAATTTTGACTCAGCGTTGGCCAGAATGTGTGGACCTTCACATGAAGCTGGGCTCTTTACATACCTCTGTAACTTATATTGGACTCTCTGCAGAAGAAATGGGGGTTGTTCTACTGTTAGGTGACGCTGCTTATAGGTGATGTGTTGCTCGATCCCTTAATCTTGATGAAGTTATCTGGAATCTTTAAAAGTCTTTGAAGGAGTACATTCTTTATTTGGGTTAGTGGCAATAAGTTATCATGAGGTTGTTGCTGGTTAAATGAGTTCAGAGAGGCTGAAAGACGGAGGCAATTTGCAACTGGCGTTAAACTGGTGTGGTGGTCCGAGACGGGGCTACTCTCTGGTGGTGGATCCTAGGTATGTTTTGATTTCGGTGATTTTAAACTCACACTGAGCTAAATTGAGTTACCCAGCAAGTTCCTACTATTGCCAAGTGCAGAAGTGCTGTCATCTGATGTAACAAATTTAGGTCCATTTTTTGTAAAAACCACTGAAGGAAGGCTAGAGTGCTCCTGTAGTTTAGGTAACAATTATTAGATGGGGTTGACCTGAAAGAGCTCCTTTATGGCTTGAAGGTTTCGTGCTTGACATTTGTATGCCCCTTGTGATTTGAGATGTAGTTCTTGTCATCTATTAATTGTGGATTGGTGAATTATACTTGAGATGTAGTTCTTGTCACCTTTACTTGATTTTACTTGACTCAATCGCTCAGAGTTTAGTTACCAACCCATCATGTGCACTAATAGTTTTGTATGCATCATGAAATAGTCTTATCTCTGGAACATATGTCCATTAGATATCAATGCCGATATGGAACTGCAGGTTGTGACTTGAGTTAGCACAGGATTCCCCAAAGAGCCTTCACTTTCCAGATGAACTCATCCTCACCCCTCAAACCCACTTAAGAGGGTCCAGATTCCCTTAAAACACATGTTTACCTCACCTGGATAACTCTAATGTTTCTTGCAGATATGCAGCAATTTTACGACATTCACTCGAGGAAGCCGTGGAAGGGTGCCTTAAGTCATTGGAGCTCTCTACAGCTGCGAAGGTGTCTCAACTAAGATCGCAGGTTCTCTCTGATTTGCAAGGACATGTCAAGGCCTCTTATGTGTCTGAAAACGGAGATTTAGACTTGCCAAGGAAGCTCACACTGATGGAATGGATTCAGGAAGCAAAGCAAAGCAATGCACTTGTTTTTATTGCAGGTATGGTTTTTGACATGGTAATCTATTCTAATGGATCAATAGTTCTTTGCTAAGAGGAGAAACATGCTTGGAAAGAGGGCATTGATAGGAAACCACTGATACAATTTGTGTATGAAATAGAAAGGATTATCATCTTCAAATATCAATATTAACCCCCAATAAATTCAGAAATCCAAAATGGAGATCACCATCCAGATCCCCTGGGTGTTGAATTTTACTCTTAGATTTTATATTCTTAAACATGTTAGGGTTTCAGATAGGGCTTCTCAAATCTCGTTTACCAGCTCCAAGCTAAGCTCCAAAGTCTGCAACCCCTGCGAATGCTACAGATTAGTTGCCACCCAAGTGCCTAGTAGACCAATTCTCCAAAGTTCCTGAAAACAGGTTGTTCAAGCTGACATGCAGCTCCCATTGTCCATCAGTCAAACTTGCAAAGTGAAGTGAAAAGTGAAGTGAAGAGTGGACTTTTTTGGGTTCTTGGTATAATTCAGGCTATGAGAGGGTTAATAACTCTAAGTCTCTATATAATCCCCTCCGCAGTGAAGTGGTACTTACCTGCGTACTGGGGAAATGAAGGTGGTGATCAAGTTTCGGCAGCACTAGCTGTAATTCTAGTGGCAAGCCAGGTGCATTCTGCAGTAGTCCCTGCTGTGAATCAAAATTATTTTCTTTTTCCCTGAATGCTAAGGAAGACGACACCTCAAAACTTTATGCAGGAAGATTTTGGGCAAAATCTGTTGAGATCCAAGTGCTTCCAAGTCCAACCGGTTCCATGTTGATATCTTTTGGTTTTCCTATTTAGCTGTATTCTATAGATTCCTTAAAAATGATTGGCAATTTGCATAAAGTCTTGGAGTTGAATCGGTCATTTCTCAGACTCAACTGGCAATCTGTAACTAGCGGTCAGATCTCCCTGTTCGTAACCTCATCCAGGTGTGCTTGGGATGTACAAAACTCTGCCAGTTCCTGTAGCAGTGGTGGCAAGACTTGGAGGTGGATTTGGTGAAGGAGGCTTGTTAGTGCTGCCTTGCATAGCTACTCATCTCACTCAGGTTGGTCCCCTGCTTTGTCTCTTCTTTCATTTCCAATTTTTAACACTCCTTTAAATATAAGTAAGTGAAGGTTGACTACCCTAGGCTATGGCAGGTGCCCATATAGAGTAGAGGCGTCCATAACCGTTCCGGACCCCATTGGGAGCCTATAGAAGTGCCATAATTTTTTATTCAAACAAATGCTATGTTTGTTGATTTATTTTGTGTTTTTTTCATAATAAACCTCGTACCTTCCTTCGAATCTCCCTCTTCTCAGCAACCAATGACTGCATCTGCTTTATGTGTTTATGCATGTTGTTTGTTCTCAGTGTGAGAATCTTCACTTTACAGGCATGCAATGTCTCCTAATCAATCAAGGCTTCTGATCCCAGTTGCTCACAAAGTTCTTGACATGTATGCAACCATGTTTGGTCTTTCTTCAAATATAAAAAATGTGGTATAAATTCTTACTCAAATTCTCCCAAGTCTTATTATTTATGAGTTGGTTAGTAACCATAAATGTCAATGTTGCAAATCGCCTTGAGGATCAAGGATTTGTTGACTTCCATCTGTATACTTCCCTTAGGTCACTACTCTTAGTTACTGAATAGAGGTTATGAATCAAAATAAGGTGGACACTTTTCAACAATCCACTGTGGTGTATTGAAAGACTTGGAAGTCATTATTATTGTGTTCGAAGAAACTTTCTGGCCTTTTAAAGTGAAGGTCCAGAGTTTTTTGTATTGATTCATTGGGTTGCCACACTTGTCGTTAACTCTTGGAAACAATACCTTGGAAACATTGGTATGGTGGTATATATTTGGGCCTCTGAATGCTTGTCTAAATGTGAAAATTCAAACTACTTTGGTATCTTAAAAAAGTTCGGGGCTGTGCAGGTGGCACTGCTACGGGATCGAGTTTTAGTTTCAGCACCTCCAAGGTATCATGCAGCCACTACTTCAAACCTCGGTGCTAGGAGTGGAAAATGCCTTAAAATAGGTGGCACTGACTGAGGTTACATTGCAAAATACTCTTAAAATTGAGGAGTTTTGACAGCTCTGCCCTATTGTCTGAGGGTTTTTTTGTGTTGTCATAATCAGCTTTACATGTACGTTCTACGGATCTAGAGTGAAGACAAAACTTCTGGAGATTTTGGACATTGAGTAGGTCTTACCATTAATATTCATTTTTCAGTTGGGAGAAACATGTTGTATCCTTGAGGATATGTTGATCTAGAAATGCCATCCCATGCTAATTGCTTATGGATTTGAAAAACTGCATAGTTCTGACAATGTGTTAATTAATCAACATAGCATCCCAGTGTTTTTGGATGCAATCTGACATCTTGTATAGGTGAATTTTAAAGAACAATTGCATGTGCCTGTACTCTACACATAGGTATGTGGCACCAATTTTCATCCAAGCACAAGGTTCCATGTTTATACAGGAGCTGGCAAGTTTTGGTATTTGACACTTTGCAACTGGACTAAGTCCAACACCTTCAGTTGTAATGTGAAGGAAGTGGGACAGTATGGAAGTTCATGTTAGTCACTTATTTTATTTGTACTCACTCAAGTGATATCTATACAGACTGCAAGATTGGTATGTTTGTTGATTTATTTTATGTTTTTTGAATAATAAACCTCGTACCTTCCTTCGAATCTCCCTCTTCTCAGCAACCAACGACTGCATCTGCTTTCTGTGTTTATGCATGTTGTTTGTTCTATTATAGTACCTCAATTTTTAGAGGATGTCGTTACTCTGAATTATCAGTCAGTCACATGAACCAGACTATTGACTATTGAACTGGCTATATGAAGAAGGATTGTGACTGTGTACAGTCACAAAAACCAAACTTATGACTGACGTAGGTGAGTCTTGCAAGCTAGTAGTGCTTTTCTTTTTAAGAAAGATTTTTAAGGGTCTATAGATGGATTCTGTACATAGTTGTTATTTGGAATGACATATGAACTGCAACCAAGGCTTTGTATTGTTACATCAGTATATATTCTTATGTGTCCCTGACTGTGTTTGCGCATGTAGCCGGTTATATTCTGATGATTTCCACTTTATCAGGTTCCAGAGCTTTTCTATTTGCCTGAGGCTTGCACATATCTGAATCACATTGACATGGGACGAACCCAGAAGGGCGAGAAGCTTGGTAAACTTTCCACTTTGACAATTTTCAGTTTTTATACTATTTGTACCTGTGCAGCTGGAGGTATGCATGTGTGATCATGCTGTTATACATGGGAATCTGAATCCCAGGTAAGATTTCATGTTTACATTTGGGCTTTGATATATTTATTTGTAAAAAGGAAGCATTTGACAAAAGCGGGGATACCTATGCTTTTGGTTTCATCTTATATGATCGTCGTATTTCTTCTCATGGCCAGTTTGTACCCTTTGTTGTATCCCTAACCAACCCGTGACTTTCAGAATTTTCAAAAACAAAACAAAGTGGTCAAATTCGAGGGCCATCATTCATAAAACATTGCGGTTTATCATTTTGCCGTGCCTCTGGACAGTATAAATCAAGTAGTGCAGAGAAATTACAAGTCACACAGCACTGACTTTGGGTAGGTAGAAGTTACACTTGAGATCAGGAAAGTACCTGGAGCAGAAACATGCTTGTCAATCTGTGCAATGATTACTAACGTTTTTAGCACTTTTTGGGGCAGATGTTTGAGGGGCCTCATGATGTACTCCTGGATCTTATTAGAATTTGTGACTAAGTCTAGTCACATATGACTAATTCTAATTAAGGTTGACTAAAATAAGTAACATGTCACTAAAACTAGTCTCAAATTTTGCTTGTGTTTTTTGGTAAAGGATATTGCAGTTCAGTTTTGTGGAGACTACTAGATGATATAGAAATTTTTAGAGGATGTCGTTACTCTGAATTTTCATCATTATCAGCATCATCAACTCTTGAGTGTTTAGCACTTTGCATCTTAGAGGTGAGTCTTGCAAGCTAGGGCGTCCAAAAAGTTGGATGTTCCTGAAGAAAAGATAGACTTTAAGGACTGACAGAATGAGTTTTCCAACCTGAAGTTCTCTTTTAAGCTTACATGAAGGGGGGGAGCATGTGTGGCAGTAAGTCTAGTACTCTAGATACTGGCAGTAGTCATTTGGTGAGCTGCATGGATCTCATGTTGTTGTTGTTATTTTTTTTTTAATTTGGAATCATTACGTCCTTTTAGAACTTGATGGTTACATCAGGGTCTTCGCATGGATGCGCTAATCACAATGAGACAGGTTGCAGTACTGTCTAGGGAGATTTTGCAGCATAACCAATAAAGATCCTAGTATTTCCAAGTCCGATCTGTTCCATGTTGTGAAATTTTTGAGATTGTTTACTAAATTGAAATGTATCCAATAAATTCCTCCAGGTGAATGGGAGCGTGGTTTTTTGAACAGGAGCAAGTGCCATTGACCGCTTTACATTGACAAATGGCTAGGTGTGGAGCGACGGGGCCAAGCGACCTCCACCTCTGGGAACTGGAGGAGAAAGAAGCAGATAGACTGGGGCTAACGAGTTACCGTTGCCCATGCAGGAATTGTATGGGAGGTCGTTGCCTAAGTAGGGCAACCATTCGCAAGAATCTCAGGACCATCGGAAGAGACCCTCAATTCACTGTGCCTATTTTGGTATGTCTATAATTTCACTACTAGGAAAACAGTTGAAATATGACCGAACATTTCAATATGATTTGTCCGATATGACTGGATCTTATTAGAATTTGTGACTAAGTCTAGTCACATATGACTAATTTTAATCAAGATTGACTAAGATAAGTAACATGACACTAAAAACTAGTCACAAATTTTGATAGTGACAGTACGTGATGTAATAAGCAAGTCATTTGATGTCCAGTGCTAAAATTCTTTCAATTATTAATTCCAAGAGTGTGCTATGCTCAGGCGGGTCTCGTGGATGCGGAGACAGACTTTGTTGAAGAGGAAATCAGGGAAAACCCTCATCTTCTTGAACACAACAATGGGGGCATGGACGCAATAAGAATGATCATGGAGTGCCTCTCCAGATACGATAACCTCGCTGACGAAGACCGTGAGGATTGTAGAACAACAGACGATGTGGAGGAGGATGACACAATCCCCGGGGAGGAAGGGGACTGTAGGGCAGATATAATGGAGGATTTACTGGAGCATGCACGAACTCCTCTTTTTGCAGGTGCCACAACAAGTCGGTTGGTCTCAACTCTTCTGCTACTCAATTGCTTTGCGGTGTTTGGAGTATCGAATGCATTTGTTGACGAACTACTTCAACTGCTGCATATTCTCCTTCCAAGCGACAATTACCTACCCTGTTCTCACTATGAAGCCCGGAAGTATGTGGTGAAGCTGGGACTGTCTTATAATATTATTCATGCATGCCGCAATGGATGCTGCCTGTTCAGGAAGGAGCTGCAGGATGCAAAGTCCTGTCCAAAGTGCAACGCCCCAAGATACAAGTCGGAGTCCCGCCCAATCCCATCTAAAATCCTATGCCATTTTCCATTGATTCCCCGTCTGAAGCGCATGTACCGGTGTAAAAGATTGGCATAACTCAACAAATGGCACGCCAATCAGAAGAAGGAGGGGAGTAACGTGGATTGCGTCCCCGAGTCGAAGGCCTGGAAGCACATTGACTCACTGGATGTCAACTTTACAGCTGAGCACAGGAACATACGCTTGGGGATGGCTTTGGACGGAGTGAATCCGTTCGGCAACCAGTCGCTCAGTCACTCGACATGGCCGGTTCTCCTGGTGAACTATAATTTGCCTGCATGGCTAGTGACGAAGCCATTTTTCATCATGCTTGCACTGCTGATTCCAGGTCGCGAGAGCGTGACCTCGGAGAACATCGATGTGTACCTTACTCCACTGATTGAAGAGCTCTTGGTACTCTGGAAAGGGGTACCAGCAATAGACGTGTTTGAAGAGCCCCCTAGACAGCATTTTAAACTACGGGCTCTACTTCTTTGGTGCATTCACGACTCACATCTGGCCAAGTCACAAAAGGGTATAGAGCGTGTACGGAGTGTGGGCCAGATGTTACAACTCGGCGGTCAAAGGCTCTCGAAAAGAATGTATATTTAGGTCACCGCCAGTATATATCTCAGTAGATGGCATCCATATCGTAGGCTCAAGCATTCATTCGATGGTCAACATGAGTACCGGCCTCCCCCTCCAATTCTAACAGGATGCGACATCAAGGGCTATGCACAAGAGAGATTGTCCTTCCTGCAAGAGTCATAGGGAAGAAGAGGTGGAGGAGAAGGCGACCCCATTCACCGCACCGGAGTGAAGCGGCTCTCAGCTCTATACCTGCTTCCGTATTGGCAGGTACTTAGTGCATTCACAAGTTCCAGTAACTACAGTTAGAATTGTTGACTGAATCTAACAACAAACATGGTTAGAAGGTTGAATGTGAATAGTGCAATTTCTGAAATCAATCACTAGTTCCAGTATCTACAGTTAGAATTGTTGACTGACTCTAGTAACCTGCTTGGTAAGAAGATTGACTGTGAATAGTGCTATTTCTGAAATCCATCACTGCCAGTATGGAGGAAAAAAATTATGGACCTATATCTTTTCAATGAATGCTTAAGATTCTTTGTCGAAAGTGAGTTAATCTGACGCTGGAATGCTTTGTTGGGATTTCTGGCAGGACCTCCTCATTAGACATGTTTTGGATCCCATGCACTGTGAAAAAAACATCTGCGAGAACGTGATGAAAACAATTTGGGGAGTCCGTGACACTTTGAAGGCCCGGCTAGATTTAAAAGAGGCCAATATTCGACCATATTTGCACCCTCTTCCTGGAAGGAAACCTGGGTATGTCGTACTTCCAACAGCTCCATATGTACTATCGAAAGAAGAGAAGGCAAAATTCATAGATATTATCCGCAATTTGAAGACTCCTACAAACTACGCTGGCCAACTTGCAAAATGCATTGCGTCGGATGGGGACTTGAAGGGGCTGAAATCTCATGACTACCATGTCTTGATGCAACAATTGCTCCCATTGTGTTTGCGCACTCTCTTAGACAGGGATACGCGGGTGGCAATAATGCGGCTTAGTCGGGTGTTTGTACGATTGTGCGCAAAGTCCGTAGATTCCTCGTCCATGGAACAGTTATTGGAGTACACAGCTGAGACTCTATGCATGCTAGAGATGGTTTTTCCACCTTCATTCTTTGATGTCATGTCGCACCTCCCCATTCACATGGTGCAGCAGTTGGATATATGTGGTCCCGTACACACCCGATGGATGTATCCTATTGAGCGGTACCTGAAGAGACTAAAGGGCTATGTTAGGCAACGAGCAAAACCCGAGGGATCCATGGCGAGGGGGTACACAATAGAGGAGGTGTTAGGATTTAGCACAGAGTACATGCAAGACTGTGAGCTAACATGCAGGAGGACTTGGGACGATGAGGAGGAAGTAGGGGCCAAGAGTGAGGTCGTGGAGGGTACAGGTCGATATCGACTCTTGACATCAGAGCTCAGGGCACGGATTCACGAGTTTGTTCTCACGAATGCTGAGCCTCTACAGTCATACAGAGAGTAAGCATCACATGTTTTAGTCATGCGCTCTGTCTAGAAGGGACAATGTGACTGTGTGTAGTCAACAAAGGTCTATTGCGTACTAATTCCAGTCATCATATTGCAACACATAACTAGGGAATTAGATGTTGATGACGTTTCCCGATATCTGCCGGCTGTTTTTGTTATGTAAAAACTTTCCATCCACTGTGGCTTCTAATCAGACGTCACTACTTGGAGATGGAAGCGCGGCACAGAATGCGTGCAGAGATACGTCGTCAATCAAGGGGTAGAAGAGCAGAGTATCCACCAATCGCAAGGAATGAGCAGTTTTCTGAGTGGTTTCCAATCGCAGTGCAACGGGATGTGGCAGTAGGCACAGAGGTCCATGAAGATATTCTTGGCCTTGTCCTACCACCTTCATGTGAGGCAAAATCGTATTGCAGCATGTATGCATACGGGAACCATATACGTGTGCGAGGAGCAGAGGTAGACTTGTCAACGTGTGACAGCGGAGTAGCTGCAACATTCTCACAATCTTGCCGTTCCAGCAGAAAGGACAAGAATCACATGATCGCAAACGTGGAGTACGTGGGGTGGGTCGAAGAGATTATTGGGGCTGACTATGGGAAGTTCGAGTTACTCCTACTGTATTGTAAGTGGGTCCAAGCCACGTGGATTGGGCCACGGGCAACTATGAAAAGAGATGAGTACGGTTTCACTCTCATGAACATTGACCGTACCATTCCGTACTCATCGGATTCGTTTGCGTTTCCTCTTCATGCTCAACATGTCTTCTTTGTTGACGATGTGGCACATCCTGGATGGAAGGTTGTTCTACGCAAAGAGGCACGAAGTGTGAGAGTGACCTTCATGGCTGAAGGAAGACCAGATCTACACTGCCTAAGCTTACGCGACGATGCTGTAACTCAGGGATTGATGGCACAGAATGTCACTGATGATACCGTAGCAATGCCGCCTGTTTTATCAAGTTCCAGGGAGCTTTCTAGCAACGAGGTGCAGCTTGCTCTGCAAATGGAGGATATAGAGGCGGACTACAATGATGAATCACCACAGTAGGACTGTAGGAGCCCAACTACTATCTGTTAAATTTTGGTACAGCAAAGGAGTAGTCACAGAGATTGCACAGTTAACAAATTAAAGTTGTATGGACAAAGGGGGTTCATTACAAATATAAGTAAAGGAAATTGCTTCGATGACTATGTTATTTCGCAGTCATGACTAAATCCAGTAAAGAAAACTGTCCACATGACTACGTTATTTTGCAATCACTTTGGCATCTCAAAAAAGTATGGGAAGGTGATCAATAACGGCTTTGTTGTGAGCATGGGAAATCTGTAGCCTGGTTAAGAATCGAAGGCAATGTCGTGCATCTGCAAAGAAAGCGGAAAGATAGAGCAAGTGGAATCATGATTTTTGGACGCCCAATCCAATTACTTACTAATTTTTGAAGGTGTGTTTAGTTGTTGTTTCTAGAATGGTGCCTCTAAAATGACACGTGATCATGTTTGCGCGCAGACATGGTAGTGTTGAATAGACAAGCTATTATGTAAGTGAAGATTATGGACCTACTCCTATATCACAGCACTCACCCATTGAGCCAACGAGTGGAGGACTTCAAAATCATCTGATTGAAATATATGACTACTATTAGTCAGTTCATTTACTACATGAAGTCATGTAGTCACCCAAACCAACTCTCTTACTACACTAAGACATACATAAACCATATACCCATACAATCCGACCACATTAGCATGACTACACATAGTGAGCACTCATAGCATGACTCTGGGAACCGGGCATGAGAACATATGTCCCGTTCCCGTAGACGTTCCCACCCAGGTCCTCAAAAATATGACTACGTATATGACTAGTCCATGACTGGACCCTCTTAGGACTGATTCTAGACTAAACCAATGACTGAGGTGACTACATAGTCATATGCGCTTAGTCACATCTGGTCACATTGGGCTGGTTTTCTTGTAGTGATCCCCATCCACCCTTCCAAATTTTATAATTTACAATTTTTTTCATTTGCATTTGTTCCCATGTAAAAATGGAATGAATGCATGATGAATTTTGAAGGCCTCGACATGATGATACATTTATATAACCCTTCAAAAATGCATACACTTTCGACCCAAAAAACCTCAAAAGGTTAAAGTATACATTGGAAACAAGCGGGACAACACAACGGATATAGTCAAATCGGCCAACTTTGGGTTGAGTACATTTTTGACAAGCATTTGTCCAGTTGCCCCAGGCTAGATCACATCTTCATTTGGTTGGGCCCCGCCCCTTCCACGCCTCCTTCATTGCCCAATCTTCTTGCATGCACTTGCGTGGGAACTCTTCCTTGTTGGGAACCAATGCGACAATATCCGGTCAAAATTACAAATATTTAAGTTGACATCACTTTCATTATTCCCAAGTTCATTGATGGAGTTCCTTCACACGCCAAAGGAGCTTAATGGTTTAAGTGACCGGGTATTGTCGCATTGGTTCCCATTGGGGAAGAGTTTCCACGTAGGTGCGGGCAAAAAGACCAGACAGTGAAGGAAGCGTGGGAGGGGTGGGCCCTAACCGAATGAGGATGTGATCTAGCCTGGGGCTATTCGGTTGAAGAGTTGGTGGTACGCTTGGTTCCTAACGGAGCCGCAAGGTTGTATGCGTGAACCCTTGGACCCACATTTGCCTATTCTAGTAGGCTAGTAATGGTGAAGAGAGGTGGCAAAAATGAAGGTATTGATGAAAGTAAATATATAATTTCTCTTTTTGTAGAGGGTGGAGCATTAGATTGCTCATAGTCAATAGAAATATAAAGGAAGAGGCATGAGAAAGAATAAGGAAAGAATAAGGCTACCATGTCAATCCGAGAGGGAGAAGAGTTATCCCATATTGATTGTGTGAACCAATGAAGAGAATAAAAAAAATAAAAGGCAAAACAAGGAGAGCATGAGACCATCTCACTCCAAACATTGTTTATATGCCTTTGTTTAGGTGTTTATCCTTGTGCAATCTTATCTCCTATTGATTCCAATAGGTCATGGGCCCACCATGCAAGTGAAATGCCCAGAGATTTGATTGCATTTGAATTTGCATAGTGGATCTTAAGGAGTTGGCGCTTCGGAGCGTTGGAGGTGTCCGAGGGCACATTTTGTTATTGTAGGTAATTATTTGTTTTTATTTTTTGCTTGAATGTATGTTTGTTACAAAAACATGTGATTTGAAACTTGAGTGTTCAGAGACTTATTTGAAAGGTTTGGAGGTGTTTAGATTTTAAAACATTTGACTTTAATGTTTTGAGAGTTCAAAAGTTTTTTTGAGAGCTTTGAAGGTGCTAGACTCCAATGGCACATGACTTGAGAGGCTTGAGTTTGAGAAATTTCTTTGAGATTGTAAGGTGCAGTTGAATTGAAGAGATTTCATTTGAGTGATTTGAATGTCCTTAGAACTCTCTTGAGGTGTAAAAAATCTTATTTAAATGATTTGAGAGTATAAGGCATTTGAGGTGAATTTTTTTTTTATTTGAGTGATTTAAATATCTTTCGAACTTTCTTGAGGTGTACAAAATCTTATTTGAATGATTTGAGAGTTTAAGACATTTCACGTGAAGAAAATTATATTTGAATGATTTGAACATATATCCAAGCGTACAATGATATCATTTGAGAACGAGGCTGCTAGAATCAATGACACGTTCAATGAAGGGCAATTCAAAATCAAAATGTTGTTGGCATTCATAGATCTTTACGATATTGTGGACAAATCTTAGGAACCTTCACCTTCCAATGCGGATCCCAAAGTGTTGAAGGAATACCAAAGATGTGTCAAAAAGGTCATATTCATCATCGGTCTCAACTTAGCGGACAACCAACTTACACACATCAAAAGTTGTAAAAGACTCGCGAAGGCGTGGAAGACCCTTTGCAACATTCACGAGACGAAAAATTTGCCAAACGTCATCTTTCTTTGCCGCAAATTTTTCATGTGTAAAATATAGATGAGCGACGGCTTGTTGGACCACGTTAGCAAGGTTAAAGTGCTCACGGTTCAACTTAAATGTTTAGAGGTACATGTGAGAGACGAAGACATTGTCATGACCTTGCTCAAGAATTTGCCAGCGTCGTTCGAATATTTGATTACCGCAATGAAGATGATGCCGATGAAGGAACTTACAATAGAATACATGATGGAAAATTTAATGCACAAGATGTCGAAACGGAAGAAAAAGCCCCAAGGTGAATATACTGGTATTGTTGTGTATCTCTCCACGAGGAATGCCCGAACCACCATGGGCACAAGGGGGATCCCAGAGTGACACCCGGAACTTATAATACCGTTGATGAGATAGCCCAAGTAATTATAGTGTGGATGAGGGCCCCGAGCGTTGGGAACGCCTTCCACCAACGGAGACTAGAAGTTACGAGGGTAAGGCTATAGGCTATGTGTAGCTTATGGCGTGTGGATTCTAGAATGCTCAAAAACACCTCAATCGGAGGGATGAACTAGGAGACATGACAATTTGAGTGGGGCGTTGTCCCGAGACAACACTCTGGAACACCAATGACTTGGGAGTGGCTCCCAAGACTGCCAAGGTTTGAACGAGCATAACTTCCTCAATACTTGTCCAAATGGGGCAAGTGACGAATATATTGGCATTTACGGAAAACATAGATGACAATGGAGTGGTTGGATGTGAGCATCAAACATCATACAAGAAAGTTATGTTGTTTTGAAGCTGTTGGGGGCTTCCAACCCAAGAGGCGAAGGGAAAACGTCAACTTGGCCCCAATTCTTAGTAGAGAGACTAAATGTTTCTTAACAGTGGGTTAGGGGCCTTGCCGAACCCACCCGAGGCCAAACGGCACGGCCTCCACGGACATTGGGCCAACGTGGGGGCATAGTTGCCTAGTATGGTTCAGATTGTCATAGTGTTGCTTCGGCAACACAATGATCAACTAAAGATTCAACTTGCATGGATGGAAATCCACATCTAAGCTTTGGTTACCGATTAAAAGGAGAATCCCGAATGTAAGAGCAGGAAGGTTCGTCCCTTTCCTATGGGCTAAGAGGTCCACGGTATGGGGAGCTAACCATTTGCATGGCGGATTGCGAAGGGTTGGCGTTCGTGACCCTTTGTTAGAATTGAAAAATGACCAAGTTAGTTTAGGAACGCTAGCTAAGGTTGCAATAACCATGGTGTTGCAACAAAGCAAAGGCAACAATCCATTTATATGCCAAGGTGTAAAATTGTGTTTCTATTTTGGCAAACCAGGCTACATTACATATTTTTGCTACAAAACAAAGAACAAGGAGCAAGAATAAGCAAACAATACGAATGACGATGACAACTACGCATTTGTAATACATAATAAAACACAATTAAGAGTGTATACAAGTGAATTATGGATTCAGGAGCCTCCAAGCGCATGACTTCGCATAGGGCTGCATTTGACATGTATGAGATAATCACTCCACGCAATGTGCATTTGGGTGATAATATCGTTGTCCAAGCTATCGGAATGAAATCCAATGTCATAAAAACAATTTTAAAAGGCAAAATGAACCAAATTTGTATTAAAGACGTGCTCCATGTACCCAAATTGCATGCCAAATTGCTCTGCGTGAGCAAACCTGTGTCGAATGGTTTAAAAATCCAATTCAATCTAAATGGATGCATTATCAAATCCTGTGATGGTGAAGCTATTGTGACTGCGTCACACGAACACAACTTGTATGAAATCAACTTCATGAAGGAAGTGGCCAATTTGATGCAATTTCCAACGTGAGATGGCGCGCTCGAGCTTTGGCACCGTTGCCTTGGCCATTTGAACTAGAAGGGTATTTATACCTTCCAAAATATAATGAGTGGTATAAACCTTTGCAATTTTTCTTGTCTTACATCCTCGTTATTTTGTAAAGCGTGCATCAAAGACAAACAACATAGGGTTGCGTTTCCAAATGAGGGGGAGAAGTGAACGACCAAGCCTTTGGAAATTGTACATTTCGACATGTGTGGCCCTATGGAAACTACATCTATGGGCGGTGCAAGGTATTTAATAACCTTCATTGATGATTTTTTTAAGGAATGTGTGGCTGTATGTGCTGAAATCCAAAGGAGTTTTCTTTGAAAAATTGAGGAGTTTAAGATACTCATAGAGACATAATCGAAGCATAAAATCAAAACATTTTGGTTGAATAATATTGGGAATTTTTTTTTCAAGGCATTTAACCATTTTTTTGAAGGATCATGGTATCGAGAAACAAACATCTATCATGTATATACCTCAAGAAAATGGAGTGGCGGAGTGTACAAATTGTATCATCATGGAGATGGCAAGCAAAATGATTTATGATTAGATTCTCGACAAATCGTTTTGGATGGAAACGGTGGTTTTATGCGGTTCATACATGAAATTGTTGTCCAACAAGGGCGTTGGATTCTATTATGCCCCATGAAGCATGGAGCGGAAAAAAACCTTGCATTGCACACATGTGTGTATTTGGGTGTATCGCCTACGCAATGGTACCGGATGACAAAGGGGTAAACTCGATGCATTCTTTAGAGCTCAATTTTTAGCTTTATTTTATTCCAATCTCAATGATCTTATTTTGTGTTCTTTGTTAGGAAACATTATTCAAAAGGATACAAAATATTTGTTTTTGGATTATTGTAAGGGGACTAAAGCCTATAGGCTAATGTGTTTACAAACTAAAAAAATCATAAAAATAAAGGTATGGTATTCATGGAGAATGACACGAGCATTGGAAATACTTTGGAGATACGTCCAAGTGGGAGGAATAAATGCCATACAACACTTGTTATAGACGAAAAATTTAAATCATCTTCGTATGATGATAGTGAGGAGCGCGATGAGCAAGTGGGAGATCACTTGGTGGCAAATGAGGAGGCAATCAAAATTCCCACGGAATATGACGGCCGTGTTGATAGATTCGGCAAGGATGGAAGATATCCTAATAGAAAGCGGCATCCGCCTGAAGAATGGTGGAAGAATCATATTCTACCCCAACACGGCGAAGAACGGGCCAATGTGACATTGTTGGATGATCCTTTGAATTTGTGCAAAGTGTTGAGATCCGAAGATGCAAGGAAGTGGAAGGCCGCAATGCAAGAGAAGTATGATTCGCTCATGGCCAACGGTACGTGAGAATTGACCTACCTTCCAAAGGATCACAAGAATGTAGGATGCACATGTGTGTTCTACACCAAGAAGGATGCATTGGATGAAATTGTTAGGTATAAGGTATAGTTAGTAACAAAGGGATATTCTCAAGTGGTCGGAGTGGATTTTAATGAGACCTTTGCTCCCATGACCAAGTTTATCACCATTGCATGCATTCTCGCATTAAGAGTGGCCTTGAATTGGGAGATCCATCAAATGGATGTAAAATTGGCATTTTTGAATGGAATATTGGAGGCGAAGATAAATATGGATCAACCGGGGGATTTCGTATAAGAAAGCTTTGTACGGGCTTAAGCAATCGCCGAGAGCATGGCTCGGGGAGTTCACTGCGATAATATTAGAAAACAACGTGCGGGAAAATATAGGGTAATTTATATTCACAAAGGGAAAAATTTAGAATTTTCTTAGAAGTAATATAGGTGAGTATGTATGATAACATTTGTATTATAAATAATATAGGCTTGATACAAATAACGCATATTTTTAAAATATTTGTAAAAATATACCATAGGATTTAAGGATCCTAGGTTTTTTTTAAAATAGGGTGTCCTTTGTGTTTAGAGGCGGGAAGATTTTGGATGAAAAACTACGTCAATTCAGTTGAAAAAATGGGATGAAAGATTGATGAGGGCGAATGACGGATTCTTGGGTTTAGGATTAAAGGCATGCATTATTTGTTGATTATATACTAGTGTTCTTAAAAGCTAGGAATTGTTTTGCAAGATGAACATGACATCTTTCATTTGCTATGAACAATTTTGCTAGTATTTTTAAATACTAGAAACAATTTCTCAAGATAAATTAGAGGAGTTCTGGTTGGTCTTGTGTTTGTCTGCTTCAAGCAGGATGTTGTAATAATAACTCTATACCCTTCTACATTATTGCATGGACCCTATTTTTGCTTGCTTTGTTGTTGGTGTTTTAATTGTTTTTTTTACACTCAGTAACGTTGTGTTTAATTGTGCGTGTAACTTGATTGAGGAACATGGGCTGATTTTGTTGTTTGAAACTGTTTATGAATACTCTTAATGTAAAACCTTGTTGTGCCTTGGATTTTGGTGACTTAGTACTTTGAATGTTGTTAAACCCTTTGGAGCAAAATCAAATAATTATAATGAACATACCTAGCTTAAAATTAGAGCTTCATCAAATTTAAAAGTAATTATAGGGTCATTTAAAAAACAAGAAATTAGCAAATTATATAATAATACAGTACAAAAAATTAAGGATTGATAATTAAATACCCCTTGAATAAATACCCTTGTCACGCACGTGTATACATATATACATGTCTAGTGAACTCCCCGAGGAGCATGGTACCACCGTATCGACTCATTCTTCATTAATGAGGGCTTTTGTAAGAGCCAAACGGATCATTCGTTGTACGTCAAACAAACGGGTAAGTATTTATTGGTGGCAATCCCGTACGTAGATGATTTGATCATATTGGCAAGTAATGTAATCCAATTGAAGTGGCTCAAGTCGGAGCTCGAGAAGGGATTTGAGATGAAGGATCTCAAAGAATTGCATTATTGCCTAAGAGTGGAATTTAAGAGGAATAAGAAGCTCGTACCGTCACCATGAACCAAAGGAACTACTTCCAAAGGATAAGCATCAAACATTAACAAAGGCAATGGGTTTAGAAGCCTTTGATTACTCGCAAGGTGAGAGTGTAGAGGGTAGAGCATTAGATTGCTCATAGTCAATAAAAATATAAAAGAAGAGACATGAGAAAGAATAAGGTTAGAATAAGGCTATCATGCTAGTTTGAAGAGGGATAAGAGTTATCCCATATTGTTTGTGTGAACCAATGAAGAGAAGAAAAATCAATTAAAGGCAAAGCAAGGAGAGCATGAAACCATCTCACTCCAAGTATTGTTCATATGCCTTTATATAGGTGTCTATGCTTGTGCAATCTTATCTCCTATTGATTCCAATACTTTTAACTCTTATATATCGATTAATCTTTGATGTTTCATAAGAGTTGGGCTTAAAATGACCACAATTAAAGTTACTATAAAAACTTATCTAAATAAATTCACCATAAAAGTTTTTCGTGAGTTAATTTTTTTTAACAGGAAAATGTTGAAATCAGGAGATTATACATGCTGTAAAATCTCCATTGTGATAGGCCGAGGATGTCATGAAAACTCATAATTATGATACATACAAATACACCCGTTCACTGTAAAATGTGTGCAAATTGCGTATGATATTGGCTAGTGTTCTCGAAGATTGGGAAATATCACATACAAGCACACCTCTCATTCATCCAACATAAAAAGTTTGACCCCCCCCCAAAAAAGAAGAAAAGGTTTGAGGTCAATTTGGCTCAATTAACATGGACTAAGCTAGTTCAAGACCTTTAGATCTAGCTAATTTCAATGTCAAATAAACTAAAAAAGAGTAACCTCCGGGTTGCATACTGTTTTAGGGCTTTTATGTTGGATGATTGAGAGGTACGCGCGTCTGTGATAATCCCTTCTTTTTGGTGTTCTCTACTAGTTTTACTAAGGGCTTTTGAACAATTATTGTGAACTGGAGCAAAGTTGCCATTCTGTTGAATGGTCATGTTTCATCAATTTCATTTTACAAAAACTGAAAACGGTGAATGACTAGTATTGGTGCACCAGACTAGGGGTAGAATGATTCTTGTGTGGACCCAAAACGGCTAGTTGTAAAAGTGGTGGTATGAAAAGGATGCAGTGGTAGGTGGGATGCAATGATTGGTTGGATAAGTGTTGTTTCACACCATTTGCAATCACTTATGGGTGCCATTGAGTTGACCATTTCGTGTGCATTCATATGCAAAGTAGGATATTTTGGTGCTCAAATTAAGGAAACTCTATTGTACAAAGTAGGGGTTGGACTTACTTGCCTCTCCGGGAAACTTTAACTAATTACCTACATGGAATAAAATTATGAAACAACTTGCATTCCTCATCCATAACATTACTCAACACTTAGTGCTCATTCAGTGGGCCCTTAGAATATGACAACTGGATGATCGAAAAGTTGTGTAGGGAGACTCAATTTTAACTAAGCTCCCAACATCCCATTGTTATATTCCGAGGGCCCACATCATTGAGTGATGTTACATCGTTTCCTCTACTCCATCTTTTAAAAAATTGCACAAACTTCAAGCCACTTTTTCCTAGCTGAATCAACTTATTTTCATTGTTACCTTGTTTCTACCTTACGACAAGAACTGCACGCAATGCACATGTTGACAACAGATTGAGCACTCTGTTGAAAAATCCAAGAGGAAAGTAACCTGGATGTCACATTGTAATCCACCATAATTCATAATTCAACGGGCCCTCGGAATATGACAGTCAAATGCTCGAAAAGTTGTGTAGGGAGACTCCAATTTTAACTAAGCTCCCAACATCCCATTGTTATATTATGAGGGTCCACATCTCTCAGTAATGTTACGTCATTTCCTCTACTCCATCTTTGAAAAAATATTGCACAAACTTCAAGCCACTCTTTCTTGACTGAATTAGCTTATTTTCACTGTTCCCTTATTTCTACCTTGAGATACAAACTGCACGCAATGCACATGTTGACAACAGATTGAGTACTCTGTTGGAAAATCCAAGAGGAAAATAAATTGGATGGCACATTGTAATCCACCATCAAGAGCTTTTGAAAGAGTGCACAAGGTGATGGAAGCACAACGTTGCCATTCCATTCAACAATCATGTGTCACCCCTTTCAACCACAATGTAAATTGTTTTGTGTGGGTTTACTGAGCTTGGGTCAAATGGAAGATGGACTTGTGGAAGTGAACAAGGTTTAGGGTTCAAGGTTCGGGGTTGCAAAGAGAAGTGCACACAATGCACATGCTGCTAGCGGACTAAGCACTCTGTGGGAGATTCCAAGAAGTAAATACTGAAGTAGATGTCACCTTCCAATCCACTCTATAGAGCGTTTGAAAGAGTGTGGTGATAGGAAGCAGGGTTGCCATTATATTCAACAATTACGTATTATCACTTGCAGCCAAATTTTTGATAATGTTGAGCCGGGGATAATGAAAGGCGGGGGAGGTGGTAAACACGGAGCTAAAATGGTGACATTGCATGACCAACAGGACAAAGTAGGACAAAAGAAACACCCCCCCCCCCCACCCCCCACCCCCCACCCCCCACCCCCCACCCCAAGCACTCATGGGGGCATGGTGGCAGGTCAGGAGGGCTTATGAACATGAACATGATAATACATGCCTATGGTGGCTATACATGGGCATGAGCATATGGTTGCATACTCTTTGGGGTTAGGTTAATCTAAGATATTGATTCATATGCATAAATACAACATGCCATGACGGCATGGTCCAAGCTAGTGCATGTACAAGATGCCCAATTTAGGATGCATAAGCATTGAGGGGTTAACCAAAGGGGGGCATATTATGTTTCACTTGTTCTTGTTGCTCTTTGCATGCCATCAAACCTTAAATTTGATCAAGCCTCTCAATGCAAACAATAACAAGGCACACAATATGAAGGAACAATTAGTAAACTTGCATTCTTCAATATTCACTACCATGCATCTAGGTTGGGTTTGATGCAAACATACAAAAGAAATACAAATAACACCAAAGAATGTATTCCCAACACACAAAATTTGAAAGCCTCCATATGCTTGACGTAATTATTATTATGGAGATGGATCTACGACAACATCACAACCCAATTGTCCTAGAGCATTGTCAACTTTGCACCTCAAATTGACAATTGCAATATTAAAACTTCCTACCCAATTGTCAGCCCTAAACCCCCACCCTTAATGTGTCCTAGTCCAGGTGAGAGCTAAGGCTAACATGCATCCAATCCTTATGCCTGATCTAGTGACCTTGAGTCATGCTAGTTCTAATGGAAGCATTTATAAATCTCTCAACTTTATTTAGAGAGCACAAGGTAATTAGTGTTTACAAACACTCTGGCACCTTGTGATTGCTTAACACCCACATTGATCTCATAACACATAGGAAAACACCACTTAAACAATCATTATGGCCACACATTCCACTAATGCTCCGCTAACCTAATCAAAACCTCTAATCCCACTAATTAAGCTAGCCCTATCCCTAATTCCAACTATCCATTAATTGTAATATTTTCACCCATGGATGCATGGTTATGTGCCCTTCAAGTTAAGCTAAGCCCGAAGCCCTCAGTCATCTCGGTTAGCCTGTGATTCTACGCTGTTCCTCCTGGGCCTAAGCCCGTCAATGCCCTTCACTGCCCTTCAGAACCCGTCACGGGATGGAGCTCCCGTAGCTCGAGGCAGCGAGCTCAACCACTGTCCACACCAGCCTAACACCCGACTCTGAGAGCGGTATCTGCACTGGTCTTTAGCTGCGTAGATTCCACAGCAAGCTCCTCGGCCACAACCTCCAAAACCCTGCTGCCCATTGCAGAGCAATCCTTCACCGCTATTGTTGTTCCTGACTATAGATCGCCACACAGCCTCGTGGCATTACAATTTTTCTCTCTGCCGCAAAGGCAGATCTACCCTGAAGCCCAATTCCAGCAATGGAAGCCGAACCCAATGCATCCATTCATTGTTGTTGCCTTTCCCTTTTCACTTAACAAGTCACAAAATTCAGTAGCATTAGCAACCTGAACTGACCCAATGTGGAGGAATTCGATTCCCCTGCAGCATGCCTCAATCTCTGCCATCCTCTGGCAGCTGAAGTATCTTCCAACCTCACGAATTCCCTTCCCTTGGTGCAGATCAGCAGGGTTTAAGCCTCCTCTACTTGCATTGCGCATTCCTCGCAGCCTTTGTTGTTCGATGCCAACCTCTCAGAACTCATGTGAGGCCAAACCCACCACCCTTAAGCGTCCTAGTCCAGGTGATGGTTTTGAGACTCACATGTGTCATACCAAAAGTAGCAACATAAGATATAAGTCCCATCTCAATGAACCCCCAACTTTTCTTAAGTCATGATGTTTTATTAATGCAATTTTCTTGAGTGGGCATAGCATTGGCCGCCTCAAGGGTCCATCCCACGGCCTTAGCTACACATGCTCTTAAGGACTTCCCTCTTAAAACCTTAGTTCTGGCCGTTGATTCTTCACTAGTGCTCGTCACCTCGCTGAAGTTGTGACTTGTTGACTCCATGTGGTGAGCACACAAGTGTTAAAAAACACTCATCACTCTCATCACTTAGCATTACATCTTCTTCCGCAATTCTTCATCATTCACTCCCAAGTTCGTTCATTCTTCACCATGGCACCCTTAAGTGCTTGATTACAATCCCAACAACTTAACTACAAGTTCCCCCCCTTGATATCACCTTATAATGCCTTGTAGTCAACCCCCTAGCTAAATGCTCATTACCTAATTAGCATTAGGTAATATTCTTGTTAACTAACTATGACCCAATCAAATGTCCCAGCTGTCTAACTTCTGAACTAAATACTGTATTTCCAGCAACCTACCCTCTGACTAAACACTGTATTTCCAGCAGCCTAAATACTGTATTTCCAGCAACCTACACTTTGGCTAAACACTGTATTTCCAGCAACTAAATACTGTATTTCCAACAACCTACCCTTTGACTAAACACTGTATTTCTAGCAGCCTAAATACTGTATTTCTAGCAACCTACCCTCAACTAAATACTATATTTCCCAAAGCTCTAAGAGCTCAAATCCTTAGAGGAGAGAGAGCTTTAAACTCAACATGAATGTGGATGCTACAATTCTAAATGCCATGATTCAAAACACTATAAATCTAAATATCATGAGTCTAAATTCTATAAGTCACATACGACAAGCTAAGCTCCAAATGTCTCAACCAAAGACTACTCCTAACAAATGTCAAACTAACTTCAAGGTGAATTAGTCTTGGTTCTTCACCTTTAGACCTTGCACGCACATGTGCTCCGTTCTTGCTTCCCACACCCACACTTATAACACGTGGGGTGCCAAGGAGCACGAAGGAAAAGATGATGAGAGAAGAAAAAATGAGGGTTTATATAGTGAGTTGAGAGGGAGTAGGTGAGCACCCTCAAGATAAGCCCTTGTAATCATTTCCTACTTTGTAGGCTCTCATCCTATCTTCTAAGCCTTTGTCTCTTAAACTAACAACATAGATCCTAATTCAAACATTTAAACCAAGGAACTACCCTTGGTTCACCATTCCGTACGCTCACCTAACTAAGGAACTTCTTCACGCTACCTACTTCTAATAAATCCTTTCCACACTAGCATAATGACTAAACATAACTTCATTCAAGCTTCATTCTTTTTATATTTTTGTGGATAATCATAAAATATCAAAACATAATTTCTAATGATTTCGAAGGGTTAAGAACATATGTGAGCACCATTTTGGGCTCACAACTCAGCTTCCTACATTCCCAGCCCTTATGCTGACTTTGTGTTCTACCTCCTATGTGATTCATGCCCTTTCTCACAGAAGAGACTCTTCCCTCCCAGCTCCCCTACTTTAGCCTTGCCGCATTCGGCCACCTACTCCCCTAGCCAAATCTAATTGCTACAACCTAACGATTCAGCTGGAGCCCCCAGCCTGCAAGGCATCGCCGCTCTCAGCCAACCTCAGCCGCAACCTCCAGAGAGTGTGCACAATGTTCTTCCCAACCGAACAGAGAGCCTCCCCCTCTCAGATCCGGGATTCCAACACCTCACCCGATTGGAAACGGTTACAACCCCTTCACGAAGCCACCAAGTGCTTAAAACAAACACCTGGCTACCTCAAGAGAACAATTAACTCTAAGTCTAACCCATACCTACCTAATTGCCCTGAGTTCTTCTTAACCCAACTCAAACTAACTTCCACTAATGCGGTACTCACAAAAATACAAGCCAACCCCTAATGAAGCTAAATTCAACTTCCACTCAACTCACACTCCTTTTATGTTTTAAATAATGTAATGAAAAATCAAAGCCTAAGTTTTAACCGTTCTAAAGGTTAACCACAAATGTGGGCCCCAACTTGGGCTCACACCAATTGCTTACATGCATCTCCTATGCATGATCAACTTGGTGTATCATTGTCTTGACAATTTAATGTATTCAACTCTTAATGCTACAAGTCTCTTCCAACTTGAAGTACACCCAAGGACGGCTTTCCATTTGCAGTGCAAAATATGTAGTAATACAACACTCTTGTATCATAATTATATAATAGCTATGTGGTAGATGGGTGGTAGAATTTTGTCGAAGATGTCCCGTACATCGTGACATAACCCCTCGGGGGGGGGGGCAATGTGTTAAAAAATTAAGGATATAGGTGCGAACAACCACTATTTTATAGGGGGGTATTACTTTCAATTCTCTTCTTTATTTCACATGCTATCATTATGTAATTTTCTACTTTGGGTTACTAGAAAAATGGCTTGCATTACTTATAATTCCAATTTACCTATTATTCCATACCCTATAGTACTTTAAAGATGTCTAGTGCCATTCTTGATACCCTATATTACTCTTAAGTCCATTTATAATTTTTTGCCCCCATGTTTTTAAAATACCCTATCATTTGTTCGCACGTATATTGCTACTCCAACCAATGACCGTCTCCCCCCCCCCCCCCCGAGCATAACCCTCAACTGCACACAAAGAAATCCATGTGAGTTTTTACGGGTCCCTATGAATGGAGCTACCGAGGACTCTGAATTATAGAACACAAAAACCATCCAAATGTTAGTTGAGAAAACATTGCAATCAAGGGTAATATCCTTGCACGGACACCTATGCTATATAGTCCTTAATAGTGTGGGTGGAAAATGAATGTGAGAATAACTAGTGTACACCATTCCAACTATCTAGCCAAGGTGGAAATATTGTGGGCCCGAGGGTTCCATTCTTACCCTTTTCAAGTTTCATTTTGGGACTTTTGACCAACACCTTCAGTATTACTTCAAGGATAAAGAAGCCTAAAGAGAAAAAACCCAATAGCCACCTCCATCAATTTCCTAAACAATAATTGGTGTGACCTAGTGCACCATCTTTGAAATGGAAGACTTTGGCTTGGGTTGATATTTAACATATCCACTTTAGAGCCATGTTGTGCCCCACACTAATAGGACAATTCATTGTAGCTATGAAGCATTGTTGTGGACATAATACCCCTAGACTTTCCAATCTGAGCTTGAAAGATTTGAGTTTATGTAGAGAAATAGTTGTTCATGGAGATGTGGGGCCTTGCCAAACCAACTTGTCCTTATCGCAATTCAATCAAGGGAGCGCACAATCGAGGGTTCCAACGACGAGGCCCAAAACTTGGTCCAACAATCCCACCACTGTATCCAACAACCCCGAGAGAAGGGAGCTAACTCCTGTGACCACGATTTGAAGACCCACGTCCACTTGCGTACACGTTAACTCAGTGACCTCCGAGGGGCCGTAGTAGGAGCCGGTAACCACTTTCCCGGTCATGTCCAACACTTGCACGACGAGGTTGAGGGTAACATCTAAGAGGAGTTCGATCTCCACCTCGAGGCCCACGGGGATGTCGATGCCATTGACGGTGATCGGCACCGGGCATTCGTTCTTACACAACACCGCGCCATGGGCGACCATTGCGATGGCCAACATGAGCATGAACACAAGAGCGGGCTTCGCAACGGACACCATGATGTTGAAATCCTCTCGGTCTAGTGGCGTAGGTCAATGAAGCTCAAAGAAAGACGAGGTGGATATGTGAAGACCTTGCTCCTAGCCACAAATGGATGGTGATGATGTTGAATTGAAAGGGTTGGGTTGCTTCTTTAAATACTCTAGGGAAGCCATGGAAAGTATGTGCATTTGGGCATTCACATTGCGGGTGGGGAAAATGTAGTTGAGATGGACGTGCCGACTCCTTTAGGGTTGAAGGTGCGGTGGTGTGGCTCATAGTGCAGTGCCTTTGGGGGACACCAATTCCATCACCACCATGATCCATATGGCCTTTGCATTAATACGTGACCGGTGGTGCCCTCATCGACGAGTGAGATGGGTGGCATGCGGATTCATGGTGTGTTTGACTCATGTGGATTCATGGAAGGCCTCGGGGGCAAGACTTGGAGTGTAGCGAACTCGTCCACGATCACATGCGGTGTAGGAGGGAGCTTCCTGCAGGGGCTCATCTTGCAAGTCCGTTTGGAGAAGTACACACAATTGGCTTGGCTTTCCATCGTTCGATGATTTGAAGAAAAGTCTGGTAGATATGTACGTAGTGACTTAGTTTGGTACTTTTGCAAGCAAAATCGGTCCACCATAGAAAGGCATGTAGGAGTACTATTGTGGCGCACATCTACGGGCTGGTTTTGAGAGCAGCATGGATGGACTGACTTCATCGTGATAATTGTATTCAATTTGATAACTGCATGATAGTTATATTCCTAGTGTGTTCGTTTGGTGCTTTTGGTTAGACCTCGGTTGAAGTGATTAGTGGGATAAGAGTGGTGCCATGTGCCTACCCCCCTCACCCAAGGACCGGTACTCCCCGTGGATGGGTGTCTCGCATTGTAAGTTGTGCGAGGAGATGGCTAAATCCCGTGTAGTAATGCACAACTTGCTCACGCTTGGCCACCATGGCATGTGGGTCCCGCGGTGGTACCTGGTCCATTTGACCCCCCCAAGGTTACAAATACAGTAGCCTCCCGCCTAAGTACGCACCCGTTTAAGTACGCATCCCGGTAAAGTACGCATTATTTTCCCGAAAAAATAGGGTTAATATTTATTTAGTTCAACATGTCATGGATTGTCATTTGGCGCAAATTTTGAAGATTTTTGCGTTTGGCTTTCAAGGTGACAGCCCGGACCTTACTTTGAAACGATTCAAACAACTTTCTAAGATCATCGAATGTTTCCTTAGCCTCTTCTCGAACTTCGGAGCAGAGCAACTGATCCTCTATATCAACCACTTGCTTATAAAGTGACTCAAATCCCTTCGCTATGATCTCACATCGTTGGGACTCATTGAGGCGTTTACTGTTCGGTTTCTTCGACATTGCAGCCAAATCAAGCGATGAGGTTGTGATTAATCTAAAGTGCGCACCTACCGGCTAAGTACGCATAATCCTCCCAGGTTCAAGTTGCATACTTAGGCGGGAGGCTACTGTATTTATCATTTTCTCCTAGAGAGATTTCCTATAGCTATCTATAGCCGTTTCCCATTTGTGATTTGGTTAAGGTGACAATTAGTTATGGATTTTCAAAGATGGAGTAGAAAAACTGGGTGGTCATGTGGGTAGCAGCTGTTGGATCAGAGCTGCTAGCCCAATAAGAATTCTAATTCTAAAAACTTATATTTTGCCCAAGTAGAACTATTGTCAAGCTTTTTAAAATTGCTTAGAACTTTTAATTTGAGCATGATTTGAATTAGATAGGAATTGTTAAAGACCGGATACATAGTTTGAGAATTCTTAGTTAACTGCTGCATTACAGAGGATATGCTGGGTTTATTTTGGCTCAAATTTCTAATTAAATATTTTTCTCAAATAGATTTTTTTACTATCTCTCCATGGTTATATAGAATGTTTGATTTGACTAAGATTTGAATTAGATATGAATTGTTGAAGGTGAGATACATAGTTTAAGACTTCCTGGTTGACTGCTGTGTTACAAGGAGTCTGCTGAATTTGTATTGGCTTAAACTGCTGATGTCATAATTTTTCTGGTTAGAAATTGTTAATAGCTTTCCATTGGTATAAGGAAAGCCTAGATCCAATTAATAATGAATTCACTATGAATTTTTGAAGTTAGAAGTTAGATAGGTGGGTTGGAAGGATCGGTTGAATCGGCCTCGTACTTCCAACCTTCATAACTTTCGTATTTCTTATCCGATTAAAGTGATTTTTAGATCATTGGAAAGATAATTACGTGCACCAAGTAAATGTATTATGCTTAGGCCTAAATTACAGTACAAAAGAAACACTTTATATTTTAATTGTTAAGTAAGGTACGCTTTACCATTAAACTAGTTATAAGGAATGAGGCAAGGTCGATGCCCGAGAAGTGGAGCAACAAAGGAGGTAGCAACTCGGCTTACATAAAGCCTGATCAACCGAGGAGAATTAAAATAAATTAAGTAACCCTAGCCTTCCATTTAGGGTTGGAAGGAGCGCGGCTGAAGTATGCATATCTAAACCCACTTACCTATCTCGTAAGGTTAAGTGGCTTGATCACTTGACCGCCAAGGGAATATCCAACTTCATTGTTTCGGGCCCTTTGATATGTTTTGTGGTAGTAGGTTCATTTATTAGCAAGTTTCGTATGTGGTAAGTCGGATTAATCACCGACACAACCATTTTGAATGTTGTTGGTGGAAATGTGGGATTAATATC
The DNA here is from genome assembly GCA_950295325.1 of Polytrichum commune. Taxonomy (NCBI): domain Eukaryota; kingdom Viridiplantae; phylum Streptophyta; class Polytrichopsida; order Polytrichales; family Polytrichaceae; genus Polytrichum; species Polytrichum commune. The sequence goes on along the minus strand of OX485808.1, from coordinate 35,373,541 downwards.
CCGTGAATCCACTATTATATTGTTGGCCCCATAGATTGGGAGTAATGATCCAATTTATGAAGATTATACAACATGTAGAACCTACAGGTTGTCCGTCACCCTAGTCCCATTAAGTTGCATTTCGTGGTCTATCCAATGTAAATACGCTTAACAATTAAAACATACAAAATAAATCGTAAACCCTTGTTGGCAAGAGACCCGAATCGGAAATTTAATTCGATAGGGTGACACCATCCTTCGGATCTTTGAAGTCCGAAGGGTTTGAGATGTCACTCGACCTTCAAAGGACCTGTACAAGGCCTTAGAAGGTTCCGAGGTAAGGGGTGTACTAACCAGGTAAATGATGATGCCTAATATGTGAATGTAGTGAAGTAGAATGTGCAACCGAAATTAAATAATTAAGAAAGAATTTGTATAAAGGGTGGGACTTAGACCAAATTCCCCCGTTTAAAAAACTAAATAGAACTAAGTAAATAAATAAGAATAATTGAATGATCCATCAAATTGTCGTTATTCCATTCATTGAGCTAGGGTGGTATGAGTCACACCCGGTTGGTGTATATCAGAACCATCCCAATTCACAAATTAAGATTGCCTTGGTTTCAAGGCTGGTGCGTCTGCGCGTAGAATGGGTTGTAGGTTAAGGTTAGAACTAGATATGAAATTGGTTAGTGGAGTTTAGAGCCACAATAGTAAAAAACTAAGGCCCAACCTCCGGAGGTACTACAACACATATTTAATTTCCTTTAAAAATCTAAGTACTCACGTTATACACCTATCATCCAGGTTCGGCTTGGGCACCCGCAAGTGCAGGCCACCTTCACCAAAAGGCTTGTGTGATACTTTTAGGCTCCCTCGGAAGGGGGTGGTCCAAATGTACCACAGAGACAATAGGTCCATAGTCTTGGTTCTTTTATCACAATCTCCTTGATTTTGATTAATTTTCCTTACTCTAGATGCTCTAAGTTACAAAGCGATGATGGACTTATTCAACCAAATCCGGTGATACAATTACAAAGACAACGGCCTAATAAAGAGATCTCTGTATCACAAAGGTTCATTTGTCTTTTTCATATTATCATGTTAGTCGTAACAAAATTATAAGTAGCATTAGCCAATGTATTGTAGTCTCCTTTGCTCTCCTACCGATGGTGCAATTTCTTTAGTCGAACTTGCTCCATGCAAAGCCGTGTGACAACCCAAAGGACCACTCGTCTACCCTGGATTATCAAACGCCTACTAAGTAAAAATTTCCTTACAATCAAAGAGGTCTCTCATATCACAAGGAAACCCTTGCCAAATTACAAAGTCCCTTCTCAAAATAGACATAACTCTACTCTTTTCAACAATCCAATGTTTACAATCCAATTCCAATTAGCTCTTCACATTCGAGTTATGTAATCACATATCCATTTTCACAAACATACTATGGTCTTTATGAATCCTCTCCAAAGCCAATCAAGTAAGACTTCATTCACATCCAACTCAATTCTAATGTCACAACCATCTACAAGAGGAGCTATGGACCACATCCAATCGTTCACATGAACCGCTCATGGACACCACTATGGTCTCCTTTCCAAGCCACTTCACATCACAGCCCTACGTTGGGTGCCCATACCCATGCCCATGCCCACCCATGCCCATGGGTTTTGGGTGGGCATGGGTTCGATATTATCTTTCATGGGTGAGCATGGGCTAAAGCAAAGCATATTGGAACGGGTCATTGAATGAGCTCTCATTCAATGCTTTCGAGGGTATTGAGCTTGAGTTCTGTATGTATGAGACATACAAGGTCACTGATCTCGAAAAAAATGAGATCATTGCAGCGGTGAGCTTAGCATTGCCAATGAATCGGGATAGCACTGCTAAATTCAGTATTATCTTGTGGTGGAAGCTGAAAGGAGCCCCCACATTCCCCATCATGTCGCGCATGGCGCGTTCGGTTTTGTGCATCCCTGCATCCAACTCCAAATTGGAGTCAAACTTCTCGGATGCATGGAATACGCTAACCAAGAAGCGCTCCGAGCTGAAGCCAACGATAGTGAACGACCTTTTATTTGTCCGATCCAACCAAGACTTGGTGTAGGCGGGTTATACACATTACATAATTTTTTAATACATGGGCGGAATTTGAATAGCATGGGTGGGCATGGGTGGGCATGGGTGCGCACATGTCATGCTATGGGTGGGCATGGGTGGACATAGGTCGCTGCTGGGCATGGTCTAGGTATGGGTGCAATTTTAAAGGAAAATGTTGGGCTCTGCTTCACATTAGATGCAATAATTTGTGTCCGCTCATCCTACGTCAATCAACAACCATAGTTGCAAACCGCATTCGAGTTATTTTTGCTTACTGTATGTAAATCGCAAGGGTCCCACCATCTAATTAATTTCCTTAAGGATGAGGAAGCACTCCTTCCTTTTCTTTATAATCTATTTTATAAAATTAGCACATACACTCTTGCCTTTTTCAAAGGCGAAATAATGGCAAAGGTATATCCTTCCAGACCATAGTCTCAACATGCTAGATTAACTAGATTAAAGCCCAATTTGCAGACACGAAAAAAATCAACATATAGAATGAGGTTGAAAACCAATCAAGATATTGCACCTTGAGGTCGTTTGCAAGCAGACTCCAACTCAACTCAATCTTTGAAATGGAACAAAAGAGCTTGCAATCTAGTATGTCCACTCTAGATGTGTTTTGCTTACTCGAGAAATTAGTCAAAGAATCTTATTACACCCAAATTATTATTTGGATTAGTGCCATGGTAAACCATCATAAATTAGATTGATACTTGGGCAATTGTACCTAGGTATGATGATCCATGCATGGCATATAGACCCAAATGGTATGGGGGAAAAAAAATAAAAAAATCTTTATAACTTATATCCAATTGGTATCCAAAAATGTGAAATCCTCAATATAGATACGCACATGGCATAACGAAAAACAAAATTAGTCATAAATTGGTTTGGACCGAGGGACATTCGAACCGTATCATCCTTCTTGTTACAGTGTCCGGGGAGATTTTTGTGCATGATCGCTCAACATTCTAGTGTTTCCAAGTCCAACTGGTTACACATTGACATCTTTTGGTTTTTATTATTATTGTGATTGTTATTAGTGAGGGATATATTCCATAGATTCCTCTAAGATGATGCATAATTTCCCCGAAGTCTTCAACCTTACCCGGTTCTTTCTCAAACTTAACTGGTTCATCTGTAACTACTGGATGGTTCTCCCCATTTATTGATCCATACATACAGGTTCTCCTTTATCCAACCAAATTTGGTAGAACTGAATGAATCTCTGAATCCCTAGAATGGGAAGGATCGTGAATGCTTTCAGAGGCCCAGAAATGCAATCAACATGCAAATACATCAATCAAGTCGGAAATTAAATATCCGATACTGGTTTTGTGATTGTGAGAATAGTAGACTGAATCTCACATAAGGTAGATGGGCCTTATTTGATGATTTTTTGTTGCTTGCTACTGTATACTACTGATACTGACAAGGTTGAAATATGTTTGCATTTTGCAATGGTCCCATCTAATCATAAATTGCTATGAATTACAATAGTCTACTAATAGTGAGACATAGATAGGTCACATACGTTTTCCCAATTATGTTTAGACTATGGAGTCTATAATGGGGATCACATTTTGAGCACGTAGTCTGATCTCTTTAAAACACATGTCTTTAAGGTGTTTGTACTTAGATCTACACCTATCCATCCTTCACTCAAATGTCGGTGTATGATCAAGATAAGTGATCAAATTAGGTTTTCTTATCATATGCAAACTTAGAAAGTGTTGAGTGATGGTACAATGGCCAACACAAGCTTGAGTGAAGGGCAATGGAAAGGAGTAATTTAGCCCCTAGTCGTTTTGAACAATTTCATACTAATTATGTATTCTCTCTTATCATCACGCCAACAGGGTCCTAGGTTCTACCTAAACCCCAATATTTCCATTTTATATTTCTCATGTTCCAAAGGATAAATAAATGATTTAGAAGGAATTATCATAAAACTTGCCGTGCAAAATATTCGGTGCCATGATTTTGGGTGGGGATAAGTGGGTACGTACACTAGACATAATGTAACCAACATCAAGGATCACAATCCCAACACACAATATTTGAAAGCCTCCAAGTGCTTGATGTAATTATTATTATTGAGATGAATTGATGACAACATCACAACCCAATTGTCCTAGAGCATTGTCAACTTTGCACCTCAAATTCACAATTGCAACATTAAAACTTCCTATCCAATTGCTTATATGCATTTCCTATGCATGATCAACTCAATGTATCGTTGTCTTGACAATCGAATGTATTCCACTCTTAATGCTACAAGTCTCTTCCAACTTGAAGTACACCTAAGGACGGCTTTGCATTTGCATTGCAAAATATGTAGTAATATGACACTCTTGTATCATAAATATATAATAGATACGTGGTGGATGGGTGATGGAAATTTTGTCGAAGATGTCCCGTACATCGTGACACAACCCTCCACTGCACACAAAGAAATTCATGTGGGCTTTTGCGAGTCCCCATGAATAGAGCCTACGAGCCTTCTGAATTACATAACACAAAAGCCATCCAAATTGTTAGTTGGGAAAACATTGGAATCAAATGTAATATCCTTGCACGCACACCGCATGCATAAATTCATTTAGCGGGTATCATTGTCAATATGATGCAATATCTTAGTTGCATTGGAGTCATCAAGTTGACGCAGAAAGCAAAAGACTATGACACCTATGCTTAGTAGTCCTTAATAGCGTGGGTGGAAAATGAATGGGAGAATAATTATCATATACCACTCTAATTATCTGGCCAAGGTGGAAATATTGTGGGCCCGGGGCTTCCATTCTTACCCTTTCAAGTTTCATTACGAGACTTCTAATCAACACCTTGGGAAATACTTTGAGGATAAACAAAACTAAAGAGCATAAGATCAATAGCCACCTCCATCAATTTCCTAAACAAATAATTGGTGCGACCTAGTGCACCGACTTTAAACTAGAAGATTTTGGTTTGGGTTGCTTATTAACATATGCATTTTGGAGCCATGTTTTGCCCCGCACTAATGGGACAATTCATTGTAGTTGCGAAACATTGTTGTGGACATAATTCCCCTAGACTTTCCAATCTAAGCTTGAGAGATTTGAATTTATGTAGAGAAATAAATGTTCATGGAGATGTGGGGCCTTGCCAAACCAACCTGTCCTTATCGCAATTCAATCAAGGGAGCGCACATTCGAGGGTTCCAATGACGAGGCCCAAAACTTGGCCCAACAATCCCACCACTGTACCCAACAACCCCGAGAGAAGGGAGTTGACTCCTGTGACCACGATTTGAAGACCCACGTCCACTTGCGTACACGTCAACACAGTGACCTCCGAGGGGCAGTAGTAGGAGCCGGTAACCACTTTCCCAGCCACGTCCAACACTTGCACGACGAGGTTGAGGGTAACATCTAAGAGGAGTTCGATCTCCACCTCGAGGCCCACGGGGATGTCGATGCCATTGACGGTGATCGGCACCGGGCATTCGTTCTTACACAACACTGCGCCATGGGCTACCATTGCGGTGGCCAACATGAGCATGAACACAAGAGCGGGCTTCGCAACGAACACCATGGTGTCGAAATCCTCTCGGTCTAGTGGCGTAGGTCAATGAAGCTCAAAGAAAGACGAGGTGGATATGTGAAGACCTTGCTCCTAGCCACAAATGGATGGTGATGATGTTGAATTGAAAGGGTTGGGTTGCTTCTTTAAATACTCTAGGGAAGCCATGGAAAGTATGTGCATTTGGGCATTCACATTGCGGGTGGGGAAAATGTAGTTAAGATGGACGTGGCGACTCCTTCAGGGTTGAAGGTGCGGTGGTGTGTCTGATAGTGCAGTGCCTTTGGGGGAGACCAATTCCATCACCACCATGATCCATATGGCCTTTGCATTAATACGTGACCGGTGATGCCTCGATCGACGAGTGAGATGGGTGGCATGCGGATTCATGGTGTGTTTGACTCATGTGGGTTTATGGAAGGCCTCGGGGGCAAGACTTGGAGTGTAGCGAACTCGTCCACGATCACATGCGGTGCAGGAGAGAGCTTCCTGCAGGGGCTCATCCTTGCAAGTCCGTTTGGAAAAGTAGACACAATTGGCTTTACATCGTTCGATCATTTGAGAAAAGTATGGTAGTTAAATACATAGTGAGTTACTTTGGTACTTTTGCAAGCCAAATCGGTCCACCATGGAAAGGCATGTAGTAGTGTTGTGCTGCACATCTACAAGCTTGTTTTGGAAGCAGCATGGATGGACTGAGTTCATCATGATAATTGTAAATGTCTTGAGTAGTTGAAGTAACTTGAGAGTCATGAAAATCTGATGGCTGTCTAGAAGTGCATGAAATACGAGTAGCTGGGTGTCTGCTTGAACTTACTAGAATTTTGGATCTGAGCTTGAATTGGTTATGTTATTTAGTGTTTGTTATTATCTGAAGTTCCATGGTGTCATAATATCTATTGGGAATATGGAAATATCTCAGAAAAACCTCTTCTGGTCTATATTTTCTAGAGTACCCATTTGTACTTTGGTTTCAGAATTAGGAATTCATAACATGAAATTACAGCATACAATGATTCCAAATAGTTATTCACAGTAAATGTGAAAAACATCATAGTCTAAACAATCCAAGTTGTGACCTATTGTGTTGATTTGTTTAGAATGGTGGCACCATTTTTCAGCTTATCTCATAAAAGTGAGTTCTATGAAAGAATCAATTGAACAAATAGAGCATCAAATGAAATGCTAATTTTGTTTCTACATGTTCATAAAATACTATAGATCCTATTTACCACTCTGATGTTCTAAACTTGGCTGAACAATTGTGGATGTGCTTCGGAATGATGACCCGGTCTTCTCGTCGTCATGGTTGGACTCCTTATTGGAAATTTGAATGACTTGCGTGGGTGACTATGAAATAAACACCATGTATATTTCAAACCATTATATGAGAAGGAAAAAATCTTTACATACTAAGGGTAGATCACTATATTCGTTAATTTGAGACCTTCTCTTGTCTCAAATTAATATATGGACCTCAACAACATGGTCCAATGTTTGGGTCGTCCTACCTAAACCATCTTGATATGAGTTCTTAATTGGGTTCTTGATATGAACACCCACTTCAAAGTATTTGCATCTTACAGCATTCTCCAATATCTGTTTGATTTTATCCATGTTCTTATATTTGTAATTGTCTCAAAATGCCGAAAAAATCCCAAATTAACGAATATAGTCAAATTAACGAATATACTAGGCTAGAAGATGGAGTCATGTAATTCTACTAAGCTTTTCAAATTTTTATGATAACTACGTACACTACTGTGGTACTTTTGGGCCACCCCCTTTCGAGGGAGCCTAAAAGTATCACACAAGCCCTTCGGTGAAGGTGGCCTGCATTTGTAGGCGCCCAAGCCGAACCCGGATGATAGGTGTATAACGTGAGTAGTTAGATTTTTAAGGGAGATTAAATATGCGTTGTAGTACCTCCGGAGGTTGGGCCTTAGTTTTTTACTAGTGTGGCTTTAAACTCCACTAACCAATTTCATATCTAGTTCTAACCTTAACCTACAACCTATTCTATGTGCAGACGCACCAGTCTTGAAACCAAGGCAATCCTAATTTGTGAATTGGGATGGTTCTGATACACCCAACCGGGTGTGACTCATACCACCCTAACTCAACGAACGGAATAACGACAATTTGATGGACCATTCAATTCTTCCTATTTCTTTATTTAGTTTTATTTAGTTTTCTAAGCGGGGGAACTTGGCCTAAGTCCCACCCTTCACACAAATTCCTTCTTAATTACTTACTTTTATTTGCACGTCCTAACTCACTACATTAACATATTAGGCATCACCCCTTACCTGGTTGGTGCACCCCTTACCTCGGAACCTTCTAAGGTCTCGTGCAGGTCCTTTGAAGGTCGAGTAACATCTCAAACCCTTCGGACATCAATGGTTCGAAGGGTGGTGTCACTCTACCGAGTTAAGTTTCTGATTCGGGTCTTTTGCCAACAAGGGTTTACGATTTATTTTGTATGTTTTGATTGTTAAATGTGTTTACACTGGATAGACCACGAAATGCAACTCAATGGGACCAGGGTGACGGACAACCTGTAGGTTCAACCTGTTGCGCAATCTTCATAAATTGGGGCCATTACTCCCAATTTATGGGGCCAACAACATAATAGTGGATTCGCGGATCATTAACCCCACCTTTCCACCAACAACATTCAGAGTGGTCGTGTCGGTGATTAATCTGACTTACCGCACACGAAACTTGCTAATAAATGAAGCTACTACCACAAAACATACCAAGGGCCCTGAAAACAATGGAGTTGGATATTCCGTTGGCGGTCAAGTGATCAAGCCACTTGACCTTACGAGATAGGTGAGTGGGTTTATAGATACGTACCTTAGCCGCGCTCCCTCCAACCCTAAATGGAAGGCTAACGTTAGTAAATTTACCTCAATTCTCCTCAGTTGATTTGGGTTCGATGTAGGCCGAGCCGCTACCTCCTTCCTTGCTCCACTTCCCTAGCGTCGACCTTGCCTCCTTCTTTGTAACTAGTTTGGTAGTAAACGTACCTTAGTTAACAATTAAAAGATAAAGTATTTATTCTGCACTGTAATTTAATCCTAAGAATAATATTTATACTTAGTGCACCTAATTATCTTTCCAATGATCTAAAAATCACTTGAATCGGATAAGAAATGCAAAAGTTATGAGGGTTGGAAGTGAGGTCGATTCAACCGACCCTTCCAACCCACCTATCTAACTTCTAACTTCAAAAATTCATAGCACATTCCTTACTACTTGGGTCTAGGCTTTCCTTATACCATTGGAAAGCTATGAATATGTTCTAACTAGGAAAATTATGACATCAGCAGGTTAAGCTAATAGAAATTCAGCAGACTCCTTGTAACACAACAGTCAATCAAGAAGGCTTAAACTATGTATCTCGCCTTCACAATTCATATCTAATTCAAATCATGCTCAAATCAAATGTTCTAAGCCATTTTAGAAAGCTACACAAAAGTTCTACTTGGGAAAAATATAACTTCTTGGAATTAAAATTGCTATTGGGCTCGCAGGTCTGATCCAGCAGCCGCTACCCACAAGACCACCGAGTTTTTCTACTCCATCTTTGAAAATCCATAACTAATTGTCATTTTAACCAAATCACAAATGGGAAACGGCTATGGATAGCTATAGGAAATCTCTCTAAGACGAAAATGATAAGTATCTTGTTCTAGCTTCTGAACTAAGCCTTCAGGGCATTGGCAGATGAGGTCTACAATGCCTCCATTCAAAACTCTACCATCCAACCTACCTCTACAAAAGAAGGAATAATTTTGTTGGTATGTTAATAAACACACATTCTAACTAGGAGAGAGAGTAGAGGAGGTTCTCAAGCCTTTCTTTTAGGCCATTGAGAATGCATGCTAAAGGATTTTTTCCTAACTACATTGAAGCAGGGCTTCGCCCAAGCATTAGAGGAAGAGAGAGTAGAGGAGTTTCTCAAGTCCTTGTCTTAAGCCATTGAGAATACATGCTAAAGGATTTTTTCCTAACTACATTGAAGCAGGGCTTCGCCCAAAAACTAGAGAAAGAAAGAGACCTACAAGGTGGAAGGAGAGGTTTTTAAACCCTCTCACAAAAGGGTTGGACCCCTCCTCCACCGGATCCATTTTTCAAACCCTTTCCCGAAATTTTGGCTTGGGGGTTTTCCCGGTTGAGGTTGCCACCCTCTCGCCGAGGTGGCTCCGACAAAAAACCTTTAGAAATCTTTCTAATTTTTCCGCCATCGAGTTGCCAAGGGGGCAAGTAGCCCCCTTGCTCTCTTTCTAATTTTCTTCAAAAGTCTTCAAGCCGATTTTGTCTTCTTACGCAAAACACCTCCAATAGTCTTGTGTGCTTCACACTAACTAATAAACTAACACTTGCTTAGCTAGCATCTACTAACATTTGTTTAATAGCTAGCATCTACTAATATTTGCTTAATAGCTAGCATCTACTAATATTTGCTTAGCTAGCATCTACTAACATTTGTTTAGCTAGTTATTTTTACTAGCTAGCATATTTTTTCTACTTTGCTATCTTCTAGCACTACTTAGTTTCATTTTGACCTTCCTTCTTCTAGGCTAAATGCTAAATGAACTAATTTTTCCTAAATTCCCTATCAATTCTAACTTTTAATGCTAACATTCTAACTTAAAGTGATCCCGCGGAGTGGTGGACCACTTAAAGGGTTCACAACTACATACACAAGTTATGAAGAATGAAACAAATAGGCCTTAATTACATAGACAATGCATTATCTTGTTCCCATGAGAAAGCCATTGTACAATTTTTTTGCCATGATACGATGGAAGTCATAATAATTGGACATTAAAACGCACGTTGTTTTGAATAAGAACTGATATATTAGATGAGACTAGCTAACACCTATTGTCAGTTTTATCTCTAAACCTTGGGAAACTTTTTTTTGCATCTACCTTTGCTTTCATAATCTTAATAGCTTTTATGAAATGTACACATCATAGAAAAAAGGAAAAACCTTGACCTCATGTATACTATGTGCATTAAAGCCTCAAATAATACCCCTTTCTACACTCGAGCTAGTTTGCACATGGTATGAAGAGAGTCCACCCCCCGTGTTTCTCATTCATAAGTTGCAACCTCTGGGGATTAGTCATGAACATGGGTGGCTTGTGTTCACCCAGGGAGGGTTTTGACTTTGAAGTTAATGCTTTTACTTTTGCTAGGTCTCTTCCTTTAGTACTCAAAGCTCAAATAGCCCAATCAAATTTTGTTGAAGGTAGAACATTAGATTTCTCGTAGTCATAGACATGTAATACTAGAAGTACTAAGGTTGTAATAAGCCTACAAGACTAGTCCGTAGTGGGAGAAGAGTTATCCCATATTGTTTGTATCAACCAAGGTGAAAATGAGCAATAAAGGGCAAGGCAAGGGTTGGAGGAGACCATCTCACTCTAAGCATTGTTTGTATGCCTTGTGTATGTGTAACTTGCTTGTGCAACCTCATCTCTAGACCTATTCAGTTCCAATAGATTTTGCTCATGTTCTTCTTGGTATGCATCTATCAAGTTCAAATCCATTGTGTTTGTCCATTTTGCAACGCATTATCATCCAAGTTTTTGAGCATGACATAAAGTTCCACACTAAGGGTTAAGTGCCCAATTCCAAGGCACTTGGGCTCCACAATATTACCTAATGGGTCTTCAAACTTTCAGGATCAACATCGGACCCAACCTTGGACATTCGTAATTCTCAATTAGGAGGAATATTTTCTCAAATTATCAAGATTTGAAAGGAGAAATGTGGTGCCACATTAGCACCACTTCACTTATTTCATGCTTTGAAACACAAGATAAAAAATGATTCTCTCGACTAATGAAGTTGCTTTTGAAGTTTCTTTGGTCTTGGACCCTAGTGTAATTGTGTAAAACCACCCTTGTTGTGATTAGGTAGACAACATATGATGAAATACATTAACATGATGTTACTACGGCACATGATTATTATGTGGACATACACAAGGTATAGGGTGTAGGGTGTAGGGATAAAAAAAATTCGGTCAATTAGAAACCAAGCCCTTCAACAATTTTGGAAGGAGAGATTATCATGTATTAGTGAAAATGCCCTCATGGCACATAAAAATGTCATATATGTTGTTTTCTCGAATGCAAGGAAGGCCCGCTTTTGCCAACTACACAAGTTTTAGTCAACTACAACTTTTTCCAAACCTCAAGTGCATTCCAAAAGACTAGAAACTCAGTCGACCTTGAGAAAGAAAACGTTGCACATGAAATGTAATGTTATCACGAAGACTTTATTTAGAGTAAAAGATAACTTAATAGGATGTGAGTTATGAAGAGCTCTAAGGTTTGAACCAATGCTAGACCGGTATAAAGGTGAATGCATGGTATTATAAAACAACACCCATTATGGTATTAAAGAACCTTCTCATGGGTTCCAAAATTGTAATACGAGTCATAGTTTGATATATGATGGGTATGCTAAGGTGAGAGAATTTTTTGTAGACCCATGTTCGTATTTGGGTACGCACCACTACTTGGGGAGAACCATCGGTTTGTAACAAATGAACCGGTTGAAGTTTGAGACCACAGGAGAATTACCGATCATTTTAGAGGAATCTATAAAATACACCTCCAATGAATAAAGCAAAATGAAAGATGTCAATATGTAACCGGTTGAATTTAGAATCACTAGGACTCGACCGACTATGCCCAAAAACTTCCCGGGCACTGGTAGGCACCAGTCTAAACCAAATTGTTACTACGACGATTTCACTCAAGTATGAAGGTTTTGGCATGGTACATAGAGCCAAATGGTATCAAATATAAAAGTATCCTCAAAATCCATACGCTATTGGTATTGAAGAACTGAAATCCTTATCATAAATAACTGAATGGTATCAAAAGATGAGAAGAGCAGTGCAACACCGGCTTGAACGAAGGGACAGTGGAACCAATTTCCAATGTTAAATCTGAGTGTTTCGTCCTTCTCGTCACAGATAGCTAGATAGATGAAATGACTCACAACCGAGTTCTTCCGAATGTGAAGAACAATCCCACTGGAATCAAACCTTGCATCCACATGTACATCGCAGGTGTTTCTTTATCGTTCTTTCTTTGTTTCTTCAGGGAGACTTGGCTTTGAGATGCGCAGTGGTTTTAAAATATATATTTGGTAGAAACGAATGAATCCCTAAACCCTAGGATACAAAGGACCGTGGATGCTTCCAGAGGCCTAGATATGCAATCAACATGCAGATACACCAACCAAGGCAGAGGCTGGAAATCCAATACATGTGTTGTGATTGTGAGAGAAGTACACTGAATTTTCACATATGCATTGGATGCAAACTTGTGATTAGACAGTGTTGAGCGGTGGTGCAAAGGCCAAAGCAAGCCTGAGTGAAGGGCGATGACAAGGATTACTTAAACGCAGCCCCTAAAACGCTTGCAACAATTTCAAAGAACGTATTCCCAACACACAATATTTGAAAGCCTCCACGTACTTGACGTATTTATTATTATGTTAATGGATCTATGACAACATCACAACCCAATTGTCTTAGAGCATTGCCAACTTTGCACCTCAAATTGACAATTGCAACATTAAAACTTCCTATCCAATTGCTTATATGCATTTCCTATGCATGATCAACTCAATGTATCGTTGTCTTGACAATCGAATGTATTCCACTCTTAACGCTACAAGTCTCTTCCAACTTGAAGTACACCTAAGGACGGCTTTGCGTTTGCATTGCAAAATATGTAGTAATATGACACTCTGGTATAATAAATATATAATAGATACGTGGTGGATGGGTGCTGGAAATTTTGTCGAAGATGTCCCGTACATCGTGACACAACCCTCCACTGCACACAAGAAATCCATGTGGGCTTTTGCGAGTCCCCATGAATAGAGCCTACGAGCCTTCTGAATTACATAACACAAAAGCCATCCAAATTGTTAGTTGGGAAAACATTGGAATCAAAGGTAATATCCTTGCACGCACACCGCATGCATAAATTCATTTAGCGGGTATCGTTGTCAATATGATGCAATATCTTAGTTGCATTGGAGTCATCAAGTTGACGCAGAAAGCAAAAGACTATGACACCTATGCTTAGAAGTCCTTAATAGCGTGGGTGGAAAATGAATGGGAGAATAATTATCATATACCACTCTAATTATCTGGCCAAGGTGGAAATATTGTGGGCCCGGGGCTTCCATTCTTACCCTTTCAAGTTTCATTACGAGACTTCTAATCAACACCTTGGGAAATACTTCGAGGATAAACAAAACTAAAGAGCATAAAATCAATAGCCACCTCCATCAATTTCCTAAACAAATAATTGGTGCGACCTAGTGCACCGACTTTAAACTAGAAGATTTTGGTTTGGGTTGCTTATTAACATATGCATTTTGGAGCCATGTTTTGCCCCGCGCTAATGGGACAATTCATTGTAGTTGCGAAACATTGTTGTGGACATAATTCCCCTAGACTTTCCAATCTAAGCTTGAGAGATTTGAATTTATGTAGAGAAATAAATGTTCATGGAGATGTGGGGCCTTGCCAAACCAACCTGTCCTTATCGCAAGTCAATCAAGCGAGCACACACTTGAGGGTTCCAACGACGAGGCCCAAAACTTGGTCCAACAATCCCACCACTGTACCCAACAACCCCGAGAGAAGGGAGCTGACTCCTGTGACCACGATTTGAAGACCCACGTCCACTTGCGTACACGTCAACTCAGTGACCTCCGAGGGGCAGTAGTAGGAGCCTGTAACCACTTTCCCGGTCACGTCCAACACTTGCACGACGAGGTTGAGGGCAACATCTAAGAGGAGTTCGATCTCCACCTCGAGGCCCACGGCGATGTCGATGCCATTGACGGTGATCGGCACCGGGCATTCGTTCTTACACAACACCGCACCATGGGCGACCATTGCGATGGCCAACATGAGCATGAACACAAGAGCAGGCTTCGCAACGGACACCATGGTGTCGAAATCCTCTCGGTCTAGTGGCGTAGGTCAATGAAGCTCAAAGAAAGACGAGGTGGATATGTGAAGACCTTGCTCCTAGCCACAAATGGATGGTGATGATGTTGAATTGAAAGGGTTGGGACGCTTCTTTAAATACTCTAGGGAAGCCATGGAAAGTATGTGCATTTGGGCATTCACATTGCGGGTGGGGAAAATGTAGTTGAGATGGACGTGCCGACTCCTTTAGGGTTGAAGGTGCGGTGGTGTGGCTCATAGTGCAGTGCCTTTGGGGGACACCAATTCCATCACCACCATGATCCATATGGCCTTTGCATTAATACGTGACCGGTGATGCCTCGATCGACAAGTGAGATGGGTGGCATGTGGATTCATGGTGTGTTTGACTCATGTGGATTCATGGAAGGCCTCGGGGGCAAGACTTGGAGTGTAGCGAGCTCATCCACGATCACATGCGGCGTATAGTAGGAGAGAGCTTCCTGCAGGGGCTCATTCTTGCAAGTCCGTTTGGAGAAGTACGCACAATTGGCTTGGCTTTACATCGTTCGATCATTTGAGAAAAGTGTGGTAGTTATATACGGAGTGAGTTACTTTGGTACTTTTGCAAGCCGAATCGGTCCACCATGGAAAGGCATGTAGTAGTAGTGTGGTGCACATCTACGGGCTTGTTTTGAGAGCAGCATGGATGGATTGAGTTCATCGTGATAATGCAAAGGTTGTGGACAACTTCAAGTAAATTGAGAGATATGAAGTATATAAGTGTTTTATGTTCATTGTCAAATAAATATGATTGATATGTGAGATTGAAATAACTCCAATTATAAGCTTGGGCTACAATGGTTATTGTACTAGTGAGTGTTCTGGTCTGAAATACCATGGTGTGATAATGTTTAGTGAAAATTTAGGAGTTTCTCAAGAAATTGGTCATTCTGTTCTACAGTTGTCAAAGTACACATTTAGAGTTTAATTGTACAAAAGGAAAGCATAGGAAAAGGTGAATGCATGAAGATATTTAAAATAGTCAATGGCAAATATACTTAAGAAACATAGTAGTCTAGAAGTTGGAGTTTTGAGTTATTATGCTGATTCATTTACTGTCATCGAACAATTTTTCCACTCATGTCATAAATGTGAGTTCTATGGAAGAATTTATGTAACATATAAGTATTGACTTTAATGCCATAAAAGTGTTTGTCTCCCGGGCTGAACCTTTTATTGAAAACCAAGAATCACGTGCATTCACAACAAATAATTGATCAGGCTTCACAAGGAAGAGCGGCTCCTGTTTTTTTGCAACCTTAATCAAAAAGTTGCCTCATTCTTAGTTGAACGACCCTTTTCAAAACCCTAATATTACCTCTTTCATACATGCATGAATGAGATAAGGAAATGAGAGTATTTTCCATCCTAGTTTTATCCAATATGAAATGCTAATCCCATAAAGTTCAATTACACTAACATGCAAATACAAATACAAATGTTTTCTAGAGGTCCTTCATACATGCACCTAACTACAAGTTACAATTCCATACCACTTCATGCAAATCGTACATGCCACTCCTTTCTAGCACTCCAAATTCCTCACAAAAGATCCCCATACTAACCCAGTAGGCATCTCAAGCCCTACATCTAGAAGATATACATTTGCCAACTTGCAATCCACAAATCACACAAACCTTCAAATTCTAATACGGTCAACAAATGGGCAACCAAAGAACACACCATTTTGTCCACCCAATTCATGTCCCCCCTTTGTGGCCTATGCCCACTACAAGGGGTTGACACATGCCTTCACCTTCTCTCCATGTGCACTACACCACCCGCAATAACATCCGAACAACCCAACACAACAAAGCGGTATGGGTAATACACCGACTACTCCTCGCCCACTTCTCAATAAGAGACACATTCTTAATGAATGTTGACATTCACCTAGGAAGCCTCCCATAGAACACGGGTGGGTCTAAATACCCCCATCGAGCGTGGTTCGGAGGCTAGGTTCGGTGGGGTTCATTTTTCTGGCCCTCCCCGTTTTGGCCCCTTGGGGACTTTTTTTGGTTTTTTTTTGCTAAATTTGGGTTTGGCGGCCCCAAATTACTTTAGGAAGCCCCCCTATGAGATCAAGTAAGGCCCCACCCAATTAAAAAAATAGGGGGCATGTTTTATCCCAACCCTGCCACCCCCTCCCAAACCTGGTCTCTGAGCCACGCTCGATGGGGGTTTTTAGACAGATCCATAGAACACAATCCCCACATGGCTATACTCATGCCTTTGTACCACAAGACCTTGCTAATGCATGGCTAGATTCAAACCCGACATCCTTATAATCACCACCACCTCCCTAGGAAAAAAAAGTTAAAAAACACACACTATACCACCCAAAACTTCAGCCTCCAGTTCATTGAATTCACATTCTACCAAGATCGAGGCCCCACTAAAGACCGCCCAACGCAAAAAAACAAAAATACCAATGCTTGGTTGATACACAAGAAGATGTTGGATGATATGTAACACCCACTATCATCACAGTAGGCTTACAAGGAGGCATCCACACAAACATCATCACCAACCTCTTCAAACAATGCTACATCCCTCTAATGCCATTTATGCATGCATGCAACAAGTACACTTCATTGTTATCAAATACGCCACCCTACTCATGCTCACAAACATAAACCAAAAAACCACCAACAACCACTATTTCCCACCTAAGCAAACACCACAACCACATACACACAACAAAACTTGAACACTAAATCTTACAATATGATGCCCAAACCTAATCAAGTAGCTCAGATTAAGGGATAACACATCCACCCGGAGACAACCTCAAGAATTGAACCCAACTCATGTTGCAAGTTAAGACACCATGCCCTCATAACAACCACCCTTGAGATGCACAAACATTACTCAACCAAGGCTTGTATTGCCCCCAATGGGCCCACAGTGCCCCCACTCATTGGTTGTTAAAGAGAGCCACCTCCAACACGAGGCAATAACACTTGTGTCATAGCCCTACTCAATCAAACAACTTCATATTCACATATAAACTCACGGCTATGACCAATGTGAAACGTCCCTCTTTCTTGCTAGCCCCAGAGATTGGCATGGTCTCTCCTACTGAGTTTATTTAGTGAATTTGCAAGTACAATTAGTAAACTATGTAACTTTAACATGTAATTTGTTGCACATGCACAAGCTTATACTAAGATCAACATGACAATGTAAATGTCGAGAACAACTCAAAGTAACTTGAGAATTATGAAAATCGTCTATAAGTTTATATATGCTTTGTCATACAAATAGAAGTTTATCATAGGCGATTGAGCTTCACCTGTATTGGTTAACTAAATGCAAGAAACAACGTAGTCTATAAGTTGAACATGTTTTGAGCTATTCTGCTCATTGGTTTCCAATCATGGTCCACAATATTTCCACTTATCTCACAAACTTGAGTCCTATGAGCAAATTAATAAAGCACATAGAGCATTTAATCAAAAGTCCAAAAATATGCACTTATTCAGAAATTGCTATAGATCTTACTAACTCCTTAGATGTTCCAAACATTGGCTTAACGATTGCGGATGTGCTTCGGAAGGATAGTAGAGTCTTCTCGTTCATAAGTTGCAGTCTACTGTGATCATTCATGAACCGGGGTTGTTTGTATTGAATCGGAGAGGCTCCTGACTTCATAGTTAACGCTTTCACAGCTGCAAAAGTCCCCTCCTTTAGTACTCGCAGCTCAAGTGGCCCGATCAAATTGTCCTCTTAACACTATATTCGTTAAATTGAGACTTTCTCTAGTCTCAAATTAATATATGGATCAAAGAACTTGAAGAGGCCCGAAACTATATTGTCAACAATCTCAATTATATTATATGTTCTAATATCCCAAATCTATGATGTGCGGACATAAGCACATATGGTAGAGCACTCGACACCAACTTCATCAACAAAAACACATTGGGTAGAGCACTTCAAACAAGTTTCACCCAAAAATATATATAAAATGATTTCTATTATTAGCATGTTCAATAGAATATAGACATTGCAACATACAAAGTGCATGTAATAAATGCATGTTTCTTCATTCGAGAATATAGTCCCAAGCATAATAATAAGATGAACTTCAATTGCAGCTTGAAATATAGTAAATGGATATTCATCCAACTCCAAACAATATAGTATTCGTAAGTTCTACCCAAACTCTGCCCCAATTTTGAAGAGCACACATATGTGTAATTTATATTGCTATAATTACGTATTAAACTATAATCATGCTAACACAATCCTACCAACTTCTCATTCAACGTGGGTTGCTTCTTCTGCAATCCGAGCAAGGTTGTCTTTTGCAAAAGTTATGTACTTTTGAGGGATGGACACTGATCCACTATGGTGTTTCCGTGGTTTCCATGCTATGAATATGGAATCTGTATCTACCCAAGATGGACCGTGCTCAGAATCCACCTTCCACCGAAAGTTAGGGTTTGTATCCCAGCCTGTATAATGCCGAATCACATCTTCATTCCTTGCTGTCGGTCGATAGTACTCCACTTGTATTTGTCGAAAATGAGGGCTGGAAGTTACAAAATTGGGATTGGACAAAGCTCTTGCCACCCACACTGGCTTCGCATATGTCTCGTCTCCAGGACGCAAAATGAGCATATAACCTTCATGACAATCCACTGCAATGCGGAAAGATGGTGGGGGACGACTACTAGCAGGCCCCACGTAATGGTCGTCCACATCAAACTCCTCTCGAACCTCTCCATTTCCCAAAAGACTAGGCTCTGAAGCTTGTACATCGACTCGTGTTTGTGGCCAAAATCCATGCCTCAAAGTATGAGGGCTATCTTGGTGGAGGTCTGCCAAGGCGGCACGAACACGTGTCCAATAATGTATCCAACTCCCATAACGATGCCAACATGATCCGCCAACATCCGCTATTTTCAAACTCTCCCAATATTGTATGAAGCCTGATATACCTTTCAAAATATCCTCCAAATTCTTCATGGCTATTGGCTTACAAGGCCTAGGCTCCCCATCCGGTAACATGGTCTTTCCATCCGCATCCACGCGCCACACAAGAAGACCCTCCGGCGGGCTCCAGTCTTGTGACGTGCACAACAACTTGTATTGCATGGCCGGGACACCATCGTCACGCATATAGAAGCGGAATTGTTGTGCCTTCGTATGCCCGATCAATCGGTGAGCTCCACTTCGAATATAAGGTTCTATAAATGCCTTGAAGTCTGGCACCTCCTCAATCATATGGGGGATGACGGGAACGTTCTCCAAATCCATGTACGACTTCATCAATAATGGAATTGTAGGGAAATCCTCCTCCCGCAACTTCATGCTCCACCGCCCAAAAGATGCATCAATATCATCGTGCGTGTGGCCTACCAATAGGAAGGACACAAAAACCTCCTTGAAAATGCCTTTCGCAACCAACAACGACCAATATGCAAATACATATCTGCTTTTATTGTCCTTGGCACAATTGTCTAATTGGACACGCAAAGTTGGAGGCAACTTCTTGGCAATCACGGGTTCATTGGGTGGCTCGGGCAACGAATGCAAGCATACATCTTTTCCATCCAACACCGCTTCATATAAAGGTGTTGAACCCGTGTTCTCAAATAACAATCCTGAAGAATAGGCTGGTGGTTTCTCTAAATCACGTAAAAGCCTTGCAAATGATCCTATCGTGTGGTTTGAATCCGCTGGATACAAATCAAGAGCATAATGAGCAAATTTGACATCACCGTGTCCATGTGCAATCATTCCTGCAATGCCAACCCAACGTGATTAGCATCTATGTATGAATAAACCATTATGAAGGAATCCATGTTCTCCAGTACATCACGGAATAAAATACAACAACATTTAGGGTATGTCATGACATTGTTTCAAAGTTCACCTGTAACCGATACAGGCAACTTGAAAAACCCATCCGTGGCCTTGATTCGATTTGCAAAACATGGGGAGGCTGTTTTGGCATGGTCCATTTTGTCATGGATGACCGTAAGAATCTCCAAGGGCCTGGAGATGGACAAAGCTCTATTTGTGTAGTAATCATTACGGTGTGCCTCTTGCATGTTTACGTGCTTGAAATAGTTCAATTGATGCGCTGCATATGACTCGGTGCCCATCGTGTGTGCATCCCGGAGGCGCTTCAACTTCTCGCAATTAGAGCACCTGGCAAATTTGTCCCCTCGTCTTTTTGTAATGTATTCGCTAAAGTTTTGTTTCTTGATTGCACTCAATTTTGACAATGAAATTGGCTCCAACCCAATCTTCTCGCCAACTGCATTAACGTCCAACAATATGTCTTTCCATTTTGTGCCTGTGGGAAGAACTTTCTCCACAACCTTTTCACCGGTTGTGAGTGTGCGTGTTTTGTGCGGCATTGCATCGGCAAGAGGGACAATGATGGTTGCTAGAGTGGCCGTTGCTTGCCTTGTTGCTTCCCTAGGCTTCTTTAAACCCACGTTACCATGGTGACGGGACCGGCGGCCTTCCTTGGCATAAGCAGCTTGTCTATAAAAGTCCGATTTCGACACACCGTGAATGGTGTACCATGCCTTACAACACACGTCTATGCTTTCAATGGTGATGACCTTGCGACCCGTCCCATTCACATGTATCGCCCTATGGACATCAAGTTTTCTTGTGGATCTTAGACGGAAATCTCCAAGCCACATTTCTTCGCGGATGACCTTCAATTTATCCCTTGGAAACAATTGGCAACAACGATGCACACAACAATCCTTTGTGGCAACTTCTCTAATGGACTCCTCCCCGAGCAACCTTTGACGTTTACAATCAGTTGCAGACGGAGCAGGACGTGCCAATGTATCGTACTTTCTTTGACCCTTGCGCGGCCGCATGTTTGATTGCACCTCCTTTTCGATTTGCATGTGTCGTTGCTCATGTTCACGCAAGCTAACTCCATCAATTGTGACATTCCTCAATGGCCACCTGCGGAGGGAGAACCTATGAGTGGGATCCACCTCGGAATGAACGACCGACTCCAATATGACAACCCCAACGTCCTCAGTGCCAAGCGGGTTTTCATCAATGCAATCTTGCGGATGGGTGTTACGGCAAATCCCCTCCGCCACAACAACTCCACTATCGTTAAGAAGTATCACCTCCAAATTCACCCACGAAGCCCTTGAAAGTCCCGTACATTCAACAATGGGACACTGCGGTACGGAAGACGAAGGTAAATCCAAATGATCTTCATCTGCACTGTCAGCCATAGTAGCCTCCCCGACAATGTCTAGGTCATCATCAGATGCAGATGGCCAAGTGGCCATGTCATCAGATGACCAATCCCCTATTTCACTAAACCCATCCATTCTGCCTACACACATGAACATTGAACATTGTCTTAAAATCACAAAAATTGTAGGTTCAAATCGAAGAACAAAAAAACCATCATATATAAACAAAATTGCAAATACTCAGTGCTCATACAAGTTCATATGACTGCTATGCCATTGGGCTTGTAAAGGTTTCGGAAGGCCAGTGGCCACACCGGCACCCAGATCCCAACCACACTTAGAGGCTGGGTTTGGGTCGAGCGACCCAAACCTTTTGGGAGGATGGGTTCAGGCTCAATACAGAGAGCACCCACACTTAGGCGCTGGATTTGGGTCGAGCGACCCAAACCTTCTGGCAGGATGGGTTTAGGCTCACTACAGACAGCATCCACACTTAGGGGCTGGGTTTGGGTCGAGCGACCCAAACCTTTTGGCAGAATGGGTTTTGGGTCACGACAGGGAGCACCCACACTTAGAGGGCTGGGTTTGGGTCGAGCGACCCAAACCTTTTTGCAGGATGGGTTCAGGCTCACAACAGTGAGCACCCACAGTGTAGGGCTAGGTTTGGGTCGATCGACCCAAACCATGAGGCAGGATGGGTTCAAGCTCACAACAATGAGCACCCACAGTGTAGGGCTGGGTTTGGGTCGATCGACCCAAACCTTGAGGCAGGATGGGTTCAGGCTCACAACAAAGAGCACCCACACTGTAAGGCTGGGTTTGGGTCGACCGACCCAAACCATGAGGCAGGATGGGTTCAGGCTCACAACAGTGAGCACCCACACTGTAAGGCTGGGTTTGGGTCGACCGACCCAAACCATGAGGCAGGATGGGTTCAGGCTCACAACAGTGAGCACCCACATTGTAGGGCTGGGTTTGGGTCGATCGACCCAAACCATGAGGCAGGATGGGTTCAGGCTCACAACAGAGAGCACCCACACTGTAAGGCTGGGTTTGGGTCGACCGACCCAAACCATGAGGCAGGATGGGTTCAAGTTCAGAACAGTGAGCACCCACACTGTAGGGCTGGGTTTGGGTCGATCGACCCAAACCATGAGGCAGGATGGGTTCAGGCTCACAACAGAGAGCACCCACACTGTAGGGCTGGGTTTGGGTCGATCGACCCAAACCATGAGGCAGGATGGGTTCAGGCTCACAACAGAGAGCACCCACACTGTAGGGCTGGGTTTGGGTCGATCGACCCAAACCATGAGGCAGGATGGGTTCAGGCTCACAACAGAGAGCACCCACACTGTAGGGTTGGGTTTGGGTCGATCGACCCAAACCATGAGGCAGGATGGGTTCAGGCTCACAACAGAGAGCACCCACACTGTAGGGCTGGGTTTGGGTCGATCGACCCAAACCATGAGGCAGGATGGGTTCAGGCTCACAACAGAGAGCACCCACACTGTAGGGCTGGGTTTGGGTCGATCGACCCAAACCATGAGGCAGGATGGGTTCAGGCTCACAACAGAGAGCACCCACACTGTAAGGCTGGGTTTGGGTCGACCGACCCAAACCATGAGGCAGGATGGGTTCAGGCTCACAACAGTGAGCACCCACACTGTAGGGCTGGGTTTGGGTCGATCGACCCAAACCATGAGGCAGGATGGGTTCAGGCTCACAACAGTGAGCACCCACACTGTAGGGTTGGGTTTGGGTCGATCGACCCAAACCTTGAGGCAGGATGGGTTCTGGCTCAATACAGAGAGCACCCACACTGTAAGGCTGGGTTTGGGTCGACCGACCCAAACAATTCCGCAAAATCCGCCTATTTATTCGGGTGATGCTCTATTAATCTATTTATAACCTATTTGGGACAACTGAACTCATAGATGCTTGTTGTAATTAGCTGCTCATGAATGGAAGCGTATACAAACCGTGTATTACAGCTCCAACTTAGAGAGCTTGCAGCAATCTCAGGATTGGGACATGAAAGAAAGAACCAGCATTTGGGGGGGTTGGGCTCTTTATACCTCGGGGGGTGCACTATACTAAACTTGTACGAGTCCACGTGAGTGCACAGGAGGGGTATTGATTTGGACCTTGCCGTATTACGTATACATACAATAGACACATTTAGAACTGAAAATTATTCACGTATACTTACATTAAACATATATTTAAAACGGAATACATCTGTATACAAAGATATCTAGACATTTAACCTCTCGTATATAGGGGGTTTTTAGGAGGGGTCATGAACGCACGTGGTTCTCAAACATGATATACAGTGCACCCCCCGAGCTTTATACTACCCGCCTCCGCTTTGGGCATCCTCTTTGGATGCCTTTCCCACCTGGTCTCCTTTGGATGTTAATTCAAACCTTCTGACTCAATTTCCCGCTTCTTGTCAATAATAGAGAATGTATATTTAGCTTGGCTCTTCGTTGCCCCAACCACCAAATGAATAATTCAACATATATTTAAAGTTGTTACCACCCTAACTTGGTCAACACTATTCTTCAACTCTTTCATAATTAGTTTTATACATGAATACACCACCACCTTCCCTATTGCCATCTCCTTTCTCCTTTTATCATTGTTGTATATTTTTCTCACATCCTTACTAATACTAAATCCCTATATGTAACTTCCATATATCACCATAGTGGATATTTAGTGTTTGAGTTTACATTTAATGTTACTTACTCTCATAGGGTTAGTAATGGGAAGTGTATGCGTTCGTTTTAAGTGTATCAAACACTAACTATCATATAACTAAAAAGGATATAAAGGTTTTGATACACTACATATGAACGCATACACTAAATACCAATAACCCTATGACAATATGTAAGATTATATCTATTAAGGGGTTTTACTCTACTTGTAGTCAAACATTATGGTATATTTCAAACAATATATTGACAAAAGATGTGCATGTATTATAAAACTTCATATACTAAAAGTCACTAAATATAATAGTTAATGCTATTATTTAGACTCTCACATGAGGACTTATATTTTGAAAACAAATAATTAATGCCATGACAAACTTGAATAATTTGGCCAACTTTCAATTTCTGCTAATTAAAAGAACATATGTTGTGTTGTAATGTGTGCACCCAATATTGCTTCATCCTCAAGACTCCAAGTGTGACAATAACCTAGTACCTATGTGGAAGTCATTAATGGAACCCTAAACCACAAATGACATTTGGCACGTTCAATCTTCCAAGGATGTTTGAACCTATCGTGAAGTCCCTTGAACTCTACCAATGTGTGTGAGCAAAACATGCAAAGTTCAAAAGGTATGTCCTCATATCATTCATAACATGAAATTTACTTTAAATTAATATATAATATTTCACTATTCCAAATAACATGTTAACATGAACAACATCCTATCCATTATAATCTAGTTCTTATGCTTTTCTTACCAGGTGACAAGGTTATAGGTTAATATTGTATCACCTACTTGTGAGCACAATATCGTTTATTTCCTTTAGTGCGTTCATTCGTGAAAAACCACACATCCATCTTTCACGTTTGTGAATTAGGATGTTGTGATGACAATATACATTTGTATTGGAAACTACAAGCACCAAGGCCCATGTCATTTGACCTATGTGCCATCCAGTTATGGTTTGTGTTGTTTAAGGTTTAGGGTTTAGGGTTTAGGGTTTAGGGTTCAGGCATCATCAAACATCAAACTGAATGTTTAAATGACTTCATATGATATGTGAACTCCATGGGGTTGCAGTAGATACATTTGTAATCATTTGTTTCTCCCATGTACTTCAAATGTGAACTTCTAAGTACATATATTAATGTTCACTCTAATGCTACTTGTTAGGGTATCCATTATAGACTAGAGCATTGTCCTCTACCAACAACCATCATATAAATTACAATACATAATCCTAAACTGTTAACCATGTGAATGGTTACCATATTTATATTATTGCACCGTGTAATTGCCTTTGTGGATTGCAATATAATTATGACTTACTCCTCTTAGACTTTGTAACACTCTCATATGATTCCATAAATTACATTATTCATACACCAAAACGATAATGGCTACATTCAACGATGTTATCAATTCCAACGGGTGATCATTCAATTGAACACCATTAAAATATGAGTTGGTGATGGTGTTAATTTTGTGGAATACCTTAGTCCACGTAGGTTTTTGACTGGTATTGAATTGCCGCTAATGAATAGCGGGTTAGAAGGCCGGGGCCGGGCGGCCAAGAGAGGCGCCGGCCCTCCTATGTCCCGCACCTAGGGGCAAGGACAACCAGGAAGGCAATCTCCCTAGGGTGGCAGGTGTCAACACCACAAGCCTCGCGGGCAACCACCTAAACCAAGGAGGTGTCGACACCTGGCAAGGTGTTGGCCCGCGAGGCTTCTGAGCCGTTGATGGGCCCGGCGCAATCTAATGGCCCGGATTCGAGGGTTTAGGGTGACCCCTTCCGCTCTCTCCTTCTCTCCCCTCCTATTTTTTCTTTCTCTCTTTTTCTTCCTCTCTTCCTCCGCGCCAAGCGCCGCTCTTGGAAACGCCGCCGCCGCTTTCCATAGCGCCGCGCCAAGCGCTTCCTCTCGCACCTTTTGCTTTTGTCTTGGTCGCGCCGCTTCCCTTCATTCTTCTTTCTCCTTCATTCCTCTCCTCCTCTCTGATGCTTCTCCTCCTCTTCTCTCATTCTATTCCTCGTGTTATTGTCTTCCTCTTCTTATTCTCTCTTCTTGGTCCAGAGTGTTAGCTTTGAGTGAGTTCGGAGCGGTTTATTGTGTTGAACTCCTTACTTGTTTTGTAAAATTCATGCATGGAGTGATTTTAGGTTGAGTAGAAGTGAGCACGGTCGAGTGTGATAGAAAGGTAGAGGTCTTTCAAATTAGGCCTGAGTTTGCAAGAATCAGGGGGTTTGTGAGAAAGTTTTAGGGTGCTTGAGAGATTCATTGTGTTTCTGAGATCTTTGTGAGAGTTGTTCTTTAGTGCCACAACAGAGTTTCTGAGTCTGGTTGTAAGAAGCAGATTGTGAGAGCAGCTTTCAAGAGTTTGAAAGACAAGGTAAGCAATTTGCATCAGTGCACACAATTTGCATCATTCCCTTTAGGTTCCTGTTACATATACAATGCATAAGCATTGTATATGTTGCCCAAGCATTAAACATGCATCTGGAAACACAGTAGTTTGGGGAGACGACCCAAACTCATATTAAAATATAATAAATATTTGAATTGCAGCCTAAAATGAACTAAATGTTTGGGTCGTTCGACCCAAACATTGCAGCCTCTTGTTTGGGTCGAGCGACCCAAACATTGGAGCCTCATTATGTTTGGGTCGCTCGACCCAAACATTACAGGGAGAAGAACTAAACCACATTGTAAAATATAAAAGAACTTCAAAAATTAAGTAAATGTTTGGGTCGTTCGACCCAAACATTGCAGACTGAAATGACTGGGTTGAGGTACCTAAATTTGCAGCCTAACATGTTTGGGTCGCTCGACCCAAACATTACAGGGAGAAGAACTAAACCACATTGTAAAATATAAAAGAACTTTGAAAATTAAGTGAATGTTTGGGTCGTTCGACCCAAACATTGCAGTCTGAAATGATTGGGTTGAGCTATCTAAATTTGCAACCTAACATGTTTCGGTCGGTCGACCCAAACATTACAGGGAGAAGAACTAAAGCACATTGTAAAATAAAAGAGAAATTTGAAAATTAAGTAATTGTTTGGGTCGTTCGACCCAAACATTGCAGTCTGAAATGAATGGGTTGAGCTACCTAAATTTGCAGCCTAACATATTTGGGTCGCTCGACCCAAACATTACAGGGAGAAGAACTAAACCACATTGTAAAATATAAAAGAACTTCCAAAATTAAGTAATTGTTTGGGTCGTTCGACCCAAACATTGCAGTCTGAAATGAATGTGTTGAGATACCTAAATTTGCAGCCTCATCATGTTTGGGTCGCTCGACCCAAACATTACAGGGTGACCACCTAAACCACACTTTAAAATCTAAAAGATCTTTTAAAACGACTTTGAAAATTAAGTAAATGTTTGGGTCAATCCTCCAAATGTTAAATGCACATTGCAATACTTTGGGTCGATCGACCGAAACTCACAGTTTCGATTTCTTGGATTGCAGATGGCCCCTAAAAAGAGACCAGGTGAAAGGTGGTTCATGCTCGCGCCAGACCACCTTTGGCAGGAGTATGAAACTCCACAGGACGATTCTTACGTCCCAAAAGATGGCGTCGTTTTGGCATGGTCCGTTCAGGTGGTGAAGGCATCCATGTTCAAGCTGCTATTCGTGGTGAAGGTGGGGACCCACGAGCAGCACACCTGGGCAACGCTGACGGGATGGGAGGTTGCGTCCGTCCAGTCTCTCGGGGACTACGTAGACGTGATACTGGAGAACTCCGCCGTGCAGAACGTCCACATGTTCATGCACCAGTTCTCCGAGCCCTTCGACCCCCTGTACGCCAAGGAAACTTGCGTCGACCCTGAAACCATAAAACCGGAGGCCATATTCATAGATGGTAGTGTAACGAACACGAAGGTTGCGAGCAGGTTCACGAAGTTAAAACAGGCTATCACGGTTCTCAACAAGGCGCTGCAAAGCAAACCCAAGACGCAGCAGCCTGTGAGGCGGAAGGCAACGACGGAAGAAGGCGCAGGGTCCTCAAGACCACAAACTGTGAGGAAACCGCGGGCGGTCCCTGCAGACTCGAGACGGACGAGCACTACAACAACGCCGGCTGACAGCGAGACGCCAACGCCATCAGGAAGCCGTCAGACGACCCCTTCCAAGAGGGGAAGAGAGTCATCGGGGATGACTGACGAGCCTGTTTCCCCGGAGCTCCGGATGCCGAAGCCTGGCCAAGAGGTGGATGCAGGCGAAATACAAAAAATAAACAACAACTTCGAGACAAAATGCCTGCACTGCTTCTTCATGGGCAGGGACTTCAAATTCGAGGTCAACATTGCGCAGTGCCACCTTGCGCCACCAGAGAAGTGCGTCCGAGCCAAGGAGGACGCCTACGTCGACTGGATGGTCGCTCAAATCTTGGGCGGGCAGTTCAAGGACGACAGGCAGACAATTGTTGTCATGCCACAAGGGCTGAAAAGAATGCCGACGCCTGAGATGTGGCCGGCAATCTCTAAAGGAGACTTCTGGCTGATTGACGGGCAGCACAGTGTGGAGGCCTCGAAAAAAATCCAGCTGATGACCGAGTGGGACGACCCGAACAACCAGAAGGAGAAGCTAAAAGTTTGGAAGGCTTTGGTGGTTTGGTCGGACAACGAGACGGTCCTCAGCGACATCTCCAGGTTCTTCAACATGGGGAACAAAAAGAGGGCCTATCAGGCATCGTGGATCAGAAACATCATGGCCTCGAGGGAGGTGTGGGAGTTTTATGGAAGGCCTCCCAAGGAAAGGGAGAATGCTAAAGACAAGAACCCCAAATGGGAGGTGAGTATGTTTGGGTCGATCGACCCAAACTCCTACATTGTTTTGTTGTCATCGCCAGGTTGATAGTTTGGGTCGGTCGACCCAAACTCTGAAATTATTTTGATATTGTCCCCAGGTTCATAGTTTGGGTCGGTCGACCCAAACTCTGAAATTGTTAAGATGTTTTCGCCAGGTTCATAGTTTGGGTCGTTCGACCCAAACTGCTGTTGCATTTGTTTTTCCATTATGTGTTGTCTAACATGTGCTAATGTCTTCCTGTGCAGGACTTCAAATATCAAATGATCAATAAATTCTCCTCGATCGACAATGCTAGCCACAAGCAGAAAAAGTATAACGAGCTGAGAGGAGAAATCTATTTGATCACAGTGTCCGATTCCGTATGGGCAAGATGGAAGAGTGTTTTTGAAAAACACGAGACGGGGGACCTCATGGACCCCGACACCGGCATGCTCTTCAACCAGACTACGCGCTTCAAGCAAATGAAGCCTTTGGTGAGGGAGTTCTTCAGAGCGCTTCAAGGTCTCTCCGAGACAGAGATGGGAAAAGCGGCGTCCCACATCCTACACGTGGAGACGACGGCGAAGAGATGCTGGGTCCACCCTAAGATCGTCTTCACCAAACCCAAGATCTTCGTCCCTTTATGCTACACAATGAAGGAATGGACGGAGAACAGGAAGAAGAAGACGACCATCGTCCAGGAGCTGCACAAGCTTGTGCCAGAGAAGAAGCTCATCGTGGACGGAGAGGTCGACGAGGCGCACTCGAGGGCCTTCAAAGCCGAATATAAGTTTACCAGTGCGTCCATGTGGTACTTTTGGGCCACCCCCTTTCGAGGGAGCCTAAAAGTATCACACAAGCCCTTCGGTGAAGGTGGCCTGCATTTGCAGGCGCCCAAGCCGAACCCGGATGATAGGTGTATAACGTGAGTAGTTAGATTTTTAAGGGAGATTAAATATGCGTCGTAGTACCTCCGGAGGTTAGGCCTTAGTTTTTTACTAGTGTGGCTTTAAACTCCACTAACCAATTTCATATCTAGTTCTAACCTTAACCTACAACCTATTCTACGCGCAGACGCACCAGCCTTGAAACCAAGGCAATCCTAATTTATGAATTGGGATGGTTCTGATACACCCAACCGGGTGTGACTCATACCACCCTAACTCAACGAACGGAATAACGACAATTTGATGGACCATTCAATTCTTCCTATTTCTTTATTTAGTTCTATTTAGTTTTCTAAGCGGGGGAACTTGGCCTAAGTCCCACCCTTCACACAAATTCCTTCTTAATTACTTACTTTTGTTTGCACGTCCTAACTTACTACATTAACATATTAGGCATCACCCCTTACCTCGGGTCTCTTGCCAACAAGGGTTTACGATTTATTTTGTATGTTTTGATTGTTAAATGTGTTTACACTGGATAGACCACGAAATGCAACTCAATGGGACCAGGGTGACGGACGACCTGTAGGTTCAACCTGTTGCGCAATCTTCATAAATTGGGGCCATTACTCCCAATCTATGGGGCCAACAACATAATAGTGGATTCGCGGGTCATTAACCCCATCTTTCCACCAACAACATTCAGAGTGGTCGTGTCGGTGATTAATCCGACTTACCACACACGAAACTTGCTAATAAATGAAGCTACTACCACAAAACATACCAAGGGCCCCGAAAACAATGGAATTGGGTACTCCCTTGGCGGTCAAGTGGTCAAGCCACTTGACCTTACGAGATAGGTGAGTGGGTTTAGAGATGCGTACCTTAGCCGTGCTCCCTCCGATCCTAAATGGAAGGCTTAAGGTTAGTTAATTTACCTCAATTTTCCTCGGTTGATTTGGGCTTGATGTAGGCCGAGCCGCTACCTCCTTCCTTGCTCCACTTTCCGAGCGTCGACCTTGCCTCCTTCTTTGTAACTAGTTTGGTAGTAAGCGTACCTTAGTTAACAATTAAAATATAAAGTGTTATTCTGCCCTGTAATTTAATCCTAAGCATAATATTTATACTTAGTGCACCAAATTATCTTTCCAATGATCTAAAAATCACTCTAATCGGATAAGAAATGCAAAAGTTATGAGGGTTGGAAGTGTGAGGTCGATTCAACCGACCCTTCCAACCCACCTATCTACCTTCTAACTTCAAAAATTCATAGCACATTCCTTACTACTTGGATCTAGGCTTTCCTTATACCATTGGAAAGCTATGAACAAGCTCTAACTAGAAAAATTATGACATCACCAGGTTAAGCTAATAGAAATTCAGCGGACTCCTTGTAACACAGCAGTCAATCAAGAAGGCTTAAACTATGTATCTCGCCTTCAACAATTCATATCTAATTCAAATCTTAGTCAAATCAAACGTTCTATATGACCCTGGAGAGATATTAAAAAGATGTATTTGATAAAAATATGTGATTAGAAAGGTAAGCCGAAGTGAACCCAGCAGGTCCTCTGTAATGCAGCAGTCAACCAAAAGTTCTCAAACTATGTGTCCCATCTTGCACAATTCATATCTAATTCAAATCATGCTCAAATCAAATGTTCTAAGCCATTTTGGAAAGCTACACAAAAGTTCTACTTGGGAAAAATATAATTTCTTGGAATTAAAATTCCTATTGGGCTCGCAGGTCTGATCCAGCAGCCGCTACCCACAAGACCACCCAGTTTTTTCTACTCCATCTTTGAAAATCCATAACTAATTGTCATCTCAACCAAATCACAAATGGGAAACGGCTATGGATAGCTATATGAAATCTCTCTAAGAGAAAAATGATAAGTATCTTGTTCTAGCTTTTGAACTAAGCCTTCAGGGCATTGGCAGATGAGGTCTATAATGCCTCTACTCAAAACTCTACCATCCAACCTACCTCTACAAAAGAAGGAATAATTTTGTTGGTGTGTTAATAAACACACAACCTAACTAGGAGAGAGAGAGTAGAGGAGGTTCTCAAGCCTTTCTTTTAGACCATTGAGAATACATGCTAAAGGATTTTTTCCTAACTACATTGAAGCAGGGCTTCGCCCAAAAACTAGAGAAAGAGAGAGAGCTACAAGGTGGAAGGAGGGGTTTTTAAACCCTCTCACAAAAGGGTTGGACCCCTCCTCCACCGGATCCATTTTTCAAACCCTTTCCCGAAATTTTGGCTCGGGGGTTTTCCCGGTTGAGGTTGCCACCCTCTCGCCGAGGTGGCTCCGACAAAAAACCTTTAGAAATCTTTCTAATTTTTCCGCCATCGAGTTGGCAAGGGGGCAAGTGGGCAAGTATCCCCCTTGCTCTCTTTCTTTTTTTGTCTTCAAAAGTCTTCAAGCCGATTTTATCTTTTTACCTAAACCACCTCTAATAGTCTTGTGTGCCTCACACTAACTAATAAACTAACACTTGCTTAGCTAGCATTTACTAACATTTGCTTAATAGCTAGCATCTACTAATATTTGCTTAGCTAGTTGTTTTTACTAGCTAGCACATTTTTTCTACTTTGCTATCTTCTAGCACTACTTAGTTTCATTTTGACCTTCCTTCTTCTAGGCTAAATGCTAAATGAACTAATTTTCCCTAAATTCCCTATCAATTCTAACTTTTAATGCTAACATTCTAACTAAAAGTGATCCCGCAGAGTGGTGGACCACTCAAAGGGTTCACAGTCCATGGCGGCACTCATGAGGGAGGCGGGAGACGACTTCCTCAGATCCAAGCTCGTGAAGGGGGGGAGGAACCGGGCGCTTTCCGAACACTCAGTGCGGGCCTTCTCCAACTTCATAAAGGAGAAGAAGATCGTCAGTTTCGAAGGCGATGCGCAATTCAACATGGTCACTGTCGAACCTCTCAGGATCCAGGGTTGGCCGGGTTCTGAGTCAAGGAAGGCGATCAGGACTAGAGCCGGGGACCGCTTCCCCTTCGGAATGATAGACTTCAGGAACATCCCTGGAGCCTCATTCGAGGGGACTATGAGCACCCTTTTTTACGATCCTTTCTTGTCGAAGTTCGTGGACTACGCCAGCCCCAAATTCAGGGAGGTCGACGTCTGGCTCTGGATTGTCGAGGACAGAAGGGCAGAGCAGGTTTACGAGATCGTGCGCAAATTGCAGCCGGAGTATGCCGTCTCGAAATCTCACTACGTTGCTGCACCGGCGGAGGGGGCGTACAGCACGCTGAAAGACAAGAAGACGAAGATCGTCAACGTGCTGTGTTTGTACTTCGTGTACAAAGCTGAGCTGCTTAAGGTGCCAAACCATCCCATAGCCAGGATGGAAAAGCTCTTCCAAGTCCAAGA
Source organism: Polytrichum commune (assembly GCA_950295325.1). Classification (NCBI taxonomy): domain Eukaryota; kingdom Viridiplantae; phylum Streptophyta; class Polytrichopsida; order Polytrichales; family Polytrichaceae; genus Polytrichum; species Polytrichum commune. The sequence continues at coordinate 35,339,847 of OX485808.1, read as the reverse complement.
AGGGTTGGGTACCAGCAGGAGCTTATATGATGAGGCGAAGTACGCCAACTACCCCGCGGATGAGCTGCGCATGGAGTTCTACCTGCGGATGATGAGGACCCTCACGAAGAGAGGGGACTGCATCTTCAACGTTTTCGGGGGGTCCAAACCGATTTTTGCAGCCATGGTAAGCAGAAAACCCAGAAGTCCCTATACGTTCGGTTTGGGTCGAACGACCCAAACTAGGGGCATGCACAGTTTGGGTCGAGCGACCCAAACTAGGGCCATGCATAGTTTGGGTCGAGCGACCCAAACTAACTATTCTTATTTTGTTTGGAAGTCATTTTCCATTATATGTTCATTTGGTGTTACTAATAGTATTGATTTTGATTGTGCAGATGTCTGGGTTGAACATCTACTCCTATGTAGAGGATGCCGATGTTCAATTCTACAGGACCCAAAAGGCGCTGGCCAAGAGAATGGACATCCTCGACTGGATACCCGGATCCTACGTCGAAGATATCGTCGAGGGGGGCGAGAATCCTTTGGATATTGCGAGGCGAATCAACCCGGGTGAATTCGCCATGCGGGCCCCCGTTCAATTGCCAGAGCCGCTCATCGGGTTGCATCCGGGCAATCCGTCTATGGGAGCAGGTGGCAGGGTTGGGGAGGAGGGGGAGGAAGACGAGGAGGAGGCGGAGGAGGAAGCAGAGAAAGTGGAGGGGGAGGTGGAAGAAGGGGCAACATGATTCACTCAAGAATCCGAGGCCCCTCAGCGGAAGAAGGCCATGCGGCCTGCCACGCCGCAGAGTAGGCTGGTGCCCGCGTTGACGGTGGACGACGCCAAGGATATGTACTCGAGGGACGCGACGGCCACCTTCAGGGAGCGTAGAAGGATGAAGGGGAAGAAGCTGTACGGGGACTATGCGGTGGAGGAGACGATCGCAATAAGCTCCGAGGACGAGGACGACATGGAACTCGCCAAGAAGCTGAGGTCTGATCCTGCCTCCCCCAGAGCGTTCGCCGGGAATGTGAGGGTGAAACCGGAGGTCCTCACCGTGGAGGAGGCGAACGCAAAAATGCTCCGAGACGAGGAGCAGCGTGTGCGACTGCAGAGGGCTGCCGCCGAGGAACCCTCTGTCCGCAACGAAGTCGCGGAGTTGAGGGCTCTCCTGTTGGAACAGGAGCGGCAAAGGGCGATGTCCCAAACTCCGTCCCAAGCGGACCTCATCACGCAAGTGATCCAGGGCATGCTGGCGCAGGGATTGGTGATGGCTCCCCCGAGTTCATTCCCTCACTTGCCCGCAGGCTTCCCTCCACAGGATATCCGCCCGCGGCCGGCGTTGGAGCATTCCTTCAGCTTCGCGGATTTGCTGCAGCCGCACGCCCGTCCTTACGCGCCTGTGCAGCAGGTGGATGATCCAAACCTTTGGCGCGTCCCCGGAGCGTCCAGCTCGTTGGCACCCCCCCCCCCCGCTCCGGCCTCCCATCCTCTTGCCCCCACACCACCAGCGGGACGACCCCCACATGTTTGGGTTGTCCGACCCAAACAGTGCCGACGTTGCAGCGTCGCAGAGCGACCCTCGCCAAGCAGCAGGGTTTGGGTCGGCCGACCCAAACCCCGTCCCCCATCAGACCCCGGTCGACGAGCCTATGCTAGATGTTGAAGGCCCGCAAGGGCCTGGTGATACCTCTACTCCTAACCCAGTCAATGAACCAATGCATGATGCGCATGCGGAGGTTGGGTTGGGACAAAGGCCTGACAGTCAGCCTTTGCAGGAGCAGGTTGCGGCTGACGGCGTCGTCGGAGGCGGCGGTGACAGAGGTGGGGCAGCGCACGCGATGCCGGCATCAACGTCGTCAAGGCACGACCAAGGCGAGGTAATGCACTGACCCCACTCAGTTTGGGTCGGCCGACCCAAACTTCCTGGGTCTTTGACTTCTTGCCTTGGTCGTGTCCCCTAGCTAGGACGAACTTAGGCCCCCCCCGGCACTCGCGCCCTTCGTCACCCCCAGCGACCATTCGTTCGTCCACCTACCCCCGGCTTTGCAACGAAGTCTTCATCACGGCGGCCCGTCTCTTCAATTTTTTCTAGATGTAGAAGTAGGCTAGTTTGAACGCATCGTTCAACGCGGCTCCCCCAATCAAGATGTACATAGAGCATTGTATATAATATAATCACCATTTTTGACTCCTATATACTTGTATATTGTGTTTGAATGTATTTTGTATGCTCTTGTATCCCTTGTATCCCTTGTTGCACCCCCTCCAAAATGAATCAAATGCTTTTGTGTTTGCACCGAGAACGCTCGTTTCCTTAATGCTTCGTTTGGACATAGCATGACATAAGTCGCCCCCGTTTTCTCTCGCTCGTATCCGCAGGGCTCGGAGCATAGCGTAGCGGCTCCCCGACGCTCTTCTCCAAGGAGCGCAGAGGGCAGCACGGCGGCCCCCCCGGTTTTACCCGCCCCGCCCCCGCTGCCGAAGAAACGATTCCTGGTGTTAGACCTGAACGGTGTCCTCGTGCAGTGCGTTCATTGCCCTAGGGCCCCCACAGTGCCCTTTTGCAAGCCCGAGGACGCTAATTACGACGGGCCGCCCACGTTCATAAAGAGCAAACTAGTTCACCTCCGCCCGTGGCTTCGGACCTTCCTCCAGATCGCCCAACAACGATGGTGGGTGGTCGTGTGGAGCTCCATGACGGCCGAGAACACCAATGCGGTCGTGGAGTTCATCTTCAAGGGCATCGAGCCCCCCTGCATGGTCCTAGCACAGGAAGCCTGTAGAATATTGTACACACAGGACGGCAAAGTCGTCAAAAAACCAAACAACCCCGCTTCCCCCCAATACCTCAAGGTCTTGAAGCCCATTTTTTGGGACCAGCGACCGTCCTTGATAGGCGTCCCCTACGACGTCCGCCCCACCCGCGAGAACACGCTCATGGTGGACGACAGCGCCGCAAAGAACATGTTGAACCCGACGGCCAACTTCATAGTGTGCCCTACGTGGACGGTCGAGAAGGTCCGGGACCGATTTTTGTTAGACCTTAGTAAATACCTCCAGGCGCTCTGGGGAAGCGAACTTCCCGTAAACAATTTTGTTAGGAATAATCCCATAGGCGAGAGATACTTGGATCCACGAGACCATTTGTACAGAGAGTTGTTATCTCACGCGAAATTTAACAAGCTCATTTGAGACAGTACGTGTGTTTGTATGTGTGTGTGTGTATATGCGCCTACCCATTTTGTGTAATTTACGCTTCATATGTATCTTGATTTTCACGCGCTCTATCTCCCCCCTTTTCCTTGGGTTTTGTTTTGTTCCAATTTTGGCTCCAGCGTTTGGAGCCCTCGATTGACGTCGTCAGCGAGTCAGACTTGGGGAGCTTCTTCTACGAGACCGTTTACGACGCCGCGTCAACCATCGACTACTCCAAGGAGCCTCTTGACGCCGGCGTCGTCGATAGCCCCCCACCCAAGCAAATCTTCCGGCGATCTGCGTCCCCGTCACCGCTCAAAGGCATAAATCGCAAATGCGTCCGGACATCCCCCTCTCGGCCCGGCGGCAGTAGTACACCTCAACGGCGGCTGCGGATGGACGCTCGGCCTACGAAGAGTGGAACCCTTCCTATTCCTTTGCGGGATGCCTTGCCCCTCCTCGCCAACTCCGACGGGAACGCCCCCGGTGACAAGGTGAACCCCCCCCCCCCCCCAAAAAAAACATGGTTATCCGCGCATTACAATCATTTTGCACTTAAAAAATGAATGTGTGACACGTTTGGGTCTTCCTCCCTAAACTAACACATGTGTTCTTGCGTTGACGCGTTGCAGGTTGCTCCCACCCGTAAACCTATGCGGTCTAGTGCGTCCATCGAGTTGGAGCGTTTCTACTCCATGACCAGAAATGCAAGACAGTCCACTTCATCGTATTCAAATTCTTCGTCGTATAATTCGGGCGGCCGACGGAATACAAAATGTGTTATTGATGGCGTTCACCCCAAGAATGGCTATAGTCGCGGGGCGGAGATTTTCAGGAATGTTGAAGCAATGCGAGCAAAAGAAGCTGCAGCAAAAGAAAAAGAGGCAAAAGAAAAAAAAAGCAAAAGAAAAAGAGGTAGTATCCGAGGCTAGATAGGCCATAGTAGGCGTAGGGTTTTGGGCCATAGGCAAGAACATTTTGGGTCGCACTATCCAATGCATGTGTGGTGTTAGCATGATATGCATTTTACATGCCACACTTTGTATGTTTTTTTTTTGCAATAATACAAGTTAGACATGATTTCCCCTTCCATATGGTCTAAGGTTTGGATTGCCCTACCTAAACCATCACAAATATGAGTTTGGAATATTTTGTATGCAATATTATATTGGTTAACATATTAACCCTTCAATAAGATCTATGGTTTGGATTGCCCTACCTAAACCATATTCATACAAGCTCTAATATTTTGTGTGCAATAATATGAATGTTTTAAGGTTTCCCCTTAAATGTGGTCTAAGATTTGGATTGCCCACCCTAAACCATCACAAATATGAGTTATTTATGGGGTTCTTGGTCTAAACACCTGCTTCAAAGTGTTCGCATCTTACAACTTTCTCCAATATGTGTTCCATTTATCCTTGTTCTTATTTATGTGAATGTCTCAAAATGCCCAAAAAGTCTCAATTTAACGAATATAGTGTTTCTTGCCCTTCATGGTATACATCGTTCAAGCTCGAGTCCATTGTGTTTGTGCATTCTTGCAACACACTTTCATCCAAGTTCCTAAAACATGACAAAAGTTCCACACTTAGGGTTAGGGTCTAATTCCAAGCCACTTGGGCACCAAAATATCTCTTGATGGACCTTCGAATTTTTAAATTGAAGATTGAACCCAACCATGAATTATGGTTTCTCAAATTAAGAGGAGTATTTCTTGAATTGGGATCAGCAAGATTAAGGGAGAGTGGTGCCACATTAATACCACTTTATTGTTTCTTACGACAAGTTAGTAAATTCAAACATCTTCCTTAACCAATATTATCTCTTGGTTTTGAAGTTTTATTTGGTCATGGATCCTAGTGTGACCTACCCCTTATTGTGATGAGGTAGACAACCATATCTATTGGAATACCATAAGGTGTTGTTTAGTACATGTCAAGGTGATTACTATTTGCAAGAAATTTGCCAAGTGTCATACTCACATTTGTGAACACGGCCCATGTTAAATCTCAGGTGAAATAGTCCTTCGGCACATACAATATTCTCAACAGTGATTGTACGTTGTTCAACTCCGATAAATAATAATCCACAATAAATTAGATGTGTTATAGTTAGTTGATGTTTCCAAAGACATTGTGAGCATGTTATATAGGATTCTTTGCATTTTGAACGGTTTTGTATAGTTGCAAAAATTTACTCATTGTTGACCATCTCCCAATAGATGATGTAGTGGCCTGGTAACAAGGCGAGGTCGACTGTGCTTGTGTAATCCACAACCTCCATAGATGTCCCCTTGAGAAGTCTACAGGCTTTGTCAATAACAGCTTGAAGTTCGGGTTCATCAGTTTTTTCCAAGTTCACACTAAGTATCACATTCTTGCGTCGGAGGAACTCAAATATCGGGTAATTTCTCTTGAAACTTTTTACCCTCAAGATATCTCCAATTTGGAACCTGTATAGACCTGTAAACATATGTTTAAGGGTCAATTTAGGTCAATGGGTAGGAATCCATGCACTTTAAAAAAACCATGTGCACTATTTAGTGCACCGATTGCTTCAGACACTTTACACTAGAACTTCAGGGCCAATAACCATGGAATTCTAAGATCTCTCAAAGGTGGAAGATGGCGATATTGTCCCACTTCACTTCAAACTACACTAAGATGTGCAATTACAGTGACCTCCAGAATGGGTTAAGTATATACCCGTGGAAATCATCTTGGGTCAAAACCATATCACAAAATTGTGTAGATTTGTTTATTCGTCCATATACCAACCACACTAGAAAATATTTCATGTACTTTCCCAATATGGTAAACAATAACCGAAATAGTGTGGGATATCGATAGATTAACAGGGGGTCAATGTAATTGCACACATCAATGTAGAGCTTGAGGGCAAAGAGACCAAAGAAGTTTGAAAAGATGGAAAACCTAGTAACTTGAAGTCATGCATAGCATCCGATGGATAAAGTTTCATGGTCTATCGGAGTTCACTTCAACCTCATCTCAAGAAGGTGAGACCAACATAAAACAGGTAGAGTGACACTTCAAAACTTCACACAGCCTTCTTTATTGTAACTTCTTTCTTAGGGGAATGGTTCTTAGAGCAACTGAAGTAAACTCAATGACCCGTTCTCTAGATTTAATATGTAATTAACTTGAAGGATAGTGGGTGATTCAGACAATTGAAGACTAAAGTGATATTTTCAATAGCACCTGTTCTCTGGGATTGTTAGGAATATAATTAACTCGTTGAATTAGTAGTTTCACTCGGGCAATGGTTTTGTTAGATTTGATGACTGAAGTGTTGATTCAACGGCATGACATCATGAGGGAAGGAATTTATTATACGTACCACTCACGGTCGTAAGCAATAGCTCATAATCTCTTCCAAGCTCCAGATCGCCAACCTCCAGCACCCGAAATCCGTCATCTTTATTTCCATCCTCGCCGCCTGATTTGTCCTCCGGAATGAACTCAAAATATGCGGCTTCTGGCCACAACATATATGTCTCCTCCGCGGTCGAGGCGTTTCCGTTGGCGTTGAACCCCACATAATGGGCTTCGCTCAAGCCATAAACTGGCGAAGAGATTGGGAGGTGGCCGGAAAAACGTTGAAGAGCTGAAACATACTGGTGCATGCTTCCAGAAACAATACATTCGACCAATTGCGCGTTTGGAAACAGACGCGGAATTATGCCTCCCCAATCCTCTTTGGAGCATTCCATTGCGATCTTGCTCGCGAGCTCGGGGTTGGGTTTATTCAACACTTTTGATTCTACTTCGGATTGCACTTCCGGTTCCGTGATCTTGGGGTTGAGTGTGCCAGTCCGGATGTCTTCCACTATCTCGGTCCACTGTTCCTGCAACTCGCGAATCGCTCCAACCATAGTTACTGCAACAACAAATGTACACATTCATTAACAAGGTGAAGAAGATTAAGATCATAACATTGTTCAACTCCAGGCCAAGGGACCCCTTCTCTAGGCATCAAAAGCCACGATCCCTGAAATAATGGACCATGGTAGGTCTCTTCGGACTAAATCTCATACGTTTCATCAGCTTCATCTATCCAGATCAGTGAGGGCACCATCGTAACATTGTTAAGCCTCATGTTTACTCACCCTAACCAAGAGAATCATATGGCCAAGGGTCGGGAATAATATGTTGTGAATCTTAAATAACAGTGAAAATACTAATGCCCGTGGTAAGGTTCTCATGTATCATGATCTCTTTTATTTAGAAAACGTGAAGGAGCAGGAGGTTTGTTAATGTTATGATCGGCAATCAACTCAGTGAATTAATTTTTTCATTTTGGATAGGGTGAGTTTAACATGTTCTTAAAATGATCATTTTTGTCTTTTTTTCTTCAATTCCAAGAAAATATCATGATACACTTGTGGTCCCAACTACCTACAGCACCCACTAGGGATTTCACGTCACATCACATCCTCTAACGGTGACATAATGCAAAACCGAAAACAGCCACGTCTACCAAGGGTGAGTTTGGTAGTTTACCCAAGGGTAAACTACTACAGTCAATGCCATGGTCAACTACTAAATGAACTGCTACTTTATAATCGACACGATGGTCGACTGCAAAATAGCAAGAGACATAGTAGTTGATTACAAAAGAAGAAAATCCACAAAATCTAAATCTAGACCATTTTAGATCTTGTTGGTTGCAAGATCTAACGGTCCAATTTTCTCATATAAATAGTTGATTACCATGTTGACCGATCTAGTCAACTACTATAGTCAACCAAGAGTAATTGACAAGCTAGTCAACTACCCTAATTGGATTGCTATAATTGCCTAGCTAATCCACTGCTACTAGCAATGAACTCCAAAGAAAACCTTAAAAAAAAATCAAAGGATTCCAAAAATATATGGAGCAGATCTTGCATCCAACTTCTAACTGTCCAAAAAAATTTGATTATTGATTTTGGTTTTTAAAAGTTGATTGCTACTAGCAATTGACTAGAATAGTCGACCAAACAAGTTAAAATCATCTACTAAAAGTATTACTACAATTAAAGAAAATTTTAAAAATACATATCATGGGGCATTACGTCTTGTGACACGACATGATGACCAAGGGTTGCATCACATCTTGTGACATCATGCAACAACTAAAGTCCACGTCACTACCTGTGATGCAACATGGCGACCAAGCACCGTTTTCATCCATGGTGCCCACAATGAATAGAGTCTTTAAAGCTTGCTTTGGAGCTGCTAAATATGTTGATGGGAACATTATTTTGGAGTTGCTTTGTTAGATAAACATTTTTCAGACTATAAAATCTAATAAAATTTCTTAAAAGTTAAAAGTGAGAAATAACATCTAAGGTGTTTGGGTAGTGACCCTTCCCTTAGAAAACATGCTTCTAATAAGTTCTAATTATGGCATATTGTAATTTAGATAGAAATGGTATCAATAGATTCATCCCCATGCATGTTGGTGAACCCTTTATGAGATAGCAAATCTCCTTGTCATCAGAAGTGATGGGAAAGTGATTTAGTAAACTTGGTGTTCTTAAGGAGAGAGTTGCCATGCAAGAGTGACATTCAAAACAGGGTGTAAAGTCCAACAATCTGTAATAAATGTTTTATAGAGGACCCTGTTAAACAATGCAGACAATGGAATGTGGACTTACCAGCAAATAAGGTATAGAGTCTGACAATGCTTGTTGATTGGGCTAGTGCACAGACAAGGTGACAATACATGCCTTGGTTGATGTCATTACACAAAACAACTGCATCTGGAGCACACATTTCATCTTTTGGGTTGCGCACTCGGTTTGTGAATCTGGAGCTTCTGTAATAGTTTGTGAACAAGCCTCCACCTTTGATCCCTGATGGAGTTTCCCATTGCATTCCGGCTGATAACAGAGAGAATGATAAACCTTGCTCAAGCTTTGGAAAGAATCTGTTAATGCCATCACCCACACATTACAAGTTACTTTCTCCAAGTTTTCTTTTATAACAATACTTCTCATTCATCAAATTAAAATATCAAATACTGTGATCACAAAGTAAGGATGGACTTGATCTGGTCACAGCAATGCAGTCTTCACAGAATTATCTTTTGAATTAGAGAGGAAGAATTTGGTAGCACCTGTATATGCAGCACTTTGAGAGAGGGTGTTCATCAGCAAATTTAAATTACCACATCGTATCGAAAGTATGAACTTATTCTGGTCAGAGCAGTGTCTCCAAATGAATATCTCAAAATTCTAAGAGGAAAAACGTGGTTACAGCACCTGTATAACAGTGCACTTTTGATGTCTTCAAAGTGATGTCCGCCATCATAAAGTGTTGATGTTCCTAGGAAGTACTTGGGCCTCCCTGCTGTGGTTCCTGAGCTGCACTCACAAACTTCCATTCCAATTATCAAATTTTGTGGTCTGTACTTAATCAGCACCGGCAAGCCAACAATAATAAAACTCAATATAGAATGTTGATTAATGGTAAGAGGGTCGTGACAGTTTTAAAATGAAGTCAAATTTAAAAGCTCTATCCCACAACCAACTTAGGGCATCCTGTTAGATTCTTAAGTGATCCAACAATGCAAAGAACTTGTCTAGCATCCAATGACTTGTTGAATGTTGACCAAGCCAGACTGTCAGGATTGGGAGTACAAGTCTTGTATTTCTACTCAAATGGATTCCTCACTTCTTCAAGAAATGCGTGTCATGCCCTTGGGAGAGAAAACTTTGAGCTGAAGCTAGCATGTTTGGTGAGCTTACAAGCCCGAATTTGACCTCAATGTAGCTTAACCAGTTCAGGCTTGAATTTGACAATCAATCCAAAAAAAGCAGGAACCAGAGGTCCACCATTTCAATTAGGCATACATAAACCAGGTCCAAATTCTTTAACCTTGGCCTTTGAACCAAACTTCCAAGGTATCTTCCAATGCAGAATGCGAGCAATCAATAATGAAGTAGCAACCAATAATCGCTCCAAACAATAGTCTGCGATACGACCACAATAATCTACGATTTACAATGACTTTGACTGAACAATGTCAAGTTGGAAAGAAATTATTCATAATAAATCCAACAGAATCTTGGCATCAATAAGTCACAAGCATGCACAAGGGCGATTTACAGCATTCCCTCTTGGCACAATTCTCTCTTGTGTGCAGGAAAAACGTAAGAATTTCCTTCAAATTATCAGTGCATCTTAGCAATTGTACATTCATACTAGAAAAATCAAGCAAATCTCCGCATCAATGAGCTTTGAATGTGGAGCTCAATTTAAGTTGGAAATTCACAATGACCTAGACTGAGTTACAGTGTTAAGTGCGTAGAAAATTATTGGAGAAGTCAGAATCCTCTTCGTAAACCTCGCAGGCGCCTTATGCTTATGGGCTTTGATTCAAGCGCAACATATATTAGCTTGTGATTCACAAGGTTAATAGTATTAGTGCATATGAGAAGATTCATACTAGAATCAAGAGAATTTCAGCATCAATGAACTTTCTGAAGTGAGCACAATTCTAGTTTGCATTTCACAATGTTAGTATCAGCACATTGGAACTTCTTCATGGCTAGACAGTACTATCATGTAACTATTTCTGCATAACCTATCACATCTGAAAGAGATTCATTTCAATTCCTACCTGATAATGAAACTCTCGATTGGGTCCACGGTGAGAATGGGCGCTGTAGTCTTCCCATTAACCAGGCTCATAATATCAGACTCCAAATCCTCATAGGTTACCACCGGCACTAACCTTCGAAAGCTCTCTACATCAGTCCGCCCATTCAGTCCATGGCGCTGCAGATACTCCACACTTGCATTCCTGGCTAGAATCTCTCGCAGTTTCTCTCGCTGAATGCTTGCGAACTCCCGGGCTAGCATGTCCATGAACTCCTCTGGGTCGAACTGAGGATCCGTCATGTCGATCCCTCGCTTTGAAGGCATCACGAACACATCTGAATCAGTTCCCTCCTGATCATCACTCTCTCTATGCTCCTCGTAGCCTGACATAATGATACTTGTGGCGCAATGCAACTAAGTTAGTTGCTCTTGAATCAGTGTCAAACTAAGGAAGTTGCTTGTTGGGGAGATCATTGTGGGCGTTTTAACGGGTCGGCTCGTATCTATATTTGTCTGGCCTCCTTTAGACTAGGGAGGGAAGGCTCATCCCTGATCAAACATGTGGCAAAAGAAAAGAGGATACAACTCTGCAAAATGGGAGACTACAAGTGCAAAAAGGTGGGCATGGTGGGGGAAACCCTAATTTACCATGTAGGAATCCATGTAGACTTTTCATCCATGAGAATCTACATTGGGCTCTCATGCCTTACCTTCTAGTGCATGTTTACATTATGGACCAAGAAGTCGTCCCAAGGCATTGTAAGAGCGTTGATTGGTTGTTGAACTTATCCCAGGACCACTTCGGTTTACATGAAGGGAAAAATGGCAGAGTGATCATGGAGGTCGAGGTCCCCAAAAGACATATTTTAAAGCCTAATTAATCCACTGACATGGTCCAACAAGTTTTGCGGTGTGAGAGGCAAGAGAGGTGGTCTGGTAGGAAAAGGCAAGGGCCCATGGTAGAGAAATGCTTTTATAATAGAATTTTGATGAATTTGTTTTGGGGGGGCTTAAACTACAACTCTTCCCACTAGGTAAGGCTCACAAGGCACACTTTTCAACATCTATGTGCTATATTGAATCTTGAGAAGTAAATCTACTTCCTATGTGCCTTGATCATATCATAGCTCATGAGACGTACTATTTCTACCTTGCCCTACCCCTCAAACCGGCTCCCACATGTTTCACCAAACAACGTGGGACATCTAGGACTCAAGAATTCGAGTATAGCTTTGTTTTTTTGGTCTACCAACTAAAATGTTTTGGAATTTTGGGGCTTGTAATACACCGTTGGAAATGTCTTGAAAATACCTTGCGAACGGTATATTACACGCCCAGATACTTTTAAACATTATAATTGAAAAACGAAAAAGAAAAATTTGTAGTTGTTCAATGACTATAGATCAAGGTGGTCAAAAAAACAGCAATGAGAAAATGATTGCGGTTCTTTTTCACATACTTTTCTACTACATTAAATGGGATATTTAGTGTTTGATACACTAAATACAAACACATACACTATATCAATAACCATATGAAAGTAAGTAACATTAAATGTAAACTCAAACACTAAATATCAACTATGCTAATATGTGGAAGTTACATGTTTGAATTTAGTGTTACTAAGGATATGAAAAAAAAAAAAAAAAACACACACACACACACACACACACAATGATAAAAGGAGAATTCCAACATATCTTCTAGCAAATCTTCTAAAACTAATTATCAAAGAATTGAAAATTAGTGTTGAGCAAGGTAGGGTGGTAACAACATTAAATATAATCAAACACTAAATATCCTATTTAGTGTAGTGAGAACACAAGGTACATGTCACATGTACAAATTACATTGCTCATTTTTTTTGTAAAAGTTGTTGTGAGAAGATTTGCAAGCCACATCTTTGACAGATTTAGCAAGAAGTGAAGACAAGTGAAGCCCAAGAGAAGACGAGAGAATGGTCAAACTTGAATTTTTTTCAAGACTGTCATTTTTGGGCATGTATTGAAGAAAATCAACACATTCACTTTTTGGTGCATGGTCATTCTCTCAGTCCACATTCAATTTACACCAAATGAGGGGCCCAAGGCTTTCAAAAACAATTTTTTAAGAAGTCAGACCATGGAAGTTGGACCATGAACTCGAACCATTGAAAGCGGCCCTCTTCCATGGTCCAACTTCATGGTCCATAGTGTAAATTGGCCCTTAGTGTGCAATGAACTCGGACATTCTCGCCCTTTTCTACCAATGAGAGATCCTAGAATGCAATGGTCACGAGCCTTGAGTCTCATGTGTGAAGTGGCCCTTGGAGGTGTTGGAGGAGAATGCTGATGTGAATTTCTAAGTTAGGGGAATTTATGATTTATGACCATGAAGAAGCAACTTCACCTAATCCAAGATGACCTTAAACTACCGGATGATGGTGGAGAGTGGTCGAATGCCTCGTGTGCTTTGGCGCTGCCATGTCGACCTTCTGTCTCAAAACAAAACAAAAACAAACAAAAAAAATAAAAACAACAACAACAACAACTTCACCGGTTGGATTGATAACTAACTTAATGCCTCCCACATGTGCCAAGTGAGCATGATGCATGCCTCCCATATAATGCCAGTGCTCACATGGCTGCCACATGCCACTGAGCATGGGGGCTCCCTCTTACTGCACTTTTTATAAGTTTTAACATTGAGTTCCATGATGACGCCAGTGACACATGTATATTGTGGAAATGTAGACAACATGTCAGTATTTGAGCTGGAATACACCCTAAACTCCGTAATATCAACCCCCATAATGTCACATACTCTCTAATATCCCGAAATCCTAGGGAACGGATGTTCGTAGTTCAAATCTCACTCCTCATCGTCACATTTCTTTCTCTTATATCATGAAATTTGTCATTAATGCAAACCACCCAAGAAGTCAACCCACACCCTCGCAGTGTGCCATGTGTCAACATGTGGAGTGTCACCTCCTTATTCTTATTCTTCTTATTCTTCTTCTTCTTATGCCATTTGTTGAATGTTGGTGCATGCGTCCGTCACATTGTCCAGGAAAGCCAAGTGGAGTGGACCACACTAGCGTAGGTGACGGAAGAACGAATTCAATTTGTCCTCACATAATTTTCCTTTGTGTTATTCCATAGTGTCACATGTTACACTAATTCTATAGTATCACGCATCCATGTTAACACTACAAAACTCCGTAATATCACGTGCACTTTGGTTGCCACAGGTGTGATACTACAGAGTTTAAAGTGTATCAGCACGAGGCTCTTTATGCAAGTGGAAGCTTTCAAGAAGGGCTCTCATTAGGAGCCTGTCACAAAGTTATATAGGCAAGGCTTTTCACACGGTCGTAAGGTATTCACTAAGGGGCACTTCCCACACGAGACTGAGGGCCCGTGACCATTGCACTTCAGGCACTCTCATTCGTGGAAAAGGCTGATTTCGCTTCACACTATGCTTGAGGGACTAACGGAGTACGTGAATGCAAGATGGATGTAAAAATCTACATGGATTCCTACATGGCATTAAATGGATTGTGGTTCATGGTTGCTTGGACTATTTTCAAAATCACCTCTTGGAGGTAGGCCTAACCCAAAACCGAGAGACCATGACACTCCGAAATCTCAACAACCGTTGATTCATTATCATGTGTGAAGATACAACATGAATAGAAATTTATTGAGATAGCATTTGGTTGAGGATCCAGTCACACATGATTGTTTTTGAATTTGGTCATGCTTTATTAAGGATTTCATAACTGACAATTTCAAGGTCACAATATTCTAGCATAAGGTCCAATTGTTATCGATTTCACATACTTTGGAACTTCATCTTCTAATTTTACAAAAACTTGCAATTGGATACTTTCATTGTCAATATGTGGTGCTCTAGTTATCGGTAACATGGAAAATTACATCACAATTAGGGATGGAAACATAGTTTTCACTTTAAAAATGATTGGAGTATGCATGCCTAAGACATGAACAACACAATATTGTAAATGGTAGATAGAAACTACCTTTTGTAATTACAAGGAAATTGTAAATAAATAAGCAAAAGCATGGATAAGGGTTAGTAGCAAAAAAAAAAGATCATATAAGGATGAAAGAGAAGACACTAGGGAAGAAGAACCATTGTTGAAGGTGTGGTTAGGATTAAAAGTAGGGAGTTGAGATAACAATAGAAGGAAAGCACTTAAGTGTGGAGTGAACAATGTCAAGGGTGACCAATTGTTATGAAGGTCTTGGAAGTGGTTACCATTTGGAATAAAGGAGTGAAGATGTTTGTTGAAATTATGGAAGATGGGTGTGTATAGCTTAGTTCAAGAACGTCAGATAGTTTGCATTGTTCTTGTTAAGAACATATGGTTAGCAATATTAGGGATCTTAAAGGTTGGTTCAAAAGAAGTATTGTTAACATCTTCTTATGTCAAGGAATCTAAGAAGTTTGAAAGAACACTAGAGGTGGTAGAGAACAATATTAGATCAAGAGGTAGGAGAACCAAGAACTAGAAGAAATTGTTTGAGTCAATAAGAGAGTTTGACTTCCTAAGTGAAGGGTGGGTAGTATGTAGAACCAATACCCTAGTAGTAGGAATCATAGTCAAGATAGTAAAGACTTGGGATTAGACGACGAATGATGTCAGAAAGGTAGAAGATATTGAGGAGCTACATGACCACCCAGAACAAAGATTGTACTGTACAACAATTCAGAGCTCTCCATCCCTCACTTCCCTAATCTGCTACATTGATGAGGATTTGGATGAGCCCTGAATTACAATTTTAAAAATGATGAGTTGCCTCATATTCTACTATCTATTCAACACCATCTTTATCCTCACATTTTGGTTTGGTAATCAACAAGTGAGGGTTCATGTGATGAGATGAAGGTATTGTGACACAATATCTAAATGTATTTGACTGGATAAAATTTCTCATCATCATGTGCCAAATGGGAATGCATTGTCACTAATTTTTTTGACTTCACCTTGTTTATGCCCAATGATGGTTTGGATATCCATGAGGACTAAAAGAGGTGATTCATAACATTACTAAGTAGTTTGTGTTTGTTTCATGGGTCTTGAGAATATAACCATGGGATGCACAAACCTTGCGTTGGGAGACTCAGATGTAGATTAAGCTTCAAGCATCCCATGGTTATATTCTCAAAGCCCACAATTGCTTACTAGTAATGTTATGGTCGGTTGTCAAAATTATGAACATATGTTTAAATGCAACCTCTTGATCATTTGCAACATGAACTCATTTTTTGTCACATGAATTGGATATCGTTTTGACAAAACAACCACAATCGTAATTTACAGGAAACGCTATTCCATTGGATCCACTTTGCAGTAAGTTTTGGATAAGAGGCGACCTTTCTAACACATTTACGTTGTTGTTTCATTTGGACGATCATAACATTCCTCAACATTGTGCTTGCGTTTTGTGGGCCATGGGTATATAACCATTAGATGTTGAAAGCTTAGTCTAAATCTAGGTCATCCCATGGTTACACTCCCATGGCCCACAGAACGGAAGCACAACGTTGAGTAATGTTATGAACCAAAAAAGGACGTGCTAAAATACAAATATTGGTCGCAAATGGCCTTCAAGATTATACTTTGTTTCTCTCTTTACCTTGATTCAACCATCGGAGGACTAAGAGACACAACTTCCACCTCCATTACATGAAATATGTTGACCCAAACATCCTAGGCCAACCGCGTGCCTTATTTTTCCATGGGGAACAATTCAAGGTAGTATAGTGTTGATAATTGGAAGGCATTTAAAGGTGTTGCTTTTGCGTGGGGTGTTGATTTTGGCACCCTCTACCTTATGTTCTTCTTCATCATCTTCAAGCTCTACTCAATTTCCTTTTTTAAATTTGTTTTAAAATTTTCAATCTCTACCCCTTGGACATTTTGGACATGACACGGCCCATGGCCATCACATCACGTCACGAATTTTGTGGAGGGAAGCTAGCATGTGAGCATTGAGCAGTGAGCAGTGAGCGGTAACATGTGAGCAATCAGCAAAAAAATGACCAATTATGGGATTTGAAAAGAAAATATTCCAAAATATTTGGATTATATATTATGAAAATAACATTGTGGGAAAACAAAATATTGAACTCGGCCCTATTACCATGGAATTCAAGAAGTTTGATGATCCACGGTGATAGGCATTTTATTGACATGTCAAGTACGCCATTGAAATGGAGAGCACTTTATTGTGACAAACATCTATTTAGTTGTACCATCAGTTTGTGCTACATACATTTCATGTGGATGTACACAAATATTTCTATATATGTAGAAATGATGAATAATTGCATCCATGCCCTTCACCCCTATGCCACTACACCTTTTCTGCAACACCCGCAAGCTCAAGAAGTCGCATCACCTCATTGTAGCTAAATGTCGGTGCATGAATGAACTTGTCAGTGGCGTAGTCAACTTTGCACAAATACCTGAACACGTAATACAAGTGTTTGCATGAAACCCATTGACCCCTCTTTCCCACTGCCAAAGACAACATTTTCGCAAAGTCCGGGCAAGTGCATTGCGGGATATCTGCAATGGAGATAAGGTACGTCTTCTCCTCTTTGGAAACTATGGTTATGATGCATCCGTATCCAGGGTATGGAATGGGAGTCACACCAACCACATAGTACCCATCCATATGTAACGCGCTCTCCCACTTATTCATGTGCTCTGATAATGGTGCTGCCATGTTTCGTCGAACTGCCTTGGAAAACCGTGTATTTGGATGCACATCTGGGTTTGGAGGAACACGGAAATGTGAACGAGGGATGGGGAGGTTTGTCATTGTTCTTAATCGACGACGTGGTGACAATGCCTCTTTCTGTTGGAGTTGAAACCCAACATCTTCCAATGCAAACACCTCCTCCCGTGTAAGGTTTGTACCAACCTTCACCGGCCACACCTTAGGGAGATTTGGCCAATCAAACACCCATTTCTTCTTGCTCCCCTTCACACATCGATTAATGTCATCTGCACAAAACCAAAAATTTGTTGGAACGTGGTTGTTGGAACGGTATTCCTTCTTCATGCTTGTGTATGTTGGCGCAGGTGTGCCATGTGTACTTTTCCCAACTTTAGCCCTACATGGATGTCCAGTATTTGCTTGCAATGCTTGACACTCTTTCTTGGACGGATAAGACAATCGTGAAATATGCATGCCATTGGGATTCATGACACTCTGACTCCAACACATTAGTGGTGTGAGACACCACATTCTCATCATGCTTGAAGGAATCATCTATGCGTGCCCTCTTTGACCTTGTATTAGGGTGAGGGATGGAGTAGTTTACTTTGTCAAGACGATGAGAATCATACTCAGATCCAGGTGGTAAGTCTAGTTTCCTCTTGGTTGATCCAAACAACTCAGAGCCCTCCAGTGCACAATTCCTTGTATTAAGATCCTCTGCCCCAGGGTATGACCTCATTGCCTCTGCAAGAAGCTTGGGATCACCGGTGTGTGTTGCAGCTTTGAGCTTCAATGATGTTTGATCTGGCCCTTTCCCTGAAGAACCCCCTTTAAGCCAAGAACGATAATTTGCGATCTGCATGAATGCACGGATCATGTCATCCACGGTTGCCTCGTACAAACATGTCATTTTGTTCCCTGATTGTTGCAACCACTTGTTATGTATTGTTTCTGCTAGGTTGCAAGTTGGCATCTCAGCACGTTGATTCAAAGTCAGATCTTGCAATACATATTGGGGATATTTTAAGTTTAAAAATGAACTGACACAACAATTTCATCAATAATAAAGGAGGGGCACTTGTATATAGGAAAAACTTACAATGAGCATGTGACCTCCCCATTGTCTATATCGATAATGCCAAAACCCCAACCATTCCGACAAGCTGTATGTAACGTGTATTACATATTTATTGTTTTATATTTATTTACAACCTCTCATTCAACTGGGACTCCTTTACTATAAAACTAGAGGCGCTACCCTGAGTGCTCTAGCAGTCCTAAAGGTAAAGGGAGTTAACTACTAGTTGATGACTGTGGTTCTACACGTAGTTCTCCCACGTAAGTAGAGACCATTATTTAACTGCACTTAGAGATATCCTAAAGGCATGGGGGAGAGCTCGTTAATATGTATTTAACTACCACTTAACTACCAGTTGGAGGTGGCCTCAACTGCCAGTGGTACTTGTATATAAGCTCTAAGGTTGGGTGGAACATGCCTCTTGAATCTCATAATATTTGAGAACGTTACATTGGTATCAGAGCCGGCGCTCTTGTACCTTGTTTTCGTTTGGATTTCTATTAACTTCCGCTGTGTAATTGTTATGCTGGTAATTTTCTGGAGGGTGTTGCGGTCCTGGGGGGTCGCGTCTCGCCTCGTCTCGTCTCGTCTCCTTACGGCCTAGCAGAGGGAGGCAGCCTGCTGCCTGGGCAGTGAGCGTCGCACATGAGAGCTACGTCGTCTCGTGTGGCTCTCATTTTAGGGGGTCATAAATAATTGGTTTTAGTGATCACTGCTAAAATCTGAAGATGTTTTAAGTTAGTGGGGTGGAGTTATAGTATTCTGAAACCTGGGTAGATTTATGCACTAAAATGGGCATAACCTTCGGACATAAAATAAGATAGGCTCGAAATTTGGTGAGATGATTTGTGTTTAGTCTTTCTAGTCACAGTTAAAATTTCAGGTCATTTCAAGAAAGTCAGAGGAAGCTATCCTATTCTGAAGTTCTTTTGAGAGCAGCATACAAAAATGGGCATAACCTTCGGACAGAAAATAGGATAGGCTCGAAATTTGGTGAGATGATTTGTGTTTAGTCTCTCTAGTCACAGTTAAAATTTCAGGTCATTTCAAGAAAGTCAGAGGAAGCTATCCTATTCTGAAGTTCTTTTGAGAGCAGCATACGAAAAAGGGTATAACTCCTAGGCAGAAAATCGGATCGGGTCGAAATCTTGGGGCAAGATTCCTGAGTAGGTTGTTTACTCGTGGTTAAAATCTGAAAATTGTGGCTCTCAGACACGCGGTTAATTTTTTTGTTGGGGAAAGCTATTGGGGGGTAGAATTGTTTTGTCTCCTGTTTTGGTTTTTATTGTACAAGACCGCGTGAGCAGTCCCGCAAATTTTTGGCATTGTATTTTGTGTGTTTATGTTATGGCCATGGAGGATATGGACACTTCTGGACCGTCAAGGGAGGATAGTCCTTCCCAGGTTTTCCCGATTGGCACATCCTCTTCACCGAGTGATGCAAGTATCCGTAGTTTGGTGGTCCAAGCTATTCAGGATTACTGCAATGGGAAATTGATTGATGACTTAAGTCAATTTCAGCGTATAGAGCAGCAAGGTGAAATAACCTTCTCGATTGTGAACACGCATTCCAATCGCTTGGAAGCATTGGAATGCCAGGTCCAACTCTTGAAGAAGTATAATGAGGGGGACCGTTCTAAGTCCACCACAGCTGCTGGCAAGCCGGAACGGTTCAAGGATAAGTCCAAAATTACCATTCTAGCTTGGCTCAACCAGATGAAAAAGTTCTTGGTTGCACGCCAGATTGCTCCTGAGGAGTGGGTCACAATTGCGTCAACATATCTGGAAACCAATGTGTCACAACATTGGGATATGCTTGCATTGGAGCTGGCAGCGGATAAGAAAGATCCGCAGCTCTGGAATAACTTCTATGATACATTACTCACTGCTTATGGCAGTGTCAATCAGGAGTTGGTAGCCCGGAACAAGCTTCGTGTTCTTAAACATAAAGGTTTTGTTGAGGACTATGCAAATGAGTTTCAGCAGTTGTGCTCACACATTACTAAAAATTTTGTCTCTCGGGGAGATAAGATTGAGAGATTCATATCAGGGCTCAAGGAGGATATCTGCAAGAAGGTCTTGGTGGATCCTAAGGACGATGGTGGGCCATGGGAGGACATCAAGCGTCTCATCAATTATGCAGTGACTATAGACGCTACGTACACACAAGATGCAAAAGGACGGGACAATGATAAGTCTCATTTTGATGCACCGGTTGTCAAGACCAATGGCCACATAGGGCCGATTAGAGACAACAAGTCTCGCCGCTCTGAAGGCCGCTCTTCCGCCTTTTACAAGAAGAGTAAGCAGGATAAAGGGGAGGCCCCTTCGGCAAGAAGCACTGACAAAAAGGATGGTCTTTGTTTTCAATGTCACAAGGAATGACACTTGGCTAGAGATTGTCCTGATGGCAAGAAGAGTGCTGAGCAGCAACCTGCAAAGAAAGACAAGAAGTTTTTTCACAAGTCCGACACTTAGGCAGTGGGCTAGTGTCAGGACCTGTTCAAGTTTTGGAGGGTGTTTTTGATTGCTTAGTGATGCTTTGGAAGTTATTCAGGGCTTAGTCAATAAGCAATTTAATGTAATCGTGTCTAATATTTTGAATAAAGACATTATTTTGCCAACTTCGTTACTCCCACTCAGTGATGTGTTAGATGTGAACTCCAAAGTTTATGGAGCGTTCTCATTGATTATACCATCAGTGGATGATTTGCAAAGTTTCTTGAGATCTTATTTGCACGGTAAAGAGGGAGCGCCCTATGAGACCGGTGCTTGTTTTATTGTTGACAAACGTAAAGCAAAAAGTCTTAAAAGAACTTTACCACGATTTAAATTGGTCCATCAATTTGAATCAAACTCAGTGCAGTGGCATGTTTATTTGGATGAACCTAGGCCACGTGTGCTGAATCAACTCACTCTGTTTTCTCAACTGATGATGAGTTTCTCAGGGCAAGTAGCTCATCAGGATGCATCTGTATTAATGGATAGTGCCGCATCACATTGCTTTGTGAGTTCTGGTTTTGCTAAGACCTTCGGGTTAAAAGTGAAAAATGGCAGTAACAAACTGGTATTATGCAATGGTGATGAAGTCCAAACGGACGGCAAGATTAAAGTTCATGTTAGAATATAGCAATATCAAAGCCAAATTACTTGCCTGGTGGCAAAGTTAAGTGAAGGCATTGATTTGATATTGGGCAATGATTGGCTAGTGCAGCACAAGGCACGCTTGGATTTTGCATCTGAATGTTGCGTGTTGTATAAGGGCCGCCGTAAAATGACACTGCATGTGAACTCAGTGCAATGTCAGAGTCCAAATCCCCATAGACTCACTGCTATGCAGTTCAAACGGTCAATTCGGAAAGGAGCAACGTCGTTCCTAGTTCAATTGACCGCGGTTGGAGACAACGTAGAGGACACAGTGGCAACACCTTATGCCATAGTGTTGGAGGAATATGCTGATGTTTTTCAGCCCATACCTACAGGGTTACCTCCAGAGCGGGAAATGGCCCATATTATTCCTTTAGAACCAGATGGCAAGCCGCCATTTAGGCCGATCTATAGGTTGAGTCCTCTCGAGCTGCAGGAGGCCAAGAACCAGATCAAGGAGTATTTGGAAAAGGGATGGATAGAGCCTAGTTCATCGCCTTATGGGTCTCCCATCTTGTTCGTCAAGAAAAAGGATGGAGCGCTGCGAATGGTGGTGGATTATCGGGCACTTAATAAGCAAACGGTAAAGAATCGTTATCCGTTGCCTCGTATTGATGATTTTTTTGACCAGTTAGCCGGCTCTACAGTATTTTCATCTCTTGATTTGGTACAAGGTTATCACCAGATTAGGATATCCGAGGAGGATGCTCCTAAGACGGCGTTTAGAACACCGTTTGGTCATTACCAATTCACAGTATTAAGTTTTGGATTGACCAATGCACCAGCAACTTTTCAAGGAGTAACGAATCGTGTTTTTCACAAGTTCATTGGAAAGTTTGTTTTGGTATATCTAGATGACATCTTAATTTTTTCAAAGAACGAGGAGGAACATGTCAGTCATTTGGCACAAGTACTTCAAATTCTACGAGAGAATCAGTTTTATGCAAAGATGTCTGAGTGTCATTTTGGAAAGAATAAATTGCATTATTTAGGACATGTTGTTGGCAAGGAGGGCATCAAGGTGGATCCTAAGAAAATTGAAACTGTGGCCAAGTGGCATAGACCTCTTGATGTCGGACAATTACGATCATTTTTGGGGCTTTGCAATTACTTCCGCAGATTCATACATGGATATTCCACTATGGTTGCGCCTTTGACTTCTCTTACGCGAAACAAAGTCAAGTATATTTGGACTGACGAGTGTGAACGCGCTTTTGAGAATGTTAAGTATGCTTTAACACATGCACCAGTTCTGACCTTACCCAACTTAGGGGAGCCATTTGAGGTCGTTAGTGACGCTTCTTTACTCGGAGCAAGGACCGTCTTACTTCAGGAAGGTAAGCCCATTGCTTTTGAGAGTAAGAAATTTTCTCCCGCTGAGAGAAATTACACTACTAGTGAACAAGAACTTGCAGCAGTTGTGCACGCCATGCAAACCTAGCGGAGTTACCTAGAGGATGCAGATTGCACGATCGTCACAGATCATAACCCTTTGGTGTATTTAAAAACAGGACGAAGCTATTTTGCGAGCGGTGAGCGGTAACTTCCGCGATATTTTGATTAAAATGTTATTTTAAGGGATAAATTTAGGGTATAT
Organism: Polytrichum commune; assembly: GCA_950295325.1. NCBI lineage: Eukaryota > Viridiplantae > Streptophyta > Polytrichopsida > Polytrichales > Polytrichaceae > Polytrichum > Polytrichum commune. The sequence goes on along the minus strand of OX485808.1, from coordinate 35,316,500 downwards.
TTGGACTAAATGTATTTTAAGTAATTTTTTTCTAAACTTAGTGAACAGTGGGACCTATGACCGTGGACAATTAAGGGCTATGATATAGGAAAAAATGTTATTGTATCAATGAAAAATATGGTTTAGGGTGTTAAATTGAACATTTGGAACTAATATCAGTAATAAATATGGGTTTGTCTCAAGTCAAACACGTACTGTTTCAGTACAAGGAGAATTAGTGGTACTCCAAAAAGGTCACGCAACTTTGGAAAAGAGAAACACATGTGGTGCGTCAAATGTCTTGTAGTGGCCCTTTTAGTATCACTACATCATGATTATAAAAAATCTTGCATACATATGTTTCTTTAAAGAAACTAAAAACTCTAAGAGTCAAGGTACTTCAATAAACCAGCCTCCAAAACTCGCTTCACTTCGTTGAAGCTAAAACTAGCTGCATGAATGAACGTGTCTGAATCTGAGTCCAAACCACACACTACAATAAACAAATAGTACAAATGCTTACAGTTGGCCCATTGACCCCTTTTTCCAATTTCTTTAGTCGCCATCTCCTTGAAGTTAGGACAAGTGCATGCTGGCAGCTGCGAAATCGTCAAGTAGTATTGCTGAACCTTTGGGGGCGTGCCGGAATCCAAGGAGACGATGCATCCTAAGGCAGGGGCTGGAAGCATGCACAGTTTGTGCACTTTGGCTTTCAGTGATAGGGCTGAGGCACAATTATTGGCGTGTTTTGTTGACGGGGCCTTTTTGTTGCGCCTAATCAACTTCCTTGAACGCCGGGTGGGAAACTCATCCGGATATGCAGGAGTCGTGTAGCTTGCTAAGTCCAAAGGTAACGGGTGGTCCTGAAAAATTCTGGAAAGTGTCATCTCCTTCCGCTGGGGCAGTCTAAATCTTGCGTTTTCTAAAGAGAGGATCTCTTTGCAGGTTAAGTTGGTCCCCAACTTAACCGGCCATACCTCCGGAACGTTCGGGACTGAGACCACCCACCTCCTTTTTGTACCCTTAACGCATCTCTCAATGTCGTCATTACAGAAAAAGAAGTCTTGAGGGTCCAATCTCTTCTTCTGATAGTTATCCATGAGGCCTGAGTAGGTAGGTGCAGCGGTGCTCTTCCCGTCTTGTACAATCCGAGCGACGCATTTCTTCTTGGTGATTGCTTGTAGAGCAAAGCAAGCCTTCGCAGATGTCTTAGGCAACCGTGCGATGTGCCACTGGGCAGGGTTGCATAATGTCTCCTCAATCGCGGTGACGTGGTGCCGATCCACCCGCTGCGGAGCGTCGTGTGTTGGAAATTGCGGTTGGTTTTCATCTGCAGTTGTGGGAGAATATGGAGTTGTGGGAGAATCTGGAGTTGTCACAGGAGGTGGAGAATCGTTCAGTCGGGCAGATCTGGTTTGGACGCGTGGTCGGGATATACTGATCTTGTCTGGCCTGTGAGATTCACGTTCGTCACCGAAAGTAGTATCCGGTTTACGCTTCAGAGAAACAAATACCTCTTCCCCTTCGAGGTGGGGAGTCCTGGTGCACCACTCGTCACCGCTTGGCATCTTCAAGATGGCCTCATGCAGCGGTTTCGAGATTCCTGTTTTTACGGCAGACCTCTGAGCACGCCTCAGCTTCAATTCCTCCTTCGACGGTCCAGTTCCAGGGTTCTCTCCCTTCAGGAATTGGGAATATGCTGAGCACTGCATGAAAGCACGCACGAAGTCATCGATTGTTGCCACATAAAGGTCGATGCCCCGATCGCCAGATTGTTGCTTCCACTTGTTGTGGATAGATTCAGCAAGGTTACAGGATGGCATTTCCGCTAGTTCAGCTTCACTTAGATCCTGCAATGCCCATACAGTCCGAATTAGAATAATGGCGGAATCAATGTAGTTGAAGCATAAAGTGGGAACTATACAGGAAATATAGAGGGAAGCATAGACTTACCAACTCCATAAATCCACCCCATTGGCGGTAACGGAAATGCCAGAAGGCCAGCCAGAGCTCCAGTCGAGGTAGACCTTGTTCAGTTGCTGCCCCGGATGACATCCACCATGCCCGAATTGCCAAATACTTTGTCTCGGCCTCCGCCATCGATTTTGCATTCTTGTATTGCTGGCATAGTATTCGATGCTGATGTTGCAGGTCTTGACGGATATCGGCCTTGGTATGTTTCTCCAAGGACTGCGTCCAATGGAAAAGACAAGTCCTCTCTCTATCCACCATCTTCTCAGACACATCTCCACTTCCGTAAATGATTCGAACAGCATTCCAGTTGGCTTGGGCACTGTCGGCCATGAAACCTTTAAAATTGACTTTGTCCACTCCATGTTGAGCCATGAGAGCGTTCAGGTTCTTCCATACGACTGACTGGGCTGCAACATCTTCAGACTGCATGTCGCATACTGCGATGGTCATGACACGGCAATATGTGGAATCGTACACATGGCAAGCCATTGTCGTCCACGACCTGACACGTTTGACATGGTCAAACATTATCCAGGAGTTCTCCAAGTCACCACCGGGTTGCATTCGTTTGACAAGGTCGACTCCGCTGCCCGGTCCAACTTCAGACATCTTGAAGACAAAGACCTTGTCCATGTCCGCTCCTTGCCCTGGAAACCTATTCTGTTGCACGAACCTCCAATTGCTAGCACCGCGTAACTTGGTAATACTGTCCATGACTCCAAAGCGACGCATAGTCCTGAACGTGGTGACTGCGTTACGAATGTTGGGCGAGGTGAGGTGCTTACACCGATCGAAAATAACTTGCAGCTCGTCCAGCTCCAAGATCTTTTGTGGGTCACCTTCTTTAGCAAGGAGGAGTGGGCCCAGTACTTCCTTTGCAGTTTCAAGCACAATAGCGGAGCGAGTGGCTGATGGGGTGCGTTCGACTTGATCCCCAATCAAGGTGTTTGTCAAATCGATGAAGTCCCGATGATCACCTGACTTGACGGGATGGTCGTGAGATCCCAAGTGCACACAAACCCTCGTCATGTGAGGTGTCGCGGTAACATAGTAGATCTTGGCAGTGCAGACAACAACACAGGTGGGAGGGACGTTACATGATTTGCAAACAACAGTCGAACCAGTTGGAGGCTTGGAACCCACTTCAAACAATTTCTCAGATAATCCTTCCCACTCTGTTTCATTCACTTTGGAAATCCTATGGTCTCGCTGAAGATACTCACAGGCAGGATTGTCGCAACGGAGGTGGCCCAAACAAGAAGATGCACGAAACAAAAGCTTCAGATCATTTTGAATATTGGATGTAATTGTGCGAGTCCAAGCATGGCCATCGTACCTTCTATCCATTCCACGAAGCAGCTTGGCCTTTGTATTATGGCCATGGTCACCTAAAGGTGGAAACTCGAAGATAACGTCCCCATCGTAACGAGGAGGAAGGTAATCAACCTGCTGGAGTCTAATCGCATCAAAGTTAATTCGAGATAACACACTTTTGGACCGCTTACGAGCTCCAAGGCGCATCAATGAATGAATGATACTGACAACATGACTTGTCACAACATTGCCTCACCAGGATTACGATACGGACTAACAGGAGGAGTTGTTTCCTTGCGAACTACTTGTGGAGAGAGCGAAGCTGGGACTTTCCTCTCTGATTTTAGGAATTCAACATCGCCGTCGGAATCATCACTCAACTCATATATTGTATTTAGACCGGGCTCAATTTTGACCCTAGCCAGCACCGGTCTCTCAATGCTCACAGTGGACGACTCCTTAGGTGTTAGAAGTTCAGTCAAACACTCTAACATAGACTCTGAGACTCCATATACACGATATTTTCCAGGCTTCAGCAACCAGAACGCACCGACGTCATTCTCTACCCTAGTTTGACGAATTGCATGTGAAACTAGACCAGTATGATCGATAAAGATAGTGACCTCACGATATTGAAACCTCAAACTCAATGTTGCACAAGTGACTATAGCATGACCGTCTTCACCTAATGGAAAGAGGACCGGAACAGAATGAGGTTCAGCATGAAGCAGGGCCATAGTATACCACAGAACTCTGAACAAAACAAGTACTGTGAACATTGAAATGGCATGAATATATAAGAGGGAACAAATTACTGTGCAAACTGGTAATTTATGTACCAGAAAGCGGAATTTCAGAAGTTAATAGAGAGACATGGAGAATAAGCTGAAAGACGGCTGAAAAACCATTTTTGGATGCAAGTCCCAGATAGGTAAGAAACCGATATCTATTTCAAACATAATATTCCAATATAAATAGAGCAAAAGAGGTGGGCGTATCATATACACTCACAAGGTGTTATGTTTACCTGTTTTCAAATAGTATAAACCAAGAACAGACATACATTCTAAACATTGTTGGTTATAATATATATTGGCAAATAAGGCCATAAGAATGACGGCCGCCACGAATAATGTGGAGAGCATGATAGTAGCTCTGCAATAATAAATCCCAAACAATAGAATGCTACATTGTGATTAACGACAAAGACGCTTATGGGGCCCTTTGCCATTTTTGTCACCGTCATGTTTATGACAATGGTCAATCCCTAAACTATGAACTGCAGTGCATCCTGCGCAACCGAGTTTCTGTCGTTTGGGAAGTGGGAAACTCCTTAATACAGATCTAGAGTACGTGCCCGGTTTAATAACCCCTGCTCTAGAATATGCATGAGTCTGTAAAGTAGACAAGTCCTCTATCAGCGTTGCAACATCCGCTTGCAAGGATGGAGTCCGTGCATGTGGACTCTGAACCACGACCGCCGGAGTAACTGAGGAGACAGGTGGGTTGTCAATCTTCATGTTGTTGACAACTGCGAAACCATCGATGAACAACGTGGTGTGAACTTGAGATGTACTAGGAGAACCTAAAGGAGCAGGGCTTGGGAGACTTGAGTCAGTACCCATTGGAGAAGAATATGATGAGATGACATGAAGGAATGGGTACAAGCAATCGGGTATTATATACACCTAGGGTAGACACCAATGCGCGAATATTTGATAACATGTTAGATCAATTAATAGTCAATGTTTATTATGTAAATGCTGGACACCCTGTTTCATGTAGGAAAAGAATGTACTACAATAATAGTCAATACTTTATCAACCACCAAATATGTGACATGGCAGGATTCTATTATGTAGAATAGGTTTTAGTGCCGCCAATTGTAGTGTATTAATGTTGTGTGGATTAACAGAGGAATAAATCAAGGAAATGCAGATTAATTATCTAAATCCAATGTGAACACAATTATCCAAAATGTGAACATAATGATGGAGAATAGATGTTAATTATGACAGAGTTGACAATGATATATAAGATCTGTTTGCTTCAATATTATTAGAGATGAACACTAGGTCGAGAGCGAGAGCAGATCGAGAGATTAGGAGGACTATTGAAAAACAGAGGCGTATTGAGAGAAGGCAAAGGTTAGAATCAAGAGGGAGCTTAGGAACGCCGTACAACTTGCGGACAACAATGGGTAGACAAGGGGTTAATTCTTCTAGGGGCACAGGTAGAGGTTCCAAAGGGGAAAAAACGTTTGATGTTTCAGAGGTAGCCCCAGTAGTATTATTTCCTGTATCGGAGGAAGACAACGAAGTTGACAAAGGGGGCAGTGAGGTGATGTTTATCTGCAATCATAATGAAATTTTTATATGTGCAATCATAATGTTAAGTTCTATCACGGATAGTTGGAACAGATGAGACCCTCTAAATTCCCTTGTTGTGTGGGCAATGGTATCGGCTCCTTTATGTTGTGTTTTATGTTTGGTGGGGGATTGTGAATTGGGTTTGGTTTGGGTATCTGGAACATGGAATGACGCAGACACAGGTTCAACCTGAGGCAACCTCCAGTGCCTCAACATCAGATCAAAGTGAGGAGCAGGTTTGTAGAGATTGTAATCAATTGGTGACTTGAATGGTTTTGGGTTTAGGGTAAGGGGTCTTTCAAATGCTAACACTGTATAAGGCCAAATTCATAGCTAATGAGCACCGGACATATACACTTAACAGATCCTTGGCGAATTCGATCAAGGCGCTGATAAAGGTGATCTTCGCGAAGCAAGAATGGACAATGAAGAACAGCAATTCGGGGAAGAGGACCTGGTACGTTGTCCCACACAAAAACACCCTGAATTTTATTTTTTTGCATAGTGTTCGGAGATCCAAGATTGTGAACTGAAATAAAGTAGACACCTATACCTGCCGAGGGAGACATTTTTGGTGAGGGGGAGGGTTGACGGTTGAGGGTGAAGGTGAGGGTTCTGTGTCGTTCTTGGAGTTCTTGAAATCTGATGTGAGGTCTAGATATGGACGTATTAAGGTCAAACTGATGTGAGGTTAGATATGTGGGTTACAAGTTTTAGGTTTTCTAAGGTTAGTTAGCTATGTTGGGTATTAGGGTAATCTGATGTAAGCGTAGAAATTTTGAAATTCCAGGGCCGAGTTTTAGTGTCTCGGTGCCGAGACACAATTTCTAGTTTTCAAACTGTAAACCCTACAATCATATTTGATATGGAAATCTAGATTTACTTTGTATAAGGGTACTCTTATATGAGACTACACATGTGTGTTTGAAGTGAAATCTGATGTGAGGTCTAGATATGCTAGTATTAAGGTCAAACTGATGTGAGGTTAGATATGTGGGTTACAAGTGCAATCTGATATGAGGTTAGTTTGGACTTGTGGGTATACGAGTAATGTGATTTAATTTTCGAAAATTTTGAAATTCCAGGGCCGAGTTTGAGTGTCTCGGTGCCGAGACACAATTTTTGGTATTCAAACTGTAAACCCTACAATGATATTTGATATGGAAATCTAGATTTATTTGGTATAAGGGTACTCTGATTTGACACCAAACATGTGTGTTTGAAGTGAAGTTTGATGTGAGGTCTAGATATGCTAGTATTAAGGTCAAACTGATGTGAGGTTAGATATGTGGGTTACAAGTGCAATCTGATATGAGGTTAGTTTGGACTTGTGGGTATAAGGGTGATCTGATCTAAGCTTAGAAAATTTTGAAATTCCAGGGCCAAGTTTGAGTGTCTCGGTGCCGAGACACAATTTTTGGTATTCAAACTGTAAACCCTACAATGATATTTGATATGGAAATCTAGATTTATTTGGTATAAGGGTACTCTGATTTGACACCAAACATGTGTGTTTGAAGTGCAATCTAATGTTAGGTCTAGATATGCTAGTATTAAGGTCAAACTGATGTGAGGTTAGATATGTGGGTTACAAGTGCAATCTGATATGAGGTAAGTTTGGACTTGTGGGTATAAGGGTGATATGATGTTAGCTTAGAAAATTTTGAAATTCCAGGGCCGAGTTTGAGTGTCTCGGTGCCGAGACACATTTTCTGGTATTCAAACTGTAAACCCTACAATGATATTTGATATTCAAATCTAGATTTACTTGGTTTAAGGGTACTCTGATTTGACACCAAACATGTGTGTTTGAAGTGAAGTTTGATGTGAGGTCTAGATATGCTAGTATTAAGGTCAAACTGATGTGAGGTTAGATATGTGGGTTACAAGTGCAATCTGATATGAGGTTAGTTTGGACTTGTGGGTATAAGGGTAATCTGATTTAAGCTTCGAAATTTCTGAAATTCCAGGGCCGAATTTGAGTGTCTCGGTCCCGAGACACATTTTCTGGTTTTCAAACTCTACTACCTACAATCATAGTAGATATTGATATCTAGATATGTTTGTTATAAGTGTACTCTGATATGATGCTAGAAATGTTTGTTAGAAGTGTAATCTGATCTAAGGTTTGATATGTGTAAGGATAGGTAGGTTTGAAATTGAATTTTAGAGTTGATTTCTAGTTTCTCGGTCCCGAGAGACTATTTGAGACTATCAAACTCTTCCACCTCACTATGACTTTAGGGGCTATAAGTGTAATCTGATATAAGTGTAACCTGATATGAGTGTAATCTTATATAAGTGTAACCTGATATAAGTGTAATTTGATATATTGTAAATTTGCAATGTGAGCTAAGAGGGTGATCCGATGTAAGGATCACTATTTCATGAGTTGAATATTTCTGCCTAGTACTAGTGTCTCGGTCCCGAGACATGTCTTTTGATGGTCAAACAATACCACATACACTTATAACTGATGGCAGCTGAGCTCATGTTCTCTCCTTGATTTACTAGTACATATATTTTGCAGGTAGAAAACAACGCAATGGAGGATGTTCCTGCTCTTTCTCTGTTTTCTCTAGACTATTCTGAAGAGGGTCAGGATGAGGATGAAGAGGGGCTTGGAGATAGAGATCCATATGAAGGGGATGAAGATGATATCAGGACCCGACAGAAACTTAATTCTGTTGCCACGATTTCTCGACTGAGAGTCCAACCCCTGAGTTCCTCAAGGTTCCTTATTTCCTTGTGCAGAATGTTGGCCATGCCTATGGTGAGGCCAACTCTCCCAAGTGATCTTGCTAAATTGGAGTAGGAGTTTGTGCATGGGTATAGAGAGGGTGCCTCGGTATTTTATGTGACAATAACAAATAAAGAAGGGAAAACACATGAGGTTACTGAGGCTGATAAGGCATCGTGGGGTCCTATTTGGAGTGCCAAAAATGAACAATTCAACTCCTTTATTCTGTCCGTTCCAGAGTTAGCCGGTTTTACGAATTTGATGTTCTTTGTTTGTGACGGGAACCATAGGCGGCAGGCTTGGTTGAACCATATTGAACGACTTCACAAAACAGAAGAGTCCTGACATTTTTTGGTGGATAGCATCCTCCTTGACACCAAGGAAAAAATTGGTATTGTTATGCAAGTTATGCATAATATCAACAAGTAAGTTTTCTAAGTCCATTTTTTAAGGTTTTCATCTATGTACATATATTATGTTGTTCTTGTCTTTAATATATGATTGTTACTTGTAGACATACGGAAGACTCTCACGTGAAGACAAACACAGTTCACACTCTATTTAGGGTGCAGAAGTATGGACTTATGCCGCTCGAACAGTACCAAGACATTTTGACTCCCTCTGACATTAAAAGGTGCAAGAAATCTCAAACTTCAAAGAAGACATGGTATTCATTAAATCTACATGTATTCACGAGCTTCATCTTCCAGGTATGATGTGATGTTGATGCTTGATGATGTGATTACTCTTATATCTAATCCCTTTCAACATTTGGTACTTATAATTGATGTTTGAATGTTTTTGTTTCTTTATGTGCTTTCATAACACCTTTTTGTCGCAGTTGTTTGATTACAAACTAACTATGGTAATCCCTTTCCAGCACGAACTGGCACTTGCTGCAGATGAGGGCGTTCGTCAACTTCTTGAGCAAACGGATGGAGAGGTGTTTGCTGCTGAAAAAGCAGCCGCCATGAAGGTCGCTGCTTCAAAGAGAGCCGAGGCACTTCATAAGAAAATGTCAAAACTAGTTTGTGTGGCAAACCCAAACTTGACAGATGGATGGCTTCGGGAGGTATGTCCACTACTTTAAAACCCATTCTACATTTTTCAAGTAATTCATTAATCTCCATGATCTTAATATATTGCTCTATGGGTCACAGATTGCGCGTCACTATACTCTTAACTCAATTGCACCCGAGTCAACTTAGAGAAATTGCAGTTGATCGCTACTGCAAAAGCATCACCCGCTTGTAAAATCAAATGGTTGGAATATTTCAATTCCTCTTCATCAACACGTGAGGCTCGCAAACTGCCAACCAAGCCCACCAATGAGGACAAATTGCAGGCATTCCTAGCCAAGGCATGTTTTTGGGAAGGAGTGAGTACATAATCCCCTATGTACCCTTTAGTTCGGTGTTACTTGATTTGATCCCTTACATTAATTGGTCTTTCTCTTGGTTTCACGGTTATTTCAATATATGAATCGATGTTGCTCAAATTCTTCTTCATATTCACTCTCTGTATATACAGGCTTGCATTATATTTGAAGACACTTTGCGCCAAGACAGACTTGCTATCAACTTTGCACTACCCAGCGAGCCCTTGACCTTGGTTGCATACATCGAGGACTGTAGAATGAAATTATGGGACAACGCGTTTCCCACATTCTTCTGAGGGCAGGAGGCCTTTAACAAAACTCACGAATTTGAGGGATTTAACGGGACAGACTTGATTGTCCGAAGAGTTATCTTTCGGTGAGTTCTCTCCTTTCATACTACAGTTCTATATGTGTGTTATAAGTGTACTCTCATATGATGTTAGTATGCACTTTGAGGTATTAGGGTAATCTGATATGAGGTTAGAAATTTGTGTTATATGTGAAATCTGGTGTGTGCTCTACATTTGGTTGTATTAAGGGTTATATGTGAAATCTGATATGAGGTTATATATGGTTGATATAAGTTTAATCTCATATAAGGTTAGTTAGCAATGTTTGATATCTACAGGTACTTCTTATAAGTGTACTCTGATATGAGGCTAGATATGTGTGTTATAAGTGCATTCTGATGTGATTTCTAGATATGCTTGTATTAAGGTCAATCCGATATGAGGTTAGATTTGTGTGTTATAAGTTTAATATGATGTGAGGGTAATCTGATATAAGCTTAGTTAGTGATATATGATATAAGCTTAGTTAGTGACATTAGTTAGGGCCTAGTTTCATGTAAGCCTAGAAATCTTTGAAATTCCAGGGCTTGGTTTGAGTGTCTCGGTCCCGAGACACATTTTCTGGTCTTCAAACTCTAAACCCTACAATGATATTTGATATTGAAATCTAGATTTACTTGGTATAAGGGTACTCTGATATGAGGGTAGAGATGTGTGTTTGCAGTGAAATATGATGTGATGTCTAGATATTCAAGTAGTAAGGTCAAACTGATGTGAGGTTAGATATGTGGGTTACAAGTGCAATCTGATATGAGGTTAGTTTGCAATTGTGGGTATAAGGGTAATCTGATTTAAGCTTAGACATTTCTGATTTTCCAGGGCCGAGTTTGAGTCTCTCGGTCCCGAGACACATTTTCTGGTATTCAAACTCTACTACCTATAATCATAGTAGATATGTGTGTTATAAGTGCATTCTGATGTGATTTCTAGATATGTTTGTATTAAGGTCAATCCGATATGAGGTTAGATTTTTGTGTTATAAGTGTAATATGATGTGAGGGTAATCTGATATAAGCTTAGTTAGTGATATATGATATAAGCTTAGTTAGTGACATCTGATATAAGCTTAGTTAGGGTAGTCTAGTTTAAGCTTGGTTAGTGCAATCTGAGATTAGCTTAGGTAATGAAATCTGATATAACCTTAGTTTGGGTAACCTGATATAAGCTTAGTTAGGGCCTAGTCTCATATAAGCCTAGAAATCTCTGAAATTCCAGGGCCTAGTTTGAGTGTCTCGGTCCCGAGACACATTTTCTAGTATTCAAACTCTACTACCTACAAACATGGTTGCTATTGATATCTACCTATACTTGGTATAAGTGTACTCTGATATGAGGCTAGATATGTGTGTTATAAGTGCATTCTGATGTGATTTCTAGATATGCTTGTATTAAGGTCAATCCGATATGAGGTTAGATTTGTGTGTTATAAGTGTAATATTATGCGAGGGCAATCTGATATAAGCTTAGTTAGTGTTATATGATATAAGCTTAGTTAGTGACATCTGATTTGGCATAGTGTTTTGGTTTTTAATATGGCAGCTATGTCAATTGCAAGGTATTTAATGATGAGCTGTGTCTTTCCCGCAGGTATTTCAAGTACGAGCTCCTTGCAAAAGGAACAATAACAAAAGAAGATCTCCCTAAATTCCTCTCAGCATGGCTTGACAGGTCTAACTCCACGTGCATGTTCTCAGCAAATCAACAGCGTACATGGTCAACCTCACATCTCACTGGAGGTGGTTGGTACCTTGACTGTGCTCCTAGTTTCACTCCTTCCTTTGAAACTGAACTTAGGAAGTCAAGGGAGGCAGTTGGAGAATCTGGTGTTGAGATGATTGACTTACAGGGCATAGAAGACGAGCATGAGAGGGCAAAGGCCCTATCCCGACGTCTAGAAGAGGATAGGAAGAAGGCCCTTAGAGTAAAGGAAGCAGAGGAGAAAGCCGCACAGAAAGAGATGGAAAAACTTCAAAAATCATTGGAGAAGACTACCATGAAGGGGAAAAAGAAGATGAACCCCCATTCTGAGCTAGAAGGTAAGAGTCCCGTTGCTCCAAGTCCAACCTATGAATCTGGTTCTCATGCTCCAACATTTTCTAGAGGAACAAAACGCGATTCCTCCTATGAGCAGTTGAGTCAAATTCCTATTTTGACATCGGGGGAGGAGCTCGATATCCATATTCAAGAACTCATTCTCAACGCCTCAATGGAGGACGTTCTTGGCGGTGACACGGAGGAATTCACCCCTTCCTACAACGAGTTGAAAAGATTCATGCTCAAGGTACTGCTCTTCCTTAATTTTGTCATAACATGTTTGCATTTAAATTTATGCATTTCAATGTGGTCCACATTGAACATTCAGTAGGTACTACTTTTCATATTTCAGTAATCGGCCATAATTTTTTTCGGGACCGAATCATGGATCTGACGAGTAAGGCTGGTAGGGTATAGTTTATGCGGGACCCAAACACCATGTGGAGTGCGAGCTGAGCTTTCAATGGACTCGGCAATTTGTTTTGTGCTTGCAATCGGCCATTTGTTTTGTTGTACCATTTTGTTTGTGGAAATTAGGAGTTGAAATATGAATGGTGAGGTGTCATGTTAATTTTTGAACTTTTTTAGTCGGAACACTGTTTAAGTGAAATCCCCGCCCTCTCTGAATTCTACCTTCTCTGAAATATGATGTGAGGTCTAGATATGCAAGTATTAAGGTCAAACTGACGTGAGGTTAGATATGTGGGTTACAAGTGCAATCTGATATGAGGTTAGTTTGCAATTTTGGGTATTGGGGTAATATGAGGCAAGTTTAGAAATTTCTGATTTTCCAGGGCCGAGTTTGAGTGTCTCGGTCCCGAGACACATTTTTTGGTATTCAAACTGTAAACCCTACAATGATATTTGATATTGAAATCTAGATTTACTTGGTATAAGGGTACTCTGATATGAGACTACACATGTGTGTTTGAAGTGAAATTTGATGTGAGGTCTAGATATGCTAGTATTAAGGTCAAACTGATGTGAGGTTAGATATGTGGGTTACAAGTGCAATTTGATGTGAGGTCTAGATATGCTAGTATTAAGGTCAAACTGATGTGAGGTTAGTTTGCAATTGTGGGTATAAGGGTAATCTGATTTAAGCTTAGACATTTCTGATTTTCCAGGGCCGAGTTTGAGTGTCTCGGTCCCGAGACACATTTTCTGGTATTCAAACTCTACTACCTACAATCATAGTAGCTATTGATATCTAGATATGCTTGTTATAAGTGTACTCTGATATGATGTTAGAAATGTTTGTTAGAAGTGTAATCTGATCTAAGGTTAGATATATGTGTTGTAAGGTCTATCTGAACTGGGGTTGAATATGGGTGATATTACTGTACTCTGATGGGAGATAAGATATCTTGGCTATATTTGTTATCTGATATCGGGTTAGATATGTGTGTGATATGAGGTTAGATATGTGTGTTATAAGTACAATCTGATGTGAGGTTATATTCGCATGTTATAAGGTCAATCTGATATGAGGTTGAATATGGGTGTCATAAAGATACTTTGATCTGTGGTTAGATATGTGGGTAACAAGTGTAACCAGATAAGAGGTTAGATTTGTGTATTATATAAGGTTAGTAATGAGTATAGATATGTTTGATATAAGGGCTAGTACTAGGCAATGTACAAAGCAAGGAGGATTATTTTAACACCAAACCTAGTTGTCCTTTGATTGTGCAGCACTCAAAAGACAAAACCCGGCACTACAAGGGTTCTCCGGATGACCATCCCTGTTTGGACTTGATTCTTGCAGATATACCGGAAGGTCTTCCTGTTCCTGGCATATCAAACCCACCGTCGTCCATTCCCGCTTGGAATCAAGAATCGAAAGAGTGGTTACAACCACTCTTTGACTTTGCCGACGAACATCTGCACGACGACGGGGCAATTATTTTGTTTCACCCTTTTCGCATGAGTACGAAGTCCAATATTCTTGGATATTGCAAATCGTATGGTTTTGCAATTCGGAAAGAGTGGTGGGGAATGAACCGCCTTCATCTTACATCTCCAATAAATCCAGCATCAACTGTAAGATAAAGCTTAAGTCTTCTTTCTGATCACCGCATTCGGTTTCAATTTCATCCTTGAGGTAGTTCTGAGTGTAGACCCACCTAACTATTATACTCACGCAGTTCTGTTGTTCACTTTGTAAAGTAATATTGATCTTTATGTCTGGTACATTATAGACCATGAGGTTCGGTATTTCATTGGCGGTCAGGAGCGTGCCGGGGTTTTCATTTCGCCATGTCCCTGAATTGGATCCTTATGGGGTGGATGTTGCACGGGATGATATTCTCCAGAACTTGGTCTCTCGTGAGGACCAGCTAACTAATGGATCCACACCATGGCGAGGGCCTCGTGAAAAGTCTGTGCTTCTAATGCAAATGCTAATTGAAGCATGTAGCTCCCCATGGGATATTATTCTAGACTGCACGGCAGCGACCGGTATGTCTTTGTAATCTTGCATTTCAGTTGGTTAATTGTTAATATTGTTTTGTTCTACAAAATTCATAGTGGTTTTTGTACTAAGTTTTTCCAACTTCTTTATTTGCAGGATCTTCCATTCATGCATGCCGCAATGTGCACCGTCACATTGCGGCATTAGAGGCTGATGTAGATATTTTTGAGGCCGTACTTGCTCCATTGATTATCTCTAGAGCAGCCTCTGAAGTCACTCTTGAAGACCGTGTCACCAGTGTAGAGGATCCTGAGGGTGAAGATATCCCCGTAGAGAGGATTGTGAAGAGATCTCGGTTTACTAAGTGAGTATGGTCCACAAATTCTCTTACCAGTGTTATGTTTTTTGCTGTCATTTCTTCTAAAGTTGAGTTATGAACATGGTACCATTGGCATTTGCAGATGCGATAAATTGAGCTATCCTATTCACCGGCCTTTTTTTTGTGACCCTAAATTCTATCCCAGCCCTCCAAAGTCTTGGCAACTTCCTATATATGCAAATGTTATTGCTAATCAACTAGCTGGAGGTTCTTATCAGACTTTTACATCTAAATATCATCCGGGAAGAGTTTTAGAGTTTTTGGATATAGAAGCTTTAGAATCAGATGGTCAGGCCTCCTCTGATGCATATATTAGTGATTCTAGAATGCCTTCATCATCACGTGATCACAGTGATTCGGATATGATGTAATACCTTCATGTGAATGTCTGTGTACTATCTAATATACCGGTTTTTCTTCCGTTGGTTTTTCAGTTTGTGCACTCATTCCACATGAAATTCATTGTATTTGTATTACTTTTGGAATTTATGGGATTGCATATATAAAATTGCAGATTTAGGTTAACTTTTGACTTCGTGTTTTCTGATATTGTTCACTTAATTCCATAATCGGCCTATTAGTTCATACCCTTCTCTTTGAAATTTAAGGGTTTCCACTAATCTTCTATTATCGTTTTCATATACTTTTTCAATGCTTGCTTACGATTTTAGGCGAATGTTGGGTTGAATAATTCACCATCAACCTCACCATTAATGTCACCTCATGAAATTTGGCATTCAAGTGTCTTGACTAATATCTCGGCATTAGTATGTTCCACAATGATATGAAGTGCACACCTATATTACACAATGGTCTACAAGTTGACTAAAGTGTACACCAACGACACTTGACATTGGTATGCTCAAGAATATCTTCCCCTTGCATACTTCAACGCGGTCTAACAAACTTTTAGTACATATAGATCCATCTCTAGTTAATTCTACTAGAATAATTCAAGGTCTTTGATCTTGATTAAGGTGTTAATTGGGTTTAGACCAATCATTCACATGTTCTACATGATAATTAGTTTCTTTGCTCTCCCCTTTAGTAGGTGTCAGGAAACTTTAATCCCAATCAAGGATCAAACATTATGGCAATACTATGAGTTGAAGGTGACAAAAAGTTTATTGTTTAATATCGCTTAGGTTTTTAATTATTAAGACATAATTTACTTTAGACTCATGATCATAGATATACTCCAAATGAGGTTAGAATATGCAATTTTAATGTCAAAAACTTCCAAGTTCACATAGAATTGTGGTCATTGGATTGGATCATAATTTTCCCATTTGGCTAGCGACTGAGAACCAAGAAAATTTTTATTTCATGTTTCAAAATTGAAGTTGAGATGCAAAGGTTATAATAAGTCAAAGTGAAGAATTTAATTTTTTTAAATGATGACTCGAGACCTCCTAGTTGTGTTGAGTGTTAAACCAAGAAGGCTTGTGCTTAAAATATGGACATCATCCTAGGTTTTATGTTCAACACAATTGCTCTTCTTAAATAACCGCCTATATTTGAGTGGTATATAGTAAGGTGTTGTTGTTAGAGGAACATGTTGTAAACACTTCCAACATTTTCAATTTCTTTAATATTTTCTTTAAGTTTCTTTCAACATTTTAAGTTTATCCTCATATATATATATATATACACACACATACAAACGGATGGGTCTTCATGGGCATTACGTGTGAGGCCTGCAGCATTGGGGTTTGGAGATTCCCTCACCACAATAGATGGAATCTTACTTGCTAAATTGCTAGAGGTTGTCATGAAATTGTCGTGGTCAGGTAATATCCTGAACCTCCAAGAAGGTGCAAGCAAATACTATATAGGTTCCTCCACCACGGTTATAGGTTCTTTTGTCAATAAATTTGTCAATAAATATTTCAAAAGTTAGCTCTACACCACGGCCATAGGGCATGTTTCACCTGACAAAATTTCAATATTCTAGAAAACTTACCGCACACCGCTCACCGCTCGCAAAATAGCTTTTCCCACTAGGACCACAGTCGAGGTACCATCCACCTCCTGTGAGATGCGAGGTAGACCACGTCCGCTGCTGATTTGCTGAGAACATGCACGTTGAGTTCGACCTGTCAAGCCATGTAGAGAGAAATATTGGGAGATCTTCTTTTGTTATTGCTCCTTTTGCAAGGAGCTCGTACTTGAAATACCTGCGGGTTAAAAAAAACCTCATCGTTATATACCTTGCAATCAAAATACATGTCATGTGAACAACCAAATCAATAAGAGTTCTAGTTGGAGAAGGATAAATCTTACCGAAAGAGTATTCTTCTCACAATCAAGTCAGTTCCTTTGAAGCCCTCAAATTCGTGAGTTTTGTTAAAAGCATCCTGCCCTCGGAAGAAGGTGGGGAATGCATTGTCCCATAACTTCATTCTACAATCCTCGATGTATGCAACCAAGGATAAGGGCTCGCTGGGCACTTCAAAGTTGATAACCAGTCTATCTTGACGCACTGTTTCTTCATAGATAATGGAAGCCTGGTCGGATATCTGTGGAAAGAAAATATAATAGAAGCTCCCCGAATTCAAATAAGCGCATATGTACAATTCAGCTGAGGCCTAATCACAAACTGACTAACATTTAGCCTAAACTAAATTCAAAATCAAATCTGATTTCGGGCCTAATCACAACCTAAGCAACATATAACCCAAACTCAATTCACACTTAAATCAGATTCAGGCCTAATCACAACCTTATCAACTTCTAACCTTACCTCACTTGACACTAAAATCACATTTCGGGCATAATCATAAGTTTAGGAACATCTAACCCAACTGACTTCACACTTAGATCAGATTCAACCTAATCAAAACCATAGCAACATCTAACCCAATTGATTGCACACTCAATTCATCCCACTTAAGACCCTTGGCGGGACCTAGACACACTTAAGCAACATTCAGGCCTAATCACAACCTTATCAACTTCTAATCTTAACTCACTTCACACTTAATTCAGCCCACTTAAGACCCTTGTCTAGGGTGTCTTGGGACCGAGACACACTTTTTTGAACAAAGCTGACTTTCAGAAATTTGATTTCAGGCCTTATAGCAGCCTTAACAACTTCACACTTAAATCAGATTTCAGGCCTAATCACAACCTAAGCAACATATAACCCAAACTCACTTGACACTTAAATAAGATTCAAGCCTAATCACAACCATAGCAACATCTAACCCAATTGATTTCACACTTACTTCAGCCCACTTAAGACCCTTGTCTAGGGTGTCTCGGGACCGAGACACCCCTTATTGACCAAATCTTACTCTCAGAATTTTGATATCAGGCCTACTAAACACCTTAACAACTGCACACTTAAATCAGATTTCAGGCCTAATGACAACCTAAGCAACATATAACCAAAACTCACTTGACACTTAAATCAGATTCAAGCCTAATCACAACCATAGCAACATCTAACCCAACTGATTACACACTCACATCAAATTCAGGCCTATTCACAAGCTTACCAAAGTCTAACCATCACTCACTTGACACTGAAATCAGCTGTCGGGCATCATCACCATCTAAGCAACATATATCCCAAACTCAGTTCACACTTAGATCAGATTCAAGCCTAATCACAACCATAGCAACATCTATCCCAATTGATTTCACATTTAATTCAACCCACTTAAGACCCTTGTTGACCAAATCTTAATGTCATAAATTTGATTTCAGGCCTAATCACAACCTAAGCAACATATAACCCAAACAGATTTCAGGCCTCAAGACAAACATATTAAACGAATTGATTGGGAAGTATTAACTCACTCCGGCCCAAAAGCACGCCTTAGCTAGAAATGCACCCAGTTTCTCCTCGTTGGTGGGCTTAGGGGGCAGTTTGCGGGCCTCACGTGTAGATGCAGAGGAGTTTAAATATTCCAACCATTTAACCTTAGAAGCAGCCAATGCTTTTGTAGTAACAATCAACTGCAATTTCTCCATATTGAGCTCGGGTGTAATTGAGTTAAGACTATAATGACGTCCAATCTGCGAAACATATAGCTATTTATTAGAATCTCAGGGGTCATTAAAGAACATGAAGATTGAAAAATGTGCTTGTAAAGTAGAGTTTATACCTCTCGAAGCCATCCATCCGTCAAGTCCGGGTTTGCCAGAGCAACTAGTTTCGACATTTTCTTATGAAGTGCCTTGGCTCTTTTCTTTGCAGCAACTTTCATAGCGGTTGCTTTTTCAGCGGCGGACACTTCTACATCTGATTGCTCCACAAGTTGTCGAACACCCTCATCTGCAGCAAGTCCAAGTTCATGCTGCACAGGGGTAGACTTAATTAGTCATCCAAGTATACTGTAACCTAGGTGATCATTTGATTTTAGATAATGACAATATGTTAGTGATTAAAACAATGCAATACATATTATAGAGATCATACCCGGAAGATGAAGTTCGTGAATACTTGAAGATTCAATGTGTACCAAGTTTTTTTGGCATTTTGAGTTCTCTTGCACCTCTTGAACTCCGATGGAGTCAATATGTCTTGATAATGTTCGATTGGCATAAGACCATACTTTTGAATCCTAAAAAGGGTGTGAACAAAGTTGGTCTTGCCGTGAGAGTCTTCAGTATGCCTGAAATTATCAATAAAAAATGGCGAATTAGCACATGACATTAATGGTATAACAAGAAGTATTTTACATAGAAAGAAATAAAAATTAATTAACAAAACTTACTTGTTGATGTTATGCATCACTTGCATAACAACTCCAATTTTGCCTTTTGTGTCAAGTAGGATGCTATCCACCATATAATGCCAGGCCTCATCTGTTTTGTGAAGTCTTTCAATATGATTTAACCAAGCCTGACGCCTATGGTTACCGTCACATACAAAGAACATCAAATCCTTGAAACCGGCTAACTCCGGAACAGACTGAAGATAGGAATTAAATTCTTGATTTTTTGAATTCCAAATGGGACCCCAGGATGCCTTATCAGTTTCAGACACCTCCTGTGTTTTGCCTTCTTCATCTGTTAATGTCACATAAAAAACCGAGGAGCCCTCTCTATACCCATGGACAAACTCTTGCTCTAATTTATCAAGATCAGTTGAGAGTGTTGGCCTTACCATAGGCATGGCAAACATTGTACATAAAGGAATATTGAACCTCGATGAACTGAAAGGTTTGACTCTCAATTGAGAGATCATGGCCACGGAATTAAATTTCTGACGGGATCTAAGTTCATCTTCATCCCCGTCAAACGCATCCTTATCTCCAAGCCCCTCTTCATCCTCATCCTGACCTTCATTAGAACTGTCAAGATCAATTGCAGTTTCTCTTGAAGCTTAAGTCGCTGCCGGTGAGTCCTGGGGGGTGGGGCACTCTACCTACAAAACACAGGTATGTATTTAAGACACAAAGCTGCATGGCATAAGGTACAACTAATTCACACATTATTTAACTACGTGAGTACTTACCTCTTCCCCAACATTCTGCTCATCATGGTCCATTAAGCCTTCAATAGCATTTGAAATGTAAGTTTCAAGATCGGTAGCTCCCAACCTCTGCGGAAAATCCAATGCTTAATTTTTCAATTTTGATGTCAGGCCTAATCACAACCTTCCCAACAACTAACCCAAACTAAATTCAAAGTCAAATAATATGTTTTGGCGTAATCAACATCTTGGCACGTAAACTAAATTCACACTCACATCAGATATCAGGCCTAATTACAATCCAAGAATCATATCACCAACACTGAAATCACACACAAATCAAGTTTTGATAAGAAAACCGACTTTCAGATTTCAGGCCTTATCACATTATTACCAACATCCAATTCAAACTCACTTCACAATAAAGGTTGATTTCAAGCCTAACAAAAAACTTACCAACATCCTAACAAGATTCATTTCACACATAGTTCAGCACAGTTAAGACCTTGTCTAGGGTGTCTCGGGACTAAGACACACTATTTTGAACAATTTAGATTTCAGGCCTAATCCCAACCTAAGAAACATATAACCCAAACTCACTTCACACTTAAATCAGAGTTAAGCCTAATCACAACCATAGCAACATCTAACCCAATTGATTTCACACTTAATTCAGCCCACTAAACACCCTTGTCTAGGGTGTCTCGGGACTGAGACACACTATTTTGAACAATTCAGTCCTTACATAAGCCTTACCAACTTCACACTTAAATCACATTTCAGGCCTAATCACACCCTAAGCTACATATAACCCAAACTCACTTCACACTTATATCAGATTCAGGCCTAATCACAACCTTATCAACTTCTAACCCAATTGATTTCACACTGAAGTCAGCCCACTTAATACCCTTGTCTAGGGTGTCTCGGGACCGAGACACACTATTTTGAACAAAGCTAACTTTAAGAAATTTGATTTCAGGCCTAATATGAGCCTTACCAACTTCACACATAAATCAGATTTCAGGCCTAATCACAACCTAGGCTACATATAACCCAAACTCACTTCACACTTAAATCAGATTCAGGCCTAACCACAACCTAAGCAACATATAACCCAATTGATTTCACACTTACTTCAGCCCACTTAAGACCCTTGTCTAGGGTGTCTCGGGACCAAGATACACTATTTTGAACAAATGTGACTTTAAAAAATTTGATTTCACGCCTTATATGAGCCTTACCAACTTCACACATAAATAAGATTTCAGGCCTAATCACAACCTAAGCTACATATAACCCAAACTCACTTCACACTTATATCAGATTGAGGCCTAATCACAACCTTTTCAACTTCTAACCGAATTGATGTCACATTGAATTCAGCCCACTTAATACCCTTGTCTAGGGTGTCTCGGGACCGAGACACACTATTTTGAACAAATGTGACTTTCAAAAATTGGATTTCAAGCCTTATATCAGCCTTACAAACTTCACACTTAAATCATATTTCAGGCCTAATCACAACCTAGGCTACATATAACCCAAACTCATCTCACATTTAAATCAGATTTAGGCCTAACCACAACCTTATCAACTTCTAACCCAATTCATTTCACACTGAAGTCTGCCCACTTAATACCCTTGTCTAGGGTGTCTCGGGACCGAGACACACTATTTTGAACAAATGTGGCTTTCAACAATTTGATTTCAGGCCTTATATCACCTTTACCAACTTCACACATAAATCAGATTTCAGGCCTAATCACAACCTAGGCTACATATAACCCAAACTCACTTCACACTTATATCAGAATGAGGCCTAATCACAACCTTTTCAACTTATAACCCAATTGATGTCACATTGAATTCAACCCACTTAATACCCTTGTCTAGGGTGTCTCGGGACCGAGACACACTATTTTGAACAAATGTGGCTTTCAACAATTTGATTTAAGGCCTTATATAAGCCTTACCAACTTCACACTTAAATCAGATTTCAGGCCTAATCACAACCTAGGCTACATATAACCCAAACTCACTTCACACTTAAATCAGATTCAGGCCTAACCACAACCTAAGCAACACATAACCCAATTGATTTCACACTTACTAGGGTGTCTCGGGACCGAGATACACTATTTTGAACAAATGTGTCTTTCAAAAATTTGATTTCAGGCCTAATCACAACCTAAGCTATATATAACCCAAACTCACTTCACACTTAAATCAGATTCAGGCCTAATCACAACCTTATCAAATTCTAACCTTACCTCACTACACACTCACATCAGATTTCGGGCCTAAGCAACATCTAACCAACACTAAAGTAACACTCCGCTCAGATTCAAGCCTAATCACAACCTTATCAACTTCTAACCTTACCTCACTACACGCTGACATCAGATTTCGGGCCTAAGCATCATCTAACCAACATTGAATTCACACTCACCTCAGATTCAAGTCTAATCACAACCTTGTCAACTTCTAACCTTACCTCACTTCACAATCACATCACATTTCGGGCCTATTCATAACCTAAGCAACATCAAACCAACACTGAATTGACACTCACATCAGATTCAGGCCTTATCACAACCGTATTGACTTCTAACCTAAACTAAATTCACACTCACATCAGATTCAGGTCTAATCACAACCTTACCAAAGTGTACCCTAATCTCACTTCACACTCAATTCATCCCACTTTAGACCCCCCCAAAGGATATCTCGGAACCCTGACACACTTTGGAGAATAATGCTGGCTTTCAGAAATCTGATTTCAGGCCCGATAGCCACAAGTGGCAAGTGGCGCTCTAGCTAAAATTCTCTCTCGGGTGTCCAAAAATCTGGCTCGGGTCTCCAAATGTCTCTCTTCGAACCCTACATCAGAAAACAGATTCAAGGAGCCTACCTCTTCCTCGAAGTGCATCTCGTCATTATCCATGGTCCCTTCGCAAAGGTCAGCTATGTCCCGATCAAAATCTCCGAGTCCCTGTTCAGTGAATAAACTATTTTCGTTGGATAGAAACATTACCCTAATCCCAAAACCATAGAAGTCACCAATTGAAAACAATCTTCACAAACCTGTTGCTCACTATGATCCGATGTTGAGGCACTCGAGGCTGCCCCAGGTTGAAGTTGTATCTGTGTCATTCCCTGTTCCAGATGCCCAATCCAAATCCTATTTACATTCCATCACCAAAAATAAGAAACAACATAATGGAAAGCTATTGGGTCTCACCTATTCTAATTATCCGTGAGAGTGGTTCACATTACGTTTTTAAAGAAAACAATATCATGAGGATTTTTGATAAACAACACCTCACTGCCCCCTTTGTCATCTGGGTTGTCTTCCTCCCTTACTGGAAATAAAACGATGGGAGCTACCGCTTCAACATCAAACGTCTTTTCCCCTTTGGAACCTCTACCTGTACCCTTAGAAGAAGTAACCCCTCTCTTCTACCCATTGTTGTCCGCAAATTGTACGGCGTCCCTAAGCTTACTCTTGATTCTAACCTTTGCCTTCTCTCAATCCGCCTCTGTTTCTCACTATTCCTCCTTACTTCTCGTTCTGCTCTTGCTCTCGACCTAGTGTTCATCTCTAACAAACATCTGGAGCAAACAGATCTTATATATCATTTTCAAGTCTGTCAGAATTAACATCTATGCGCCATCGTTATGTTCACATTTTCTTGTATTTAGATAGTTAATCTGCACTTACTTAAATTGATCCTTTGTTAATCCACCCTGCATTAATACACTACAAAAGGCGGCGCTAAATCCTTTTCTACATAATCGTATCCTTCCATGTCAGATAATTCGTGGTGATAAAGGGATGACTACTATTGTAGTACATTCTATTCATACATGAAACAGGTTGTCCAAAATTTACATAATTAACTATTGACTATTAATTGATCTATCATGTTATCAAATATTCGGGCATTGCTGTCTACCCTAGGTGTATATAATACCCGATTACTTGTACCCATTCCTTCATCTCATCTCATCAAATTCTTCTCCAATGGGTACTGACTCAAGTCTCCCGAGCCTTGCTCCTTTACGTGCTCCTAGTTCATCACAAATCCACACCACATCATCGATTGATGGTTTTCCAGACGTCAACAACATGAAGATTCTAAACCCACCTTACTGCTCAGTTACTCCGGCGGTCGCAGTTCAGAGTCCACATCCCCGGACTCCATCTTTGCAGACGGATGTTGCAACGCTGATAGAGGACAAGTCTACTTTACAGACTCATGCCTATTCTAGAGTAGGGGTTATTAAACCAGGCACTTACTCTAGATCTCTATTAAGGCACGCCCCACGTCCCCAAGGTCAGGGACTCGGTTGCGCAGGATGCACTGCAGTTCATAGTTTAGGGATTGACCATTGTCATAAACATGACGGTGACAAAAATGGCAAAGGGCCCCATAAGCGTCTTCGTCGTTAATCACAATGTAGCATTCTAATATTATTGCCGAGCTACTATCATGCTCTCCACATTATTCTTGGCGGCCGTCATTCTTATGACCTTATTTGCCAATATATAATATAATCATCAATGTTTAGAATGTATGCTTGTTATAGGATTATACTATTCGGTTTCTTACCTATCTGGGACTTGCATCCAAAAATGGTTTTTCAGCCGTCTTTCAGCTTATTCTCCATGTCTCTCTATTAACTTCTGAAATTCCGCTTTCTGGTACATAAATTACCAGTTTGCACAGTAATTTGTTCCCTCTTATATATTCATGCCATTTCAATGTTCACAGTACTTGTTTTGTTCAGAGTTCTGTGGTATACTATGGCCCTGCTTCATGCTGAACCTCATTCTGTTCCGGTCCTCTTTCCATTAGGTGAAGACGGTCATGCTATAGTCACTTGTGCAACATTGAGTTTGAGGTTTCAATATCGTGAGGTCACTATCTTTATCGATCATACTGGTCTAGTTTCACATGCAATTCGTCAAACTAGGGTAGAGAATGACGTCGGTGCGTTCTGGTTGCTGAAGCCTGGAAAATATCGTGTATATGGAGTCTCAGAGTCTATGTTAGAGTGTTTGACTGAACTTCTAACACCTAAGGAGTCGTCCACTGTGAGCATTGAGAGACCGGTGCTGGCTAGGGTCAAAATTGAGCCCGGTCTAAATACAATATATGAGTTGAGTGATGATTCCGACGGCGATGTTGAATTCCTAAAATCAGAGAGGAAAGTCCCAGCTTCGCTCTCTCCACAAGTAGTTCGCAAGGAAACAACTCCTCCTGTTAGTCCGTATCGTAATCCTGGTGAGGCAATGTTGTGACAAGTCATGTTGTCAGTATCATTCATTCATTGATGCGCCTTGGAGCTCGTAAGCGGTCCAAAAGTGTGTTATCTCGAATTAACTTTGATGCGATTAGACTCCAGCAGGTTGATTACCTTCCTCCTCGTTACGATGGGGACGTTATCTTCGAGTTTCCACCTTTAGGTGACCATGGCCATAATACAAAGGCCAAGCTGCTTCGTGGAATGGATAGAAGGTACGATGGCCATGCTTGGACTCGCACAATTACATCCAATATTCAAAATGATCTGAAGCTTTTGTTTCGTGCATCTTCTTGTTTGGGCCACCTCCGTTGCGACAATCCTGCCTGTGAGTATCTTCAGCGAGACCATAGGATTTCCAAAGTGAATGAAACAGAGTGGGAAGGATTATCTGAGAAATTGTTTGAAGTGGGTTCCAAGCCTCCAACTGGTTCGACTGTTGTTTGCAAATCATGTAACGTCCCTCCCACCTGTGTTGTTGTCTGCACTGCCAAGATCTACTATGTTACCGCGACACCTCACATGACGAGGGTTTGTGTGCACTTGGGATCTCACGACCATCCCGTCAAGTCAGGTGATCATCGGGACTTCATCGATTTGACAAACACCTTGATTGGGGATCAAGTCGAACGCACCCCATCAGCCACTCGCTCCGCTATTGTGCTTGAAACTGCAAAGGAAGTACTGGGCCCACTCCTCCTTGCTAAAGAAGGTGACCCACAAAAGATCTTGGAGCTGGACGAGCTGCAAGTTATTTTCGATCGGTGTAAGCACCTCACCTCGCCCAACATTCGTAACGCAGTCACCACGTTCAGGACTATGCGTCGCTTTGGAGTCATGGACAGTATTACCAAGTTACGCGGTGCTAGCAATTGGAGGTTCGTGCAACAGAATAGGTTTCCAGGGCAAGGAGCGGACATGGACAAGGTCTTTGTCTTCAAGATGTCTGAAGTTGGACCGGGCAGCGGAGTCGACCTTGTCAAACGAATGCAACCCGGTGGTGACTTGGAGAACTCCTGGATAATGTTTGACCATGTCAAACGTGTCAGGTCGTGGACGACAATGGCTTGCCATGTGTACGATTCCACATATTGCCGTGTCATGACCATCGCAGTATGCGACATGCAGTCTGAAGATGTTGCAGCCCAGTCAGTCGTATGGAAGAACCTGAACGCTCTCATGGCTCAACATGGAGTGGACAAAGTCAATTTTAAAGGTTTCATGGCCGACAGTGCCCAAGCCAACTGGAATGCTGTTCGAATCATTTACGGAAGTGGAGATGTGTCTGAGAAGATGGTGGATAGAGAGAGGACTTGTCTTTTCCATTGGACGCAGTCCTTGGAGAAACATACCAAGGCCGATATCCGTCAAGACCTGCAACATCAGCATCGAATACTATGCCAGCAATACAAGAATGCAAAATCGATGGCGGAGGCCGAGACAAAGTATTTGGCAATTCGGGCATGGTGGATGTCATCCGGGGCAGCAACTGAACAAGGTCTACCTCGACTGGAGCTCTGGCTGGCCTTCTGGCATTTCCGTTACCGCCAATGGGGTGGATTTATGGAGTTGGTAAGTCTATGCTTCCCTCTATATTTCCTGTATAGTTCCCACTTTATGCTTCAACTACATTGATTCCGCCATTATTCTAATTCGGACTGTATGGGCATTGCAGGATCTAAGTGAAGCTGAACTAGCGGAAATGCCATCCTGTAACCTTGCTGAATCTATCCACAACAAGTGGAAGCAACAATCTGGCGATCGGGGCATCGACCTTTATGTGGCAACAATCGATGACTTCGTGCGTGCTTTCATGCAGTGCTCAGCATATTCCCAATTCCTGAAGGGAGAGAACCCTGGAACTGGACCGTCGAAGGAGGAATTGAAGCTGAGGCGTGCTCAGAGGTCTGCCGTAAAAACAGGAATCTCGAAACCGCTGCATGAGGCCATCTTGAAGATGCCAAGCGGTGACGAGTGGTGCACCAGGACTCCCCACCTCGAAGGGGAAGAGGTATTTGTTTCTCTGAAGCGTAAACCGGATACTACTTTCGGTGACGAACGTGAATCTCACAGGCCAGACAAGATCAGTATATCCCGACCACGCGTCCAAACCAGATCTGCCCGACTGAACGATTCTCCACCTCCTGTGACAACTCCAGATTCTCCCACAACTCCATATTCTCCCACAACTGCAGATGAAAACCAACCGCAATTTCCAACACACGACGCTCCGCAGCGGGTGGATCGGCACCACGTCACCGCGATTGAGGAGACATTATGCAACCCTGCCCAGTGGCACATCGCACGGTTGCCTAAGACATCTGCGAAGGCTTGCTTTGCTCTACAAGCAATCACCAAGAAGAAATGCGTCGCTCGGATTGTACAAGACGGGAAGAGCACCGCTGCACCTACCTACTCAGGCCTCATGGATAACTATCGGAAGAAGAGATTGGACCCTCAAGACTTCTTTTTCTGTAATGACGACATTGAGAGATGCGTTAAGGGTACAAAAAGGAGGTGGGTGGTCTCAGTCCCGAACGTTCCGGAGGTATGGCCGGTTAAGTTGGGGACCAACTTAACCTGCAAAGAGATCCTCTCTTTAGAAAACGCAAGATTTAGACTGCCCCAGCGGAAGGAGATGACACTTTCCAGAATTTTTCAGGACCACCCGTTACCTTTGGACTTAGCAAGCTACACGACTCCTGCATATCCGGATGAGTTTCCCACCCGGCGTTCAAGGAAGTTGATTAGGCGCAACAAAAAGGCCCCGTCAACAAAACACGCCAATAATTGTGCCTCAGCCCTATCACTGAAAGCCAAAGTGCACAAACTGTGCATGCTTCCAGCCCCTGCCTTAGGATGCATCGTCTCCTTGGATTCCGGCACGCCCCCAAAGGTTCAGCAATACTACTTGACGATTTCGCAGCTGCCAGCATGCACTTGTCCTAACTTCAAGGAGATGGCGACTAAAGAAATTGGAAAAAGGGGTCAATGGGCCAACTGTAAGCATTTGTACTATTTGTTTATTGTAGTGTGTGGTTTGGACTCAGATTCAGACACGTTCATTCATGCAGCTAGTTTTAGCTTCAACGAAGTGAAGCGAGTTTTGGAGGCTGGTTTATTGAAGTACCTTGACTCTTAGAGTTTTTAGTTTCTTTAAAGAAACATATGTATGCAAGATTTTTTATAATCATGATGTAGTGATACTAAAAGGGCCACTACAAGACATTTGACGCACCACATGTGTTTCTCTTTTCCAAAGTTGCGTGACCTTTTTGGAGTACCACTAATTCTCCTTGTACTGAAACAGTACGTGTTTGACTTGAGACAAACCCATATTTATTACTGATATTAGTTCCAAATGTTCAATTTAACACCCTAAACCATATTTTTCATTGATACAATAACATTTTTTCCTATATCATAGCCCTTAATTGTCCACGGTCATAGGTCCCACTGTTCACTAAGTTTAGAAAAAAATTACTTAAAATACATTTAGTCCAAATATACCCTAAATTTATCCCTTAAAATAACATTTTAATCAAAATATCGCGGAAGTTACCGCTCACCGCTCACCGCTCGCAAAATAGCTTCGTCCTGGTCCTAGTTTCACTCCCTCCTTTGAAACTGAACTTATGAAGTCGAGGGATGCAGTTGGAGAGTCTTGTGTTGAGATGGTTGATTTACAGGGCATTGAAGACGAGCACGAGAGGGCAAAGGCCCTCTCGCGACGTCTAGAAGAAGATAGGAAGAAAGCGCTTAAGGTGAAGGAAGCTGAGGAGAAAGCGGCCCAGAAAGAGATGGCAAAACTCCACAACTTTCTGGAGAAGACTAACAAGAGGGGGACGAAGAAGATGAACCCCCCTCCAGAGCCAGAATGTAAGAGCCCACCTGTGCCTAGTCCTACATATGACTCTGGTTCTCATGCTCCAATTCAGTCTAGAGGATTCCTCCTATGAGCAGTTAAGCCAAGGAATCCATGTTTTCACATCGGTTGAGGATAATGATGGCCAAGTTGGGGAGTGGATTAAAAACTTCTCACTAGAGCAAGTCCTTGGTGGCGACACGGGCAGCTTGAGTCCATTATATGACGAGTTAAAGAGCTTCATTTCTAAGGTACCATACTGCTCAACAACTTTGTTTTGTTTATGTTTTCATTCAATTCTAATTCTCAAGCTGCGGAGTCCCATGAATGAGTTCTCAAGTTTCTTTCAATCATTCGTAGGTCATCATTCTCATTACAATGTCATTCAACACATTTCTTTGTTAGTTTTCATTGTATGAAAACTTCAGCACTTGCTTAAGTCATTGACTTCTATCTGTTTTTGTATGTTATATGCGATTTCATTACATTCACATCTCCTTCTCATGTATTTGATCTCGAAGTCAATTAATTGATTCACATTAATTCAGAACGGTGTCAAGTTAGAATGTGTGCAATCTTTGATTTTCTTGTCGGAGTTTTGATAAATTTATTTTCATGCGCAACACTCAAGTGACAAAGGCCGACGCTACAAAGGATCTGCTGCGGAAGTACCCTATGTGGACTTGATTCTTGCAGATCTTCCAGAGGGCCTTCATGTTCCAGGAATTTCGAATCCACCTTCGTCTATTCCCACCTGGAACATAGAACCTGAGGATTGGTTTCAAACAATCTTTGATTTCGCAGACCATCACCTCCAAGACGATGGGGCGATAATTTTGTTCCATCATTTTCGAATGTCTACAAAGTCAATCATTCTTGGGTACTGTTCCACGTATGGATTTGCTGTTCGCAAAGAGTGGTGGGGGATGAACAAGCTTCACCTGACGTCCCCAATTAATCCAGTCTTGACTGTGAGTTTATTTTATGATATGACTTATTGCTAATTTGATTGATAGATGTATCTTATGTTATTAATCTTGTGAAACTAATCTTCCATTTCATTTGCTGGAATGTGCTTAATGATTTTTATCTTATTTCGTAAGTAAAGTAATTAATTGTTTTTGTAATCTGCAGACCATGAGGTTTGGAATAACTTTAGTTGTGAGGAGCATTCCGGAGGTGCGTGCTTCCAGATTTTGCTTTCAACACATCCCTGCACTAGACCGTCACGGGGTTGATGTGGCACGGGATGACATTCTCTAGAACTTGGTGTCAAGGGAGGATCAGTTAATGGATGGATCCACCCCTTGGCGTGGTCCTCGCGAAAAATCCCTCGCCCTTATACAAATGCTCATTCAGGCATCTTCTTCACCCGGGGATATTGTTCTAGACTGCTCTACAGCTACGGGTACGTTGAACATCTCTTCATGTTTAAGTAAATAACCATTGACCATTTAATGTTAATTAATTTTTATGTTGTTTGAGATCTGAACTTCATTGTTTTCTTATTTTGCAGGAGTTTCTATTCATGCGTGCCGCAATGTGAACCGTCACATTGCGGCATTAGAGGCTGACAAGGCAATTTTTGAAGCCTTGATCGCTCCTCTAATTCGATCTGCTTTGGCCATAGAAGTGAAATCAAGAGATGTTGTCATGTCAGAGGATCCAGATAGCGAAATCATTGTTGTTCAAAAGATCGTGAAGAAGTCAAGGTTTAGTAAGTGAGTATAGCTACTATTTCTACTACTAGTGATATATTTTCTTATTTGCTTTCATATGAGGCGGTTTTATGACCATGTTGCCATTTGCATTTGCAGAAGCGGTAATTTGAGATACCCTAGTCACCGCCCTTTTTTTTGGGACCCTAAGTTCTATCCAAGCCCTCCAAAGTCATGGCGGCTCCCTTCATACGCAAATGACGTTGCCAATGAATTAGCGGAAGGTTCATATCGTACATTTAGACCTAAGGAGTTGATGCTAAGCGGTATAGAGTATGTTGATTTAGAAGCTATTGAGTCTGAGGATGAAGGTTCTTCAGATGCAGATAGTACAGATTCTAAAGTCTCTGTAGCATTATCTAATAATTGTGATTTCGATTATATGTCTTAGGTAGAATTTTGTGTCTTATTGCTTGTATAATAATATATTTTTGCATTTGATTGTTAATTGTCCGTTTAGTGCGGTAATCTTCATGGTTTTCCTTAGACAGTGAATTATATTTTGTAATGCCTTCTTACACTCTTACCCTACACCCTCCTTGCACTCTATTATTCAATAAGACATACAATTAAACTACCTCATTATCCACCATAGCATCATCCATGTCACAAAATTCAAAACAAAACCCAAAAAACATAAAGAAATGTAGTTGTAAAAATATAGATCAAAACATGAAACAAAGACTAAGGAAAACTAAACCAAAAAACTAAACCAAAAAATTAAAGATGATAAGTATAGAATATCAATACGTTTTTTAGAATTACAAAAAATAAGAAGAGAGACTGGAAGAAGAATGGAAGAATAAAAAAATCAGAAGATAGAATGGAAGAAGAATGGAATAACCCAAAAAAGGCTTGTGCATAAATATGGACATCATCCTATGTTTTTGGTTCAAATCAAACATCAAACCCCAAGAAATCCGAGGCCATATCCAAAGTGGCCACTCCCACATGAAATCTGAACCACTTGGCATGCCGAGACTCAACCTGAAACCAATGATTTGATGTCAAATTTATGGAGTCAGGTTGAATGTAGCTAAGCATGAAACCCAAACATGGCATGCCCACATTCAACCGGAAACCATAAACTTTAATTCACCCTAAACATAAAACCCCTAGGCCTTGTCCAAAGTGGCCATGCCGAGACCGAACATGAAATCTAAGCCATTGGGCATGTCGAGACCCAAATTGATACCAATGATTCGATTTCAAATTTATGGAGTCAGTATAGCAAGCAAATACAGTATAGGTTCCTCAACCACGGTTATAGGTTCTTTTTGTCAATAAATTTGTCAATAAATATTTCAAAATTTAGCTCTACACCGCGGTAATAGGGCATGTTTCACCACACAAAATTTTAATATTCTAGAAAACTTACCACTCACCGCTCGCAAAATAGTTTTTCCCTTTAAAAACACAACAGACGTTATCAAGGCGTCAAGCTCGGTGGTTGGAGTTTTTGGAGTAAAATTTTGTCTATAGATGGGTGTATAGACCAGGAAGGATTAATATGGCAGATCCTCTGAGTCGGAATCCACTAGACCCGGGTGACCAGCCAGCCTTGATGGCACCGCGGTCTGCTCCAAGTAATTCGGTCCTTCAAATGGTGGCTGCAGACGCTAGGCGAGGTGATCCTGTTGAGCAAGACAACAATCCGAAGGGGTACCCGGAGTTCATCAGTGATCAGAAGTTATATCAAACTATCATTGCCGGGTATGCTCTTGATCCTTGGTTCTCAAACCCGCACAATCTGAAACATTTTGTTTATGAGAATCACATCTGGTGGTATGAAAAGGCGGTTGTGGTTCCAGATGTGTCATTCCAAGGATCGAATATCAGGTCATTTTTGCTCCGTGAGTATCATGATGCAATGTATAGCAGTCATGTAGGGGTAACTAAGACGTATAAAAGGGTGCGAGTAAACTTTTGGTGGCCTGAGATGCAAGGGTCCATCAGAAGCTATATAAAATCTTGTGAGATTTGCCAAAGGAGTAAGGCCCCTATTCTTAAACCAGCAAGCCTTTTACAACCATTGGAGATTCCTGATAGAAATTGAGAAGTAATGAGCATGGATTTTATCTCTGGATTGACTCCATCTGCTAATGGTTATGATGCCATCTTTGTGTGCGTGGATAAGTTGTCCAAGATGGCCCACTTTATGCCAACCACCACACACGTTACTGTTGAAGGTACGGCAAGGTTATTCCGTGATCATGTATATAAGTTGCATGGTCTACCCAGGGTAATCCTAAGCGACAGGGACGCTAGATTCACAAGTAGGTTTTGGGATGCGTTGCATGGTCTTTTGGGGACAAGGTTGGCCATGTCCACCGCATTCCATCCTCAAACTGATGGGCAGACGGAACGGATAAACCGTATCCTGGAGGATATGTTGCGGCATTATGTCAACCCAGTGCAAGATGATTGGAATGAATTCCTTGCAGTAGTTGAATTTGCATATAATAGCTCTTGGCAAGAGTCTGTACGGAATACTCCGTTTGTCCTGAACTATGGTCAGCAGCCCCGGACACCAATTAGTGGGAACAGCAGGTGTCAAATCCCTGCTGCGCAGAATTTTGTCGAGCATATGACACATGTAATTGGCGAGGCCAAGAAACATCTCATTGCTGCGCAACAACGACAAAAGTTCTATGCTGACAAAAACCGACGAGAAGTCTCGTTCGAAGTGGACCAGCAAGTGCTAGTAAGTACTGCCAACATTGAGTTGAAGGTCCCAGGGGCTCGAAAGTTTTTACCAAGGTGGATTGGCCCATTTTGGGTGGTGCAAAGGATAGGGGTGGTAGCATACCGCGTGCAACTGCCAGATACATTTAAGATCCACGATGTCTTTCATGTGTCACTTCTTAGGCCTTATGTAGCCGATGGTAGGGTACAACCTCCCCCTCCGCCAGCCTTTGAGGAAGATGCATCTTATGAAGTAGAACGCGTGCTTTCACACGAAGATAGAGGGTCTCGTTCTCGCCCCAAGAAATTCTATCTTATCAAATGGCTCGGATATGCACTTGAGCATAATTCATGGGAGCCCGAATGCAACTTGAGTGTAGAAGTCCTCAAGGAGTATTGGGATGCGGTAGCAAAGTCTGAGGATAGACTTATACGCCATGGTGTTAAGCGTGACCGCGAAACCCCAGCTGCGCAAAAACGTTTGAGGCGGAAGGTATCTTCGGGGTAGGCGCCTTCTGTTCTCTCCGGCCCGCACAAGATCCGGTAAACGGGGTGTTATTATTAACTTGTTTCACCCTGCCAATTGGCATGGAGCATGGTGCAGATACAGATCCCATGGCTCGCTTAAATTAATGGTGGTCTTGACTATATTTGTCTTGATGCACTACGATTTGGGATCATTCATGAACGCGGACGTTCATTCCTAAGTGGGGAGGTGTGTAACGTGTATTACATATTTATTGTTTTATATTTATTTACAACCTCTCATTCAACTGGGACTCCTTTACTATAAAACTAGAGGTGCTACCCTGAGTGCTCTAGCAGTCCTAAAGGTAAAGGGAGTTAACTACTAGTTGATGACTGTGGTTCTACACGTAGTTCTCCCACGTAAGTAGAGACCACTATTTAACTGCACTTAGAGATATCCTAAAGGCATGGGGAAGAGCTCGTTAATATATATTTAACTACCACTTAACTACCAGTTGGAGGTGGCCTCAACTGCCAGTGGTACTTGTATATAAGCTCTAAGGTTGGGTGGAACATGCCTCTTGAATCTCATAATATTTGAGAACGTTACACTGTACATGCCCTCCTCGGTGGTTGCCCCTGATGACAACCACCATGCCCGTATTACATGGTATTTGATATCGGCATCCTCCAAACTCTTGGCATCCTTGTAATCTTTACAAAGTTGTTTGTGTTCATGCTGCAATGAAGGTCGGATGTGTTTTTGTGTTATTTTATCCAAATTGGCAGACCAATGAAAAAAACATGTACGCTCACGATCCTCGAGGGAAACAGATGGGTCACCATCCCCGTAAATCTTCCTCACAGCAATCCAATTTGCTTGGGCACTGTCTGCTATGAATCCTTTGAAATTGACATTGAGAACACCATTCTCCAACATGACAGCGTTTAAATTTTCCCAAAAAATGATCTGGGCCCAAGCATCTTCCGATTGCATATCACAACATGCTATTGTGAGAACCTTGCAATGTTTGCTATCGTAGACATGACATGCCATTGTAGTCCAGTCTCGCAAACGCTTCACATGGTCAAATATGATCCACGAATTTTCCATGTCTCCTCCATACTGCATGCGCTTCACCAAATCGACTCCGCTTCCAGCAAGATCCACAGACATCTTGAACACAAAGACCTTATCTTTGGATTGCCCTGGAAACCGACTATCATGTACATATTTGAACCCATAGTGGTTTTTCAATGCCATGATGCTATCCAAGGAACCCATCCCACTGCGAATGAAACGTTTGGAACCCACCACGAAGTTCCTAGAGTTAGGGGAAGCCAAAGTGGAGAATTTATCCATTACCACTTCCAAGGATGCTCCATGAAGATGGTTTTTTTCTCCTAGGAGAGGGGATTTGAGGAGGTAATCTGCCAAAAATTGTTTATTGGCAGCCATAACAATAGCTGAGTTCTTTGCGGTTGGAGTTTTAGCCACCTCATTTGCCACACACTGATAAGCCATGTCTAGTGATTCACGACACACTCCAATAGACACAGGGTGGTTTTGAACACCCAAGTGGATACAAACACGCGACATGCTTGACGATTGTGAATGGACGTATATAATTTTTGCATAGCAAACATCAAGACATATAGGAGCGGCATGACAAATCTTGCATTGAACCTTAGATTTCTCTGGCGGTACAGTACCAACCATGAAAGGAATGGGTGTTGTACCGATCCATTCGGTAGAGTTGCGAACTCCACCATTTCGTGAAAGATACTCACACGAGTCGTTAGGGCATTGGAGATGACCAACGCATGAAGACCTCCGAAAAGTCAAACCAAATTCATTCTGAATGTTTATTGTTTTGGTTCTGCACCAGGCATGCCCATCGTAAATCTTGTCTATGCCATCCATTGCCTTGCCATAAGCATCTGGAATTCCAGTCTTGACCGGCGGCAAAATGAAAATGACATCCTCATTGAAAGAAGATGGCAAATACTTCACATCCTCTATAACAATGTTATCAAAGTCAATATTTGTGAGATCTGATTTTGATATTTTACGACACTTAGTGATTTTGAGGGCTTCCAATATGTGGATATTAGCTATGGATGACATAGGATAAACATGAGGTTTTTTGGAGCGTATGTGCTGTTCAAAAACACTCAAGCTCGGTGGCTTGTAAGGGGAGGATACATTGTCATCCGGAGTTTGTACAGAAGATGGAGAAGCAAAAGAACATGGAGCTTGAAATGGATAAGATGAAGTCCCTGCAATGTCTACTCCTTGGATGTTATCTTCATCTGAATCACTAAGGACCACCACATCATCTACCTCCAATTTAACCTTGCAAAAAGAATGAATTTGCGGTGTGGCCGTGATGGATTCATTTGTCAACAACACTGTGGATGCATCCATCTCCAATTCGGACAATCCTATGACTTTGTACGAGCCCGCGCCCAATGACCAAAAAGAACCACTATCCACTATTGATTTTTGCATCAAAATTGTTTCGCACAACTGACCAGTTTCTTGGAATAATTCTTGTTCCACATACATGGTACCAAGACGGAAGCTAAACTTTAGACTAAGCAAATTCTCTTGGACCACTACAAAACCATCTGCACCCAAAGGAAGAGTGAAAGGAACAGAACAATCTCCCGCTCGAAGAGAGGCCATCGGAAGATAAATAAATTCAATGCAAACTCATAAGAACGAAGAATGGAAATGATGCATGACATAGACATTAAATAATATAGACACAAACAAAAATAACAATACATATTTGCAACCTTTGTATATTCATAACACAATTTGAATAGTACTAGTGATTCCATTATTAGAATTCACGTGGCATACATTTTTAAAAACTTAGAAATATTGCAATGACAACTCAAGTAGGATTTGAAATAATGCAAGGCTCTTATATATCTTAAATAAGAATGCCACTACATACAATGTATTTATACACAAATTGAAAATGTGTGACGGCCAAAAATAAGCTATGACGTATGAAAATGTGAAACCCTAAGATTCCAATAGTTACGGCATGTTGTTGTTGTGGTTGTTGTTATGCTAATATATGATGACATTAAATATACATGGATGTGGAGGAGGGACAATCATTCTTGAAGCAAAACAACAATCAAACATGAGATGTTCAATTTCTATTTGTTTTGCAAATTAATTTCCAATTTGATTTGTGCAAATGTTCAATGAAGATGTGTCCGCACATTCACAGTTCTCAACTCCCTTGAAGAAACGCAGACGGAAAGGATCCTCCAAGTATTCGACGCGGAAAGCATTAGAGCGGTCGAGGATGGGGAAGAATTTGACTAGAATTACAAAACACGGCATATGTGCGACCACACGAACTCTAACATTTGAAGACGCGGACCTCCTCAAAGATGGGATTGATACGGAACAACCCGACATCTATGCACATGAGGATGTGCAAATTATTAGTGAAACAAGGCTTGATATCCAAGTCATTGAAGAAGAAGTGGAGTCCCAACCCACACTAGAAGTAATTATTTGACCTAATATCTTCTTATTGTTAATTTCCTAGTCATTGCCTAGAGTGGAAGTCAAATCTCATTGGTTATTGAGTTTAGGGTTTGGAATGGGGTGTTGGGAAGGAGAGGGCGGGTTTGTTGCCGAAGGTACACCTGACAGAATTCTGCACTTGCATAATTCTGCCAAGTTTGTGCATTTAGAGTTATGGAGCAGATCCATTAGTCTTTCGGAATTTGAAGCTAGAGGTTTCAGAAAAACTACCACAGGGAAACCTGGCTTGTGGCAGCCAAGCCTTCATAGCGACGTTGCTTTTTGATCCTTCAATGTCGGCTCTTCCTATCATTGTGAAGCAGGATTTTCTAGAAAATCAATAAGCTAGAAATACCATAACCCGTGAAAATAAGGTGATTTGCATTGAACATATGGTCTGATAATCATGAGATAATTTTCAAAGATAGACGAGAAGGATTCATGAAGAATGCAAGAACCAACCTAAACATTTTAAGCACAAACTCTAAATGCACAAACTTGGCAGAATTCTGCAAGTGCAAAATTCTGCCAAGTTTGTGCATTTAGAGTTATGGAGCAGATCCATTAGTCTTTCAGAATTTGAAGCTAGAGGTTTCAGAAAAGCTACCACAGGAAAACTGGCTTGTGGCAGCCAAACATTCATAGCGACGTTGTTTTTTTATCCTTCGATGTCGGCTCTTCCTATCATTGTGAAGCAGAATTTCTAGAAAATCAGTAAGCTAGAAATACCATAACCCGTGAAAATAAGGTGATTTGCATTGAAGATATGGTCTGATAAGGCTTTACTCGATGAAGTAAAGCTGATGAATAGCTGAGTTGGGAAATGATTTTTCCGTACCTTGTCTCTCACGATTTATGAGCTGGAGCATGATCAATGTACTCTTGTACAGTCTATATTCCATAATCATAACCAGAAACTGGTGGCCTCTTCAAATTGGCAGTGTCGTGGGGGGTTCCCTCACCCCCATGAATTAGTTCCTGGTGTCGCATTTATATTAACTGCTTATGAATAACTTTGTCATTGTCCATGCTTACTGGGGGAGCCTCGAATTGCTGGGTAGGATGCGTGACACTCAAGAAATTTGTTGGAAATAATTCAATGAGCTGTGGAAAGGAGCTTTCTGTGAAGTCCTTGATGAGGTCTTTAATCAAAGCTTCAACACACCACCTGTACAATAATGGTTATGTATATTCAAGGCATTATGATAATATATAAAGTTAGTCCTTATTTAACTTCAGGCGATTTTCTTGAATGGGTTAAATTACTAATTTTTGCGTGAACCATTTGTCCCATTTCCTGAATCAATTGTTACAAACCCACAATGATATTCTAGGTCTTTGTATGTAATTCTCTTTGAAACCGTTAGGGTCAGGAAGGAAATACAGTCTGACAATGTTGTGTCTTGAATCGCTATTGATGTTGCCAATGTTTTTGTCTGCATCTAGATCCATGAAGAATGCAAGTTGTCAAAATACTTATCAACCTAAAACTTGAAAGTAGCTCACACAGCTATGTTCATACTCATAAATGTTAGTTTCTCATCAACTAGCGAAGGAGCCATTATATAGCACAATGCAGTGATGCACACTTCACTTCCTTGCAATTCTATGACTTACAAATTACATGTTGATATCTTAGGTTTTGCTTCATTCGTTGCAGGTATATTTTCTAGATTTATCTAAAGTGGATATGTTAGTATTCTCTAAAGTCTTGACCTCCAATCTGTTGTTTTTTCAAACTCAACTAGGGAGGTTTTTGGAGATAGTCACACTTGATCATAGTGTTTCCAAGCTCAATTGGTCACGTGATATGTGCTAGATTTGCTTTGTTTAGTAGAGGTACATTGTTAGAATTCATAGCATATTATGAACATGTTGTCCAATTTTGTTTTGGTGAGTTCAACAAAGTTAGTTCAGTGGGTTTCTAATTATTTTTCTTTGTTATATGGATGTTAATGTTTAGGGTTTGGAAGATAAGGATTATGATGCCCGTAGGCTGAAAAAAATAGAGTTTATTTCTATCATTAACCAACTGCGGGCGACCCCATATGAGAAATCGCGATTTTGTATCCCATTGTGTCGTCTTGTGGTTTTACCATTGGTTAGACCAATCCTTGAGGGTGATGTTCAATTACTAGAGACTGAATTTTCCAATGGATACAGGGAAGGAGATCGTGTTTTGTATGTGTCGATTGTCAAAAATGGTGGTTTTTCTCTTGACGTTACGAATGAGACAATTAGCTCTTGGGACCAATATTGGCAACGTGCAAATCATCATTTTGAGAAAGAATTGGATAAGGACAAAGATTTGCATAAATTTAAAGGTAAAATGTTTTATGTTTGGGAGGGTAACCATCGAGTGACGGCGTGGTTACGCCACATTGAACGTTGATGAAGAACGATAGCATTATTCAGTGGATTGCATTTTTTGGATCCAAAAGGCTCGGTCGGAATACTCCTCGATGCTATGAATGATGTCAACCGGTCAGTAACAATCATCATATCCCAACATTTCATTTGATATTTCTTTTTTGTTTCAAGTTCATTTTTAATGATTTATTTGTTGTATGCATATTTGATCCACTGAGAACGATCATGTGAAAACCAGTTTACCCCACAAGCTTCATCGCATACGAAATATAGGCATTTTAAAGCTTGATGAATTTAAAGATCTTATTTCTTCTGAAGACTACGCAAATTGTGTGAAAAAAAAATCAAGGACTACGTGGTATCCTTTGACGATCGATGTGTTTGCAACTTTGGTTTATAAGGTACAAATTTAAATTTTGTTCGTTTTTTATATTTGCTTTTAAAAATGTTAAGTGTGTAATTGCTATTGGTTTATGACTCTTATCTACAGAGAGAGGTGGTGGTTGCTGCTAATGAGGCATCCAGATTGTACAAAGAAAAGACTTCAATCAAAAAACAATCTGCGAAAGGAGAATGGGAGGAAATGGCCAAAGCTACAGCTATAGTTATCATATTGTTTAGGAAAAAAGAATTTGATAAGATGCTCGTAGTAGCGGATCCTACAAATGGAGATGATTTCATGGTGGAAGTATGTTCTTATACAAAATTTTCTAAAATTATTGTAATGTGTTTCAATTTTTTTTTTTGATTTATGAATATTTTTGTATGCAGATAAATAAACACTGGACATCCAACTCTAAACCAGAACTCACGTTGGAGAAGCTTCAGAAAATAGCCACTACTCGTGTACCTGGCCGATTTAAAGCCAGATGGCTCAAATGGTGGAATTATAGTTTTATGTCTCGGGTTTCCCTACATTTGACTTCAAATGATACCAAAGACTCCGAACTAGATGCATGGTTGTCAAAAGCATCATTCTGGGCTCAGGTACCTCTATTTTTATTGGTAATAATTAGTTATTTTGATAAATGTATGATTTTGTATTGGGATGGATAATGTATTGATATGTTGATGTGTTTTTTGATATAGGTGAAAGCAGCTGTTGTTAATGAATTTGAATATATGAAAGCTGAAATTGGAAATATCGAATTTAACACAAGCGTGCTATCGCTTCTAGATTACATTGAAAAATGGAGAATTTTGCTATAGGAAAAAAACATTTTTGACAATAATGAAAGGAAATCCTCCATTTACAAAATCTACGCAGCTCACGAAAATTTGTGAAACAGATTCAATCATTAAGCGTGTTCTTTACATGTTAAAATTGTGTTGAAATTTGATTATTATTATGCTTATCACAACGCTTTATTCTTGATATAATTTAATTATGAAAGTCCTTTTACTTTGTTTATGGTTATTTGTTTGAAAGTAGTTTTAACTTCTTCTTATTGAAATTTGTTGTAGGTATTTACGACGAGAATTGGTGGCAAAGGGAGCTATTCTTGAATAAAGTTTGCCTCAATATTTGGCAGTGTGGGTTGATAGATCCAGTGATCTTTGTATTTTCGAAGCATCACATATGGAAACATGGCCTCTAAGAATTTTGCAGTCGTGTCCATGGTTTTTAGAATGTGCGCTCACATTTTGTACTACAGAAGAAGAACAATAAAGGAACTCTATTGGCGATGATGTTTCTCTTCCAACCTTAATTCCTTCAGAAGTTGTTCATATTGTTGTTCCAGAGGTTCGTGAAAACCGCAAACGCGGTTTGAAAGTAATTGACACTTCTTCT
The DNA here is from genome assembly GCA_950295325.1 of Polytrichum commune. Lineage (NCBI taxonomy): Eukaryota > Viridiplantae > Streptophyta > Polytrichopsida > Polytrichales > Polytrichaceae > Polytrichum > Polytrichum commune. Next base: position 35,274,381 of record OX485808.1, on the reverse strand, counting down.
CAAGAAAATGTGGTTCTAAGATCATCAAGAACAAAAACACCTATGGTGTCAAGAACATGTGCAAGTGAGGATCATGTGGACCTTTCGCAGTATGATAATTGTGTGCAGATGACCGGGATATCAACATTGGAAGTATTGCCTCGAACCTCTGCTCAATTTATGTTGGAAAACACTTCCGTTCTTAAGGTTGTCACTGGAGAATCTTCCGGTGTGTTGTTAAAGACAAACGAATTTGTCAAACAAGTAAGCATTTTGCCATCATTTCAGGGTTGTCTATCGCGACGTCATGACGGTGTCATGCCGTCATGTCGTGTCGTGTCGTGACGGACCCCTCCGTCACGACACAATAGGGTCCACGTAGGGTCAATATAGGGTGAATGGACTAGGGTGGGTAAAATACTTACCTTCTTGCCAAGGTGGCGTCCTATGTGGCAGAAAACGCCGACGTGGATGTGCATATTTCCCTTGCCAAGTAAACCATTTTGCCATTGTGTTTATCATTCTGTTAAAATCAAAGTAGAAAAATATGACTAAGGAGGGTGTGGGGCGGACGGGGGCGGACGGGGGCGGACGGGTGGGGCGGACGGGGGCAGATGGGGGAGGGGGGTGGAGCGGACGGACGGGGGGTGGAGCGGACGGAGGGGAGGGGGTGGAGCGGACGGACGGGGGGGTGGAGCGGACGGACGGGAGGGGGTGGAGCGGACGGACGGGGGGGTGGAGCGGACGGAGGGGGAGGGGGGGGGGGAGCGGACGGAGGGGGAGGGGGGGGAGCGGACGGACGGGGAGGGGGGGGGAGCGGACGGAGGGGGAGGGGAAGGGGGGTGGAGCGGACGGGGGTGGGGGGTGGAGCAGACGGGGGTGGGGCGTGGGGCGGACGGAGGGGGGTGGAGCGGACGGGGGAGGATGGTGGAGCGGACGGGGGAGGATGGTGGAGCGGACGGGGGGGGGAGGGGGGTTGGGAACGGGGGGAACGCTGGAGCGGACGGGGGAACGCGGAGGGAAGCGGGGGGGAGGGGAACAGCGTGCAATTGCGGCCATATATTTTCTGGCAGTAGAAATAATATTGCATATTCATGTAGAGGACTTCATTACCTATCCATGGATACCAAGAACTCGTTTTTTGAACTTCATATGAATTTTTGACAGCCAAAAAACCGAGACTATGTCCAAACTTCCAAAAAAAGTGTTTCTGAATTATATAAATATAAATATAAGCAATTGTGAAGAGTCCTTGTGAGAGAATACCATTCATAAAATTGCACACCCAATCAAAACTTTATTCAATATCAAGTTTACAAATCACGAGTGAATATGAATCAATGTAACTGGATGTGTAGTTTTTATCATCCATATTATGGTTGTATTTCATCCGTTAACGTTTATAGAGTCAGATTTACAAAGAAGGGAGTACCATTTTGTTAACATTTAACACGTTTAACATTTATAGTGTGCAATATGTGGGGAGTAGAAGAAATTTAACATTTAGAGATGTTGAGGATCACGTGTACAACCGATATAACTATTGCAATATTGTGCTCAACTTTAGTTAACTAAATATAACTATAGTTGACTACATTTTGTGGCATACCAAAATTAGAATAAATATAGGTAACTGCATTTTGGCAAGACATATCACAAACAACTATAGGTAACTTGAACTTAGCACATGGATGTGATAACAACGATGTGAAAGAACGATGTGGCCTCACGAGAGGCGAGAACCTTGGTTAGCCTCCCATAGACTTCTTCTCGATTATGGAGCAAAAGCCTCATGGAGTATGAACATTGCACTAAGATCCATAAACCTCATACAATATACAAGTTTTGTATGAAAAAATGATGGCTTTATTTACATCTCCAACGGTTACAAAATTGGTATGATTCAAAATTGCTGCAAAAAAAATTTTAAAAATCTATTTTGCGGTGTCACGGAAGCACATTGTCGGGTTAACCATGTTGTATGGAGGGGACTTCAAAATGTTCACTACGTGTGTGATGGTTGACCTTTCCGCTGGATTGGTCTTCGTCAATGAATCCAATGCTAACTCAAACCGCATATTCAAGCCATTTGGATCACTGTTTAGCTGAAACAAGGAGGAAGTCGCATCCTTGGCATAAATCTTCTTTGCCAAAGCACCCACTGAGAAGGACTCCGAGAGAAACTTGTGCCTATGTTTCCGAGCCATCCTCACCGGAGAGGTGGATGTTCCACGCTACCCTCGTACATGGAATAATTCTGGACCAGCACAGTTGTATTTTGCTTTGTGCTTGTTCATCTCATCCACTGAATTTCTTCCATAGTTGGAGGGTGCGTCTTCACCTCCCCAGGATGCCATGCCCCAATCACACACACACCAATGTAAACCGTGTTATCACGGTCTTGTGGGAAATGCAGCATGACATTGTTGGGATTAAGGTCATTGTGCAACACGTCATGCTTGTGCACTACATCCACAATGCACATTAGAGCCCATGCCAAATAAGCTCGATGCCTTCGATATACAACCAACCGTTTCCGTGCTTCAAAGTCTGCCCCAGGCATTTGAAGGATTGTGCGCTCGTGGGTTTCCGGAACGCTGAAGTCATAGACCCTCATGTTCTTCAAGGAGCCTCCATTCCACCACATCGAATAGGATTCGTATGTTTTCATATTGAGGTATTGTAGCTTGATTACCCCAGGATGATCTACTGGACACGCCAATGCTTCAATTGAACGCTCCTTTCGGTTCTCCAGACTATTCGTGGCCTTCATGGTCTTCCCAGCCCACTCTATCCAGCTAGGGATGAATGATGCTCCATGAATTGTGACTCTCCGCACCACTCCGAAGGTCCCTTGGAAGATTTCCTTATCCAAGGCTTTGATCTCCGCATTCCTAGGCAACCATATGACACCCTGCCGGCCCTGAGTGGCAATGTTGTCTGCCATCTGCCTGTCAATAAAAATGGGAAGGTTGTGGGCGGATGTTCCTTTTGCTGCTATTACGCCTCTTTTCCAATTCTCTAGCTTCATGTATAGCTCGGACTTCCTGCCACTACTATTTCCCTCGCCAGGATGCAGAGCATCATATGCCATTGTTGGATTGTAGATTGCTTCCCTGGCTTGTTGTTCAATCCAGGTGTCCCAATCGTTCATGCCCCTAGCTTCTTCAAACTCCGGTCCAGCTGTGGCTTCCTTGAGAATAAGCATCAATTCGTTCCTCACCAACTCTAAACCCTTTGTACCATCATTGAGGTATTTTTTTTCCAAATAAACCATGTTGTTATTTCTAAACCACTCCAACAGCACGACCCTACAATGGTTTCGAGCCTCATCGATCCGCGGGTCGCGTTTGCCTCTATTTTTCTTTTTCCTCGATTGCGAACCTGATACCCCGGACCCCTCCTCCGTCCCTTCCGAAATTGCTGGGCGTTTTTGTCCCCGTCTTTCACCATGCTCCGAACCCTGAGGTACATCACGTGCAGGGCTCTCCGGTCTTGATGTCCGCCGTATCAGAGATCGTGGTGGCACGGACTCACCACGAGTGGCTGCATTTATATATGTGGAACTGCCTGAGCTTGGTCCCCTTCCTGTTCTCCCTCTAAGGCCACTGTTTCCCCGACTCCCACGTGTTCCACAGCTTCCACGTGTTTGGTTGCCTCCTGAATGACCAACAACAAAGAACTCTTCGCCAAACCGAAAAGGATCTGGACGTGGGGGACGGGCTGCAGTACTTCCACTTCCGGCATCGCTTCCCGTACCCTCTCCAGTATACGCAGATGGAGTGCGTTGGAGCCAAGCACGGTGCACCCTCGTATCCTCGTCTTGGTAAGGAGCAATGTCCTCCCTCTCCATCGTGAAAAAAACCGCGTGAGTGAGTGAATGTAGAAATCAGCAAGTGAATCTGGAAAAAAAATTGCGAGGGTTCCCCCACAATTTGCCCTGCCCTCCCAAACCCCCTGAGACCCGCGCGGTGCCGCTATCCTTGGGACGGCAACAAGGTCTCGGGTCCCTTTGTGGTGGGAGGAGAGGAAAGTGAGGGGAACTAAAACCCCACGGCTTTATATAGGCAAAGCGGTGCACAATCATTATGGGATCCCGGTCGGATTTGACATGGGGCACGAAAAGGACGTATGGGGAGCGTGGGAACGCGGAGGCGGACGGAGGGAACGAGTGGGCGGACGGGTGGAGAACGCGGGGCGGACGGGTGGAGAACGCGGGGCGGACGGGTGGGGAACGCGGGGCGGAGGAGGACCAACGACGATATGCGGCGAAATTCGAGATCAATGCAGTGGAGAAGGACCTAACAAAAAGCGTGGGTGGAGATCCAAATGATGTGGTTGATTTGAGCGTGGATATTTGGATGAAGCCCGGGGATGTGGATGACAATTCAATCGACATTGAAGATGTCAAGGTAGCAGGAGAATCTTCAAGGACTTTACTTTTTCGTAAGAAGAGGAGAGGATTATCGCCTCATCGGCTACCATTGAAGGAACAGATGAAAGACCGAACGATTAGCTATGTTGATTTACTTCGACCGAATCCTCTCCCAAAAATGGACCCTCGACGGAAGCCACAAGCATCTACGAGGTTGCCATGACGGAAGTCAAATTGACGGAATGAAGTGGAATATTAAATCGTGCATGGTTTGTTCATGTATGTGATTTATAAAGGGCATTTGTAATGTCGTCGCAATAATAAATTTATTACTTGTACAATATGTTGTACCACTTCTATGATATATATTTTTTATAAAATTTCAACCAACCGCTTATTATTGCATACTTCTATGGGGTGATAATTTGTTGGTCATCATACTACATTGATTACTTTGTTGCTTGAGGGATCCTTCATTAGTTTTGTGTGAATAAGTACACCGGTTATGATATTTAGTGTCACATATATTATTTGCGAAGGGCCTAAGTTAGATGGGGTGCGGATGGGGGGACGCGGGAATGTGCAGTAGAAATATTATTGCATATTCATGTAGAGGACTTCATTACCTATCCATGGATACCAAGAACTCATTTTTTGGACTTCATATGAATTTTTGAGAGCCAAAAAACCGAGACTATGTCCAAACTTCCAAAAAAAGTTAAAAAGTGCAGATTCAAGGGGAACGCGGGAGCGGACGGATGGGAACTCTAAAGCGGACGTAGGGGAACATGGAGCGGACGTAAGGAAACATAGGGCGGACGGAGGGGAACATGGGAGCGTACGGAGGGAGCGGACGGAGGGGAACATGGGGCAGACGGAGGGGAACATGGGGCAGACGGAGGGGAACGAGGGGGCGGACGGAGGGAACGAGGGGGCGGACGGAGGGAACGAGGGGGCGGACGGAGGGAACGAGGGGGCGGACGGAGGGAACGAGGGGGCGGACGGAGGGAACGAGGGGGCGGAAGTACGGGAACGAGGGGGCGGACGTACGGGAACGAGGGGGCGGACGTAAGGGAACGGGTGCGGACGGGGGCGGGAACGGGTGCGGACTCGGACGGGGGGGGGGGGGGGAACGGGTGCGGACTGGGGGGGGAACGGGTGCGGACGGTTGGGAACGGGTGCGGACTGGAAGGGGAACGAGCGCGGACTGGGAGGGGAACGGGTGCGGACTGGGAGGGGAACGCGGGCGGACGGGGAGGGGAACGGGTGCGGACTGGAAGGGGAACGAGCGCGGACTGGGAGGGGAACGGGTGCGGATTGGGAGGGGAACGCGGGCGGACGGGGAGGGGAACGGGTGCGGACTGGGAGGGGAACGCGGGCGGACGGGGAGGGGAACGGGAGCGGACGGGAGGGGAACGGGAGCGGACGGGAGGGAACGGGTGCGGACTGGGAGGGGAACGGGCGCGGACGGTAGGTAACGTGTGCGGACTGGGAGGGGAACGGGCGCGGACGGTAGGTAACGTGTGCGGACTGGGTGGGGAACGGGTGCGAACAGGGTGGGAACGGGGAGCGGATGGAGGGGTATATAAGTGGAGGGGACCACTTACATACCCCACTCCAGTCCTTGTGGGCGCCCAGACGACCCTCCTCTACTACAGAGTGCGGGGTAGCGGGGTGCTCGGAGGAGTTTAGGATCCCTTTTTTGGGATCCTTTTATACTCTTTTTACTGACCTGTTTGTGGGTGTGATCCATGTGGACCCGTTCCCTTGTGACGTCGCATATTGCCTTTTTGGCATATTCCTTGTGACGCGCCCAATCAACTGGCCTTTGCGTGAGCGCTGGTAGCGGGGTGCTCGAAGGGTGTGCTGAATTTTTGAACTTTAATTTTTAACGACATTTTTGAACTAATTCCATAGCAACACTATTTTGAAGTGTATGCTTGGATGTTTTGTAGGACTATTATGAAGTGCAATTAGTAATTTAAAAATTAGAGTTCTAGATTAGAATTAGTAACTACAATTTGGGTGGATACGGTAAGTGAAGGATTTCCAAACATGGCAAGTGGAGGATCTGGAGACATGGCAAGTGCAAGTGGAGGATCTGGGGACATGGCAAGTGGAGGATCATGTTGTCACAGATCACATGTACGCAAGGCCGCTGGGTTGGAGTGGGATGTTTATGATGACAACACCCAAAAAGCCAGGGCAGGTTGGGAGAATGTACCACAACCGTGGTCAGCGAAGACTGCAATGCAGTATGTGGGTTTCCCTCACTTTGATCGGTTGTGGCCAAGACCTTGTCACGAGCGACATTGCAAGGCCATCAGTGCGAGTTATATGCAGCTTGATGACGTGGAGGCAAAATGAAGATTCCTAACGATACTTAGAAGTATCTCCAATTTGAATAGATGGCCCAAGAGTGCAATACCAAAGTCGGTGGCGTGTATGATGTATGTGGAGCACGTGTTGTGAGTTAGGGTGGATTGGTCAAGTTTGGCTGCTCTGCATAATCAAAAATTTGGGGATATTGGAATTGCATTCACTAAATGCACAGTTCCAGATATTCCATACACTCCCGTTCCGGAGTGGTTCAGGAGGAATCCTCGACTAGTGGATGAGCTTGGGGCCCCAATTCCAGAGGGTCGGGAACCAAAAAAACCACGTAATCGTAAACGACCAGCCAATGACGTGGAGATGGCCATCGAGGAGGCGTTTGAGCATATGGATGAGGGCATGGAGGCAAATGTCGAGGTCAACAACCTGATCAACGACGTGGTTAACGAGGTCCTAGACGAGGTAAACCTTGGTGAACTTGGAGCGGACCCGATGGAGAGCAGAATGGAGGATTTGCGTAAGCAACATGCGTTGGAAATTCGTGAGTATAAAACGATGATTTTCGAGTTGGAAAATCGAGTTGCAACACTTACGATGGGGGAGGCTAGCAGTTCAAGTAGTACACCACTTAACCTTCAGTCTTTGGAAGCAGAGAGGGACGCAGCTTTACAGGAGGCCAAGATTGCAAAGTCACAAGCTCTGGAAGTATGTATGAGGATTGAAGTAATGCGAGGAAAGATAGAGGCTTTGCAAAAGGAGGTGGTGGACATCCAACAACAACTTCAAGTGGTCAATGAAGTGGTTGTTGATCACGAAGCCAAGATTGGCGGACTGGAGGAGCAGAATGCAAGGTTGAAGAAATTCCTGTTGGATGCGATTGTGGAGCGCAAGAATATGAGGACAAGCACATTGCTTGCTATGGCCAAGGCTCGTCAATTTGAAGCTGAGTTTGAGAGCATCCAGAAGGAATGGAACCGCAATCAGAGAATGCGGAACATGATGCTCACGTCATGGCCAGAAGACGAGCATATGTACCCTAGTAGGTAGGATATAACTAATGAATGGACATTACCAAATGGAAGCATCGATTTGCGTCAAGTGACCGACCCAGATCACCATTGGGATGTGACCCAAATGCATGAATATCCATTCCGCATGAGGGGTGAGTTGTTATGGCCAAATCCAAATACAATGGTCTTCGCTGGAACCGCGTGTGTGATTTGCCAATCTCCATTTGGCCCGGAAGGATGCTATCAAGTTGGATCATGTGGGGCCCAATTCCATCCGCAATGTCTAATAGGGAATATGATCAAGAAACGCCAATATCCTCATTGCAGATCACCCTTCCACCCTCGTTTGTACCTCCAATTTGGCCTTCGGGATTACATGCCTAACGACTGGGTATTAAAGCCATGGGACTTTCCCTTCGATCTTCAAGAGTTTGATGGAGAGAATGTTGAGTGGAGTTGGTTATACAATTGTGCCAAAGTTGAGCTATGGCACGAGAACAGAGATGGCGACTGGACACGGAATGCACGTCAAATTTTGTATGTTGCAGACGAGTTGTATCCCAACAAGCCCCCCGATCATGGCTTGAAAAAAAATTTGTACCAAACTCTTGAATGGCATTGGAATACAACCAGCAGACAATTAAAGAGAGGCATTCAGCCTTCTTGGTACAATGCAGCAGGTCTCGAATCAGTATCGGAGCATGATTTGGAAGAAGATGCAGATGACATGCCTACGGAACGGGATCCGAGATATGAATTGCAGTTAGAGGTGGGGTACCATAAGAACAGGCTGCAGTTGGCTGCAATTGATGCACTCTTGCATAGAGTTGCGGATGATGTGGTATTGAGATGGCTAAATGGTGGGCCTAGACCACGTAATGCCGTTCCATTGTCTCCTGGTAGTCGTCCATACCTCACCCGTGGAACAACGCGAAGCATGGAAGCGGGGGAATCATCTCGAGCACGACGAGGATCTACTTCAGCTAGAATAGACCTCGATTCAGATTCGGATTAGGCATTTTTGTACCATGTTTAGAAAGTTGTATAGGAACGGAAGAAGACTTTGGACACAATGAACATATTTCATGTTCAAAGAATATGTAATATAAAGAGGATTTACCGACAAGTTGTCATTTCTAAGATCGTGTAAAAGATAGCATATGGATGCCACATGTTTTAATGTCATTCGAAACTTTTAAAAACTTACTTGAATATTAGTAATTCATATGATAGTCTAACCAAAAGTACTATTGACTACATAGTCAATATTGAATACCACATAAAGATATAATTATATAAAACGGATAGAAAGGTCCTCAAAAAGAGGATGTCACCAACAAAGCATGTACAATCGAGCAATAGGGGATTGCATTATTTATAAAAGAATTTTCTTTAAGAAGCTCAATAAATAAACATAAAACTCCATTCACAGTAAGAATAATACAAAATAATAATTAATAAAGGCATAACATGTTGTTGGAGATTAATTGCAATGCTAAGTTGACAACCATATTGTATTTTAAAATTTTAAAAAAATATGCAATAACTAATTTTATTACTATAATAAAATGATACAACTTCGAAGATAACGTTCGCTTTGTGGTCTAAATGTCTTACCGAAGGCCCTAAGGTTGTAACTTGTATCAATTTTGACGTAAGTAATAAATTATGGGAGTACGTGGGAGCACCAAAATACCGCATTTGTGCAAAACCATTACGTTCAAATCCGTACTGTGGGATCATTTGCTTCGACACATCTTGGGTCCTCTTCAAACTCGTCTGTGCTGCAATCATCATCCGTTTGGGGAGTCGCGCTCCGAAGATGCAACTCTCGGTCACGTTGTGAGAAAATTATCTTCTTGGTCGGCCGGGAGCCCTCTGCATCCTATATGCCATTTTCATCTAGATGTGGTCTACCCTCATCTTCATTGTAGTCTTCAGCAGTAAACGGAAACGATCTTCCCTGATACCTCTTCCTAGTACGTTTGACATCTCTCGTAGTTCTCTGACGCCCTCCACCCGTACCACGACTTGAGTGCATTTCATCTCTACTTCCATCTATAAAAACATCCCCCGTTGTACTTCCGCTTCCAACTCCAAGGCCACCTGTTCCATTGGATTGACTATGTGGAAGTGAAACTGATGCGGACGGAATTGCAATTGGTATGTTCTCAACAACATGTCGACGAACAGATTGACGACGTGGCGCCTCAGTAGTAACATTTCTTGAAACATTGTGTATAGCAACCAAAGTAGCACCCACCGTAGTTGCACGTGAAACACCCAATCTAGAAGTATTGGCAATACTTTGAGTGAGAGGACGACGTTGACCTTGTGCATGCACTTGCACCGTAGAGGTGGATGCAGTTCTTTGAAGAGCACGGAATCGAGTTGTAGGTATTTCAGGAACATTGGGCGTTTGATCTTCTACACGATGGTTGGATATGAGGGAGGCGTCTATGGATTCAGAATGTACTCGGGCTGGAAGTGGATCATGTTGAACGTGCGTTGGCTCATTTGCGGGTAGTACATTGTCACCTTCACCAAAAGAAAGAGAATCACTCCGAGGTTGTAAGGAATCTACTTCAATTCCTACATTCTCACTTGCCCCCATAGCAACATTATGGTCAGGGCGAAACCCTTGTCCAGTGTGGAGAGTTTCAAAAGGCGGTCCTCCAATAGACCCCTCATGATCATCATGCATTCCGTCGTTATGTTGGGGGACATCCGGTTCATCAAAATCAAACACCCCAAGGTTTCCATCACCACCATTGCCATCCTCATCTTCTGAATCATGATTCTCGGAATCGAGGTCATCCAAATCAAAGTCGATGTCATCAACATTGTTGTCATCATCATTTCCGGCCCTATCATTTGGATCCACGTCATCTTCGTTGTCATCTTCTTCGTCAAGGTCATCGTCAGAATGGACCTCATTCAATTCGTACCATTGCGCAGGTCTTGGGCCCCTCCGATGTCGAATGAGCCTACTATTGGTATATATGTAGATGAGGTCCTCAGCACGACTATGCTTCAAGCGATTGCGACTCTTGTTGTGAACATATGAGTACATGCTCCAATTGCGTTCACATGCGGATGCGGAACATACTTGTGCAAGGATACGTCGTGCTATTGTTTGGAGGGCTTTAGCTCCACCTCCCATTGCATCCCACCATTCATGGAGAGGTGCGGCATGCACGCTCGGGTCAGTAGAATCAGCAAAAGGCCCTCGATTTTCAAGGAAATCTTGGTACTGGTGGAGGATTTGGACATAAATGTCCTCATCTTGAGCAAGCCTGCGAAGAACTCGATTTAGGATTGTCCTCGAATTCTCATCCTCATGGAGTGGGGCCCAACCACGTAGAAGCGGATTTAACATCGCTCCAGCCCAATGTAGATCATTCAACATCAACCTCCATCTATTTTGAAACGTTAGCATAGCATTTGCAGCAAGCTCAGGGCTTAAGCGAAATGGAGGTTTACTGAATCCACGAATATGGGTTTGTAAATCATGCATGACCCTCCAAGCCATTCCCATTGCAGGCGCCTTGCCATCAAATACACGAAGAGCTTTAACAACCGGGATCACCATATACAAGAAATTTTCGCACGTGTTCCAGAATCCATCAGAACGTATAAAGCTTCGCACAGCAGAGCCCTTCATGTAAGAGGTGCGAGATCTCCTCCTCATATCACGCATTAGAGTAGGCCAATCCTCATCAACCACCATTCTTTCCAAAGCATTGCGTACTTGGAGAAGACGTTCTATCATGATGAAGTTCGTTGCAAAACGGGTCTCTACAGGTAGGCGGAGTGAGAGATTTGGTGACAACCTCCGGAATATAGCTTGAGAAGCATGATGATTTTTAACAAATACACAAATATGGCGCGATTTTTTTACCAACTTTTTCACCCATTCCTCCTTCCCCCAATCTTCTAAGAGGAGATCTAGGCAATGTGCAGCACATCCTTGAAAATATAGATCGGGATTTGCTCGAATCAAGTCGCGAGCAGCGGAGGCCATAACTGGGGCATTGTCGGTGCAAACTTGGACCACATTATGTCGACCAACCTTTTCCACAAATGGTTGAATTTGAGCAGCAACGTAGACATGATCCTTGTGATTTCCCGTGGTGTCAATGGTACCCAAGAAAACGTCTCCCTTTGTGCCACATTGAAGAACGTTTAGGAGAGGTCGGTTTTGCACGTTGTCCCATCCATCGCAACATAGTGTAACGCCATATTTGTCAACGGAATTCCCCAGCTTCTCCTTCACTTGCCTATCTAGGTCAACATTTTTATCAGTTAACAACTTCGTACGGATGGCATTGTACGATGGTGGTGTGTAGGCTGGCATTCGATGACGGGCAGTTTCACGCACAGCATTAACAAATGCAGAATGTCTCACAATGTTGAAAGGAATGTTAGCTTCATTAAAAGCCGTTGCCCATGCTTTGTCAAGGAGTTGTTTTGTTGACACATTGAACCCCTCCGTTATGTTGAGTTGACGTAGTTCACGAGGAGGTGTGCCATATATCACAACATCAGAATGTTGAGTGGATTGGGACATAAGCAAAGGCTCTGTTTCACTAATTACGGAGTCCGCTATAATAGGCTCCAGAGGTACAATATTTGGCACCGGAGAGTCCTCATTTACAATGCTTACATGTAAGGGCACAATGCCTCCGCAATGTTCAAACAAGACCCTAATATGCGGGGGAACCATCCTACATGTGGAAACATCACAAGCACCCCCTACAGGAGGTCTATAACCAAGGTGGGCCAACATTCTATTTCCTCGGTAAGATATGACGAACGGGCAAAACCTACATTTAACCTACCTTTGTGATTTACCGGGAACCATCCCCTTATCCTCGTACCAATGATCCCATGCATCATTTCGGCGTGGCATGACTTCAACAAAACCTGCAAATACAAACAAGTTAGAGCAAGTAACTTTGATCGCATACTAGGTCATGTTCAAGAGTGCCACAAGGGCAACCCTAATTCACAGTCACTAGATTGGACAAAGTATCCTCTGCATTCGGGTCTCACGCATTCAATCCTCACTCCTCAAAGGAGAATCAAAAGACTTGAGACACACTATGTCAGTGGAGGCAAAAATGGCACCTTGAACCCTCAATTTATAGTATTCGAATCGGACGGGGGGGCGGACGGGGGAGCGGACGGAGGGGGGGGGGGGGGAGCGGACAAGGGAGCGGACGGACGGGGGGGAGCGGACGGGGAGCGGACGGGGAGCGGACGGGGAGCGGACGGAGGGGGGGGACGGAGGGGGGGGGGGGAGGGGGGGGGGAGCGGACAAGGGAGCAGACGGATGGGGGGGAGCGGACAAGGGAGCGGACGAACGGGGGGGAGCGGACGGGGGAGCGGACGGGAGAGGGTGGGGAGCGGACGGGGGAGGGTGGGGATCGGACGGGGGGGGGGGGGGGGGGGGGCGGACAGGGGAGGGTGGGGAGCGGACGGGGGGGCGGACGGGGGAGGGTGGGGAGCGGACGGGGCGGGGACGGGGCGGGGAGCGGGAGCGGACGGGGCGGGGAGCGGGAGCGGACGGGGCGGGGAGCGGGGGCGAACGGGGGTTGGGAACGGGGGCGGACGGGGGGGGCGGACGGGCTTTAGTAAATTTTTCCCCACTTTACCTTTACTTTGCTGACATGTCATCACATGTGGACATTGTAAATTCTACGTGTCCGAATTGGGTTAATGTAATTACACAAAAAAATCGGTAAAATTCAAGTCCGTCAGGATAAAGACAGCATCCGGCATAATGTCGTGACGGATACGTGTCGTGACGGCACGACATTATGCCGGGATTACCCTCCGTCACGACACAATAGACAACCCTGCATCATTTATATTTTTTCACATTGTCAATTTTGAAAAAAAAAAATTAAGTTTGATTATAAGCGATATTGATAATTTTCTGTTGTTTGCAACAGTTTGATGATTTGAGAACTACAAATGTGTCCAATGACACATGCCCGCATCGAGGTTTTGATCTGTTAATTGCAGACTTACCTGAAGGTCTCCCTGTGCCGCATATTTCTTTTCCTCCTTCAGTTGTTCCAGAATGGAATAAGCATAACACCACCGAAATTGAAGCAATATTTGAATTTGCATTTTTGTTCCTTCATGGCAATGCATTCATTTTGTTGTTCATTTCGGAATGTAAACATGTACGTCAAGATGTTCGTACATATTCGGCTACTTACGGCTTCACTTTATTGAAAGATTGGTGGGGTGTAAATGACATGAAATTATGCTCTGGTATCGATGTTTCTATCACAGTAAGTACAATTTTTCTTCTCAACATTTTTAATGGATTTTGAATTTATACAAAATAAATTTTAAAAAAAACTAATATGTGTAAGCTGTTTGTTTGTGGCAGTCACGCAAGTTCCGAATATTGTTATATTGCTGTGAGAAGAATGCACATGTGAAAGTATCATTCAACAAAAATCTTGAGTTCGAAAAGCAAGGTGTATGTGTTGGCGAAGACGATGTTTATTTTAATTACACAACTGAAAAAACTCAACTAATGAATGGTTCTGTGCCTTGGTGAGGAGCTCGTGAAAAACTTCCTATCTTAATGTAGATGTTTATTGAAGCTTTATGTAAGCCTGGAGCGGTAGTCATTGATGTCACAGCTTCTACCGGTGGGTTTACAATCTTAATACCTACCATCAACATTCAATTTTTCTACCTTAATGATTCAATAAACTTTCTTTCATCCAATGCATTGTAATGCTTATAAAACATATACTGATTTTTTTTTAATTTTCATTTCAGGTGCCTCTGTCCACGCATGTCGTAAAAGTGGACGCCATCTTGTTGCTTATGAGGCAGATGATCTAATCTTCAATAAGATACTTCAACCGCTTCGCGAGCTTTCATCTCAAAACCCCGTAGTTGGTCAATCATCACAACCACCTTCATTGGAGGAGGAGGACGAACCTCCTCGCAAAATAGCAAGGAAATCACGTTTGAATACGTGAGTTTTGCCCAACCTATTGGAATTTATGATTATTTGTGAACTTGTATATCGTCAAAGTTACTAATATAAGCCACGTCAGCCAAACTCTCGCAAGTTTAATTCCGATGTGGAGATGTTCTTTCATTTAGAGGCATCAGAGGACAATGGAGGCATTTAGATAGTTGAAAATACCATCCACCATATGTTGGATTGGATTGGATTGGATATGGTTGGTTTGAAATGTGAAATGACATTGAATTTGGCATTCTAGTGGAGACTGATTCTATGTGAGCAAATTCCTCTTATTCATAAACGATATGCACAAATAATTTAGTCCACCCCCCCTCTCAAACGCCTTCATCAATTCATTTCTCAATACTTGAAATGTGTTTGCATTTGTTGTGTTGAATCTAGCAACAATGTTGAGATTCATCATGAAACTCTCATGCCAATCTTGTGGTTATTGATTTTGAAAGTAGAATCGTAATAAATTCATTAGGTTCGTTGCATTTTGTTTGCACTACCCACTTCTAATATTATAGAGAAATACACAATCAATTATGCCAAAATACCACGGTTATAGGATAATATTGGGTGTAATTCCAAATATTTTTTCCACCCTCCCTTCTCAAAACTTGCCGCTCATTGCTCACCGCTCACATGATAGCACCCCCCGAATTTTGTGTTGCCCACTAACATGGTAATTTTTTTTTTACTACAACAATTTTATCTCTTAAAATTACTTTGTTGGTTGACTGCTCCCAACAATCAACTTCTAGAAACAATTTCTTAAATAAAAAAGAAAAATATAAATCTGCTAGATCTCCTACCATTCCTCTTTAAAAATTGCTTAAAATTTTCAATCTCCACCCCTTGGACATTTTGAGATCTTCCGAACAACAAAGGAAAAAGAGTAATTGCAAGACAATAATGCAATGAAGTGATAATGTTGAACATTTGTTTATACCATCTTACATCTTACTTTTGAATTACTCCATTTCATTACTACACATGGAAAGGTCAATGACTGAGTTACAGTAGATAAATGAAGATTCACCAATGCAACTAAAAAATGTGTCACACAAATGATGTATTTAAAATATTGTGACCTGAATATTCAAAAAATAACGTGGTCGGTGATCCACATCTGCCTTGATCGCAATCATGAAGTGCTTGGACGAGTTCCAGTAATGCATTATTACATGTGATTTGGATTTAGCCAAAAGCTGAATGAAATGTTGTGGAGGTCCTTGGAATCGTATCAATGCATATTTCTTACATCAAATGTTTCCACTTTGATTTTGAAAGTTTAATATTTAGTGTTGCTTTTTGTTGAAATTGGTTTAACTTTGATATGGAAGTACAATATCTTAGAATTGTATCAATCTTTCATAGTTTGATTAAAAGTCGAATAAAACATTGATCCATGGGATAAACAAACTCTTGAAAAGTTGAATTAAGATGGAAAACGGGTGAGCTAGATAAAATATTGTCTAATAAAAAACATATGTCCACCAAATGAAGATGGAATGCTGACAATTAGATATTGTTGAGATAAGTCAAACATAGGTATGGGATGTCTAAAATAGCCGAGAAAACAGGCACAAACTACTCACATGGACGAGTCAAACCTCCTTATTGGATTGCTACATACCATATACCCAACATTGATGATTTAGGCATGCCCCAATACAACCTATTGATAGTAGGCTATGGTAGTGGCAATACGTAGGCTTTCTTGGGCTCGCTCTAAGGCAAGCAACGCATCACTTCTGCCTATGATGAGGGCATCATCAGGCTATTTGTTCACAAACGATTGATTAAGGGAGAGCCTATGTGCACACCCTCCCCATACTGCCTCAACCAACTACTTGATACGAGGGTGGGTGTTTGTGTAGTGTGGACACTCTCTCCTCATTTTTCACATTCAAGTGCGGGAAGACTCATCACCTTTTCATTTAACCTCCAAGCAATCTTCCAATCAAGACTATCCATTTGGTGATTATGGTGGACCACGCCGGTGGGTACTGGGGATTTAGTGCTTTGAGCCTTTAAGTTATTAAGCCTTCTAAATAATTGAGCATTTATGAGGATGTCTGAGGGCCACGCAATTTTGAAAGTAGGTTGAACAACAATTACTCGCGCAACCCATGTTCAACCTCTCTGAAATGAATAATAGTTTTGATGGGAGGTCGATGGATGGAATGTTCTTTGAGTGGACAAATAAATAAAATGGCATTGCTGGAAGTGCTCTCCACTTGGATGAGCAGTTGATTACGTTGACACTTACGAGATGAAATTACACAATGTTACAATATTTATTGTATATCTCATTTTTTGCCAACAAAAGTCAAATTGGTTGTTTGGACATTATAAAACACTAACATCTTTACTTGGTAAAAAAATTACGTCAATAGTAAAAGGATATAGCATTGTGAAACTCCAAGTAGTAAGTGGCACTAGATACAATATTTAGTGTAATCTTCCACTTTTGTATTCGTTGATGTGCTCTGCGGATTGATTGTGATTGATAACCGAATTCACCATCAGCTCAGGCGGTATGCGCTAAATTCCTGATGCAAGGACAAATGTAACTGTGATGATGGGCAGGCAGATTTGTGTGAATTCTTTAAGCTTACAACGAACTTGAAAGCTCACATGCATGTTGGAATGCATTTGGTGTCAGCTCGGGAACTCAGTCGGTGGGCAGATTGTGGATGTGGCCTAATTCGGACCAAATTCTGGTCTTTCATTCTTTTGTAATGGCTGATCATGAGCTCTGTGGAGTGGTGGATGCACCAGCAGCTTAAAAAATGGTAAGAGCTCTGATTGAGCTGACATGCTCATGGAATTTATAAGAATGTTGTGATGGGCAGGATTTGTACAGGAAGCTTAAAAATGAAGCTCATAAGCATGGGTGTTAAGGGATGCATTCGGTGGACAGATTGTCGATGGGGCTAAAGTCGGACCAAATTACGGTCTTTTATTTTTTGGTAATGGCTGATGAGCTCTGTGGGGTGGTGGATGCCCGTTAGCTGAGGAAAGGTATGAGTTACGATTGAGCTGACATGCTCATGAAATCTGTAAGAATGTTGTGATGGACAAATTTGTACTGGACGTTTAAAAATTGGAGCTCGTAAGCATTAGGGTTAGGAGATACATTCGGTGGACTCAGCTCGGAAACTCAGTCTGGGGACAGATTGTCGATGGGGCCAAATTCGGAGTAGATTATGGTCTTTCATTTTTTGGTAAATGGCTGATGAGCTGTGTGAAGTGTGGGATGCACCGTCAGCTCAAAAGAGGCATGACTTAAGCTGAGTTGACTTGCTCACGGAATCTGTAAGAATGTTGCGATGGGCAGATTTGCATTGGACGCTTAATAATGGAGCTCATAAGCATTAGGGTTAAGGGATGCATTCGGTGTCAGCTCGGAAACTCAGTCTGTGGACAGATTGTTGATGTGGCTATATTCGGAGCCAATTATGGCCTTTCATTCTTCTGTAATGGCTGATCACGAGCTTTTTGGAGTGGTGGTCGACGCACCAGCAGCTCATAAAAAGGAATGTGTTCTGATTGAGTTGACATGCTCATGGATGCATAAATATTGTGATGGGCAAGTTTGCACAGAAAAGCCTAACAGAGGAGCTCATGAACATTAGCGTGAAGTGATGCATTCGGTGTCAGCTCGGAAGCTCAGTCAGTGGACAGATTGTCGATGTGGCTATGTTCGGAGCAAGTTTGGTCGTTCATTCTCTTTTAATGGCTGATGAGCTCTTTGGAGTGGTGGTTGATGCACCAGCAGCTCAAAAAAAGTTATGAGGTCTCATTGAGCTGACG
This sequence comes from Polytrichum commune, assembly GCA_950295325.1. Lineage (NCBI taxonomy): Eukaryota > Viridiplantae > Streptophyta > Polytrichopsida > Polytrichales > Polytrichaceae > Polytrichum > Polytrichum commune. Next base: position 35,255,855 of record OX485808.1, on the reverse strand, counting down.
TGCTCATGGATGCATAAATGTTGGGATGGACAGATTCGTAAAGAAGTTCCAAGCTCGGGTTAGGGAATACACTCGGTGTAAGCTTGGGCCGGAAGGTCGATGGGACCAAACTGGAAGCAATGCCCTTTCGAATAGATGTTGAGCTATACAGATGCACCACCACCTCGAATGATGCAGTGAAGAAATTGCCACACAATAGTATGCAATTTGCACACAGATCTCCAACTAAGGTTTAAATTCTGGCTGTGGATGCTGATAGAGTGTTGGGAAGGCAGATCGGTGGAAGGCTGTAAAGGTACGAGTAATGATTTAGCTGACATCCTCATGGATGCACAAATGTTGTGATGGACATATTCGTATGGAGCTCCCAATTATTAGGGTTAAAGGGATGGAGTCGGTGTAAGCTTGCCGGAAGCTTGATGGAGAGATTGTCAATGGGACCAAATCAGAAGCAACTGTCTTTTCCAAATAGCTGTTGAGCTCGATGCATGCACCATCAGCTCAAGTGATGCGGTGAAGAAATTGTCTCTCAAACAAGATTCTACAATTTGGACGCAGCTCTCCAACTAGGGTTTGGATTCTGGCTGTCGTTGCTGTGAGTGTTGGAAAGACTGATGGATGTGCCGAAAAGAAAGGGTTATGGGAAGAGATGCTTGCTAAGCTGAGGCTGAGCTGAAGTGTGTGTCAACAGCAAGGATGTTTCGGATCCCACCGTTGCGATCTGGAGCCCCGAGCTCCGGGGAGCCACGGAGGAGGAGGGAGCATGTCAGCAGCACAAGTGACGCTTCTGAAGCGGTCCAAACTAGGTCCAAAGTTTTGTTGCTTCGCTGCTTCAGGGCGCTCTTCCGCCGTGGCCTGCAGCACAACATTTCTCCAAGAGAAGAGAAGAGACGAGAAGAGAAGAGAAGAGAACCGTGGTGTTATAGTTGCCTTGTCGTTCCGATCCTCCACTTCTTCTTCTCAAACGTTTGGTCTTCCAAATTCCAAGCTCTCTCAAAGGAGTCTTTCTTGTCCTAGAGTAGTTACATAGTTTGTTTCGTTGTGTCTTCATTGTGCTTGGTTTCGGCGCCATTTGGGACATCGGTTGACATTCAAAGTAGTTCTCTGTTTCCCCCCGTTGGTTGCCTAAGATTGACGGAGCTCAAGAAGAAAAAGAGGGGCCAAAATGGAGGCTATGGTGGAATTGCCAACGATTGGGAGGGAGCAAATTGCTCATTGGCTGAGTGAGACTGCGGGGTCGCAGGAGGCGGCCGTGAGGACAGCCACCTCGCACTTGGAAGCCGCGCAGAATGTGCCTAAGTTTGCTCTCTGCTTGCTCATGCTCGCTGCTGGTAACGGCCATAGCCACGATTTCCTCTGAATCCTATATACATGCATGCATCACAACAAAATAGTGCGAAAGTGAATTACATGGTGCTTGAATGTCAGACCTTATGAGCCATGTGGTCTTCAATCTGAAAGTTAGGTGTAGAGCTTGATTTTTACTGGTTTTCCAACTCGTTGTATTATGGAACAGTGAACAAATCCTATTCTCGGACTTCATCCCCGAGGATTTAAGAATTTTTGCCGTCGGGGGCTTTGAAACTCCTTGCGTACAAAATAGTCCAAAAGCCGACATGGTGGTTGAACGTCAGACTCTATGAGCAATTCATTTTTCAATTTGAGCTTTGGGTGTAGAGCTTGATGATCTTTATGGTCAAGACTTACTGTTTCATCAACTCGTTGCATTATGGAACAGTTAAAAAACCCTTCTCTGGAATTTTGTCTCCGAGGTTTAGAATTCTTGTCATTAGGAAGGAGACATGGCTTAGAAACTCCTTCAGATCGAAATAATGTGAAAGTTTATGTGGTGCTTGGATATCAACCTTTATGAGCAATTTGGTCTTCAATCTGAGCTTTATAGGTTTAGAGCTTGAGTTTCCTAATGGTCAAGAATTACTGGGAACAGTGTACAAACTCCTTTTCTGGAACTTTATCCTTGAGGGTTTAGAATTCTTGTGATTGAAGAGGAAACAACATTGCTTCAAAACTTCTTGCCAACAGCATAGTGCGAAAGGTTACATGGTGCTTGAATGTGAGACTTTATGACTAATTCGGTCTTCAATTTGAGCTTTAGGTGTAGAGCTTGATGATCCTTCCGGTCAAGGTTCTACCAACTCACTGCATTATGGAACAATTAACAATCCCTTCCATTCTGGAACTTCATCCCTGAGGGTTTAGAATTCCTGTCCTAGGGGAGGTAACATGGCTTCAAAACTCCTTGCAAACCCAAAAAAATTATGTCTGGCTATGTCTAGCAGGGGGGCAGGAGAAAGGGCAACGAGTAGCCGCAGCGTCGTACCTAAAGAATTTCTTGAGAGCTCACTGGAGTGAAGAAAATGCAATGTTGCCGGAAGAAAGGCTGGAGTTTCGTAACCAGCTCTTGGAGGTGCTCTTGCGTGTGGATGGACTTGTTGTTAAGCTCCTGGCAGAAGCTGTGAGTATATCACAAAACTTGTAGATCCACATATCAATTACGTTAACCCTCAATATTGTATCAATGCTTACCACATGTAGGGTTGCAATTTTGATGTTTTAATTTTGCAGTTTGTAGTTGCAAGATCTAAAAGGACGAAGTGTGAGTAGGATTGATGTTGAATGAATCATTAGCTAAATGTTGAATTGGCACTGCAAAGATTATTAAACCATGATGGCATTTTGATAAGTAGTTCACCATTTTTGTTATATTGAGTCATCCTTTTCATGTACAGCAGCAGTAATGCTTTCTTTATATTATAGCTTAGAATGCACTGACAGCCCTCTTGACAGCTCAAGAATAACCTAGGCATGTTCTCCTCTCTTGGCTAATTTGTGAGGGTTTTCTACAACACCCAACTTGACCTGCAAAGTTTGATACTTATGGAGGATCTTATTTTTGCTTGAGATACACTGGTTAATCACCTCTGAATGGGAAGCATCACTTGATTGTCACTGCAGTTTCGGTTGGTAGCAGTCCATGACTTTGCCAAGCAAATGACATGGCCAGAGCTTGTTCCAGCTCTAAAGACTGCAATACAGAACAGTGACCTGGTGAACGGAACGGGAGCCTCTGAACTGAAGACCTTCAATGTCCTCACTGTTGTACAAACAATTACCAAACCGTTCCAGGTTCGGATTTCATATTCTCTTGTTATATGTATGAATGGCTCACTGAGCTCTCTGTCATCTTAGCAATTAAGGTAGACGTGCCTTGGATGATCTCTCTGCACCCACTTCTCATAGGATATCAAACATGCAATTAGTGCAAAATGATGAGCAACTCCAAATTGTGCCTGTAGCCATTTGCCTCACAATTTTGGAGCTCATATGAATATCTTATTCAATATCAAAGTGAAGAGTGTCGCGCTCATTAAGTGATCATACAGGTCCCCGTAATCATGTTGACTATTGAACTTAGAATGGTTAGCATATTTTGAGCATGTAGTCCGATCTTTTTTAAATACATGTCTTTTGGTGCCAGTTCTTAGATCCATGCCTAACCACATACCACTTAAATATAGGGATTTATATAATTGTTTGTGTTAAATTTAGGCACGTCTACCTTATTGGGTCCAGAGGTGCTGAGTTTTTGTTGAAGATGTCATTTGTGGAATTGCATGTGCTCGCACTATACTAAACATCTGATATAGTGTGGTCTACACAAATCATCATCAACCCATATCACTTGTCTTGCAATCACTGGGTGGCAACTAGAGAGGGTGTCAAATGACACTTGGTGCTACATGACAAGTCATGAAGACCACTCTAATTAATATGGCACACCAATCTTAATGCCGCAGTAAATTGGATGTTTAGTGTAGCTATGGTCTGCTGGAGATTGTTTAATTATTCCTGACACTGTTGTGAGTGGTGCATACAGCGAGGGGCTTCCAATTTTCTGCTAGACCTGCTTATATCATCTGTCCATTGTCCTGCTAGTGCGCTGGTTGTTATGTTTCCTCTAGTAAAAATGTGTATGACATCAACTCAAATGTCTAAAGAATTACCTTCTCAAATGTAATTGTTAAATGAACTAGGCATTGATTGTGTAGAATTTTATTTTCTTGCCCAATGCTGGTCCGAACTAGATTATGGTGCAGCCAATTCCCACAAATTGCAGAAGTAGTAAGTTAATGTGTGCAAAGGTCCTGAACCTGAAAGTGCTGCTGTTGTGCAGTATTTCTTGAATCCCACAGTGGCACATGAGCCTGTTCCGGAACAGTTGGAACTGATTGCCAAAGAGCTGCTTGCACCTGTGCATGGGATCTTTCACCACCTTGTGCAGCAGGTACTACTCCATATATTTTATATTTGTAAACAAGACATTATCAAGGGAATTAATTCCATAATGGGAGTTTCCTTGTTCATCTCCAACAGTTTACTTGTGGATGAATCTTGTTTGTCATAACATGAACTAGCACCTTTTTTTGGCAGGCTGGAGCATCAAAAGAGGAAGGTTGTGCACAGTATGACAACATCCTCCTTGTCCTGTGCAGGGCTTTTCATCTTGCTGTAAGTTCTGACTCCTTGGTTAGAACCTTATGAATCAATAACCTTGAGACAGTAGAGTTATTTGTACAGTCTCCAGATCAAACTCTCAGTGAGTTGGCTAAAAAGTGAGAGTATTTGTAAAGTCACCCAATTTTTTTCCAAGTTTTGTTAACATGCTAATAGAAGGGGGCGGAACTTTTCAGAAATAGGGTCTGACACAAGATGCTCTAATGAGCTCATAATAGAAAAGCCTGTCACAATTGTTAATGAAGTTGGTGATTTGGATTCAGAGCTGCCGTTTCTTGACACTCTGATATACCTAACTCTTTATGGTTTTGAAATCCTTGCAGTTGAAATCACACATGCCATCAGCCTTGCATGCGTCTTTAGGACAGTGGTTCAATGACTTTGTGCTTCTGCTGGATATGGTGGTGCTGGAGAAAAGGATGGACACTCCAGAGCAACAACCTAGGCTTAAGACCTGGAAAAGAGTTCTTCAAATATGCTGTAACCTTGTCTCTCGACACAGAAAGCATGTTGACAAGTAAGGGCTTCTGGCTTTTCACGATAGTCAAACTGTCTGTTCCTTGTAAATCCTTGACTTTGCCCGTGCATCATAACTAACTAAAATGTGGATTGCATATCTTTTAATATAAAAACTTGTGTCATAGAAAGCTTGAGAAAGACTTTGAAACTCACAGAAGTGTGACCAATCAAAAACTTCTGTAATATATTGGGAACTCAATATGCTGAATGAGCCTCCTTATAAATCCTCATAAGCATCCGTCCATAACAGCTTAGCCTCCTCAATAATCTGATAAGTAGAGTTTAATTTGCTGTAGGTATCTACCTCCAATGTCAAATTCAGCGCTAAAAATTGTTGGAAGGAGTGCAAATACTAAGGTAAACACATCTGATAAAATCATAAACTGAGCAACTTGTGTCTATAAGAATACACTCCTGCTACTAACTGCTTGAAAAATAGAAGTGGAAAACAATAATATGATATACTTATATCTTGTATCACACATGGTGACAATTATGTTGTCAACCATTCTATCCTGTCGTAGTGTGACTTTGTTGACGTTGATAATGCAGGATCTTCATCCAATGCAGCACCGTGTTATATCACTAGCCTTTGACCTGGTGTCTAATATTCTTGAGACTGGACCAGTAAGTTTTCAGCCCTGTTTCTGACCCAGTATGCCAATCTGTTAGATATTTGTATTGTCAATGCAAAACAAAGTAATACTAAGGATTTGATTTAACCTGGAACTCTGTTGGCAATTATGGATTTACTCTATCAAATATAAACCACAAAGGTGTCTTTGCAGGCTGTTAAGGTTATAATATAAATTTTAAATATAGTAATTAATTTTGAGGGAAGCCAGCTTAAATGTGAAGTACATTTGCTGCTGGTGATGCAGGGATGGAGGCTGATGGCTCCTCATTTTTCGAATTTATTGGAAACCTCAATTTTCCCTGCACTGAAAATGAAAGATAAGGTAAATTCTTTTGTGGGATTCAAGCGCAAATTTGTTTCCACATCACAACATATCTGCAGAATATACTGATAGTTCTTTGGCATTAGACTTTCGCGACTATGTCAAACTGGTGTTAACTGTCCCTTCAATGCTTAAGACGATGGGCATGTACTAGATGAGACTGTTCAACAGTGTGCCTAGGACTGGTGGTGCAGGATTTGGTGGAATGGGCTGAGGATGAAGATGAATATCTAAGGAAGAACCTTCCTTCAGACATGGTATGTCATGATTCTCTCCCCAATTTATGTTTTGTGCAATGAAATGAAATGCTGCACAAGTCAAGCAGACGCAAGTTTTGAATTGGAACAAGTAATAAGAAAACAAAGGTTCTAGTCATGTGCATGATACCCTTTTTGGTGAAGAGTTATTGATCATGTTACTGCAATCAGGATGAAGCGAGTGGCTGGAAAGAAGACCTGCTTACACCACGACAAAGTGCATTGAACTTGCTGAGCCTCATTGCTACAGCTAAGGTATGGTAACTTCATCCTAAAGATAAGATACTCCCTCACACTCTGCAGTTCATCTTCTGAGTACTCTCTGAGAAACTTATGTTTCGACATACTTGGGTAGATCTTGGAAGTTCAAACCTTTTGTCCAAGCTCTCATGCAGGATCAAGAAGGAGATCCTGCACGAACCCTAATCCTAAACCCTAAATTTCTCAGCAATCAACAGCTTAGGATACTGCAAGAATTCTCCTCTTTCAATGATCATATTGGTCCTGCCAATTATGTTGATTATTGAGCTTAGCATGTTCAACAAATTTTGAGCACATAGTTTAATCTCTTTGAAACATTATGTCTTTTGGTGTCCATTCTTAGATCCAACTCAACAATGCACCACTCAAATATGAGTGTCCGTTTCAGATGAGTAACCAAATTAGGCCCGCTTACCTTATCAGTTGCTTCACCATATTATGAAATTGGATCTCACAGGGACCTCCAACTGCTGGTGGGACAAAAAAACCTGCAGCAATGAAGCGTAAGAAGGGTGGCAAGGGAAAAGGGAAGGATGGTGCAGGCACTGCGGGGGAGCTTTTGGTGATGCCTTTCATGTCCCAGTTCCCTCTCCCAGCTGATGGGGCTGACCCACTATCAGAGGATGTCATTAAGTACGTCCTTCATCTCCATGTCCAAAGCAAAGAAAGCACGATCGCAATTACTATTACATGAACATGATTTGTTCACTAAATTCAGCTTTAGGCATCTCATCCGTGTTGATGCACATGCTGGACATTCATGGCAAGTACCTCTCTTTATTTGATATCACCAATGTCAACACCAGTGTTGGACTGGTTTCACCCTTTTTTGATAACACTTGGTTATAATCTCATCATAATGAGGATTTTGCCTTTGTCCATCATGAGTAGGGTACAGGTATTTAAGGATATTTTCTTGTTTCTAATACCTTTTGGGTTTATGTACCATCCAAAAACCCTCATACCTATGTTAAATTACCCACATACCAATATGGTACTAGGATGATATTGACTCAAATAATGTCTCGGATATACAAAGATTCAGTCATCTTGTGATGCCTACCAATTATCAGTATATGACTAGTATTCCGATTTTGATACTGATGAGGTAGGGTCTTTGATACCACTATTGATATTGTGTATTGATACCCATATATTTGTCTGTATGCCGGTCCAACATTGTATATATCTCTTTGTGACCCAATAATCTATCCTTTACTCATTTTGTATAGTCTAGATTCCAACTGGATGTGTGTAGGAACTAGTTTATTTCACATCCATTTATTCTCCTGACTAAAGGAAGTTGATCTCTCATTGGCTTATTGCAGCTACTACGGTGTTATGATGGCCTATGGTGGTCTTCAACAGGTATAGTTCATTGTAGTCATACCTTCCACATTAACATGTAAAGACTCATTTTGCCGCTCCATGTTTTGTGAAGAAGTGATTAGGATAGTGGCTCAGCCTATATAATCATTTCAACACAGTATACACATGCACTAAAGTGAGACTACTCTTTCTGCTTCTAAATTGTGCAGAGGAGCAGTTAATCTCCACATTGCAGGCAATTGTGATGCTAAGCATGCTGACCAATTATGGGGTCTGTAATTTATTGTTTTCTGGAGTTCTGTGGCTTCAATTGTGACAGCAAAGTCTGCTCATTGATGAGCTCTAGCTGTATGGATTTTGCAGTATCTTAAAACACAATCTACTGAAAAAGTCACCCTGTTGCTGCAAACAAGAGTATTTCCTCTGTACTCAATGCTAGCACCCACCCCATATGTTCTCGCCAACGCAAACTGGTTGCTTGGGGAGCTCGCCACTTGCTTGCCTGAGGTACGCTAATCTATGCCATGTAATCCTTTCTCCATCGCTTATAATCTAGTTGATGTCACACACAAATCTCTGCCAGACTAAGAAGTTGTAGAGTGTAGAGATTACTTGACTGTGCAACATAATTTGAATCCAAATTACAAGAATTTTATAAGCACCAGAGCAAGGGTATGCTTGTAACTGTCCAAAAGGAGGTACAGTTTTGGGAGATGAAATACAGTTGTGAAAGCAACAAGCTAAATGGGTAGTACTGAAATGAAATAAATCATTTGTTGACAAATTGAAACAGGACATGTGTGAAGAAGTGTACAATTCTCTGTTAAAGGCCCTGCTAGCCCCCAATGCTGGTGGTGTGTCATGGCGACCTGTCAGAGCATCCGCTGCAGGAGCCCTCTCATCCCTCCTTCAGGTTCCCCTGGTTCTTCCCTTACTCTTTAGGCCATTTGCTTTCTGCAAATTCATGGGAACCACACCATTTCATTGAGCATCATGTTGAAGATGACCCTCAAATTGATAAAAATGCATCACATGAAACAAGGTCTCTTTTAAACCAGTCTTACACCTTGATGTTACCTCACACCTACTGTTCCTTAGTTAGGAATTTTGGTGAACTTTCTGTATGTAGTATGTACTGATTCCATCGTTCAGCATATAAAGAGTTATGTTTCTATTGTTGACGCCTTCTGTTGTAAGATCCCTTTCCAGTACACTAAACATCTGATTTAGTGTGGCATCACAATTGGTGGACCATGTAAATTTGAGTGGACTTCATGACTTGTCATGTAGCACCAAGTGTCACATGACACCCTCTCTAATTGCCACCTTGTGCTTGCAAGGTAAGCAGTGTGGGTTGATGATGAATAGTGCGGGCTACACTAAATCAGATGTTTAGTGTAGCTGTCTGTGACCTGAAGCATATCCCCAGAGTCAGATGTTTTTGTGAGTACTATAGAACATTCTGTTGGAAAATGGCAGGATGAGTATAAGCCCACACAATGGTTGCCTCTACTTCAAGCAACTGTTGCAGGAGCACGATTGCAAGAAGAGGGGGAGGCAACAATCTCATTGCAGCTTTTAGCAACAGCTGCAGAGGCTGGAGAAGATTTTGTGGCTCCGCATGTTCCTGCTATCACTGCAGCAGTACAAGGGGAGATATCTAAGCACATTCCTCCTCATCCTGAGCCCTGGCCCCAAGTAAGGAACACAGTTTTTGCAGTTTTTGCAGTTTTAGGTTTTAGGGGTTTATAAATGGTATCAATTCAATGGTAGGTCTAAGGTAGGTGCACCTATTTCGGTTTGTGACATATTATGGACACCTAAAATTAAGGGTATAGTGGATTCGATTTATGTTACATGTATCTCCAAAATTAGAAACAAAGTGGAGGCATAGCATGACCTATGTGCACATATGGCAAGTCCACGTGGAGCACACCTTGACATAAACAAGTGAGTGAAATGGAGGCTCCAACATAGGTAAGGTCATGGATTTGCCAATTTTATACTTCATTGACCTATATATTAGGCATTGGAAGCAAGTGTGGCATGTCATTTGTGGTCCCACACTCTCACAATCATGAGATGTTAGGGAACATCATAACAGGTTATTGAAGAAGCACTTTACCCATGCAAAAGGTGGGGCATGACCAAGATGGTAGTAGAAATAGACGCCCTTATGTGAACACATTGGGTTTTGGAGTGTTTTTGACTTACAAATGCCGTAAGAGATTGAGATATGATTCAAATATTGTGAGTTGCATGGCCTCTGAATCCACTTTGAAAGGCCAATCCAACGCGATAATTGACATATAAACCGGATCACTCTAAGCAACCAAACTTGCAAAAGTGTTGGGAATAGGTTTGCTTACATTAAACCATTTTGTTCTGAGGAATGTGGCTTTACATGTGGTGCAGATGGTTGAGCTTGGATTCTCGGCAGTTGCCTCGCTAGCTCAGACTTGGGACAGTGCCGAGCCTGATGAAGATGAGGATGGTGGGAAAGCATTAGCAAGCTGGAAGATAGGCTGCGCAAGCGTTGCGTACACATTTGCTGAGCTATTGCAGAGAGCATGGTTGGTGCCGGTACAGGTCTGCCTTATGCTTTTTCAAACTAAATTTACAGCCATTTTCATACATAGTTCACCAAATTTGGTTGGTGAGAGATTGAAGGTGCGTTTACACACGACCATCGTTTTGGTGGTTGATGGTTGTAGTTTACTTTCCTTGGTACTATTTCTAAGGGACAAGGAGGGAAAATCTGCATTGCAGACAGCCACAACCACAACTACTCTTACTTGCCCAACTATGATACAAGGTGTGGTTGGGAGTAATTGCAATGGTGTAGCATACTTTCTTTGGCCCAATTTTGTTTGTAGTTACTATGTAGCACCAGGAGAGAACTTCAAGGCCAAAACATGGGAGAGGATTTGTAGGAGGCAACTAATCTTAGACAAATTTCCAGTAGATTCTATAAATCATTTGTATCCACTCCACAGATTGCACCAGTAGGCGGGACGATCGTTGAGTTCAAATCCACTCTTCAACTACAAGAGACTAAAGTAGTTGTGTGTAAACGAGAAAAAGAATAATAGTTGTGGTTGAAAGTGGGCCCCAAGTCAGCCACTGTGGTGGTTGTGTGTAAACGCTCCTTCAAATGCATGAGTATAGTGAAAGAGGTGTTCCTTAAATAAATGTCTCCCTCATTTCATCTTTTTATATCCAGGAGGGAGGTCCACCACCAGCAACACCTCCACCATCATGTCTAAGTGATGCCTCAGTGCTTCTGGCCGCAATTTTGAGGTATACCCAAGACTCAACAGCAGCCGTGAGCATGAAAGTGGAGCCATTGTTGCAAGTCTGGGCTAATCTTGTGGCGGATTGGAACGCTTGGGAGGAGGAGGAAGACGAGTCAGTATTCGACTCCATTGAGGAAGCAGTTGCTTTGCAGGTCAGTTTTAAATTTCTCCTCACTGCTGTTGATCCTGTTAAGAAGTTCATTGATTTTCAGATTAAGTTTCTCAGTCCCACTTTGTGAATGAGGCGACACAATGAATCACCTGACTACACCTGCCACAGTGCTTTCAATGTTACATTGGGGTTCATTGTAAAGTCTCTGATGAATTTGAGAACTTATATAAAAAGCCACCCATGTTTTATAAAGGCTTACATCAACATGCTAAAAGAATGGGTCTGGGTTATCTACTATACATTGTGGAATGGTTGAACGGTAATTGCATGGGTGGTCACATAAGTGCCATTCCAATAATGGTGGCCGTTGATATTGGTGGGGCCAATGTGGGCACCATGGTGCAAAATCCTCTTTTGTAGAATACATGCTTTCTAGCTTTTCATACCAGATTGGTGGGCCAAATGAGCCAGGATTTAAAGTGGCAGGTCCCATGGTTTAAACCCTGTAACTGAACCTGAAGTTCTCTTAAACTCTTCCATAATGAAGAGGAGGTTCAAGGAGTTTCACCTATGTGTCAAAATTAGGCTCCAATGTAAGAAGCCTTAACGAGATCTTACCAGAAAAGTTCTTAAAGAGACACCGTACTAGAAGTTTGGTGCCTCTTTGAGGAACTTTGCAGATGATTCTAATCCATTTTAAGAATTACAGTATTGTTTGGTTTTATGGGGATTGTTGCATGGTTTCTTTCCTTGGTACACACTATCATAGACTATCACGTTTTTTTAAGAGGTCTGATTGGGCACGTCTCCACCTATGTTCAATTTCCACATCATCTTTAAAGAGATTCCAACCATTGATCATATGACAAACATGTGGCGCTTTTTTGGTAGAATATAATTAATCTACACCTAATCTAACCTGCACATAGGGTACTTAACTACAGTTTTCTGCACTTTGTTTGCAGGGGAGATGTCCAATGTTGCATTTCACTGTGGCCGAGATGCTAACCCCACCCGCACTGCAAGTTCAGCGACGGTCGATTCTTGAGTGCTTAGTGACGTTCATTACAACAGCCATCGAGTCCGCATACCCGGCTGCCTGTTGGCGTGCGTGTCGTTGCACGCACGCACTATTGCATGCATCACAGCTCTCATTTGAAGGAGAAGCCATCTCCAATCTTCTGATGCCTAGGTTCTGTGAGGTTGCGACACGACGGCTGCAGCAGCTGACATGTGTAAATGTTCCTTTGGCAAAACCTCTTATCCTTGTTATAACTATGTGTTTCGTAATTCAACCTGAGCAGGTTGAAAAAACCCTGTCCTCGGAGGATGCTAGCATTGATGTAACAGAGGATGGTGCGAGTCAAGGCTTGCTCATGTATGCTGAGGCACTGGCAGGCTTAGCTGAAAGTGAGGCTGATCCCGGCCTCTCGTTGGAATCAGAAATGAAACTTTCTGGTCAGCTTACAGTATCACCCCCGTACATAAGAATATATAAATGCTGACCTGGACTAAGATATCATTAATATCATCCTTAAGTAACCTATTTAGCTATTATGGCAAATGGAATAATTCTTAGGTAACCTGGATAACCTAAGAATGATTTCGTTTGGGATGCACATCTTCAATAAAATCTTGGTAGATGGAAGAAGGCTTTGTGTCCAAAGATAGGCAACAATGAGGTTGCCACTTCAATATTCTCAGCATGCATGTACTCAGGGGCCTTGATTCTTGAAAATTTATTCTTGAAGCTACATCAGAACGAGAACGTCCTTACACATCCTTAAGAACGCCATGTCTGCTTAGAGATATATCTTGTTCAATAAATATCATACTCTTGAAACATGGTAAACAAAGAGTGATGTTTCTAAAGCTTGTTAGGGGCACTTCACCCTAGACCTTGAGGGCCCATGATCATTGATATTTAAAATCTCATAGAAAATGCTGAGATTCTCCCACTTCAGTTTACACCAGAGCTTGAGGGTCTGAGTGATCAAGGAAGTCTGAATGGATGAACAAACTCATTTTAAATGATTTTAAATGGTATGGCCTTCTGTTGAGATTCAAGGGCCCTAACAATTTATGATCACAGCCCTTGTGGCCTTCGTGTAAATTGGCTCTTAACATACTACAAGCCTTGAGGCAATTGATGCATACATAAATAGCGTATATAGATATAGTGGGTTGGGAAATCTCGACTTCTGTTGAATAGCAGAGATTGGTCTCTTTCTTGGCGTTTGTAAGAATAATATTGGTTTAAGGTCACAAGGACTTTTTGCAACAAAGTAGACAATGCACTGGAGTTCTTACAAGATTTGTTGGTTTTTCAGTGATTGGATTGCAAAGGCTGATGCTGCACATAATCAACAAAGACCTCTTGAATAATCGAAAGGGATTCAAGGTGGCACATCACTGCCTCGGGTCCCTACTGGAGTCCATGGTTGATCTCAAGGAACTTCTAGAATCCTCAGAAACTGATGACAGTGATTCCTCATCTGAATCAGGCAGTGACTCACGTTCAGGCAATGAGGAAGACGATGATGACGACAGCATTGATGTGAGATCCAGACCTGACGGCTTATTTTTTGAATCCAGGTCATAGTGGTCAGGTTAAGCGATTTAGCTGACAGGACTATTCCTGATTGGATGCGAGACGCATTAACACCTGTAATTGATGACCATGTCATGACCTGTCCACTACGTCCAGTAATGGATGTGCATTGCCTTGCCATCAGCTGTAGTAGGCACCCAGTGTTGACCTCACCCCTACCATGACTCATGTCAGAGCTTCTTGCATGTATTACCTAGCTCATAATTAAAGGGTGGTAAGTATGCCCTTGGAGTGTTTATTGAATCCTTGTATGTTTAGCATGTGTGTGGCCAACGGCGAGGGGGAATTTTCACATACGAGCGTACCTCTTATTCATCCAACATAAAAGCCCTGAATTAGCATGCAGTTGAGATGTATCCATTGTTAGTTTATTTGACACCAGAATTAGTTTCAAAGGCCCCGAATTAGTCTAGTGGAAGTTGTTTGAAATCAACTGCCCACAAACCTATAAGGAGGAGTTTTTTATGTTGGATGATGAAAGGTATTCTTGTATGCGATAATCCCTTCTTGCCATGTCCTAACATCTGGTTCATGTAGAAGCATAGGTTTTCTGAAAAACAGTGTTGACATAATTCTGGTATCATCTGGCAGGAGTCTGAAACGGATGAATCAGATGAGGAGCATGAGGAAACTGAAGAGGAATTTTTGGAGAGATATGCAGAGACAGCCCGTGAGCTCCAAGAGGAAGCCATTGAAGAAGCAGAGAATGGACAGGATGAGGATGGTCATGAAATTGAATTAGGTATATGAAGCAATGGTTTTCTTTTTACTCCAAGCTGTACTCAGTTTTCAGCCTGAGTGATCCTGCTTCATTACATATCATTAGTCTTCCTGAATATAGGGAACATCGGTCTCTTCATTCTGTTCATCTGCTATAGGATTTGTTAAGATTTCTGTAGAAATTGTGGTTGCATTGCATTCTTGCCTCATTCATGATAGGTGTCTTCAATACTTCTTGCCCGGGTTAAACCTTCACTAACAATGCGATTCTGAAGTGACAAACTGAAAAGTTGTTTCAAAGGTGTAATCAACAAGTCATTTTTCTAAAGTTGTAACCCACTAGATTCCACCATATGATCCTTACTGATGCAAATTGTTGTTGCTGTGCATTTGGGGTAACAGGAATCCTAGGATTGGTTGATTATGAGAAAGAAGTGTTGGCATGCCTCAAATTACATGTGAAAAAGCTCACCAGCAAGCAACTTGTGCCCAAAGACCTTCTCGCAAGATTCAGGGAAAAGTACCCAGAGGCAAGAGCTTATTTATAGAGAAGAAAATGTATGCTATGCTAAATACACAATCAATGTAAAGCAAATAGAAAATAGATTCATTGAACTCTCAAACCAATTCTATTGACAGGGTAGAATGCAAAGGGCTGGTGTATTCTACAGAGATTGCAGGGTTGTTGGCACACCTGCTTTCACTTCAGTCTAATCTGCAAATACTAATACCTAGACACGGATGATGATCAGTTTAAACCACTGGAAAGTGAGATTAGATGAATAATAGTCTACTGCCAAAGGTACAGCACTAAAACAGATCCTTAAAAACGATGATCGTCATACAAAAGTGTAACCAGATACTAACTTTATGCAGCCCATAAATAGGCCAAATTGAAGGGACACATTACCTTGAGTTGGACATATTTGAATTCCCTGGCATTAGGTATTGTGTAGATAATTTTTTCTTGATTACAGTTGATCAAAACAGCAAGTTGGTTCTTGCATATTGGTGTGGAAAGATCTGACCGCCTATAAAGTTAATGATAGAAACATGAATAGACTAAAAATTGTTGGTGTAAGAGAATCTCTAGTAGGAAATTTTTTGTCACCAACTTTGCAGATTTCACATTCATGAGGTTAATATTGCTACAAGTCAGTCAACCTTTGTGCTACTAAAGCACAGATGTATCCTGATGAAAACCTGGTCCTACGGATGGTGCTTCGCTCTTTCTCTCAAGTTGCAATGTATAAGATTTTTTTTTGAAGTTTTAAGATGAATATTTTTGAGCATGTCTATCATAGTGAAGGCTTGAAGAAGAGCCTTGCATTATCTTGTGAGGATCAATAAGGACGATTTCAATACTAGTACACCAAGCTCACATATTTGTTGACATTGCTCATTATAGTGAAGCCAAGGGGTTGAAGGACCCATTCGTGGTTTTGGGTGTTCTTCGCGTGGTAACTTACATACAAGGCCCACCTTGGAACATAAACCAGTTTGGGGCCCATGCTATCTTGGTTTGTTGCACTTGTGGATAGGAACCAATGTTCTAGGTCACTACCACCATCTGCTTAACAAAGCACCTTTAACCCTTGCAATTTACCTATCATCGCAAGTGAATTGTGTCAATGCCCATGGATCCAACCACTGCCCATTTTTTAATGTTTAGTAGAGAATTGTCTAGTTTGGGCCCATGCATATGAATTAACTCTTAATGTCCCTAAGGTTTTGTGGATCAACAAGATCACTAATGAAGTGAGATGTGCAAGGTTTCTTTATGAAACATTCATGAAGCAAAATTGTTGATACAAAGTCAAGGAACACATCTTTAGAGATTAACATTATTTGAGTAATGGAAGTCAATAGTTTTCATGATACTAGCGATTCCGTTGGGAAAAAAACGTTCATTGGTTGGGAGGTTAGCAATGAGCTCAACGGAGAACCATAAATAATATGGGGAACCCAAATTTACTTTTCGGAACATCATTATGAAGTAAACCTTGCACAATCCACCCAAAAAAATATTCTCTTCTCAAAAAGGACCTCCAATATGTGCTAAGGGGCATTACTCCTGAGCTCGGGATTACAATGACATGGTTTCGAATAACACTAGTGGTTAACCTGTTGAGCCATCCCTGCACCGTTTGCTCAACATGCCGCCCCCTTAAAACCTGCTATCCACCCATCATTGCAAGCGAATTGCATTAACTGCCATGCACCTTTGCTATTCTAAGATTCCAAAATGTATAGTACATTGATTCTCTCAATTGATGCGTGTTATTGTTTGAAGCTACACAATGCAATAACGTCTTACTCATGAGTTCAATATTTCCTAAGAAAAATTCAATAGGTTGCTCGGACATTATAGTACATAAATGACTTTGCTTGGTAAAATGTTACATTCTCATAATATACTTATAGCATTGCATAACTTTGAATAGTAACACATACTTGTTGAGATAATCAATGTAGACTAGTTTGGGCACGTGTTGTCCCAACCTCTTGCCCATGTGAATAAGACTTAGTGTCTTGGGCAATTTTCACATTGTCCGCTTCAGTTGCTATTGTTTACAACCAGCCATTTTGGAATTTTTGAACAACAACTGTGTCAACTACTATGCGCCATTCACCCTTTTCAAAATGTATATTAGGTCTATGTAGAAGCTTTGGAACTTTAATCATGATATTTATTAGATCCCCTTTACCTTCTTTCTTCTTCTTAGTACTCATTCGGAACACAACTTGTCAATCAACAAAGTTATCCGATAAGTTAAATAGATGCATCCATGGGTTAGTCCCAAACATGGTTAAACATGACCACAATATAGAAGAACAAGCTCCCATTCACGTCGGTGTATAAACTTAACCCCAACGTTACTTTTATTATTTAGGCTCAAACCTTGAGTTTATGAGAATCAACACAAAAGTGATCCAAGTTTTCTTAATGCTTAAATTATCACACACAAAGAGTGGTGTCAGGCTCTTACAAACCAACTTTCTAGCTTGTCCTTCCTAGGGTGGGTGGGCAAGCTAATCTTGCATATGCTAATATGAAATTTAGGATAGTGGGTCCCATGTGCATATCCTATTTTAGATCCTAAAATTCTCTCAAAGTTTGACAAGTGAAAAAATGAGGTCCCAAAAATTCCACCCAACTTTCAAAATAGGCCCCTATACAGAAGGAGCTAACAAGCTCAATAGAAAGTTATCTTACTAAAGAACCAAACCCACAGTCTCGTCCCTCTTTGAGAGACTTCAAGGATAACTCTAATGATATGGCGGAAATGCTGCCTTCACGCTTCGAAGACTATTATATTGGTATCATCATCAACCCTTCCAATTGATGTAAGGTGGAGGGTGCTTAAACCAACACTTTGAGCTATTGCACATACATATGGCTATGTGGTTGATATAAAAACTATATATTCATATTAGCCTTTGGGCTTAAAATAGGTATCAAGAAAGAAAGAAAATGTTTTTATTCTCAATTGAATATTTAATGAATATTCAAAGTCAAAACTACTAGCATCCTTTAAATCAATCCATAGACCCCGTGTATGGCAACCTCACATATGATGAGGAGCCCCACCTTCATTGCCTAGAACTAACACAACATAGTTGGGTACTAGACCCAAACTACATCAAAGCCCAAGTATTAATGGTATGCAAAGCCACACGGCTACCTCCATGATCCCACCCGGTTCGCTTGCAAAACCATCACTTATCAAGCAGTGTTGGATTGGATATGAAGAAGCTCCCGTTGACTAAGATCTTGCCGGCAACACGCCGTGCATTTGGATACGCACTTTGCTGGTGAACATGGTTGAAATCATACTGATTCAGGTATTTCTGCTCTATTGCAAATTGTGTTTCTCTCTTTGTGTCTCTTTATCTTCAAAGCCATTCCCTTCTCATCGTGATACATTCGCTCGAGAGATAACACAATCTCTTTTTGGCACAGGAGAGAGGGCCTCTAGTGCTAATGAATCTCCAAGTTTCGATATACAGGGACTGGCTGTTAGTACAGGAGAAATTCCTATACACTTTGTCGAATGTTGTCCGAAATGTTTATCACTCATTCATTAAGCCGTGGCGGATTGTGTGTGAAGAAGCTCCAGCCGACGCAAGATCTTGCCAGCAACACACCGTGCATTCGGATTCGCACTGTGCTGGTGAACATGGATGATTCCCATTTGTGCGGACTGGCCATAGTCATCCAGGTACTTCTGCAGAGTGAAGAACTTCTCCAACATGTTAACCGCCATGTCCTGTGCTTTCGGTCGGCCTTTATTCAAGACACCGATGATCAGTTGGACTCCTTTGGCTTTGTCTATGGCGTGGCAGCCGCTCTCCGAAGAGACTAAAGTGTTTAAGGCGATTAGAGCGGCCTCCGAAGAGCGAGGCTCTCCTCCTTTCAGAACATCAAGGAGAGGACGGATGGCATCCGCTTCCAGCAGGCAGAATGTGCTCTTCACTGTGCAGATCCCGCCGTGCACTTCGCAGACCTCGGGTTTCGGGCTACAGCAAGAACGCCAGAGGAGGTTGTTCGGTGATTGCAGAGGTGTCACAAGCTTGGGAGTGCTAGTGGAGAAATCGGCAAGTGCTCTTGCTGCGCATACTTTTGTCTTCGTATCACTGCCTGCGTCCAGAAGATCGACAAATTTCTCTATCACGTCAAGTTGTGCAAGTTTCATTTGAAGATCAGGATTTTTGGCGGACGTAAAACGGCAAAGGGCTGCTGCAGCTACCCCCTCGGTTGAAGGCGAACCGAGATACTTGACCAGAACAGGAATGATGTTGGCCTGGACCAGAATGGAAGTCATGTCATGGTTATCTTTTGGCAAGCTTGCCAAGACTGTCATGGCTGAAACCTCCGCTTTCTTTCCAGCAAAACCAGAGTTCTTTAACAGTTCTAATAACAGAGGAAAATTCTCCAGTGGTTTTTGATTCAAGGCCGCCCAGGCTTCAGCGCCAGATCCTTTCGACAAGGACGCGAAAAGCTGGAGCGCAGCCAACCGCACATTTTCGGCAGTAGTTTCTTTGAACAGAGGTATCAAGATTGTGAAAGCGTCGTCCGCTCTCATCTTCAGTGTCGCCACCTCAAAAGTTTCTTTTCCTTTTGCAAGTTGCAGGAGTCCCTGCAGAAGGTGTTCTTGTACTTTGGCAGGCATGCATTGCAGATTTGAAAGAATTATGCTGGAGAGAGTCCCGATTTCTGTGTTTTGGTCTTTGTCGTGAGGCCAGTCGTTGCCCAAGGCAACCGACATGTTTGCAATGACATTAGCACCCGAAACTTTTGCATCTACCGACGATCTTGACGTCAATAGGCGAATCAAAACCTGTGCCAATGTGAACTCCATCAGAAATGAGTGGACACCATGGCAGCTAAGATTTTCACAAACAACCAGGCATCGAGTACTTCGTGCAGGCTTACTGACAAGAACTGCATTGGTGTTGAAATGGCTATCAAACATGAAGTGGAGTGTGTACGTTAGGTTCACGGAACTCCCAAGCTTGTTAGAACAAACTGCTCGAACAGGGACAAATGAACCGGAGAAAGAAACATCTATAAAGTACTACGAAGCCTTCATATTTCAGGAGAGAGAACAGAAACAAACGGTAAACACAGTGACAAGTTGAAACAACATAGGTGTGACAGTTATCGATCACTTCACCTCAAGGCCATTGCACTGAGCAATCATCTGACACACTGAGGCAACCTCAGAAAGGTTCCTCAAAGCATCGACAGCTGAATTCCTTTCATCGTCCTGCGCCGAGTTCATCATGTCAACCAAGGTCGCAATTGACTCGGAAGTGCTAACTTCCAATTTGGAAGCCTCAGGCATCTTCAGCTCCGCCAAGGCTTTGGCCATGGATATCTTGGATGTCGGCGGTCTAACGTAAGGATCGAACCATAATCATTTCGTGAAGAAGTTATCCTCACAGGACCAAGTGCAGATAGGGAAAGCATGCTAAATCACAACATGTCTCCTCCACATCACCGTGCTTTGGAAAGTCTCCAAATAGGCCCAACTCCGAAGCATATAAGGAAGTAATCACAACAACTTACAGTGCCGAGACTTACCTGTAACAAGGCGCGTAACCAACGATGTCAGCATGTTTACGTTGGCCATGACGATTATATTATAGTCATTCATAGGCAAGTTCCTCAGTATCGTCTTTGCGCTCGACACCAAGGCTTCCAAATCATATGCAAGCAACGTCGCGATTAGTAACACCGCATTGTCCTGGTGACTAATGACATCTGCAATTCGAGGCGTGCTGGACAGTTCCTCCAGCAGCAACACTAGTTGCAGAGCTTCATCAATGTTCTGTAGCTGTAGACATCTTGCTAAACAGGTCACTACAAGCGCAACGACCCCTGCCGCCTCCATAAGCTCCTGATGATGAATTGCCAAAGAAAACACCAAGAAAAGTGTTACATGACCGAGAAAACGTGATTGCTAAAGCTTCAAGAACCAGAGTCTACCGCAAATTGAGGAAGTGCTACCTGATTGTCGACGTTGTCTGCTGCAAGGATTTGCAGTGTTGCACAAGCCAACTTTCGGAGCTCAAGATCATTTGACTCGAGCACATGAACGAGTGGAATGATGAGACCTTTTCTGGCGATGTCGTACTTGTTCAGTGCGTCTTCCTCGCATAAAGCTCGCACATCCTTCAGAGTTTCTGCAACCTGTTCATCTGAATGCTCCATCATTGAGTCGTTTTTTACCAAAACACGTTCGGCGAAATCCAACCGGCTTGCCCAATTTCGCTCCCTCCATTCCGCAATCGACTGGGACATTGCAAAATTAGGATGCACATTCAAGTCCTTCAGTTTTACGCCCATAGTAGGGCATGTATTGTGTTGAAGAAACCATTTTTCGATTGCAGAGCGTTCATAAGTCTGCCCTGAAGCGATCTGCACAGGATCCCTCATAACCTCCTTGGTGATAGGACATTTGAATGATTCAAAAGGTTGATGAAACGCATGCTGCGAAGTATTACCCACAGGTCTGTTGCAGTCCCCCTTTTCCTCCGCAAGCAGCTGGCAGCTTGAAGCTGTTGCAATTGCTCTTTCGAATATCTGAAGACATTTCTTCAGATACGATGCGCGGAAACTCAGCTGCTCATGACTCGATGACTCCGAATCTTCTTGCTCTGCCTTCAGGTTTGAGATTTCTGTCTTAAAGTCTTCACTGGTAAGAGTGACTGCCAAATACTCTGCAATCTGCTGTGCAAACTCGTTCCCTAGTGCTGGATCCAAAAGTAGAGTGTCAAGATTTTGGTTGTCAAGTGTGTCAACGATTGCCTGCTGCTTGATGCCGAGAGACGGACCGGCCTGCTCCAGAAGTTGCTGAACTTGCAACACTTGCGGCTTGAACGACAAGGAGCATGTCTCCGGGATCAGGGTGTCAAGCGCGCTACTGAATTTTCTACAACTTGAATGTACTTCCTTTAGTAAGAAAGGACAAATTAAGAGAAGATACAGGGAGCAGCGATCCCTGTAGTCAGTCAGAATCTTCTCTGCTGCGTTCACGTCTTCTTCAAATTCTCTTGCATCGACCTCAACAGGTCCATTATTATTGTGATGACCCTGTTTAGAACCCCCATTGCAACGTCTGTGATCAAAAGATGGAACAAAAATGATCGAACTAGAACCCTTCAAACCACAAGTGATCATATCATCAGCATGAATGGTCTCATTGAATGCATGCCAGGCTTTAAATCCTAAAGGACCTAACTTGAATTTGAGTATACCGACAGAAAATTTATGATGCAAATTTTGATGCAATAAAGTTATCCTCTAACCCAACTTGATGTTTGGTCGGGAGTTGGTTGTTTTGTATGATTGGAGATAGCGGGGAGGTTTGAACGAAGAAAATTCTATGCGGGTTCATTGAGGGTCAATCTCGTGTTGACATGCTATCAAAGAGTGCTTAAATGAGTTTGACCCTCAATGAATCGAAATTCGTTCATCTTCATTCAGATTCAAACACCTCCAAGCATGTACCACAAGTGGAATGGAAAGAAATTATTCGTATTGTATGCAAAACAAACACTGGAAAATTATAGGGATCAACTCTCGTCAACGCCCAACTCCCGTTGAATCCAAGGCTAACTCTACTTGTCGTCGTTACCTCTAGGTCCTGCTGCAAAGCCTTGAGCAATCCTGCCAACCTCCGAAGCCGCTTAGCATAGTCCGAGAAGATCAAGTGCACAAGATGATCCTGGCCCCGAGCAAACTTTTGAGTGTCCACTGCGACCATGGCCACCCTGTGCCGGACAGACTCCACACACTGAACAGCTACGGTTGCCTCCATCCCTAGAAACTCTTCCTGGGATGTCTATATATGACTCTGAGGAATTAGAGAAGCTTAGAAGAAGCAAACAGACACAAAACTGACTCGAAACCTGATTGCAAGGTTCGAAGTATAGCCATATTAATCCATCCAGTGGTTCTTGAGCAAAGACTTTCACAGAACGTGATGAATGTCGACCCTTGATTAGCGTAGTCCCTCTCGAGGTGTAACCTAGCCCCAATAGGTGTGCTTCAAAGACGCCTCAATGTGCAGGGACACAATGAAAGAAGCCCCCTCATCACATCTCTAACCATCTTATAACTTGTTCCCGCAACCCAAGCCTTGTGGTGATGAAGAATGCCTTATAACGTCGACTACTGGAGTTCCAGTGGAGATTGCAGCGTAACACGAGTAGCGGGTGAAGGTTTGACACCTCTTCTTCTTCTTCTTCTTCTTCTTCTTCTTCTTCTTCTAATCTTGTATCTAAATTCTTGCCTTTCATTCCTGTATTGTTGTTGCTTCAAACCATAAACTCTCTATTCACTCTCTAATATCAATGGTTGTTGCAGAACAACCAATATCATTGCAGCTCCGACGTACCGTAACTAATTCCTGATGAGCCTACACATGCACATGTGCAGATGATTCTCGGCCAAACACAAGTGACGGGTGAAGGTTTGACACTTCTTCTTCTTCGTCGTCTTCTTCTTCTAATCTTGTATCCACATTCTTGCCTTTCTTTCCTGTCGTGTTGCTTCAAACCATAAGCTCTCTAATCACTCTCTAGTATCAATGTTTGCAGAACAATTAAAAACCTGGGAGCTCTGATGGACCGTAAGAAACGCCTGACGAGCCTGCCATCAAAGATGTAAGTCCTCTTCCAGCCTTCATCCTCTGCTCCCCTGCAGAAATAGATTCTCGCTCACCCTTGCATCATCTCCTCTTCTCTTCTCTTCTTCCCCGAAAGAACCCTCCCAAATTCCACGCTCTCACCCCCACCATATATGCCAATGCCCCCGGCCACGCGTACCGACAGCCCTGGACATCACCTACGTCTTCATCTTGACGTCAAGATCATCGTCATATGTTCCCCGCCTTCTTCCTCTTCTACTCGTGATGAAGATGATCATCTCCAGCTACAGCCTAACCTCGTTTATACGACACCCTCGATATTACAACACATTTTTGCAAGACCAAACTTTTTAGTTCAAAACTCCCTCTTTTGTATGACTACAACACTCGATAATGTGACATTTAGAATCTCCATTTTGTTATATTATAGAGGTAGTTAATGCTAAAATTCCTTTCATCTATCTTATGTACATCTAAAACACATTCATTTTTACTTGGGAACTACTTGAGAATTTCACTTACCTTTGGGAACTTAGTGATAATTAGGATTACTTGTGTAGAATGGAATCCGATATGGATAGGGTTGGAGTGGCCTCATGCTGAGTATGTTGCCTTATATCACCAGTATCTTGATGCTAAACGTCATGCATCATTGTTGTCTAGTTTCTTATTAGAGAACTATTTATATTTTGGTGTTAATGAAATTATTAGTTTTCAAAAGCTAGTAGAAAATTTGGATAAGGTGATAGTTACTAACTTGAGTAGGCAACACCAGAGATCTTTAAACTCCTATATCAAGAGTTCTTGAGAATATTTGTAGTTGTTTGGAGTTGTAGGTTATTATTCCATACTATCAATATTGCTTAAACTTGTTGTATATAATTTTCAAGCTCATGTTACTTATGTTTTCATATTCCCTCAACAACACGACAACTTTACGCCATTTGTCATATTAATTAACGAGAAGACGAAACCTCGATAATACAACTATTTTTTTGTGTTTCCCAAACGTGTCATACTAAAGAGGGAGAACAATACTAGCATAAGAGCATCACCAATGCGCGCCCATCAAATACGCCTGTCAAAGGCCATTTGAAGCCCCCCTGGGGCACTGCGGGCTAGTGGCACAGGGAGGTGTTGGGCAGTAGCCTCAATGCGGCACCCACCATGCACTCCCGTTACCCATTTCCGCGGCCATGATAGCGTCGCGGGCCACGGTGGTGTGACCGTAGCCACAGAGGCATGGGCCGGCTCCCATAGAATAGTCAAACTAATGCAAACCTTAAATATTAACTCACCAACTAATTCAACTATTACTTAACGACTCACCTTTCATAATTATAGTTGTTCATGATTTGACTTGCCAAAATATGTAGTTAACTATAGTTGTTTTAAATTTAGTCTACCAAAAATTATAGTCAACTAAAGTTATATTTAGTTAACTAAATATCTGGTTAGCTAAAGTTGAGCACAACATGTTCACGGAATTCTATTGTAATGTTGTAGTGTCACTAGTGTGTTATTTGTGTTGGTGGTGTTTATGAAGTTTGTTCTAGAACCTAACATTGTGATGTATAACATTGAGCCCAATCTATTGTAATGATCATATAAAGACGTTTCTTGATGATCCTCAATGGCCTGAGCATATTAAAGACCCTCAATTGAAGCAAATCAAGAGGCAAAGTTCTTCGAATATATAATAATATTTGGAGTTTTCTAGTTCTATAGTTATTCTTTAAATTGGTTTGAATTTTTTCTAGTTAACTATAGTTGTTCCCTAAAATGTATTGAAAAAGATCTAGTTAACTATAGTTATTTTGGCACTTCTCCAAGGTCTGCACTAATGTGACTAATGCGACTAATGCCTTGTGAGGGCATTAGTCATTTTAGTCACATTAGTCGCACTAATGTGCCTAATGCCATTGTGATTAAGAGTGAAGATGGGGGAAAAAAACCCCAGCATAAAGATACAAAACGAAAAGAAAAAATCACGCTAGCATTCAAGACACAAAACAGAGACGAAAAAATTAAGCCACCATCTAGACACAAAACAAAGACCAAAAATTCAGGCCAACATCAAGACATGAAACAAACACCAAAAAGAATCCTTGCCCTTCCCGCCTCTACGACTACCATCCTTGGTGTTGACTGCGTCTAGCGGGAGAAACAAATAGCCCGCCCACACCTGCTGGTGGGAGGGCCAGTCGCAGGCTCCCACCAGCAGGGGGCCACTTTTCCCATAAATTTTTGTAACGGCAGCGACTGGGCGCAACGAACGCCCAGCTCGCCCGTTCACTGTGAATGTCGACCTAGCACAAGATAATTTTTTTTGGACTATTAGGTTTCAACCGGTTATTTCTCAAACTCATCCGTAATGTGCACTGGAATAAAATTGTCTCCTAGTTTACCCTAAAGCTCAAACGGTTATTTCTCAAACTCATCCGTAATGTGCACTGGAATAAAATTGTCTCCTAGTTTACCCTAAAGCTCAACCGGTTATTTCTCAAACTCATCCGTAATGTGCACTGGAATAAAATTGTCTCCTAGTTTACCCTAAAGCTCAACCGGTTATTTCTCAAACTCATCCGTAATGTGCACTGGAATAAAATTGTCTCCTAGTTTACCCTAAAGCTCAAACGGTTATTTCTCAAACTCATCCGTAATGTGCACTGGAATAAAATTGTCTCCTAGTTTACCCTAAAGCTCAACCGGTTATTTCTCAAACTCATCCGTAATGTGCACTTGAATATTATTATCTCATGGTGTACCCTAAAGCTCAACCGGTTATTTCTCAAACTCATCCATAATGTGCACTGGAATAAAATTGTCTCCTAGCTTACCCTAAATCTCAACCGGTTATTTCTCAAACTCATTCGTAATGTGCACGTGAATATTATTATCTCATGGTGTACCCTAAAGCTCAACCGGTTATTTCTCAAACTCATTCGTACAAGGAATCCGTAATATTTTGAGAATCTGAAAACATCCCCACACATACTGGTGGCAGCGAACGGTGTTCGCCCGTTCACTGCTGCCCACCACCAGTATGTGTGGGGGGCCTAAAAGCTCACAGCAAAGGGACAAAACTTGCCGAGACCAGGAGATATTTGACGAGACACGGGAGACTAACAGGAGTCTTCTCGAACCCGTTGAAGCACGCTGAAATTGCCACGCCCACCAAACGCCGTTGGCAGGTGCATTGCAGATGCTCTAATAAGTTAGGATCGATCTCCTTCTGAGCCCTTCACCAACAATTGCAAACTTTTCTGAATAATGTCAGCCGTGCTCGGCTTGTCTTTCTCCAGACTCCAAGGCCCGAGATGCAGCCCAACCCAACTGAAAGTTATTAATGAGTCTGTACCTTGAAGATCTACACCATAGGGTAGGTATTGCAGTTGTCCCCCAGTGGATCTGCCGGTAAGTTGTCGGGCCAGGGCATTAAAGTAAGCTTGTAATATTATGTTAAGAAAGGCGCCCAGAGATGCACATCTCAACGAAGAAGACGGTGACTAGCGAACTTTCCAGGAACTACACTAATACTCTATATAGTGCCACTTACTATTTGGAATCACACAATGCTATATCTATTCAATTGTATACTGTAATACCTTTACCACTTCGGCACTGATTAAACTAGTTTTAGACAATTGTATTCTGAAATCCCAAAAATCAACATGCCGGTATAAAATATTGATTATCATCAGTCGATTATAAATAGCCGAAGTGGTAAGGTACTATAGTATCTCTTTTTTTGCCAACAAAGGTCAGATTTGATATTATAGAACATGAGATAACATTATTCAAATTCATAATAGTGGGAATATTCTATGAATATTGTCAATCCCATAAAACATTGTTATGGATTTGAATAATGTTTATGGACTGTCTTTACTTGGTAAAAGAAATACATTAATAGTAAGAAGATATGGCATTGTGTAACTCCAAATGGGTAGTACGTGGCACTAAATACTATATTTAGGGCCGGTTTACACTATGGACCATGAAGTTGGACCAGGGCTCTGCAAGGCAACTGATTGGCTGTTGAAGTTGTCCCGGGACAACTTCGGTTTACACTAAGGAAAGATTGGCAGAGGGACCAAATAGGTTGAGGTCCCCAAAATACAATTTTTAAGGCTTAATAAATGCACTGACATGGTCCAACGGGTTTTGCGGTGAGGGAGGCAAGAGAGGTGGTCTGGTAGGAAAAGGCAAGGGCCCATGTCAGAAAAATGCTATTCATTATATTTTTAATGAACCTACCCTTTATGTCCCTTAATTATATGATAGCCCATGAGACATACCAACTCTACCTTGCCCTACCCCTTAAACCGGCTCACACGTGTTTCACCAAACAACGTGGGATATCTAGAACTCAAGAATTCAAGTGCAGATTTGTTTTTTGGTCTACCAACTGCAATATTTGGAATTTGGGGGCTTGTAATATACCGTTGGAAAGGTCTTGAAAATACCTTTCCAACGGTATATTACACACCCCAATTATTTTGTAAAAATATAGTTGAAAATCGAAAAAGAAAAATCTGTAGTGGTTTAGTGACTCTACATCAGGGTGGTCAAAAAAAGCGCAATGGGAAATCTTCTAACACTAATTATCAAAGAATTGAGAATTAGTGTTGAGCAAGGTAGGGTGGTAACAACATTAAATATAATCAAACCCTAAATATCCTATTTAGTGTAGTGACAACACATGTCACATGTAAATTACATTGAATATGTACAAATTAAATCACTCACTTTTTGTAAAAATTGTTGTGAGAAGATTTGCAAGCCACATCTTCGACACATTTAACAAGAAGTGAAGACAAGTGAAGCCCAAGAAAAGAGAAGAGAAGAGAATGGTCAAACTTGATTTTTTACAAAATTGCCCTTTTTGGGCATGTATTAAAAAAATCAGCACCTTCACTTTTTGGTGCGTGGTCATTCTTCTTGGTCCACATTCGGTTTACACCTAGTGAGGGGCCCAAAGCTCTCAAAACTATTTTTTTATGAAGTCGGACCATGAAGTCGGACCATTGACAAAGGCCATCTTCCATAGTCCGACTTCATGGTCCATAGTGTAAACCGGCCCTTAGTGTACCTAATAAGTTAACTTTATGAATCTGTTGACCCCATAATTAAGTTCTCCTCTAGGCCTCCTTCAACCTCCTCTCGGCCTACCTGTCGTGCATGTCTGAGCTATGATCAGGGAGAACCGGCAGTTAGTTATAGATGAACCAGGTGAGTTTGAAAAATAATCGGTTGAAGTTCAAGACTCCAGGAAAATTAAATTACCGATCAATTTAGAGGAATTTCTAGAATATACCCCAATTTAATAAAAGGAAAACCGGAGGATGTCAACATGTAACCGGTTGGACTTGCAAACCGGAGGATGTCAACATGTAACCGGTTGGACTTGCAAACACTAGGATCTCAACCACGTATGCCTAAAAATCTCCCCGATCACTGTGTCTGAGACTCCGGTGACGATTAAAAGTTATTTCTTTTATAAAGAACACTATATTCGTTAATCGGAGACTTTTGAAAGTCTCAAAATAAAATATGCCCATAGTTTGGGATGCCAATATTGTGGGCATATGGAATGTTGGGAACATCAAGAACATGACAATTTAAAAATTCGCACGTAAAGAATATTCCTAATACTAAAAATAGAAAATTGCAATTATAATGAAAACGTGAACTCCATGTGGAAAATAACAAGCGAATATAAAAAACAAATGGTTTATGTCATTATAGAGTTTGGGGTGCGCATCCCATAAGTAAGGTTCTTATGGTTTTGGATGGCACATCCCAAACGTATACCACAATGGAGTGTGACAAGTCTACTAAGTCTATTAAAAACCAAGACTACTAAGTACTAATGTTTTTTCCCGCCGTTAACTTTCACCTATGTTATGTTTACCCATCTCCATCTTCCGCTTCATATCCATTCTCGGCGTCATTTTCCGCAGCTGCAATACGTGCCAAGTTGTCTTTGGCAAAATGTATATGTTTTTGGGGGATGGTCATTGCTTCTGTGTTGGAACCTTTGCGCGGCTTCCAAGCACAAAGTATAGTATCCGTGTTTATCCAAACCGGTGTGTACGCTGAGTCCACTGTCCACTTAAAATTCTTTTTGGTGTCCCAACCTAAATAAGTGCGGAGCACGTTGTGGTCTTTAGTGCTTGGACGACAATATTCCACCTCAATTTGACGAAAGTTGGGGCTAGTTCGAACAAAATTGGGTGAAGACAATGCTTTTACCAATCAAATTGGCTTGGGATGCTCCTCATCCCCAGCTCGTACGAGGACCAAATACCCTTCATGGCAATCAACACCTACACGAAACGACGGTGCCGGTCGATTGCGGGCAGGGCTAACGTAATGCTCGTCCATTGCGAACTCTTCACGAACGTCTCCATTGCTGAAAAACATAGTATCGGACTCGACAACCGTCAAACGACTTTGTGGCCAAAATCCTTGTGTCAAAGTCGTACGGGTGTCGCCACCAAGTGTCATCAAGGCTGAGCGAATGCGATCCCAATACGCGATCAACGGTTCATGGGTATCTCTAACATGTCTTGTGATGTCCTCCTCGCACAACTCTTTCCAATATTCAATGAATCCGGATATGCCTTTGATGATTTCCGGCCCATTCCTCATGGGTTCGGGTTTGCAAGGCTTTGGTTCCCCATCCGGGACCAAACATTTCCCATCATTGTCTTGACGCCATACGAGTATACCATCATCCGGGCCCCAATTAGGAGATGTGCACAAAAGCTTGAATTGCATGGCCGGAAGACCATCGTCCCTCATATAAAATCGGAATTGTTGTGCTTTGGTATGCCCCACCAAACGGTCCCCTCCCTTCAACATGTATGGCTTGATGAAGGCCTTGAAATTTGGTACTTCCTCAATCAAGTGCGGAATTACTGGCATATGGTCCAAATCCATATACGATTTCATAAGAAGAGGTATGGTTGGAAAATCTTCTTCATGCAACTTCATGCTCCACCGTCCGAATGATGCATCAATGTCGTCGTGTGTATGTCCCACCATCAAGAAAGACACAAACACCTCCTTGAAGATTCCTTTCGCCACGAGCAATGACCAAAAACAAAATACGTATCGACATTTGTTGTCCTTCGCACAATTATCAAGTTGAACGTGGAGAGTTGGAGGCAATGGTTTTGCACAAATGGGCTCTCCGGGTGGTTCTGGCAATGACGACATACAAACCTCCTTCCCCAAAAGCACTGCCTCATAAAGGGATGTGGTTCCACAACCATCAAAAAGTGCACGGGAAGAATGTACCGGTGGCTTCTCAAGATCGCGCAACAGTTTTGCAAATGAACCCACCGTGTGGTTAGCATCCCCAGGGTAAAAATCCAAACCATAATGGGCATACTTTACGTCCCCATGGCCGTGGGCAATCATACCTGGAAAAAACAAACGATGCGTGACCAAAATAATCAAATAACCACTAAACGGATGTATGGAGTTGGACATTTGCCAAACACACCCAAGAAAATTGGATAGACTTTAAACACGTAGTTGTGATTTCATACAAACTTGTGACAGCTACGGGCAACTTGAAGAGACCATCCGTGGCCTTTATTTTGCGTGCATAACAAGGGCATGCGGTTTTGGCGTGGTCCATTTTATCATGGATGATTGTTAGAACCTCTGTGGGCCTCATTATGGATAGAGCACGATTCTTATAGTAATCTTGACGGTGTGCCTCTTGATTGTTGACATGTTCAATATATTTTTTCTGGTGTCTGGAATGAGATTCAGTGCCTATGGGGTGGGCGTCTCGAAGACCTTTGTATTTTTCACACGTCGTACATCTAGCGAACTTGTCCCTGGGTCTTTTCAGAATGTATTCCGCAAACTGCTGGTTTTTAATCACACTCAACTTGGACAAAGAAATGGGCCCACATCCCGCTATGCGACCCACTTCATTGATGTCCGTTAAGATGTTCTTCCATTTTGTGCCCGTGGGCAACACCATTTGAACAACCTTCTCCCCTGACGACAATGTCCTCGTCTTGTGGGGCATTGCATCGGCCAATGGCACTATGATGGTGGATAGTGTCGCGGACGCTTGCAGTGTAGCCTCCCTAGGTTTCTTTGTGCCCGAGTTGCCATGAAATCGAGAGCGGCGACCCAACGATGAATATTTTCGAAACCTATAAAAGTCAGCCTTGGAGACGGCGTGGATGGTATACCACGCTGTACAACACACATCAACATTCTCAAGTGTCACCACCTTATGCCCATGGGTATCAAGGTGCAAATTTCTGTGGACCTCGAGTTTCTTAGCCGACCTCATACGAAAATCCGCAAGCCACATCTCTTGACGCAGAGATCTAATTTTCTCCCGCGGGAAAAATTGGCAACATTTCCTCGCGCAACAATCCTTGCCGGACACTAGACGGATAGATTCGTCCCCCAAAAGCCGATCCCGTCGACGCTCCTTATCTCCGCGAGGCACACGGTTTGAATCATATCTACGGAGGCCTTTGCGAGGACGTGTTGTGGCCAACAAAGCTAATTGTGTTTGCTTATGCCGCCGCTCATGATCCCACAAACTCACTTCCAGAAATGCATTAGTTTAAGCTAACACCTAATATTAGAACTTGAATTGACATCCTATCGTATAGCAACTCTGCGCAATCTCATATTATTATGAATTCTTTTTTGCATGTAATATTTATTTGAGGAACCATCGAATTAATTGAAAGATATCTAGCTCTTACATAAACTATATTTTAAAACACCAGATATATATCTTTGGGGGTGGATTCTACATTGACAACCTAGGGAGTGACATGCATTGTTTATTACGAATTAACTGAGCATATTTTCCTAAAATATGTTTACAAGGAATCCAAATGTAGAGGTACTAAGGAAATAAAACGAGTAAAATTCATGTATTTGAACTAAGCTTGTCAAGTTAATGCCTTAAACGCGTCCATTACATATAAATATGTCAAAGCATGAGAATAACATGAAGGGTTCCAATATACAACCATCTCCCATCTCCCATCGCATCCCATCCCATCCCATCCCTTCCCATCACCTCCCATACCATCCCATCCCATCTCTCTCCCAACCCTAGCCAGTGGAGTTGTGCCACGTGGCAGGTGCTGGGAAACCCTAGCGGCGCACCTACCTCCCCGCGCCCCTTCCTCTTCTCCTCATTTGTCATTTCGAGGAGAGGAGGAGCGGAGCGTTTAGAGAGCGAAGCTCTTGCTTTTTTTAGTCTTGAAGTTTTAAATTAGTTTTGTTGCAAGTTTTGAGAGATTTCAGATTGAGAGCTTGTGTGAAAGCTTTTGAGTTTGTGAAAGCTTTCATTGTGAAAGCTTGTGAGTTTGTGAGTTTCAAAAGCTTGAGAGCTTGAGTAGGAAAGCTTCAGAGTTTCGGATTGAGAGCTTGAGGGTGATCTTTAGAAGCTTGAGAGTTTAAGGAAGCTTCAGAGTTGAAGCTTGAGAGTTTAAGGAAGCTTCAGAAGTGAAGCTTGAGAGTTTAGGGAAGCTTCAGAAGTGAAGCTTGAGAGTTTAGGGAAGCTTGAGAGTTTAGGGTTTGCTTAAGAGTTCAGAAGCTTGAGAGCTACAAGGTTGTGAGTTTTGTGTACATAGGAGTATACTAGGGTTTGTATATAAGCTGTGAAGGCTTGAGGTCTGCATTAGAGAGTTATCTGAGTGTGCATTTGAAAGGCAATTGAGTGTGCAGTTGTGAGGATTTCTGGGATTTTCAGAAAGAGAAGAAGCAGGGATTGCAGTGTGCAGCATTTCAATGTAATTTGTTATCCTTTCCAACTCCTCTCACATTCTGAAAATGTTGCTTCTTGAATTCAATTTCTTTTGTTACATGCAATGTGAACTATCACTCTTTTCTTCATGTTTCATTCTGCATCTCAATTGCTTTATGATTGAAGAATTGCATCATTCTGACCAAAATTTTGCAGGCACGGCTGCAAGCAGAGTAGCTAATAAGTGAGTTATATACATATACGTATTCGTATATACACGAATACATATATGTACGGACAGGGGATCCCAAAACCATCACATATACGAACGCTCGTTCGTAAATGGACATACACTGCATACCCACCTCCATTTACGAACGCTCGTTCGTAAATGGACATATACTGCATACCGAACCTCCATTTACGAACGTGCGTTCGTAAATACGCACTCCACGTTCTTTGAAATGATCTATATTTACGAACGCACGTTCGTAAATATACTCAAAATATCACTCAGAAGGAACCTTAACTTAAATATGAACCTCTATGAATATCTAAAGAACAAATACAATTTTGCGAACACCAATAAGACAAATCACATGTACTTACGAAAGATAAATCAACCAAATATCCGAAAAGATAGACCAAATGGACATACTTACGAACGCACGTTCGTAAATGAATCCAAACCTATAAAACCTATATCTTTTACGAACGATCGTTCGTAAAAATAACCAAATATATTACAAACACATTCATGACGAGTAGTCTCTTTGATCTTCATATCTTTTACGAACGCTCGTTCGTAAACTCAATACTAAAAATTTATATGATCTTGCAACCCCTCATTTACGAGCGAACGTTCGTAAATATAATTACATCAATTGCAAAGACGCATTAACACTGCGTAGTCTGTGGGATATGCATGTCACTTACGAACGTTCGTTCGTAAAGTCATTAATTGTTTATATTCTGTTGCAGATGGCAAGATCAAGCAGAAGCGCCATTGAGATGTTCGCGGTGAAGGTCGATGGCCTCCCAGAGTCGGTGTTAGACGATAACGGCAACGACAACTATGTCCCCAAGGAAGACTTCATGGGGGAGTGGACGGCACTGCCAGAGAAGATCGGGGACGGCCTCTTCTGCATGCGCTTCACCTACGAGCTGGAGACAAGACCGGACCAGCCCGAACAGTGGGTTCAAATGAAGACGTGGGAGATAGAGTCCATAGAGGCCCAGGGGGAGTATGTAATTCTGGACATGAAGAACAAGAAGGATCATATCAACCTCTTGTTGCATTTTCAGAAAAATACCTTCTCCTACCAATACGCCACCAATAACGTAGCGGAAGATGCCAAGCACTTCGACCTGGACGGCCTCTTCTCCAAATATGCGTTGAGCCCATACTGGACTGCAAGGAAATTGACCGCCCTTGCATTGAACATCTCCAAATACAACAGTGTGGTCACTGAGGCAAACAAGAAGAAGAAGAGCCCCAGGAAACCATCCACATCAGGGGCAGGAGGATCTAGAAGTGCACCCAGGCCTGTGCCTTCCGCTAGCAGGGCGACGGAGGGCCCCAGTAGACACTCCACGCCATCGAAGAGGACAAGGGAGGAGATGGAGAAATCGGGAGTAACGGAGACCGCAGAGGTGACCTCGCCTGTCGTAATGCCCACCCCCTTGAAAAAGGGTGAGAACCCTGACGCTGTGAAGGCCACGAGGATCCTTCGAGACTTCAACAACTACTCGAAGGATTGCTGGCCCATGGGACGCCACTTCACATTCAACGTGGACTGCTTCAAGTGCGAGATGTCCCCCAACAAATGGGTGGTTCGCTCTCGCGAAAGCGGTGGTGTGAAGTGGCAGATAAATAATCTAATGAACAACGTCAAGTGGGATAGGCAGACCGTCTGCGTCATGCCGAAGGGGCTGACATCCCGTCCGACGGAGAAGGACTGGCCACGGATCCAGAATGGAGAGTTCTGGATCATAGACGGCCAACACAGCTTGGAGGCGTCCCAAATAATTCTCAAGGACGACAACTTCCAGCATGAGCTGAAGGAGGACTTGCGCTACTGGAAGGCGTTCTTGGTGTGGTCGGACGATTGGGACAAGTTGCGGAAGATATCCACCTTCCTCAACTCCGGCAACAAAATCAAGGCCTTCGAGGCGTCGTGGGCAGCCAACATAGTGGCTGCAAGGGACGTCTGGGTCGCCCACGGGTGCCCCCCTAAAGAAAGGGAGAACGCGAAGACGCCGTCTCCACAATGGAAGGTGAGTTTACGAACGAACGTTCGTAAATATCTTTGACATTCAAATTTTCAAGTTCTTTGACATTCAAACTTACGAACGTGCGTTCGTATTTTGTGCGTTACTGATGTTTTTCTTGCTGCAGGCATTCTGCGACGCGATGGTGGACAAGTTGTCCTCCATCGACATAAAGTCTACAACAACCAAGTCTGTCCTGGAGCTCAAGGGTGAACTCCGCCTCATTTGTTGCAACAGGGACACTTGGGAGTTGTGGACACAATTTTTTGATGCGCACAGCTCGGGCGATCTGGTCAACCCCGACACCGAGGAGAAGTACAGCGCGGAGAAGACCGGGGAGGCCCCTCCACTACTGAGGGAGTTCTTCAGGTCCCTTCAAGGGTTAACAGAGTCTGAGTTGCAGAGGTGCGCGGTGCATCTTCTTGGGAACACTGTGGGAAGAACCATCCCATACCCGAAGATATTTTTGAAGAGGCCAAGACACAAGCCCGGCACGTATTCCATCAAGGAATGGTGCGAACACCGCAAGCTGAAGACTGCTGCAATGAGGGAGTTGAGCGCCCTAATACCAGAGTACGCACTCATCCTAGCCGACGGGGACATTAATTGGGCCAGCTGGAAGATGTTCAAGGTCGACTACAACATCTCCGGACCCTCAATGCGTTGTCTTGTCAAGGAGCACGCCTCCATTTTGAAGCAGAAGGGGAACAAGAGGACAAAGAAAACCGAGACGGATCCCCAAGAGGTGGAGCAATACAGAAGCTTTTTGACGCGGAAGAGGTTGGCCACATTCGAAGGAGTGGCCAGATTTTGTCTGTTGACAAAAGGAGTGGAGAGGGTGACATTTTCCAAGTGGGACCGGACCATGAGCAGGGCCGAGGTGAGGGAGGATCGACGGGGGTGCCCATTTGCCCTGATCGATTTCAGGGGGATCCCCGGTGCGTCGAGGCAGGGGGGGAAGGACATACCTTTTTACGACCCCTTCATGGCCAAGTTCAAGGAGCACAAGTCTCCGGACATGAGGGAGCCTCACGTTTGGCTGTGGATAGTCGAGCAGGAGAAGCTCTCTGCTGTAGTCGACCTGTACGAGAAGTCGATCAAATTTGAGTACAGCATCTTCCACAGCACTTACCTGCCCGCCAAGACGGAAGGGATCGTGGCCATCAACGAGGCCAGGGGGAACAAACAGGTGGGGGCGGTCAGCCTCGTCTTCTTGACGTACAACGCGCTGCGGAATGGGCGAGCCCCTGTCAAGGCGAACACTACGTTCAAGAAGATCTACAGCATCCCCCATCCCCCTCCCAAGGATCTGCTGCAGGAGACCTTGTACACTGTCTTCCCGGCGATGGAACTCAGGTTGGAGTTCTACGTCTCCGTTTTGCAGAGCGTGGCAATAAGCGGAGAGACCGTGTACAACGTTTGTGGCGGCAGCAAGTTCATGTACGCTGCGATGGTAAGCTCTCCAACTAATATTTACGAACGCTCGTTCGTAAAGTTCACCTCAACTTGTCTTGGGTTTGATGACATTGTTTCTCGTCGTTGATGTTTACGAACGCACGTTCGTATTTTCTAACGTATTTGCTTGAATCTCAGATGCTGGGGCTGGTCGTCAATAGCTTCATTGAAGCCATCGACGAGGAGGACTTCCACGTGCACAGGGCGAAGGCCTCCACGATGGACCTGGAGGACATGTCCCTCCCGAGGACGGACATCAACATGCCCGTCGACGAAGGCATGCCCGCCATGGAGACGGACGACGACGAGCCCGCGCCCTCCTACAACGTCGAGGCGATCCTCCGATCCTTGGACGTCACTCCTCTCCGCATTTTGGCGCCGTCGGGAAATCCATCCGACGTGCAAGGGACTCCGGGTGGATACACGGGGTCGTCGGCGGGGACAACCCAAGATGTCCTCCCCGCGAGAACGTCTGGAGCGGAGGCATTCGGCACTCCCGGGGGATGCTCGACATCCGTGTCGCCCAGGCCGATCGTGGTTCCCAAGATGGAGAACCTCGACCTTCTGGACCAACGGTCCCGACCGACGTTGGACCAGTACCGCAACACGAGGCGGAGGATGAAGAAGACCCCCTACGTGGAGCTGCCTCCGGGGGCAATCATCGAGGTCTCCGATGAGGACGAGGGCGACATGGAGATCATGGTCGAGCTGGGGGTAGACTTTGACAAAAACAAGAGGGTCAAAGAGGAGGCGTTGTCCGTCGCCGAGCTTAACGCCAAGCTCGAGCAAAAGATGAAGGAGGACATGGCGAAGGCGGCAGAGGAGAATGCCAAGAAAATGTTCGCAATTCAGGAGGAGCTGAGGCAGTCGAACGAGAAGACGGACGCCATCCTCGCCATGCTCCAGCGTATGCAGAGCTTCTCGGCGCCCCCCCAGCCGGCCTACCCCTTCACTGGAGGATACCCCTCCCAATCCCCTCCACCGGGCATGTTCACCGGAGGGCCTTCCCGCCAGCAGGCGCCCCACCCCACGCCTGTTGGCACTCCTCCGCCACCAGAGGTTCCCTCGACCACCTCCCACGATGCTGTGGCGGCGGCCATCCAGGAGGACGAGGATTTACGAACGCGCGTTCGTGAATCTTCAGGTCCTCCAGTCCTCACCCCTCCCCCTTCAAGGGTAGGACTGCCCTCATACACCGATGCATCGTCTTTCACCGTCGTCCCCAGGGTAGTAGACAGACATGGTGATGACTCTGCGCGACACACTGACATGGTCATTGTGGAGGACACGCAGGGGAGCCCCAATGACGCACCAGGGGTGCATGGGATGGACGTGGAAGAAACCCATGCGGCGTGGATGGAGGATGTCAGGATGGACGCGCTCGACCTGGGCGCCGAGGAAGAAGACGCGCTGCGCATCCAGGCAACATAGGCCTCTCAACCGGAGCGTGAGGCAGAGGCCATGGAGACAGAGGCGGCTGCAGCTGTGGAGGTTACGAACGCGCGTTCGTTAATCGTTGAAGAGGGACCTGCTGCTCGGTCCAGCGCCGCTACCCCTCCCCGATGACGAGGTAACTCTCCTCTGAGAATACCATTTTTTAACGAACGCGCGTTCGTAACCTCTCTAACATCGCGATGTTTTTCTCTTCATCGACATCCAGTGGCCTTGCGAGAGCCCTCTTCAGCGGTCCCCTTAGGGCCGAACAGTTTTGTAGGACACGGCATCATTTTGCCTTAGGAAAATGTGATAGACTATCACGTGAGAAATGTAAATATTCAACGGATTAATATATGAGCCTATGTTATCTGCATCGCGTTGCTTCAAATTCTCTGCCCTCGACCCCTTCTCGTATGTTGTATATGTTGATGAGATTATGTTCATTCTTGCATACCCACCTCATTCGCGAACGCTCGTTCGTGAAAGGCTGCGACCCACTGTCCACCTCATTCGCGAACGACCGCTCGTAAATGTACGTGTAGCCGCGCTCACGAACGAGCGCTCGTAAATGATGCGCACCGCCCCCGCAGCCTTCATTCACGAACGCTCGTTCGCAAGTGTGCCCTTGAGCACATTTTCCTTGCACTCTCCTCACTTCCTCGTCTTTCCCCATAATGCACCGTCTTCATTTTCTACGCAAAATTTCATTATTGGATCATAGAATTAAACTAGTCGAGTTGTTCATCACAGGACCCCCCGGAGATTGGTCGCAACCCCTCTACCAGTGGACCTCCCACCCGGAACAAACCTTTCATCGTTTTTGACCTCAACGGGGTGTTGTGTCACACCCAACACATCCCAAGGGTCCCCACGCGTCCCTTCCGTCACCCCGACGAAAGGGACTACGACGGCGAGCTCGACACCCTCATTAACCGCAAGGCTGTCCGCGCCCGTCCCGGCTTGCGTGACTTCCTTCGCGAGGTGGTCGAGTTCGCTCACGTCATTGTGTGGAGCTCCATGGTCATGGAGAACACCGAGCCCATCGTGCACTTCTTGTTCCGCGATCTCCCGAGCCCTTGCCTCGTCCTCGGCCAAGAGGACTGCGACGAGCTGCTCGACGAGAAAGGTCAACCGGTGCCCAAGTTTGGCGGTCGGGGCGGAGGACAACAGTTCCTCAAGGTCCTCCGCTCGAGACTCTGGCGAGGCGTCCCCCGTCTGCAAGGGACGCCGCACGGGTGGTGGCCGACTCCAGAGAACACCGTCCTCATCGACGACAGCCCCACCAAGAGTGTCTTGAACCCCCCGGGCAACGTCATCTTCCCGGACACTTGGACCGGCGATAGGCAAGACACATTTTTGGTCGATAGGCTAGCCCCCTACCTTAGAAGGCTCGTGCTCCACGCCGGTAGCATCCCATTTTTTGTTAGGTCCAACCCCTTCGGCAATGCGGCGCTAAGCCCCCGCGATAATGTATTCAAGAGCATCATGAGGCTCGCCAAACTCAATAAATTGATTTGAAATGCCTCCATGTCTTTGCTTGTATCATGTGGTTCACATTTACTAATGCTTGCTTCGTTTTTGGATGTCTTTTGTTGTTGTGATTGTTGTTGTTGTTGTTCTTGCCCATAGTCTGCCCCCATATGCGACGCCCCTGTGGTCGACGGCCCTTCCCGTCCCCTCTCGCCCCCTGCCTCCCCTTCCCGCGACGTCACGGGCTTCCAAATGCCATCCCTCTACCAGTTCTCGGCGGTCGACGCGGCCTCGGCCGTGGATTACTCCCGTGACGTCGGCATCGACGACGGCGTCGTCAACAGCCCGCCCCCACCACTTGTCGCCCGCGCCTACGCCCCGTCGCCCTCCCCCCTCTCCAAGGAGAAACGGACGCTCGTTCGTTTGGGACACCTCTCGCCCTCGAGGGACGACGCCGTCGCTCGTCGCGGGCCGAGCCGGCGTCTCCGCATGGAAGGCCCCCGTTGCCACACCTCCCCCGCCGACTCCGTTCCTCCCCCCGCAACGTCCTCCGCGATCGTGGGCCCTCCACGCCTCGACTCCCCCCCGCCATCCAA
The DNA here is from genome assembly GCA_950295325.1 of Polytrichum commune. Lineage (NCBI taxonomy): Eukaryota > Viridiplantae > Streptophyta > Polytrichopsida > Polytrichales > Polytrichaceae > Polytrichum > Polytrichum commune. The sequence continues at coordinate 35,215,117 of OX485808.1, read as the reverse complement.
CATAATTGCAATAGTTCCATCGGCTCCGGATGCTCCCGTCGACGCCCCCCTCGTTCCCACCGTTCCCCGCATGGACGTCCCCAAAGCCAAGGTGCCCTCCTCAACCCTGAACCCCTTTCTCGCTTTTGCTTTCCTTGTCTTCCGTTTGCGTGCCGTTCTCTTTACGAGCGCCCATCCCAAACCGCCCTCATTATTTTCCCCACTCCATTCCTATTCTTATCTTCCTATGACGTTGTTTCGCAGGTGGTTACCCGCTCGCTTGGTGCCCGGCCCTCCTCCACGTCCTCCTTGGATAGGCACGCCCTCAAGGCCGCATCTTCCGAGTCCGATCGTTGTCTGGCCCTCCGGAGAAGCGCAAGACGTTCCCTTTCGCAAACACCCTCGCATTCTACTTATAATACCACCTCTTACAATTCGGGAGCGCGTCCTGAAACATGCAAGAACGACACATATTCCTGTCCAGGCAACACACAAGGATACAGTCGTGGGCCTGAGATTTTTAGAGCCATGGAGGCCGCCAAAAAAAAGGGCTTAGCCGCCAAAAAAAATAATGGGTCGGACTAGTGTGACGTCTAGAAGCGTACTAGTGGGACGGACTCCCTAAATGGGCTTAGGTGTAGAACATATTTAAGTGCTTACTTTCTATGCTATTCCAAGTTACTCAAGACATTGATGGTATTTCCATTATAATTGTATTTCAATCCCAATTAATTCATTCAATTTCCATTCATTCTTCGCACCTTCCCTTCCATTCATAACGAGTTGTGATTTCATACGCAACTATTTTCATGTATGCCTCACATTTTTGTTCACTTCCATGCCTTTATGTATAATAATAGTAGCATACCATTATACATATGGAATTTTTAGTCGTCATTACTGGTCCAATTTTGAAAGGTGCATCCTTATATAGTCTCATAATCAACAAAAAGTCTCCAAATACCGAATATAGTGTTAAAGCATTTTGCAGCTTACAAAATCATACAGACTACTTCGCGAGATCCAAAACATTGGACTACCTGCTGTCCACCGAGGTACAGTAACTTAGGTTGGGAGATTGGTTTAGTAATTCGTTTCAAATTGTAGGGTTTTATCATGTTGTCATTCAAGCCATCACAAGATCAAAACTCCTGCCGTCTTTGAGGTCCTGGAGTTTGCAGATTGTTTAAGTTAGTCATTTGTTTCAACTTTTAGCGTTTTTACATCGTCACTTGGATCAGAGCCACAAGATCAAAACTCCTGGCACCTTCGAGAATAGGGATTTTGCAGATTGTTTTAGGTGTTTGTTTAACTTGTAGGGTTTCATGCTGTCCCTTGAATCAAAGTCACAAGACCAATGTCCTGGCACCTTTGAGCTAGGGGTCCAGGAGTTTGGAGAGAATTTTGCTACTAGGATTGTGGGTACTACCACACACGTCCATTTCAGGGTTCAGGAGATTTTTGAGCTCAACCAGCTAAAATCCACCCCTTCACAACTTCTACGGGCTTTTTCAGGATTTGACCGCTTGCAAACTTGTTGTCGTTAATTTGGACCGGCCAATATCCTATATTTTTTTCAAGTGCCGGCTAATTTCCTCTTCATTGTAATGACAACCGGCCAAAAACTTGGGCATTGATAAGTAAGCCGGTTTTCCAATGTAGCAAGATTATATCTACAAACAACATACACCATTCAACAACAACGTCCAAAGAACATATCAACATACAACAATAATATGTAATGATATCAACCTTCAACAACAATGATCAACAATTTATCCATAGCAGAAGTCGAACCTAAAAAATAACCCATCAACGGTTGATGGCCGTGGATTTACTCATATGTCATATCGACAGATTATGCCATGCGACAATGCCTATAGTGTTGTTTAGGGGCAGTTGTTGGGTCCTAGCTGATGAAATGGGAACCAGTGAATCAAACGAGACAAATATGGGTTTTGGATGGCGAATTTCAACAGACGACAGCGGGCTACGGTGCAGCCATATGCCTTTCATGAGCAAGTGAAGCAAGTAGTTATTGCTGATGACACTGTCGATCGAGCGTGGCTGGAAAGTAGTGTTGCAATATAATGAAAGCAGGAGCTCGCGAGTGGTCGATGAAGATGATTGTGCGGTGCTTGGGGTTGCAATGTTGAGTGACGACCTGGATGCAAACGTACATGTGTTGGGTAATACCAACTTGGCGGGGCGTGCAATCGATTTTCGAGAGGTAGTCCCTCATGTGCTCGCTTCGGAGACCAGGGTGGGGCGAGACCTTGGAGGGCATAGTGCATGGGATGGTTTGTGGTCGTGCGAGGAGTCAAATAGTGCAAGCGACCATGGATGCGATACGGATGTCGAAGGGGGTGCACCTCACATTCCCCGTGACGACTACTGAAGAATGTTTCCTCGTCTGTGTGTGGGAAGTGGCCCAGTGGGAGTAGTCGAATGTACATAGATTATGAAGTGCTCAACCCTTCCTTTTAAAGCAGGGTGGTTAAGATTGGGGTTGTAGGGACCTTCAGTGTAGCACGGGGTGGGGCAGAGTTGGGCTTCAATGCCATCAGCGTGCAATTTCTTTACGTTGAAATATGATGTGTCCTTTAATTCCCCCTACTGGAGTACATTATTTATTTATTTCACTTATTTCAGGATTGATATGTAAATCCAGTTGTGAATCTTGTGTACGCGGTTCGAGGCGAACATGTGTTAAGCAAAGTGCAGTGATGAAATATGTGTTGCTTTCGTTGATGGACATGAAGAGATGTGGTAGTTATTTTTGTATTGGATTGGGTAAAGAGGTGTAAAGAGGTGTATGCAGCCGGCTTCATGTGTGAAATTTGGTAAGTTTGTGGGAAGCGGTATAATGAACATCAAGTGATGTGGTTGCATAGACATTATGTGCGTACAGTTTTCGCATTTGTGGGCAGTGACGTCACGTTTCTTTCATGAATATAATGGCATAATGTGTCGCTAGTTCTTGCCCAAAATCAGGCATGGGCAACTACACTTCTGGTACAATACTGCTTCTAGGGTCCACTGCAATTGATTTCATCCCATTCATTCAATGATTTGTCCTATATCACTGAAGCCTTTTCTTTGTCTCGTGGGCAGAAAAAAATTTCAGTTGCAATGCCCAAGGTTAGTTGCAATGACCTCCGACACAAGACACGTATCCTAATAGTGCTGGAAGAGTGAGAAGGGGTACATTTGCGAGTTTGTAAGAAGGTGCATTGCATTTGATGTACTGAAAGTAGGTGAAGCCAAAAAGTGTTTGATCAAGATTTAGTTGATGATCATGTCAACTTCGGGTTGTAAGGTCGTGATTTTATGTTTCAGTGGTGTGTCTGTTGTTCACGCAACTCGAGAAAAAGAAGGTGCATTGCATTGAATGTACTCCAAGGAGGATAAAGAGGGCGATTGTTTGCTTCATTTTGATCAACTTACGCCGGAAGAGGAGTTCACTAACAATTCAAGAGGATCCAGTCTCTATCTTCGGGTGACTATTGTTGTTCTGAATATATTTTTTCCTGACCCTGCAATTTGAGAGTAATTGCGAAGGTGAGGCTAATAGATCACCTCACAATGCAAGCAATTTTGTTAATTTTATAGGTATGGGACACTGGAGAAAAAGGTAAGCCAGGGCCGCCTGATGGATGACGTTCCTTGAGCAAAGTGGTTGCAGTGGGAGAGTGCAGTTTGTGGTGTTTACTTTACAAGTGGGATGAGGATGTATGCACATGGAATAAGTACAGATTCTGACATTTTAATTTAGGTCAGAGGAAATGCTTTGATCTGCCATAGTAAAGGTAAGGTAAGATCTCCATCTTTGAGTGTCAGTACATGTTGTAGGACATCATCTGTTCTCCACACCTGGCTCTGGAAGAAAAAAAAAAAAAAAGTTTATCATTTGACAGTAAGAAGTCTGAATGGATCACAAATTTTCGCAATACAAGGAGTTCCTGTTGGACAGAAGATTTTGGAGGGGAATTGAAGTCAGGCCGCCCAATGTTAGCATTCCTCCAGCAATTTGATGGTTGCAGTGCAGGCAACAAACAAAAAAGCCCGCAATTTCGTCCTTTGGTGTTTTCGTCAGGATCGAGGTGGCCAAAACCCTAAAAGGTAGCTGCAAGATCAAGAAAAAAACTAAAAGAGGGTTTTGACAATTGCACAGGAGTTGAAGTGTCATATACCACGAGCTCATTGCTAGGCATTAATTCTGCTCTGAGTAATTTGATAGTAGTTCCGGTATCCCACGGGCGAAGCGGTTCTTCATTGCTACCTCCGGAAGCTGGCGTTTGTATCTACCAATGAAGTAGGTTCTATAGAATCTCCTACAAGGGAAAAAAGGAGGAGCAACAAGATCCACAGATTGCAAGAGATCGGGCAGCTTTCAACATTTCATCTCCCGCATGAGAGCCGTTCAAGATCTCCAGGTCTTGGTCCTGCTCCAAGATTTATTGATAGCAGCTAATTCCGCTAGCCCATTGGACAAAGAGGTTCTTCATTTATGCTTGCTTCCTCAAAAATCCGAAGTTTATATCTATTGATCTATCTCAAACTTCCAAATCATTTGCCCAGAGGAGTAAAAAAAAAATCAAACTGCAAGAGATGGGGCAACTTTCAGCATTGCCGTCTCCCACAAAATTGTATATAAAATCCAAGAGTTGATATTGCCCCAACAATTTTAAATAGGAGCTTCCAATGCCACATACAAAGAGGTTCTTCATTTATGCTTGCTTTCTCAGGAAGCCGGAGTTTATATCTATCTATCTATATAATAGCTTCCGTAACACCTCCCTTCAAGGAAGGGTAAGGTGGAGCAACATTGGTCGGTTTTCAGATTGCAAATTAAGAGATGGGGCAGCTTTCGGGATTGCCATCTCCAGCCAAGTCAGATAGAAACTCCCCCTCCACAGCTGCCAGCTCACCGTTGGGGCTGACTACAGATCATAACTACAAGGAGAGGAAGAGAATTATTAGGGCAAGGCGGGACCTGGAGAAGTGTTACAGGAGCTCATTAAGCATGGGAGGTTCTGGCGAATTATTATACCTGCCGGCTGCGATCCTGCCTTTGAGGAGCTACCATGGCCCTGCTTCACTTCATACACCTCCAGCAGCCAGTCCGCCTCTCGATTGTGTTGCAACTGGTGCCACTGCTGCCAATAGTCGCACTATTGTCATTCCGGCCTTCCCTCCAAAGCCAAACTCTGGTGCACCTCGTTTCCAACATCCTCCAATTTCTGTCAAGCATTTGTGTCAGTGGAAGGATGTAGAGTTTGTGGCCCGATTAATATTGTGGACGCCCTTTCAGCTTCACAGACAATTTGCTGCGTTGGATTGGATTGCAAATTGCCTTGTCCAGTTAAGTTAGGCGATTGCAATGAATCACAAAGATTGCCATTTCAAGTTTCATAATCATCGGAGTTGAAATGCATAAGTTATAAGATTCCATAAGCAATCACATAGACCCTCCTAGTAGTGGCGTTAAAACCATTTTGGCCTTGCCTCCAAAACCAAACTTTGGTGCACCTCGTTTCCATCTTACAATTTATGTCAGGTATCTATGTCGGTGTGGAAGGATGTAAGGTTTGTGGCCTATTGTGGGCACCTCCAACTTCATATGCAATTTTGGACATTGGAATCGGATTGGGAATTGCCTCCTCCAGTTAACAATTGTGATGAATGACGAAGATTGTCTTCTCAAGTTTCATAATCATCGGAGTTGAGATGCACAAGTTAGGAGTCCACACTAAGGATTCTTTGTCTCTTCAGCAATCACATACGCACTCCCAATTGTGTTGTATATTGTCTATATATTTTCAAGCACATAGTCCAATCTCATTGTAACAATCGGTGTCCACTCTTAGCAACAAGCCTTGTCATATACCACTCAAATATAAGTGACTAATAAAAAAGAACGACCACATAAGGAAATCAATCAAAGTCCATCACCAAAGAGGAATTGCTATATTTGTTGCAGAAGTCAGGAGATACTGGCATTGCTTTGAAAAAAATCTCACTTTTGCTCCATTTGTGTGACTTTGGCTATGGTTAGAGCAGGACATCGCACAAGAAGTGTTTTGAACTTGGAAACACAGCTTTGCAACTTTGGACCAAAAAGTGAGCCAGTTCAAATCCAACAACAACAACATATGCCATGGATGGTCCCGACCTTTGCCGCGATCCATGTGTTGGCCTTCATCTTGATCATGTCACACAATAATTGCAACATGAGGGCTAACATCATTGGTAACAACGCGTGTGTTTTTAGTATTTTGAAGAGGTTCTCATTCCAGCCATTGAAGGAAAATCCTTCTCTTGGACCATCGGCATCCACCTTGCTTGAGTTTGGAGCTCTTGAATCGGAGCTTGTGACAAAGGCAGGCGAAGGGTGGCGGTTGGTGACCACTATTTTGTTGCATGCTGGTGTGTTCCATTTGGCAGTGAATTTGGTTGGTTTGTGTTATATCGGATTGCAATTGGAGAAAAAGTTTGGTGCTTTCAAGGTATGTTCAACAATGAAACGTGTGGCTTTAACCTCAAGGCCTTAACCCTTTTGGGTATAGTTGACTAGTAAGTATTGAAACTCATCCATATAGTTGTGGCCACCAATAACTTACAATCAATGGAATTAGTAACAAGGGAATTAAGTATACATACTAGTTGACTTCTTCTTTGCACATCTCTTGTTCACAAGAACAATGATGGACATTGTCTTGTAATATATACTCAAATTGTCACCATTGATGATTTTTGGACATATCCAAAACGTCAAGTTTCGCTTGAATATCTGTACAAACGACAAGTGTGGCAGGATTGCTAGCCCCTTACGAGTTGGTACTCAGGGTTAGTAAAGTATTTTGCATGGAATAGATGAAACCTAGGGCAATTGACTAATTGCCAGCTTACAAGCAGGTGTAGATGTATATGTAGTTCTGCGTTACACAAATTCTTCATCTGAGAGTGAGCATAAATCACCCAGTCTAGCACGCGTGATAGTGAAATGAGCATGGGTTGAAGCAGGTGACATTTTGAATGAACACATTCTTCTGACAATGTTCACATGTTTTAGGTTAAGTCACAGCGTGCGTGATACAAAAGTTTCCAACTCTGTAGACTATTAGGTCATCAGCAGGTCATTAGCAGCCTTGAATTATCAACATCATGTGAAAGAAACATCTAATATGCTTAATTAATAGCAGGTGTCTCACCCTTCTTGGGGTTGTTTGCTTCCATTGAGTGAACCCTAAAAGTTGCTCCGCACTCTACTTCGGGGCCAAGTAGTCTTGTGTGTGTGTTTTCGGACTGGAATAAGCATGTCATTTGTTTATGGTTGATGTGCCTTATTCAAATATTTATCTTAACCGGACACTTATACTTGAACTGCACATGGTTAAATGGGCATCCAAAAACAAACACCAAGAAGAACATGTGTTTAAAAGAGAATGCAACTACATAGTCAAAATATGTCAATCATTCTAAGCTCAATAGTCAACATAATTGGGAAAGACCTATACGACCATTTAAAAAGCACGAGAATCTTCACTTTCACAATGAATAATTCTATAAGGAAAGTCACTAAAATCATCTCACGAGTACTAATCGTATGTTACATATAATCCTAGGTGAAGTAGGCTCGTTGAAAACAGTAACCATTTAAGACCCATTTACCTTATATATTTCTAAAGAGGAGGAGAGAGAGGAAGTTACTTGCATTATAGATAATGAGAGGAACCCAATTGCCTGGAAGCCCATGTCCTGCAGGTCGGGCTGATGTATTTCCTGCCCGGTGTTGCTGGTGCCATGGTCTCGGCCCTGTTCGTTCACGGACGTGTGTCAGTGGGAGCTTCGGGGGCGCTGATGGGTCTAATTGCTGCCTGGCTTTCGGAAATCGTAATCAACTGGGACAGCAACAGCAGTAACTCGACTCGTGATCATGGGCATCGTAACCTTAATTTGGCCATTATCTCGATCCTCCTGCTTCTCGTCACCAACCTGGTGTTTGGATTGCTGCCACATGTGGACAACTTCACCCACGTCGCTGCCGCCGCCACCGGTCTCCTACTTGGCAGCGTGCTATTGACGAGACCCAAGCTTGGGTGGGTGAATCATCATCAGCGCTTCCCGGCCGTTATATATGACGTGGACGATTTGCCAACTCAGCCCAAGCACAGCCAATGCCAAAACATCCTGTGGATTCTCTCTCTCAACATTCTCGTCGCGGGCTACGTGGCGGCCTTCTTCGCACTCTTCACAGGTGACTAATCCAGGAGGTGAACTAAAAGCCGCGCTGTAAAGCACTTTTGGTTTATCATGTGTGTTGATATTTGTGTGTTGTTGTTATGTGGCAAATTATTCTTACTCGTGAGCAGACTGGGCATTCCGCCAGCACGGAATGGCCATTCGTACCCAATCTAATGCCCTCTGTGCATGACATAATCTCCACCGTACGAGATAAACCACACGTGTTTATTCATTACAGTGGATATCGGGCTGGTTATTGTGGGATTTTTGGCTCTCATCTCCCTTGGGGCAGTGAAGTCAAACCCCACAATGCCCTCCCCTCAGCACATTATCCCATATAGAAACCCTCACATTGTTTTGACTACTGCGTATGGAAACTTTCAGGATCTGTTTAAATCAAGGTGTTCTAGAAAGTTGTAAGAGCATCTCCACATGTTGCAATTACAGACATCTCTAACCTCATGTCACCAAATTAAAGGTGAAATTCAACAAAGTAGCTGTCCACACGTTCTCATTATCACTTGATTAGGTGTGCACAAAAGTCCCCCCTTTGAACTCTTCCACCCCTCCAAAACATGCACTAATAAGGAGGGGAAGAATTTCAAATTCTCTATTAAGGGAATGAATGATCAATATATATCTCACAATTGTTGACCATATAGAACCGTAGCTTCGATTTATTACATATATCTACGGAATAGATGAGACCGCATCACTATACCAGGTGGAATGTATGCCTCCTACAGATGAATGAGTTGTTCCCATGTTACTTCCATCACAAAGATCTGCTTATTGATAGTGGACACACTGAGTTAATTTGTCAATATGCAACTCGATGTCATACATGCTCAGAGTGAGATGACAAGGTAAAGAATTATCTGACCTGTCTGCTGATTCACAAGCGCTTTCTGCAGGTATGGACATAAGGAAGAGGTGTTCTTGGTGCCAATATATGACATGTCTTCCAACACGTTTGTGGGCTTGTTCCGGAGATCGGGATATTACTTGTCGGAGCTTTACAGAAGGAAAGGACTTTCTTCGAGAAGATTGCTTTGATCAGAGAATGCGAGAGTGGTCTACTATCCCTAGCTGGAACCAAACGAATAGAGAATTTATTAAGCAGTGCATCAGAACTTGTGTATAGGTTCAAGTTTTCAATGGAAGTACTTGAATACACCTCTTGCAAAAAGATCATTTGTTAGGAGATGTAACACTGAGATCTCAAAGGTAAGCGGACCGAATTTGGTTACATATCTTAATCAGACAACTATAATTGAGTGGTGTGTGGGAAGGTGTGGATCTAAGAATGGACTCCAAAAAGACATGTTTTTTGAAAGAGATCTGACTACGTGCTCAAGATTTGTTGACTATTCTAGATTCGATAGTCAGCATAATTGCGGGGAATTAGAAAAGTCATTTGAGAAGAGAATTATCACTTTGATGATGAAGAAGAAACTCACGAGTCCCAAAGAATAAGAGGAAAATAAATACAGCATCGATTTGGAATAGCTAATCATTTCACAGTAATGCGTTTTGAGTGTGTTAATGTCAACTTATTGAGCACAATAATGTCCCAAATATGACACATTCTCTCAGTGGAAAATTAGTATGTCACAAAATTGACAAACGAATATGACATTAAATCCATTGGATTCCAGTAGTGTCATTTTAATCGCTTCTTAAATATCTCAGGAGAAGTGGTTGCACAGCGAGAAGTGCCCGTGGCCCACTTACCTTACGTTCACGTTCAGGATCCTGGGTAAGTAGCTTCAGTACTGTTACTGGCTTAACCGGAGGATCTGAAAGAGAAGCAAGAACAAATCAAATGAGCCAGTCAAGTTACTTAGAAGGAGATCAGTTGGAAAAAGGAGATCGTAATGCTTCGATCCTATACTCACTTCGCTTCAGTACACTTTGGCACGTCAACGGAAAAATGAAGAAGACGGGCACACATTTTCCTTACTCATCAGATTGTCGAGACTCGACTGCTCAAGTTGTGCTGATGACGTCTAAAGTACAGATTTATCCAGTGCCACTGACGAATCAAAAACATTTGGCCAAAAGTTTGCCTCAATATACAAACTCTGCTTGTATTAGCAATGTAAATTAATTACATCAAGTTATGTTCAAAGCTCATGAAGTTCAACTTCCATCTCTGCAAAATCAGGGCAAACTACTTCACTGTACACTGCATCAATTAATGCTCATGGTCCTCCCCGCTGAAGTTCTCAAGCACGTAAGTCTGAGTGTCATAGCCCATCCCCCATCAAACCAGTAACACTACTGTCTGTGAGTGATATCCAAGGTGCTGCTGCTGCTGCAAACATTCTCGAAAACCAAGCCTTCAAGTTTTGGTTGTTGTATATAGAGAAGGTACAGACATCACCTACAAATTTGTACAAAGAATGTATACTCCAACTGTTAGAGTAAAGTCTGTCAACGTTTCCTGTTGAGGACTGTCCAGGGTATATCTCACACTGCTTCTCTTTTAATTTACATCTTGACAAGGATCTCTGTGCACACCACCACCGTGTGTTAGGTAGCTCTCAGAATGATACATGCTCGCAGCTCTACATTAATCAGAGGAAGGGATATGGATATAGCCAGTCACAACATCAACCATTTTGCAAGTCATACTCACCGTGATTGTGGAAACGTGGTCTGTCACTCAACAGGGATGGTAGTTCCCTAATCTCCTGCTATCTTGATTTGTGGGATATCCACAGCCAACTATACAAGGTTGATTACATCAGTACAAAATGTCCAGATTGACAACCGTTGTGCTAATAGTTCCATGTCGAGTAGCCAAACAGCAACTCTCCTCATTTGTGCCCCACCTGCAGCTTCACCTGGTACCGAGATCCAGGAAACCTGAGTCAGATTTCGACCTTAAAGAGGTCATGCAGTTTACTTTAAAATTGTATTGAAAGGGGATACCCACTTAAATTCCAGAAGCAATGAAGTACCTTAGTAGATTTCTTTCCATGCTTCAGGACTAGATATAGCTGATTCTGGATATACAAAACTGCTCGATCTTCCCAGTTTCCTTATTCTGTGTGACTTTCGGAGTGTTGGATTAAACACTGGTGCATTTGCATCCAATGTGTCCTGCATCACATACATGAAAAGAATCAATAGAATAACAGAAAAACGCTCTCGTCATAATGGAAACCCCTTTACAGGAAACTAAAAAGCATCGAGAGTTGGAGTAGCACGAAGCCATTGAAAAATTCAACAGTGCAACCGTTCCAGTTCTCCTACAAGTGTTCCAATCAGAAAATTCACATGAGCCAGAGCCATATATGAGCTGTAGTTGATAGCTCTTATGACCGATACACCACCAGGGACTTCGTTGGAGTGCATCCTGTCAACGGCAAGTATAGGCGTGAACTTAAGATATACCTTAGTATCCACTTTCAAATCCTTTGGGTAAACACATGCCTTTTTGAGCTTTCTGTGGCTGACCACTTCCACCTCCGCCATGAAAGTTGCAGAAACTGAACGATGGTCAGACAATTTTATATCGCCACGTACATATTCCAATTGCTTCAGACCTTTTCCGTACCATAATATTCGGTCGCACCTGCAAATCATGCATAGCAATCTATAGTGAGTATCAACTGCCAGAAATACTCCGAAATTGAGGAATGGAAAAGTGTCCTTTGCCAATCTCTAGATCTCAAAATGGATATATTCGAGTCTCAGAAGGTAAATTCCATACAGATCCGTATTGCAGGAGCTACTTGTGTCTGATCAAAGAGAACGGGCTTGCAAAATTTGGGGTTAAGAGAAATGACTCACCAAGCAGGCGACCGCCTCTTCTCCCCGCTGCTGGTTGTCTCGCCAGCGTATTGGTCTGTTCCTTCCTTGAATTTGTAAGTAGGAGGGAAACATACTTCTGCTTCTTTCCAGTCTCTGAAGACTCGCCCCTCGTCTTGCTCAAGCTTCAGCTGCTTAACACATGTCAATGTCATTTCCCTGCTCAGAAAACTTGTAACTTCGAAATTACGTCAAGAAGCTGCGTTTTGCTTTTAATGCTGCTACTGATTACTCATCGTAATAAAGGTCTGCACTTATTCGCTGCATTATATCCATTTTTGGATGCAGGTTTTGTCTGCCCTGAATCATTGAGAATCTACCATTGGTGACTGCCAACCCATAATCTTATTTGAAAGTTCGTCAACACAATACCTGATCCACACGCAGAAGGGCTGCCCAGTCGTTGCTTTTGACAAGTTTCCACGTCTCCTGGTCCGGCATAGCAATTCGGTAGTTCAAATCCCCAAGCCAAATTATTCGACTGCAGACAACCCTCAACTTCAATATTTGGATACAAATCTTGCTGTTACGGAACGATAGTACTTCAACCTCAAACTACAGAATATTCCAACTTATTCACAACGACAATGAATGCATGTGTCTCTATAAAACTGTTCAAATTCAGGAGTTAGATGCGAAAGAATTCAACATACTCGTGTGCTAAAATTGTCTCTGGCAGTTCAATACCAAAGACTTTAATTTTACGGGGGAATTTCGTTCTGCGTAGAATTTCGGCAATGTCGGCATTTCGGCGCAACTCGTCCCCTTTGTTGTGGCCCGAAGTCAAGTGTGAGCACACAAAGCAGAAGTTCGTGTGGTGGAGAGACATGCTTACAGAAATGGATCCCTACAACACTTGCACAATGCCATGATCAGAGGAATAGACTTGCTTCGAAATAGATTCTTTCAGGTTCGCTAACCCTATGTCATCCTGCGGTGCGACTGGATGCCAATACTGATCAATCAATACCAAGAATTTAAACACAAGAGATTGTGGCGTGATGTCCTTGAAGTACCTTGTTTCCAAGGTAATGCATAAGACCACAGCCAACGGCGGACACCTTCACGTTGTGCACATGGCGCCAAAGGTTCGAACGAACCCAAACCGTTATGAAGAGCCCCACCATCTGCTTACTTGCAACCTTAGAGTACTGATTGCCGATACACGGAGGTGGGTGGCATGCCATCTCAGAAGACGACAAGAGAGGAGCTGTAAGGTTTGCTGTCTCGGAGAGAAACTCCTCCGCCACAGCTGCTTTGTGCAGATCCTCTGCAGTGACTTCAGAAACTTGTTTTTCAAATGGCCATGGTACACCACCATTTTCCGTCGTCGAATGACCATTCGTGCCACCGTCTTCTGCCCAATCCTCCACCGTAATAGGCAGATTCTTTTCGTAGTTTAAGAGATTTCCTTCGGTAGCTAGAAAGGCTGTTTCCAGATTTTTCCCGCTCACGCACCTCTCCAGCAGTTTCTCCACTTCACTGACGGTGACTGAAATAGGAGATAAGTCATTGCGTGTCGGTGAAGCTGGTGCGCTGCGGCTTTGAAAAGGATCAGCCTCTATTTGTTGCCCGATTATGTCGTTCAGGGTTTCTCGGATCTTCGCTTCCCACTTGACGGCTGGTCCACCGTTTTCCACACACAATACATTGTTCGCGTTCAAAGGCACAACCTCCTGGAACCTGCACCGGACACGACAAATAGGACAATATCAAGACAATCAGCCACAGCTAATCCAAAAACATCCTCGTCAAGAGTATACTTCGAGTTCTGCCTACGCCAAAATGATTATCCTGATAAATATTCTTACCCGAAGACGTAGATATCAGCTGGTGTCGAGGTGTCGATCCAATCTTTCAGATTCAAATCCGGTGGAGGTGGCTTCCCTGCCACATTCCATGTGTGCACTGCTACTCTGTTCACCATACATTCCCCGAACAACCAAAACTTGTTCAAGGCGCACGAAATAGATCAACTGAAGCTCTTGGTTCTAAATTGTTTCTAAACTTTCCTCTGAGTAACTCTTGGTTCTAAACTTTCCTCTGAGTAACTCATTGCAAGAGACTTTGCAGCCTTAGTTCAAGAGTTGCTGAGAAAAGTTTGGAGTGTACCGAACTTCATTTTGATCAACAAACTGTTGTCGTAACGTCTCGGATTGCCCCCGCAGAAGAGTTATGTTCGACACTGGGGCTTCTGGAAACACAAACCCTAGATGTTAGAAATTCCGATTCAAAGAAAGCTTCGGATCATTAAGCTTTGGTAACATCATAGTCAGAGCATATTTTTTAGGTTTCGGTTGACCTCCATTGCATGTGATTCAAAACTGCGAAGGGTTTAGCCATATCTTACCGGCGATGGCATTGAAATCGATACCTTCGTGAAGTTCATTAATGTCCACCGCAGGTTCATCCTCAAAGCCTAAGAAGCCTGCACAAAAAAAGAACGGAGAATTTCTGTTGAGCAAGATGAAGATGCAAATACACACCACTTTGTCTAGTACACTGTCGCACAGGGTCCTTTAGTCACTTGCTTCTAATGAGACCAGGTCTTCTTCCCCTGCACAAACCACTGACAGCTGCAACATAATGCAACCAGAGACACTTGAGAGATTGATTGATTACTCAAGAGCCTCACCATTCTCCCCCACATATTTGTGGTCCACATCCATCTCAAAGTCACGGTCGAACTTCTGGTCTCCATTGTGCCTCATGCTCAGCCATTTTCTGACCAGCTGCCGTGGCCAGAACTGCAAATGGGTCAAGCACGCAAACCGAGTCAGTGATGAAGAGGAGGCACTCGTCGCCAAAACTTAGTCTCCGAGAAAGAACACTCGGTTTTTCACACTTCGTAAGGTCCGGAATGAGCACAAACGAAATGGAAAGTAATGTACCTGCTGTCGACCATGAGAGTTTGCAACTCTTACTGCCGTTCCCATGATGATACTGCAGCGAACCACAGTCGGGCGCAGTAAGTCCTCTAAACGCTCAGCTCTTATTTGACTTTGTCAGAATTTTCAGCTGCACTTTGATTCTTGAAACCAAATCGATCAGAATTTTTTCTGCACCACAACGCCACTACGTGAGAGAGAACTCGCATAACTATAACGAAATCCTTTAAATCTTTGATTTCCGCTACACTTGTGCCGACTTCACTAATCTCAGGACGATATATACGGAATTGCTTCTCAATCCAGACTGTCGCAGATTCTGGCAGGTTTTCAGGAGAGTGTGCAATGCCCGTACACAACCGGCCGCTTAGCAGGAGGCGAGGAAAGCTCTGACACATGGCTGCAGTACCACACAGTAATTTGTTGACCTGGTTGTGATGATCACCAGGTTACCAATGGCTTTAATCATGGAGTTGAGCTGCAACAGCTCCGATCGACCAGCTGAGAGAAGATAGCCTCTCTGCTTGTGCGATGTCGCAATGCAGCGCGTGTAATGAATATCGAGATAGAACACCTGTCATTATTGCAACGTGAATATGTTGCCCCCGATTAAACTTGACAAGACAAATTATTTAGATTAGCGGAGACATCACGATCGCTTCAATATCCCTCAGCTATGTTGGCCGTCAGCGCGGTACCATCGATGCAAAGTCGAAGTCGATAACTAACTCCGACGCAAAGGATGGACAAAGAGAGTTTCCAGGATATAGAGCCGATGCTCGCTGAATATGCTCGTTGGACACCTCTCATCATTGCAACGTGACAAGACTTGAAATCCTGTTACCCCCGACACTTGACAGGATATTTATTTAGATTAGCAGAGACTAACGATCACTTCAATAACCTTCAAACATCTTGTCCAGTAACGCGGTAACACCGATGCACGCAAAGTCGAAGTCAATAACCAACGACGACACTAAAGAATGGACAAAGACAGTTTTCCAGCATAGACAGCCAATGCTCGCTGAATATGCTTGCTCTACAAGCTTGCAAGAATCATGCCACCGAATCGTTAAGCACTGCTGATAAAACTCAAGTTAGTTTCTTCCATTACTCGACCTCCAATAATCTTCACCCGAAAGCATTAATAGTTTAAAATAGCAGAGACATCAAGATCACTTTTTTAATCCATCGGATATCTTGTCAAGTAATGCGGCAACATCGATGCAAAGTCGAAGTCGATCGTTAACGAACTCCGACACAAAGGAGAGTTTGATTCAGCATAAAGAACCGATTCTCAGTGAATATGCTTGCTCTACAAGCTTACAAGAATCACGCCACCGGCGACCGTATCGTTAAGAACTGCTACCCGATGAAAATCTAGTGAGTGTCTTCCAGCACTGGACCTCCAATAGTTCTCACCCGAAAGTATGAACCACCGAGCTTACTTGTAAAGACACATTCGTAACACATATTGCGGATAGATATGATACTGTCCGCGCATGGAGACATGGCCGTGTTAATACAGGACGCGAAGCCATTAAGAGAAAAATTTAGTTGCAGTATGCTTACACATCTCACCTCTCTAGTCCTCCCTCTCTCTTTCTCTCCCTGTCTCTCCCGACTCTGCTGCAATATTTCAAGCTCGTAATCCGAGGTCTAGTGCACACAGTGATGCTCTAGCTCAAATTAGCAGCATGCAGCAGCTACCACTGCTCCGGTGAAGTTGACTTGCATTCCGCCAGTGAGACAACTAAAGCTCACCAAGCAACTTATATGCTTCTCTGGCCTCGCCCGCGATCTCCACCTAACCTCCCCTGGCACCTTCTTCTGCACAGTTTCTTGTGCTCGGTACTGCAGCATCCTCGCTGGCCCAAATTTGGACAAATTTCGCAGACCAGACCCCTACCAGACCTCCTGCTGCCACCCCCCTCCCCTAGCTACGGTGTTGTGTGGACCGTCTGATTCTTTTGTATGCGAACTCCGGTCGCTCAGGCGGCTGAACCTCCTGCTTCTTCTTCTTCTTCTCCTCCTCCTCCTCCTACGCGGCTCCGATCCCCATCTCCATCGGTGGCAGGCATGGATAAGTTTCCTCGCGGCTCCAGTCCGGGCTAGTGCTTGCTGCAGGCGGCTCAGCTGATTGTGGCCCAAATCTACTGCTGGAAGCCTCTATATCTACCTCCGCTGTTACATCCTTCCCGTGTACCTCCGAGACCAATATCTCCAAGGTCTTTGCCACACTAACCATCTGGCTTAGTGTGGCCCACACTATTCACCCACGCAATTGTCTTGCACTAACTAGTGACCGGGTGGCAACTACATTCATAGATTGTCATGTGATTGTGGCCCAAATCTTCCACCGGACCGCCTCCAATCTACACTTGTGACTCCTACACCCTTCCTTTGCACCCATAAGACCAATAACTCCAAGGCCTTTCCTACATTAACTAGTAACCGTCCGGTTTAGTGTGGCCCACACTATTCACCCACGCAATTGTTTTGCACTAACTAGTAACCGGGTGGCAACTACATTCATAGATTTTTCATGTGATTGTGGCCCAAATCTTCCACCGGACCGCCTCCAATCTACACTTGTGACTCCTACATCCTTCCTTTGCACCTCTAAAACCAATAACTCCAAGGCCTTTCCTACACTAACTAGTA
Source organism: Polytrichum commune (assembly GCA_950295325.1). Taxonomy (NCBI): domain Eukaryota; kingdom Viridiplantae; phylum Streptophyta; class Polytrichopsida; order Polytrichales; family Polytrichaceae; genus Polytrichum; species Polytrichum commune. The sequence goes on along the minus strand of OX485808.1, from coordinate 35,197,520 downwards.
ACCGTCCGGTTTAGTGTGGCCCACACTATTCACCCACGCAATTGTTTTGCACTAACTAGTAACCGGGTGGCAACTACATTCATAGATTTGTCATGTGATTGTGGCCCAATCTTCCACCGGACCGCCTCCGATCTACACTTGTGGCTCCTACATCCTTCCTTTGCACCTCTAAGACCAATAAACTCCAAGACCTTAAGTTTCCTACACTAACTAGTAACCGTCCGGTTTAGTGTGGCCCACACTATTCATCATCGACCCACACTAATTGTCTTGCACTAAGTCGGTGGCAACTACATAGATAGACTGCCGTATGATTGTGGCGCTGATCATCCACTCCACCTCCAATATGTCTACATTCCTACATCCTTCCACCTCCGAGACCAATAATTTCACCTTTGTTGTTGCACTAAACATCATCTAATTTAGTGGGAACCACACTAATTGTCTTGCAATCACTATATGGCAACTAGATGGAGAGTTAGGCCATCGTTTTTTGAGAATCAAAACATGCTTATTCCTAGTCTTGGGGCCCTCTCATGCCTAGGGTGAGGGAGCATGACTGAGTGGCTTAGCAATGTTTTAAAATTTTAAAGCATGCTTAATATCTAAAACATACTTGAAAAACCAAACTTTATATTTCAAAATGGTCTTGGATCTGACACGAAGAAATGGCCTTTTGACAGAACTTGAGTGACGAAAGTTTATAATCGGGATCTACGAAAATATGGACCAAACATTTGTCCAAAATAAATAATGAATATAAAACTAACATTTAAGTATAATTGGACAAACCACTTGTCTGAAGAAAAAAAATAAGGGATGTGCACTTGTGGGGACAAAACATCAAATGACAGCCAGAAGAAAAAAAATGCAACACAACAAGCACAACTGTGAATGTTTGTATTCCATGTTCGCCAACCACCATATTTGTGTAGTTTTGCGATCTATTATATATCATATTGACAGGTGGAATTGTCCAAAATTCATGCACAAATTCTAGTTATAAAAATGTTCTTTGTGTTGTCAATATATACCCATGCAAAATCATCAATTTGGAAGAAGACATCTAAAAACATATGACAATAACCCTAATTTCTACCTACTTTGAAAAGCATTGCGATCAAGAAAAACCACTCTATATGTGTATTTATCATATAGACTTAGCAAAGTGAGCATGCAACAAAAACATGTTTACAAAATGGTGCATGTTGGACATCGAAGACTACATGCCGCCATTTCGATCACAAAGTTTGCCGATAGAAACCATGTATACAAATTCAAATTTTCCAAAACCTATGCATAAGTGCATAGTTACTTGCAACCTAGTTCAATGGACCATGTAGGAATCTATCAGGCTACTAGTGGCAGTTAATTCTATGAGTTTGTGTATGACCTACTAACATATCAATCAATTTCTCCATTGGGTGTAGTGTCCAAAAGTATGTATAGGTATGCATATTGCATATTGTACAAGTCCTCATAATGGATGTATGGTCTTTGAGGATTAAGAATCCCAAGGTTTGCATGCTTTTTCTAAGTACAACAATCTTTGTGCATGCTTTGTACCAAAAGAAATTGACCTTCATTATCTACGTACAAATCTTTTTCACATATACTATTGGAGTACCTTTAAACCCGTTTAAGCATTTTGTTTGTCGAGATTCACTCTTTTATAATGGCACATCAAAACATTCGCATGTTTCAACCAACCATTGCGTGACATGTGATATCGTCTCTTTAATCATCATATACCGAAATTAATAAGGTTATGTGGTATCAACTATCTTTGCATTGCAATATTATTATTTATAAGTCCGCCTCCCAGTTATGTTGACTATTACATTCAATAAACTTCCAATACATAGTTCAATCCTTTTTTTTAACACATGTTCGTATACTATTTGTTTTTAGATTCGGGTCCAACTATACACCATCCAAACATGGATCGCGAATTAAGATTTGACATTGAATTAGACACATCTATCATACTTCCTCCTTCTCAACCTCCTCCTCCAACATTTTTCTCTTCTACTTACAAAAAATTTCCTACCAAAAAGAGAGCGTGTACAATGTGTTCTTTGGCTTCATCTATACGGTTGTGTAGGCCTACAATGCTCAAACCCAAACTTATACCACAAGTTTCCCTTTCATTGAACAACCACAAGCTTACAACCAATCCTTGTCCTCTATATAAGGATCCTTCAAATCCAATTTTCAAATCTTGAGCCAATGCCTACATGACTTTAGCCTTTTTCTACATCTACAAACCTATGTCTCACTTTTAAGATATGATCATAAACATTAAAACAAAGTACATCGCCCCTACATGTTCACCTACTTTCATGACCGTTTCCCATAAACAGTCCCTGGGGGTGGACACTCCATACCACGTACGAACTAACGTGAGTGTGAAAAGGGGTATTGTTTAAGGTATCGGTGTGCATACTATACATAATGGAGAGGTATTATTTTTCTCTAGTATACATATGTAAAAAGGCTATTAATTTTTAGGAAAGAAAGGTGGATTTTACAAAAGGGAGCTCTCATGTTTAGAGAAATTTTTGAAGAATAGATGTGTTAGTTTCATTGAAATTTTTATTTTCATCCATTGTTGGAATATGGTAATCATCCCCGAAGACTACCATTTCTATTCTTGGTAGGGTTTGCATTTGGGTTCTAGGTTTCTCCAAATTGGGTCAAAATGGACTTCATGATTTAATTGATCGGATGATGGTGAATTAAGGTCAAGTTATCATGAGTTACATCTTATAAATGAAATAATCTTCAATAATTTCCTCATCGGAAATTGAAAGTAGATTGTATATGTAATAAAGGCCTTTTTATTTCATGAATAATTTTGTGTTTATATAGGGGGTTTTATTTCATAGTCACGCACACACGTCATTTAGGTTTCCCAATGAAAGGTCCATCCCTGGGAAACAATCAAATAACAAAAAATTGACAAGTACACCCCACTCATTGCCGCCTTTGCCATTAGAGGCTAGCAAATTCAACTACTCATTGTCCTTGCAGTTGGCCAACAAGGAGGAATCCACACTCCCACCCTTATATAGCCCTTATTGAGTGTTTCAAACTCCCGTTCATGCACATCAAAACAATGCAAACCCAACTACACAACACCGCCATCGGCTCCCTCTCTGTCATCATTCTTACCAAGCACATATTTGAAATTCAACCCTGCAATCAACCCTTGCATACCTCCTCCCAATACATCCCCCACATTCCTCACCCCCGTTCAAAAATTCCTATCATCTCCCTTTGATAGTACACTAAATATGGTACCTAGTGTCATATGTTATTTTATGTCACTATGGTACCTTTTTGGATGACAATTCCTATGAATAAGTGAACAAATATTGTCGTGGGTGAACAAATATTGTTGTCGTTCTATTCTTAATAGAATTGTGCAATTTTGGACTATAATATCATTGCATGTATTTATCAAAAAAAAATGAAGTACAATCATTCTAAATTGATTACAAACAAATCATAAGAGCTACTAAATATTGCTACCGTATGTGATGTGATCTTAAAAATTAAACTGTAAGAAAACTTCCTTTTCACATGATCTAATGAAACCACAATTACACTCCATGAAATTAGGCTAGGGCGAAAGAACCCGTACATTGGTTCCTTGGAGCAGTGATCAGGGAGATTTTTGAGCAAATTCGGTTGAAATCCTAGTGTTTGCAAGTCCAACCGGTTACATGTTGATCTCCTCCGGTTCTCCTTGATTAAATTGAGGTAGATTCCATAAATTCCTCTAAAATGATCGGTAATTTTCCTGGAGTCTTGAACTTCAACCAGTTAGTTCTCAAACTCAACCAATTCATCTGTAACTAACAGTCGGTTCTCCCCGATCATTGCCTTCGAGGCAAGGGTCTAGGCATCCACCAAGGAACGAGTGTATGGGTCAGTTCGCCCATCTCACGAAATCGAGGATTAAAACACATAAATGACTTGGCTTCATAAATCATGACATTTCTAATGAACGATCATAGCACTACGAAACTCGGAATAATTAACACACACTAATTGGGATAATGGGTGTTGTACGGCGGGCGGCCCTTACAAGTAATGGGCTCTTCAATTTTGCAGTTCTTGGTCCTTGGGTTGCGTGCCTTGGGCCTCCTCAACAGTGTTGGTGCCTAACTTAGTGGCTTACTAGATGTGGGCCCGAATTTCAATCATTTTGGGAGCCAAAGGCCCAAGAGGCTAGCTCTCGAGTGAGCTAGAGGGAGGGGAATTGGGCAATAAGGGCCTTGGTATTTGGGGCCAATATCTGGGGACAGATGTTTACAGAAATCTATGGAAGCGTAGCTGTGGGATAACCTATGATAATACTAAATAAACAGTAGTAGCTAGGTAACTGCACCATTGTGCCATGTGGCCAAGAAGGCTTGATTATTATCATTCTGCAACTTTCTCTCTTTGAGAATGAGGTGAAATTGGTTTTAATGACTCGGTTTACGGGATTTAAAAGTATATTAGGGTTGTGTGGAACCGGCTTATTTTCTACGAGTGGTGGGCTGTGGAAGCCACCGTGAGATAGAGGCTAATATCGACTCGATGGTCCAGTTGAAAGAAAGACTTGAGGCTTATGGATATTACGTTCCCGAATCTTATCTCTAATGAAACTATATAGGGGACACTCCAACACAAAGTGTGTCTCATTTCCAGGTGCATCATAAGAGGAGAAGTGGTGTAATCTAATATTTTCTCCAGAGATAGGGATAGTCGACCCACCATCCAATTTCAATGGCACGTCTATGGTTTGAGGTGCAGCAATGATATGCGTTGGGGTGGTGCCAATGATTGCCTCAAGTACAATTCACATTCGTATTTGAGGAACTCCTTGAGGTGGATGTAATCTAATCTCTTCCCCAAGAGATGGGAAAGGATTCTACTCTTTAGCAAGAAAGGCCGTGCTGAGACCATCGAATGTGATTTTTGATGAGAATGTAGGATTAGGGAGTCTCAAGCCTTTCAACTAGACAATCAAGTCGACATTAACCTCCATCTTTTTGGTCCACCAACTTTCCTGTTGCTTTAAAGCTATTCAACTTTTGGGGGGATATCAATATAGCATTTATTAAAACCTTTACCACGACTTGGCATTAGTTTTGTCCTACAAACCGACATAATCAATTTTAAGTAGTGAATATTTAAACTGATGAGAAGTATAATTCGAATCAATTGAAAGTGATGCAAGAATATGGGGGACTAGGTGTTGGCCCCACCAAACCTAACCCCCCAGCCATAGGATGTTATGTCAAAGTCAGAGTTCATGAGGTGTTCTACTTAGTGGTCAACTTAGTGGTCAGCTTGACTCCCTAAAAATGAGGTAGACATTTTCATTTAGACACTCATCATCATCCAACCATACCAACATACACATTTCTATTACAGTCGTGTCATTTTGAACACGTGAACGGTTGAGAGTCCGAATGAACAATACTAATATTACAAAGATTCCATCTATAATATGGTCAAATCTATCATAATAAGTCTTTGAATTGGATTGAATTGTTTCAACCAAGTTTTAAAAGGTTCTATTTGGCTTTTAAAGGAGACATTGGGATGAATCAACATACAACCTTAAGGGACAAGTTTTTTCACTACCGTACATGACTCCCTATTCCATCTTTACTTGTGTCGGAATGTAGTTTCCACATGGGATACAAGTGGGTCTTAGCGAATGAAGACATGACACGTGGCAAGAATAGAGACCCCATACATGGTATTACCCCTTGGTAAGTTAGGTGTTAAGAAACCAGGGTCAGTCTGCAATTGGGTGGAAATAATTCAACCTTTCACTGCACGTAAGTTAAAAGCTCAGTTACGTTAAGCTAAGTTACGATGTGGCAGGGACTCACCGCAGAAACCCTAATGAGTCCCTGATGAGCCCCTGACTATGGAGGCCAGGGTACGGTTCTTTCAAGCAAGCAAGCATTGAATGCATTTTTGGCGCCTGCAGGGACTGTAGTAGTTTGTGTAGGTACTTTTACAGCAAGATGTGCATTTGAACCATGTGACCTCCTCGAGCGAACTTGGAAAGTTAATCATGTGGACTGGAGCAACTTGGAAGCTTCAAGGATGACGTCCGCTCCACCTTCAAAGCCGATCGATTTCGCTGCTGAACATTACGCTCAAACGTTGCATTCACCACACTAAAAAGGATATTTAGTGTTCGATTACATTCAATGTTGTTCCCACCCTACTCTGCTCAACACTAGTTTTCAATTCCTCGACAATTAGTAATACAATTATTAGTTAACATGAGAAGCACAAAAGTAGGATTTGAGTATATTTGGATTTATGCATGAAGTTTGGACAATTCCAACCGCCAATATGGTGTACATTGAATCGTAAATCTACACAAATATGATGGTTAGCGAGTATGAATTTCAAACATGTGAAATTGTGTTTGTCGCGTTGTTGTGTTGTTGCATTTGTTGTTGAAGTTTGATTTTTTGTCCCCACAAATGCACATCCCTTATTATTCTTTTGAACAAGTGGTTTGCCCAAATATACTTAAAAGTCAGTTATTACATTAACCAATGCATCATTCAGTTTGCCTTCAATGATCATGTAGTCCTTAGTCTTAAACCCTAAACCTTGGTTTAGTTTCATTCCTCTAGATATTTATGGGATGTTGTTAAACGGAGTCCAATATTATAAGCACAAGTGAACTAGTAGTAAATACAATGATACGTGTAACCAAGTTGCCCCACACAAATTTATCAACATTTCACACCATCATTTACTGTCACAATAACAGAAAAACTACAAACTTATCCTGTTATTGTGGTTGCTATACACATGAATGAACAAACTTACACATACTTGTGACCTAATTTCAACCCACAATAATTTGCACTGTGAAGAGGCAACCTATTCATGAAGCAATGAACAGGGCAAACCGATCACTAGTTACAGATGAACCGGTTTAGCTTGAGAAATAACCGATCAAAGTTCAAGACTTCAAAGAAATTACCAATTGTTTGAGAAGAGTTTATAGAATACACCTCAAATCAATAAAGGAAAAAGCGAAAGATGTCAACATGAAAAACCGGTTGGGCTTGGAAACACTAGGAATCTTGATGGAATATGCCCAAAATCCCTCCCTGCAGGACACTGTTGTGAAGCAATGGAATTCCACATAATGTTGGTGGTAAGTTAGAGGTATTCCACACCAGTTCCCGGGAAGTTTTTGGGCATAGTCGGTCAAGATCCTAGTGATTCTAAATCCAACCGGTTACATGTTGACATCTTCCGGTTTTTGTGTTGTTCATTTGAGGTATATTGTTCTATAGATTTCTCTAAAATGATCGGTAAGTTTCCTAAAGTCTCCAACTTCAACCAGTTATTTTTCGAACTCAACCCGTTCATCTACAACCAACCGCCGGTTCTTCCCGAACATAGTTCCACACAAAGGTGCACTTCCTTTCTCTTCACCATTGCTAAGGGTGCATCTATTTTAAATTTATTCTAAACTACACATTTCAAAATATCTCGACAAATTTTGAGGCGTTTTTTTACGTTTTTAATTATAAATTCACTACTACATCAGTCCAGGTCAGTAGGGCGAATACAGACACGTTCAACCTTGCCATTAGTACAACATTAGTACATTCCAACTCAACAACAACGCATGAACCCTAAACCCCGAGCCCTAACCAGAGAATGACGACGCCGTTGAACGAGGCGGATCTTGCATCGGGGACTATCCAGACGCAGTCTCGGATCAATACTTGGACGGAGACGAGCTCGAAGAACTCGTTCTGGAACAAGGAAACGTTTTCGACAATGATATGCCGTCAAGGACCTCTCGGATTGATGTCTTCAATGAGTTTCAATAAGGAACATTAAAAATGTTTCGAAATATTTTAAAATCTTATTTTAGAATGCCGCCTCCGACCTCTAGAATCAAAAAATGCAACACGATTGATGGTTGATTGGCGTTCGAGCGTTGCAGCTGACTCGTGTGCAGTCTGGGACCCGAAGCACTTAATATTCTCATCGTGTGCAAGTGAAAAGGGGGCGCGAGCTTTGTGGCCAGTATATTCCCGACCAACCGATTGTGGTTGGATAACTTTGGAATGTTTTGGTGGAGAGGGAGCTTGGAAATGTTATTGTACATGTATGGGGAACTTGGTACCCTAACTTACATGAAAGCAGATGCTGCGTCCAAGGTTGTTGGAACTGCAGCCCTCCCATGCAGGAAGAATGTTCAACACTGTCACTTAATTACTACTAGCCTCTTAGCTAGGGCCACGTCACACACGAGCCAAGAGCCGTGACCGTGAAACTGTGACAGCCCAAAAGGAAACTGCCCAAGCAGTGCCCGGGAAGTTTTTGGGCATAGTCGGTCAAGATCCTAGTGATTCTAAATCTAGCCGGTTACATGTTGACATCATCTTCCGGTTTTTCTTTCATTCATTTGAAGTATGTTTTATAGATGCCTCTTAAATGATCGGTAATTCTCTTCAAGTCTCCAACTTCAACCGGTTATTTTTCAAACTCAACCGGTTCATTTGTAACTAACCGCCGGTTCTTCCCGAGCAGTGGTCCAAAGGTTGTCTCAACACACCTTTGAACTCGTGTAGTGTGGAGCCATCTGTGACCGGGCTCTCAACCCAATGGTATTTCAATGAGTTTTTGTTCACGCGGATCTTCACACATGATAGAATGGAATAAACCAACGGTTGTGAGCGTTCGGAGTGCCATGGTCTCCTGGTTTTGTGGTAGGCGTACCTCCAAGAGGTGGTTTTTGAAAATAGTCCAAGTGACCGTGAACCATGATCCATTCAATGCCATGTAGACTTTTACATCCATCTTGCATTCACATACTCTGTTGGTCCCTCGAGCATAGTGTGAAGCGAACTTGGACCGGCTCCGCCTTTCCACCAATGAGAGCGGTTGAAGTGCAATGGGCACGGGCTCTCAGTCTCGTGTGGGAAGTGGCCCTTAAAGTAGATGGGTGTCATTTGGATACATTTTTGTCTGAGAAGATTTTCGGGCGTATGATAATCGGTCAAGATCCTAGTGTTTCCAAAGTCCAACCGGTTACATGAACTGACATCTGTTGGTTGTTCTTTAAGGAGTTCAGGTGTATTCTATAGATTCCTTCAAAAATAATCGGTTGTTTTCGTGAAGCCTTGAACTTTAACCAATTATCTCTATCTCAAACTCAACCGGTTCATGTGTAACTAGCGGTCGGTTCATCCCGTTCATTGTCTGGATGCTTTTCTCTCTGCACCCACTTCTTGTAGGATATAAAACAAACACATTTAAGTTAGTGTGAGATGATTAGCAAATCTGAATCATGACTGTAGCCATTTGCCCCACACATTTTGGAGCTCATATGAATATCTTATTTGTTTTCAAAACGAGATTCTCATGCTCGTTAAATGGTCATATAGGTCGCCCCTCAAGGCATGTTACCTATTGGGCTTGGAATAGTTAGCAACATATGATGAACACGAAGTCCAATCTCTTTTGAATCACCTGTCTTTTTGGTGTTTTTTTGGAAACAATTTACAACTAACCACACATTACAACTCAAATATAGGTGTCCGTATTATTGTTGTGTTGGATTAACATGTGTCTACCCTAATAGGTAACACTTTATTTATTTGATCATTGAATCAATCACTTCATGGCCTTGAAGAAGGTTTTGAAAGTACACTTGAGGTATGAAGTGACATTAAAGTATATTTTGGACAAACCACTTGTCCGAAAATAATAAGGGATGTGCACTTGTGGGGACATATACATCAAACGACAACAACAAAAGCAATAACACCACAACCACAACTTCAAATGTTTGTATTCCATGTTCGTCAACCACCTTTTTCATGTAGTTCTGTTATTTGGTGTATGTCGTATTGGCGATTGGAATCGTCCAAACTTTATGCATAAACCCAAACATACGTGAATCCTAGTTATGGACCAAGTTGTCCTATAAAAGGGTGCTTCTAGCTCCACATATATAAGTTCGGTTGTTGACACGGGAATCGGCAAATTGGGTTAGCAATTGCGCAAATCACAAAGATTTGTCATTTCAAGTTTCATAATAGGAGTTGAGATGCAAAAGCTATGAGAGAACAAAGTGGAGATCTTCTTTCTCTCTCAAATAGGTGCTTTTTAGTTGTTCTAACTGTTGTATCTAAGTTAGTTAACCTATTTTGAGCATATAGTCTAATCTTGTCATATGTTCATTTTGGCAACCTGGATTTCATGATGGTGTTTGCTTAGGTATATTCACGAGTCCAATGAAGACCAATTCATTCTAATTGGACTCTAATGGACATCGAGAGGGAATTGTTGCATGCAAGCGTATCTCTCATATATCATGTGAGGTCTTAGATTGCATGTAGTGTTAGAAAACTTTGACACTTTTATTTCAACGTCTCCAATATTAGTTTAGTGGGTTTTATTTCGCAGTGTTATAAGCAAAGACATATATAGTTGTTTCCCCCCTCCTCTTCTAATAGTGCTTCAGGGAATTCGCATTTTCTAACCTTACAGCCTTTATTGTTTAGGGATGAACACTGTTTTTTGTCATGTGAGAAAGGCTAGAGCCTCTAGGGATTAAGGAAAACCTAAATGATAGCCAGTCACACTCAAAATATCTTGAGAAGCAACATTAGTTGAGAAAGAATAATATAGTAGACTATATTTGCTAAACAAGTACGGGCTAGGAAAAGATAAGGCCATAAAAGCAAAAACAAAATATAGCTTCAAATGGACTAGGTCCTAGATTACCCTAAACTACTGGGTGATAGCAGAGAGATATCCATTTTCGAATGAAGTGGTTAGTGGTTTGATTTCCGTTGTGAAATCTTCTCTCTATATGACGGAAAAAAATAGCTAAGTTGGTAGGAAGCCGAGAGCCCACCCATTGCAAGGTAGGCAACAAACCCCACCCTGCACCAAGCGGATTCTTGAGCAGGGTAGGGCCAACGGGCTCAAATTCACGTCAGATTGTCCGACATTGGTTATTTGTTTATTTATTTTCTCAGGTGGACTTCTCATTCGGGTGGGAAAGTGTCAAGTTGGTTGTTGAACATGTGTCACTTCAAGAACCAAAGTTATCTATTTATCAAACACTTGCATATGAGGACATTCTTGACCCTTTTGATGGTACCGACTTCCTTAAACTATTTAGTTTCATATTTCCAATCCGGAGGATAGACGTCATGAATGCCAAGAGTTCAAAGTCTCTTTGGGTGTGTTCTAAATGGCTTAGTAGAAAAGTGATAGCCAAATGATCCAAACTTTGAGCAATTTTTAATATAACTATGTTGTTTGGAATGTGTTGGCATGTTACGTCTAAACTTGAAGCAATGTAATTCTAAGGCATCACATTTGACTAGGCGTAGCCCACCACACAAATAATTGACACAAGTGAAGTATGCATTGATCCTACCAAATTGGCGTTGAAACCGATGTTGAATAGAGCCTCCTTCTCTAATCGTGATCTCCCAAGGATATTGTTTTTTTTCCACTTGCCATCGAATCTTGCAACTTTAACACCAATCTGCGCTTCAGTCATATAATTTGAAAGCCCACACCTGGTTGAACGCTTTTTAAATATGTTCTCCTATTTTCGAGACTTGGGATGAAACTTTACCATGTTGATCATAGTGGTCTTCACGTACCAAGTATCTTGTGATACCCTCTCTAGTTGCCACCCTGGTGATTGTCAAACAATTAGATAACGTAAGTCGATGTCAAGTGATGAATAGTGCACACCAATCCTCTTCTTAAAACAAAAAAAACAAAAACTCAAAATGCAAAACCTTAAAAAAAACATAACCAAACATTCCCTCACTTTCCCCATGGATGAAACCACCAAAATCACCCCCGTAAATGATATTTTTGGGGATGAAATCGCCAAATTTTGGATGAACGTGTCCGTATTTGAATGAAGAGATACAGTATCCTTCACATGTGGCTTTCTCATCACTTCAACAATTCAATTCGACATTCGGCTTTTCACGAATATTGGAATAAAGAGCACCGGTGTGGGCCACTTATAAGTAAGATGTACTATATAAGTGTACTAATTGTGGTAGTGTGGAAAGGGAGACTCTACTTAGTGTAGAGGGCGAGCATAGGATGTAAGAAGTCTGATCAAGTGTTGACTTAAGGCCTCCCAAACTTCTACAAAGTGTAAGGGAGGGCTCCGTAGCACATGAAAGCGCGTTTGCTTTACCCTCACCCACTCCTGACTTTATGCGTCACCGCACTTCAAGGGTCTATCTTATAATCATATACTTTGCAAACTTTTGTACAACTAGCTTAGGGCGCATTCCCACTTGGCTTTGATACCAAATAACCAAAGTCTTTTCTAAAAACCGGGTAAAGCTTCTCTCGGTTATGACGGAGGCACCTGGCTGTACCGGTGCACCTACAAGAACTTGCTCTGGAGTAGGTTTTGAGTTCAGTGGCTCTGACTCATATGTGTTCATTGTTTCATTTGTCGAGCAGTGACATGTTGGATTAGTTTTTGTCCCATGTCCATATGCCTTGCCACGCATATGTTATACCATCAGTTTTTGTTGATGAAGCTCCTCGTGCCCTCGTAGCTAAGACTAGAAGCAACCAATCATAATGGTCGGAGGCAACATTTTTAAAGGTCCTACATTCTTGCCTCATCTTTGGGAACCGATGGGAGGGTCGGTGCTTGAGGGTTTAAAACATCCGCTTGTAAACCATGCCATGTCCTTTGTCAACTAGGTTCAAGACTAGATAGCTTTGATGGTGTGAAGGCTGTGTTTTTAGAACAAATTTTTAAGCTAAGCTAAAATCAAGTGGGATTGGGGCATTTAGAAACACTACAAGCATCTTAGGCAATTGACTTATGTCACTGGAAACTTGTCCTATGCAACTAGAGAATTTGCGAATCTAGCACAACAGTAGAGTTGCATTGTTCTTTCATTGACGTGGGACGATTGGGTAGGACTCGTATGCTAGTCGTGAAATGAGAGCTTTGGTTCAACCTATGTTCTTACTATAGAAGTGTTGTTTGCCTCAACTTTAAAATAAACAATCAAGACATGCAACAACTAACTTTTCTCATCGGACACCTATATTTCATTGGTTTGTGGTACGGTGAGGACCAAAGAACGTCAAACACCCTAAAAACACATGTGTAAAAGATGTTGGAATACGTTTCTAGATTTTTTTTATGAACTACTTTACACTCGGTAGCTAGTGAACACAATCGAGAGGACCTACGTACTCCATTAAAGAATCAACAAACATGCACTTTTGATAAGCAAAACTAATCATGGAAGGTCTGAACTTCGATTCGATGATGCGTCATCAAGATCTGCTGATGAAAAACAAACCGAAAATTTACTATCCTGAGCGTTTAGCCACGTGTCATTCTTGCATTGGTGGCGACTTGCTCAGATCCCACGTCATGGAACTTCATACTCACTTCAAGATTTATTAGAAAATGAACCAAGAGGCACCCTAGGATAATTTAAGATACTTATGAGTTCCCTCATGTGGATCATTGCCAAGTCAATCATGTACGTCCATTACACCTATCATACCATAACTCGTACTTGAGCCTTGCTCAGAAGCCCAAATGAAAATCACCCAAAGCTGCAAAGTCGGACTACGTATGTGGGAGCACCAACAAATGTCCACCTCTCGTTTTGGAGTGCCATGCGGGCGCCACATGTCGGCACTAGTTTCTAACAATCAAACAATCAGTATAAGAATCCTTCAAGCCACTTGCTACGGCTACTTAACTTAATCGCCACTTACATGCGAGTCGTGACAAAATTGGAGCGGTGAGTAACTTAGAGTAAGGACCGCTTCACACTACGGCCGTCCAAGTTGAGAGGCCGTGGGGTTGAATGGCCAAACTTTGTTGAGAGTCCAAAGAAATGGGCTGAAAATACATAGCCAATAAAGTACAGGGATTGGAGCCTTCGGCCGGGCACAGTGTGAAGCTTCCAAAGGCCAAGCCCAAAGTCCAAACCTTTGTCCATGAACTCCCATGGCCTCTCGACTTGGACGGTCGTAGTGTGAAGCCTCCAAAGGCTAACCCCAAAGTCCAAAGGAGCATCCCACTTTATTCCTTGCCCAAAACAACCTTTCCAATCCTACGGCCAAGATATTATCAGTGTCCTTTTTTAATTTTAAATGAAAATTATGACGGTCTCTCATACATAGTTTGGGTTTCCATTCCTGTCCGACCCAAACTTCCTTTGAGAGTCCATCGCCTTGGTCAAAAAGTATTGCCATGTAGGCATTTTGATGAGTGATGACGGCCTTTGGACTTTGGCCTCTAGTGTGAAGGGTCGAGAGGCCAAATTCTTGGTTTCTTGCAATATGATTGGTGGAAGTTGACAACCTCTCGACCTTTGGCCATAGTGTGAAGCGACCCTAAATGGACTTTCCTTGGGCCTCGTTGAAGAAATTACATCATTTGGACCCTAGTAGTCTCAACTACTATGAGTTTGTGATGTCCTCTTTCCAAAGAAAGAGGTGGCGATGAAAAACTTTGGTACTTTACAGTTGCTTGTTGAAAACCTCACACTACACAACGCATGAGTGCTCCCCATACACGGGAATTTGTAGAATTAAAGTTGAATTATGCTCATGTGATACATGGTTCCTATGGACATAGCCATGAAGTTGTGTGATGTTAAGTCATCCATTGGAAAGGTGGAAACTTAGTGAATTATTATATTTAACTTGGAAATGACTATTTGAAGACAACCTGATTTTGGGAGTAACAGAAAGGACTCCGTATTAACCTTGTGGGCAAAACATTTAATGGTTTTGCATGGACTTCTAGAGATTTGTTTCAACTGGAGACCCTTCATCCATGATGAATGACTTTAGTAGATGCCCGAACCCCAAACTAGTAGTCTACTCATTTCAAGAACGCAAGCATTGATTCAATTGTATTTTCATCATCACTACCCTGACACAAATACAAAATACCAAGGGAGCCGCCATACTAATGATAGACGAATTCCGAGAAAAATACGAACATGCCCCAAAATAATCAAAGAATCCTTGAAAATAGAAAACCTAGTATTTCCTCCTACTCCCCAAACACACATCACCCAACAACTACCGAAAACACAACCATCACCAATCCCAATACCACGAATGCCACTCTAGGTATACAAATTCCAAGCAATTATGCACACCAAAGTCACCACCCAAAAAGAGACAAATGGGGTGCACCATTGCATCAGACATAATACCTATGCCAATCTTAAACCATGTGTCAAGGCACCATCCGCAAATGTAGAGACGAGATCGAGCTATTTAACCAAAACAATAATTATATATGATTAACCATAATCTAACATTACTAATTGAGTTCTACAACCAGATCCACACAAACCAAATACCACAAGCACACAAAGATTGCCTCAACCACACACAATCCAAAGACATCATATTTATATGACGACCACTTAAATTCACTAGCCTAACATTGAACACACATGAATGTCACCCGGATGAAGACATCATTAGAAATAAACCCACAATCCAAGTCCATGGTCTAGAAGCCCAATTTGTTTTTACCACAACGGTAACTATGTCGCAACCTTCACAACTAAAAGAATGCAATGGCTACGGGATAGATTCACACAAAATGACCTACTTCTTACACCCCTCACCATAAGACTTTACCACCAAATTTTTTTGGCTAGCCCAAAGATACATATTCACCCTAACCAAAACAAAACCAAAAAACATTGAATCCATTAACCAACACCAAACATAAAAAATCTCTTGAAACCCATACACCAAACTGCCATTAAATATTTCACATATCTAGTATTAAATCAAGGAAATTTGGACTATAATCAAGCTCCCGTGGCACCCCATCCATAACTCATGTTAATTAAAGCATTGACTTAGACAGTACAAGCCCCACCTCCCCAAAAGGTAGGCGCTGATGTCGCACAATGATAGCATGATTAATATAAGGCGAACATGCACGTCTTATTCACGTAGGTGTTGAAACACCAATGCTCCGTTTTCCCTTTCTTTCTATTGTGGACATATGAGGCCAATACCATAGCCACGTGTCTTTTTGAATGTCCATTCTTAACCACACGCCACATACCATATAAGTGTCAGATTAGAAGAGTGACAACATAAGGCCCACATTAACGGATAACACTACTCTCTTAGATTATGAATATGAAGTCATTCCATCATCTCCCAAGCCAATGAGAACAAGATTCATGGGCTTCGAAGGTTAGGCCAAAGCCCGAAGCCAAGTCAAAATGGAGATCATTGTTGGATATGGTGAGAATGTCCGCATATAAAAACTAAGAGTGCAACATTGGCTTGACCTCTGTCTTGTACACGCTGGCAGTCGCCCCATGAACACACAATACGTGAGCTTAGGGTTGCGGTCATATTTCTCAATTTTAAGCATACGATCGAGCTCACAAAAATCTCTAGACATATGTCAAGGATTTGAGCATTGTTAGTCACTCGTTCTTGACGGTTCAAGTGGGTTCTAGAAGATGATTTTTATTTAATTTTGGGAGTTATTGCATGTGCGATTTTCCTCTTGTCATGACTAGTGTACAAAAAGTCAACCCCGTAATAGTGTTAATTTTGAGGTCTAGAGGAGCAATCCACATGCACTCCATCCGCATACCACTTCAGTGTTTCTAATTAATCTAGCTAGGTTCACCCTTTGATTTCAAGTACCGCACATTTCTCACACTTTCCATCTTGTGAATATGGATCTCACTTTAAACATGTGCATCACATAGAGTAGAGGCGCCCATAACTGATCACTTAAGAGGTTTTGCTTTGCGCAAGATCTGGAGAAGTATAAGGCGGTGCTAATTTTTTTTCCCCATGTAGGAAGATAGAAATCGGGAGGATTGCAAATTTCTCAGTAGTTTTATTTCCTCGATTGAAATTACTGTGAATTTTTGAAGCCAGGAGTTGGCCCGAGCATATGACCAATGTCTAGAGTTTGTCAAAGCCGCTCATTTTAACTGCTCATTTATCCTCACTTTAGCACTCAAAATCAGGACATGTGTCATGGCACTATTGGTTTCGGCTTGATTGAAATTTAGTCCCACCCTGATCAAAACTCCAGTACCCTATAGATTGATGATGGGGTCATGATCAGGAACATGAGCCTCTACTATAGTTGGAAAAAATGCAAGTTATCACAACTAACAACTACATACATATTAAGGTCGAGGCATGCATAGTCGACCAGGTCCACTAATTGCTCACTGGGGGTCATGTAATGCCGACATGGATGAGATCTATATGTTAGGCGAATGGAGTTAAGGTTTATGCGGCGGCATCTTGTGATTGATTACCCTCATAAGAGTTTTGACAATTATCCTAGCCAAGCATTAGAATTTGGATGAGCGGTGATGAGTTGACTTATAGATTGACTATGTGTTACCTTAACTTCACTGCTTCAAAATTTGGAGCAATTTTCATATTCTTGCAAACGAGTGTAATGTTTTTGAATTCTCCTTAGAATTTGTTCCTCTTCGCAAGGAAATAATTTTCCGCTGTCACTTCTCCTAGACAAATGCAAAATCTCTTATTTTACCAGTTATAGATGCCTCAACCTTACAAGGGGTAGAGCCCGTGATGGAACATCTCAAAGGTGTTGAAGAAAGACCTTCGTTACTAACTTGGTAAGATCCTCGCACAAATTAGGTTTGAGAGAGAGAGAGAGAGAGAGAGAGACTTCATCTTGATCACAACCTCAAATATGTGAACCTGAAACAGTTTTACAAAACATGGTTATGGGACAAAGTGGTGGGATCATGGGAACATATTGCACGTGCATAAAGAAAAGAGAACCTAACATCAATGGTTCTACCGATGTGAATGTAAACATGTTCTCCCAACCCCGCCCAATGATAATCACATGTCACCGAGTACACGTCATATGTCAACACGTAATCGGATTGCATGAGGTATCTTCCTCATCACATGAAGTATGTGACCTTATGTTTTATTAAATTGGATTGGAATGGGAAAAAGAAATAGAAAACTAAACTAAAATAGTGTGGTCCACACTCCTAGATGTAGCAAGCCCACAATGGCATCCGAAATGCACCATTAAATTAATACTAAATGGTACGAATGTACGCATCTAATTCAACCTAGACTTATACACACTCCTTGTGGCCAATCCTTCACGGGCCCCATTTCAAACGGATAAACACAAAAAGAATGCAAATGGTATGTGAATGGTAGATACGTGGCACTATTTGTGGGTGTCCTACAGGGAGTATGAGCAAAGAGAATTGAATGGAAATATTGAGACATTGTCATCTCTATCCTCTTGGAAACTACATGAGTGAGTTCGTTCCACATGGCTAGAGCATGGCGGGTTAATGTTAGTGAAGTTGCTTGTGATGGATTTCTTGGAGGGTTAAGGAATTCCATAGAACTAGAGAGTGTGACGAGGATCCAAGCTTAGGCTAGGCTAGAGTGGGGTTCACTTACGGTTGTTGAACTATACGGATTAGGTAGTACATATGCGGGTGCGGCCGTTGTTATTACTTCTCATCCGCTATATAAGTTAGTGTTATTATTTTAAAGCCTTGGCCACACCGTTGGTGTAGGATTATCCTAATTTGTGAGGGTGGTACTAATTCCCGAAGCACACACTATTTAGCTAAATCGTAAAGAAACCAAGGGTTGGAATTTTTATTGAGTGACACTCAATTCAAGAATACATGCTCATTTACCATAGAGTCCAAGAGAATTACTCGGGGAGGTCACTCTCTCTTATATTAATGCATGCACGTGCGCTCATGACTTATTTATCAGGGGCTATTTACCTTGCGGAAAAGATTATAAGCTATGGTATTTTTCAAAATAAAGGTAAATGCTTGTATTTTAATATACCCTATCAGTAATTATATTTTTTGGTTGAATCATTTAAAAATACCCTCTTTTACTTATACTATCAAAGAAAATTGGAAAGAAGATTGCAATTCAAACAACGCGCTGAATTTTTCCTCCTGACACTTAGGTAGAGAACATTAACTCTATCCAAGCCTGCAAAGTCATCCATCCAAGTTTTTTCAACAAGAAAATAATTTCTTTTCATCCACTAACACAAACCCTACCCTAGACCCGCTACCCCTAGTAATTGTTTCGAAGTTGATTTACATGTACCGACTACATAAAAGAGGCCATTATATGTGATGGTATTTTAGATGTAAACATGTTTCACTATTTTAAAACCCCATATATTATATGTACATTTTTTTTGCAAAATTGGCCTACAATGAATATATTAGACCCTATTTTTTATCGCACGTTGTTTCTATGATTTTCGCCAGTGACCTCCCCGTGGAAAATGAATGCTTGCTCTAAGGTGTTTGTAGAGTCATGAATTTTTTATATATGAAAACACATGCTTGTTAGTGAATAGTGCACAGTGCTAATACTTTGGTGAATAAGGTTGCAATGAATAGTACTTCCAATGGACAATGCCGGCATGAACTATGCTTCCTAGATCTTTTGGTGACACTTATTTCATAGCGTAAAGAAATTTAGTATCACCTTCACTAATTGCCCATGCTCACTATTAGCCCTCCATCATTGATTGGTATAATCAGTGTAATTATGGCTCCGGGGGGGGGGTCATTCCCTTGTATTTAGTCGGAACATGTGAGAACACGAGGTGCTTTTAAGGGGGATATTATATTGGAGAAGGTAAATATTGTGGACCCTACTATCATGTAATTTTCTAACATTCAAATGTTTTAAGGACCCTATGGGTAGGTTAACTTGGTACTTATTCTTCTTTTACATGGGTATCTAGTAGTTATAAAGTATAATTTTTGCTAAAGTCATGTAAAAACTACCACGAACACATACAAGATCATAAACAATTTAGCTTCCTAGTATGGGCTCTACTCATTCAAAACATACACACATGGAAATGGCGATAAAATGCTTGTGTTAAAAACACATGCACATGCTTTCAAAATTTGTGTTTAAAAACACAATTGCATACATACATGTAGCATTAGAACACAACCAACCAACATCAATCACAAAGTTTGTTTAGGGTTTTTACATTCAATTATGAAGCACTTTATGTCATTGTTCAAGTTCAAGTGGTTAAAACCACTCAACACACAACATCTAGCTTTCTATGCTCAAGTCTACAACCACATAATTTTGGTCCGAATACCTCAAGTGCTATTGGTGGTATAGAGGATCTTCCTAAGTTTTTCTATGGCCACTAAGTATCCAACCATAACCTCGACACTCACCAATGTGGACTTTAGGTTAGATGACACATGGTCAGTGTTCTCACCACTAGCTCTAGAACTAGCAAAGTGGAGACAATGGTTGGTCACGGTCATGAAGGGGGTAAGATCTCGGATTTTAGCCTCTTTTGCTAAGCACTCTAGAGTTTGTTGGGAATCGGAACCAAAATCTAGATCAACCACACCCATGTGCTTTTTGGATTCAAGGTTGGGTTTAGCCACGGGTAGATCACTTAGTGCATTTTAAAAACGACGTGCGGCATAATATAGAGGATTAAAATCATTTGAAATAAAAAATTATAAAGGAATTCCAAATAATGAAGGGGCCATTAAAGGTAGACAATCCCATTATAAGTAAGTTAGATGGACATAAAACGTGGGCCATTATTTTTTGTAAAATTAATATAGGGGCCGAAGATAAGGATCCTAGAAGGTATGTTTAGTATGATATGTTTAGTATGGTATGGCAAACTCTGTTTGCAATGGTATTACTGTTTGCACCCTTCTTTGTTTCCATGCTTTCCCTCAACACTCGTCAATTGTGTTAGGAAGTAGATTAGCTTTTATTACTTAAAAGGAATATAGAGTACAAAAAATTGCAGTGACTTGGACAATATAAGTAATGGAAGGGTGCAAACAAATGGGCCATTTTTGAAATTTAAGTAATTATAGGGAGGCTTTAATTCAGCCCTTGAAGGTAAATAGCCCCAAAACAAAAAACCCCTAGCCGCACGTGGTGCACAAAAATGCCTTAGAGTGATCTACCCGTGGGTTTAGCTAATGGCATGACATATACATCCAAAGAAACTCTATTGAGCCCTCAAGATTGCAATTAATCAAGCATCTACTCTCAACATCGAAGAATTGAAAGTGCCAATCTACAAGATGAACACCTTCAAGTAGTTGTTTGAGTTTGGCATATGTGTTGCCCTCAGTACACTCGCAAGGTCCAATAAGTTTTGGACTAGCATTGGAATTTGCAAGTGAGAACAATTACAACTTCAATGACATTGCAAACTTAGTTTGTGACTAGCAAGCTCACAAGAACCCTAAACCTCAAGTCACTCACACAAATGCCACCTGTTGATGTCGCCCTTTTCCTTTGCATCGACAACTAAACCCAAAAAAATGTGAGAATTTGCAACGAAATCAAAACCCTAAACTCTACCCATCTACCAAGTGAAAAAGAACATAATTTAGGAATGATGAATCTTGGGATGGATGCACCTGAGGAGCGCGACTATTTGCTTGTGCTTACTATTAAACCTCAATCAATCAACCATCAACATTTGCCAACTTCGGAAGAAGGGAAGAGTTTGCATAGATGTGAAAATCTTGGAGGGCTCCCACAAACCCAAACTGAGAATGCACAAAGCCAAAGAGAACTCCCACACACGTTGGGACCCCTTTCCACATTTAACCCGACATATTGCATCCAACTACAAAGATAAATCTAGAAGATGCCATCCAATGGTGCTCAACCATAGTATGGGGCCCTAATATATATTGATTTGGTCTCCACGCAACTGAACCATATGGTTTGTTAGTTTAAATTTTCTCTAACATGATCAATTTTTAAACACCCTAATGTTTTTATACCATAGAGTTCAATATATAACTTGGTCTTTGTTACAAGTACAAGTTTTATAATTTGTAGGTCGCAACTTTAAAGTGGACTCCGTATTTGTTCTCACATAGTTTTCTAAAATATGGGAGTTACCCCCCTCCCCAGGAGTTATATTAAGTCTAGTAGTAAGTTTTGCGGCTGCATCGGGAAAGTAACTAGAGAAAGCGCTATTTAAGGATAACATAAAATAGCTTGTCTTCTACTCGCTCCATCCCAAAATGATTGTCTGTTGGTGAGATTAAGGCCCGCCGACCATTGACCGAGTAGTTGTAAGTATGACTCTTCAAAATAAAAAAACAACAACTACTCCGAACGCCCCCCGAAGTTGCAGTGTCAAAAGACTTCTTGTGAAAGTTTGGCACAAAAATATTTGACTATGAGCCTCAAATTTCTAGCCAAGCACATACACTAGACAATCATTTTGGGATGGAGGGAGGAGAAGTTACACTTAGTTAAACTAGTTGTGTGCTTGACTTTGAAATGTTGAAGTAAGTCAAAATTTTGTGAATCTAAGTAGACTACACAAAATATAATATTTAGTGTTTGATTAGATTTAGTGTTTTACCACCCTACTTTGCTCAACACTAATTTTCAATTATTTGATAATTAGTGTTAGACATAAATGCGCCGCCGCCGCCTTCCTTGTTGCCATCTCTTTCCTGGAAACAGTTAGTCGCTTTTCTTGTTGCCACCTCTTTCCTACTAAACACTAAATTCGTGCATGTAACTTTCACATATTACCATAGATGATATTTAGTGTTTGAGTTTACATTTAATGTTACTTACTTTCATAGGGTTAATGATATTTAGTGTAGTGTTCGTATTTAGTGTATCTAACACTAAATATCATATTTAGTGTAGTTATGTTTCCAAAGTAAGGAGGTGGGGTTATCCATGTAAAATTGGGGCAGTCCCTACAAAAAAAAAACATGTAGTTAAGTTAATTGGCAGTACGATCACACACATGAAAGTTAACAATAGTACTTTAGCTAATGCTTCTCCCTAGCAATGCTTAGCATTGGTTAACTCTAACCGGTTGTGGTGGATTCGTACTAGACAAGAATTGGTGTCAAAAAGATGTTACGGCCATGTGTGTAGGCCAGATTAACATCAACCAACTCAGTAATTATGCTAGTGGTTATTGGCTTTTGGTCCAATATAATCCACTAGGTATGAGCGCATCTCCTCTTTTTGAGGTTGGTGTCCTAACCAAGGGGTGGACTCTTCATTGGAATCCTAAATGATGTGCTTGGGTCACTATGAAATTAAACCCCCTATACATGAAAAGTTTATAGAGAAAAACAAATGTACGTACTAACAACAAGCTAGAAAATGGACTCACGTAATTACATTTTAAGCTTTTCAATTTAATGTGATACATGCCTTCACTACATATACAAATGATACATATTTTATATCAAATGTGCCTTAATTACATGTAAAATTCATGTTCTGTTTCTGAAGAGAAAGTCATTGAACATATATATTTTTTCATTCATAGCATCTAACTCAATGATTGCATCAAACAAACGAAGACAAGAGCACACTAACTTAGCCGCAATCTGGAGAGGAAATTTCAAGAGAGCCCATGAGCACTCCAAGAGCCTCTAGCTTGTCCTAGTACCCAAATGCAAATCTTGACAAGAATGAAGAACAAGGGAATCATTGAGGGCTATTACCATATGACAAGAATGAATAAAAATGTGTATTGGATGAAACTAACACACTTACTATCAAATGTTTATGTAAACCTCAAAGGTTTAGATCACTCAACCCTTTTGCACATCTACCTTTAGATCCATCAAATCTTAAGGCCCAAAATGAGCTTCTTAGACCTTTAAAGGTTGATCATAGATCACTAAAAACCAAGATAAAGAGTCGAGGTTTGGTAAGCGGAAGGCCGTATTTGTCTTGCATGATCTAACTAGTATAATATTTGAGATTGTTTGAGCCCCGTGCACTACAAACTACATAGTGATACAAGCACTCCAATTTGTTCTATTAGTGTGGGTGATCATTTGAAGCGAAAGCATGGCTATAGCTTTCTTTTACAAGAATATCGTTTGGAACCCATACAACACTAATAAAAATAATGAACATATGATTTAATCAGCCCACACTATTCACTAATCACATGGATTAATTGCCTTGCATTTATTGGGTGACAACTACACTTACTATCCCAATCAATGAGGGAGGGCTAATAACGAGTGTGGGAAATTAGTGAAGGTGATACTCAATTTTTTGTGCCACCATAAAATTTAATAAACATTGTTCACTCCAACACTATTCATCAAAAATGTTACCCATAGTGACACTCTTCATTGAAGGTACTGGAACCTGACATTATTCACTAACAAGAATGTGTTTCCCTATAAATTTTTTTATCACTCTACAAACACCTTTAAGCACAGGTGAAATTTCTTGAAATTTATGGTAAATGAGCATGTATTCATGACTTTAGTGTCACTCAGTAAAAATTTAACTCTCGGTAACTTTGAGAATTGGCTAAACAATGCGTGCTTCAAAAATTAGTATCGTTCTCATTAATTGGCATAGTTCGTGTAGTAGAGTGAATGTCATGTAGAAGTGGCCTAAGTCCTTGGTAAGAAATGGTACTCCCTCCGTCCCAGAAATGATTGTCCGGTTTATTTGCCTAGCTAGAAATTTGAGGCTCAAAGTCAAATATTTTTGTGCCAAACTTTCATCATGAAGAAGTCTTTTGACACCTCAACTTCGGAGGGCGTTTCAGAGTAGTTGTTGTTTTATATTTTAAGAGTCATATGTACAATTACCCGGGCAATGATCAACATGCCTTAATCTCGCCAAAGTTAAGAACACGGACAATCATTTTGGAACAAAGGAAGTACTACTAATAAGAAGTTAACACCCAAATCCTAGTGTTAACCCCACACTAATAGGACAAAGCTCGACACCTAATCACAATAGTTATGGATGATGATGCTTCCACCGTAAGTTGGTGGTATGATCTTTGGCCTTCCTACAAAGTGACAAGTTAGTAAGACAAATGGCGCTCTAATGGGTCTCACTCCCTCCAATGCTTGTCAAAAGGGTGCCATTTGTCATTCTTGTGGTTTAATAGTAGTAGGCATGCCACGAGGATTTTTCTCATAAGTGATCGCTTGCACGTCCAACGTGGTCAATAGCATGACGAGTGTCGATTGTGTTCAATATCAAATGTTGCCACTCATCTGAGCCTTGTCAATATAAGGGCCGCTTCACACTATGGCCGAAGGTCGAGAGGCCGTCGATTTCCACCAATCATATTGCAAGAAACCAAGAGTTCAGCCTCTCGGCCCTTCACACTAAGGTCAATGTCCAAAGACTGTCGCAATTTTCAATGACTACTTTTTGAAGAAGGTGACAGACTCTCGAAGAAAGTTTGGGTCGGACAACAATGGAAACCCAAACTACGGTCGAAAGGTCATCGGTTTTTTTCATTAAAAAATCAATCATTGACAAGATCTTGGTTGTTAGATTGGATGGGTTGTTTTGGGCAAGGAAGAAAGTGGGATGCTCCTTTGGGTTTGGACTTTGGGCTTAGCCTTTGGAGGCTTAACACTATGCCAGGCCGAAGGCTTCAATTGTTCTATTTTATTGGCTATTTTCAGCCCATTTCTTTGGACTCTCGACAAAGTTTGGCCACTCAATCCCACGGCTCTCAACTTGGACGGCCATAGTGTGAAGCGGCCCTGAGAATTAATAACGACACTAAAATATGGTATTTAGTGTCACTGATTTTTAATTGTCTTGCTCAATACTAATTGTACACCGTGGTGTAGTGTCGCCAACACTAAATCTTAACCCATCAATTATTTGTCATTCCTTGTAGATTTTTCGGGGGATTATAGGTTTACAGTGTTGCAATTACTGCCACTTACCAGGGGACTTTTCATCTAAGTTTCAAACCATTCATGACAATATTTCATCACAAGTTGTTGACAAGAGAAGGTAGAGTTTTGGCCAATGGATGAACTCATCCATCATCCATGACAATATTTGTTCACTTATTCATAAGAACTGTCATCCAAAAAGTTGCCATGGTGACATAAAATACAATACAACACTATATATCATATTTAGTGTAGTACACTGACTATCCCAATTAGTGTGTGTTACTATTCAAAGTTCCGTGATGCAATAACGTCTTACTTAGGAGTTCAATTTTCACTAACCAAAGTTTCATAGCTTGTTCGGAGATTATAGAACATAATTGAGTGTATTGCTTTGTAAAACTATTATATTTTCATGAAATAGTTAAATCATTGCGTAACTACAAATAGTAACATGCACTAATTGGGATAACCAATGTACTTTTCTAGATAATCAAAGGCGAGTATAATCGTTCATCCAATCTCAATAGTAAGGTAGGTGTCATGAAACAAAATTTTCCTTAGTAGCACATGACTTTTAGGGCCACTTTACATGAGGAGTTGAAGCCTTTTAAACATGAAGCCAATTCACATGGAACATTGTCTCGAGCCAAGAAGGGAGGAACATTTGACATGGCCCCAAAGAATAATATTGGCTTACCGTTTTGGTTTGAGCCAACTCATTTCTTTTGGGCTATGTCAATTTTTGTCTTTAGTGCATTAGAGTATATTATTTCACCACACTAGAATATGAATTTGAGGGAATGGCCTCGACTCCATCATGTAAAAGCCTCGGGGTTGATTTAGTGTACGGGGGCAAGCACGGCAAAGTGGATAGCCCCTGGTCCATGCCAAGTGAAAACGAGTCAAAACTATACATTGACTTTATATTTTGTGAAGAAAGAAGTCATAGACATTTAAAAATCATATATATTGATCTACAAAGCCAAGAAAATTATGATAACAAAAAAAATTCCAAGAAAAATCTACATTGTTAGAACACAGTGCAAGTGGTGTGCAAGTAGGTGATATTGAACAAGCAAATGTCTAAAATTTGCTTAAAGTATGATAAAATTACATAAAATTAATGGTTTTTACAAATTTTTGTGATGATGCCCTCACGCAGATAATGAATTTAAGGAATATGGAAAAAATCCAACATTAAAATATCTAAGGTCATGAAATCTACAACCAAAACTATATTCAATCATTTGTTGTTGAGCATCACTTTCATTGATAAGTTTTGAAGATTTGAACTTGATATTATACAATTGAGTATTTAACACAAATTATAGGTCCATCATGAAAATATCTCCATTTTAAACAACCCTTTGCTACTTCTTTGACCTTTAATTTTTTTGTTTTTTTGTTTTTTGAGTACACCGGAGCACTATCTTGGTTGAGTTTACCATGCTTGCACCTGTATTAGACCAATCACTACAAGGATTTTACGCATGTCAGAGCCCCAAATTGGCCTTGACTCCTCATGTAAAGCAAACCTTACTAACATGACAACACCATAGAGTCCATTTGTCGAAAGGTGCGCATAGTACCTTATCTTGTAACAAGGAGTCTTGAACCATATATAAGCTCGTGAATATGAACCCTATATCTTGTAATTTCGATTACAAGGTAAAAAACCATGATCTTTTTTGGAGAGGAAAAACATAAAAAATGGGAAGAAAGCATCTAGACACAATCACAAAGCCTATCAATTATAGAATTTTAGCAAATCCTTGAAGAAAGACACATAGGTGAGCGTCAACTCTTTGAGGTCCAAGAGGCCCATTACTTGTCTTAAGGGATTGTACTAATGTATGTATTGTTGCATTGAATTGGTCAAGGTCCGAGATAACCCTAAACTATCGGGTGATAGTGGAGAGGTACTTGTTCTCAAATGAAGTAGTTGGCGATTCGATTCTTGTTGTGAAATCCTCTCTCTACTTGACAGGAAAATAAACTAGCTAGGTAGGTTGGAAGCCAAGAGCCCACGCACCAAAGATAGGCAATAAATCTCACCATGGACCAAGAGGATTCTTGAGTAGGGTGGGACCAACAAGCTCAAATTCATGTCGGATTGCTTGACGTTGGTTATTTATTTATTTATTTATTTTGAATTGGTCATGTCAAAAGGGAGCTCAATCAAAACTAAATAATCATATATCAACTTTGCTTTCTTTGAATCAAAACACACATGAATATATTTTTCAATTTTCCAATCTTTCAAAAGGTGAGCATTACATTGATTATCTTAATGTGTGAGGAAGGGCTAATAGTGAGCGTGGGAAATTAGTGAAGGTGATACTAGATCTCTTTACACTATGATATTAGTATGCATTGTTCATCCCAACACTAGTCGCTAAAAAACTCCTATTCATAGCAACATTATTCATTGAAAGTATCAGCATCATTCATCTTGGCACTATTCACTCATGTATATAAATTTTTTTATCACTCTATAGAGCGTGCATTACTTTTCTTGAAATGCATGGTGAATGAGAATGTATTCATGACTTTAATATCACTTAGTAAAAAAAATTCAGCCCTCACTATTTGAGACTTGGCAAAATAGTGCATGTTTTGGGAATCAACACCACACACACACTACTTGAGATAATCCACGTGTCTACAATTATTGGAGTGACAAAGCCAAATATGGATGGATTTACAAACATCCATCCAAATTTGTACATATCCATCTAGAAATTGGTGATTTTATCCAATTTCTATGATTTTTGGGATTTTTATGGCGATTTCAAGTTTCATCCATGGAAACATGAAAATTTAACAAAATCTTCCATTTATATTTTTAGGACTGCACTTTTTTTGCATATCGTCATATTAAAAACCACTGCATGTATATGTAGAAGGGCATAAAGGGAGATTTGTGTTTTTAAAGAGTCACAATTGACCTTCTCCATGCACAAAATATGTAGTTGAGCTATATACTTCCATGTTTAGTCAATCATGTCAAAACTGATTAAATTTAGAATTAACTTATTCTTTTAGTGCACTTTTTGGATTGGTTAAATACATCATGTTATTGAAGATTTAGGTTAAAGTACACAACATATGTACCCTTGGATGGATAAACGTACTTAATAATTCGATCGTCAATGTCACATGCGAGTGTATGTTTATTGTCTCCTTGAAATAAGACAATGTACAAAGCAAAGCTCAAAACCCAAAAACACAATAAATATGTCTCTTAGACATGGTGAGGCTCATAAAAAAAAAGTGTTTTGTTGTATTTTGAGCCCCTTGATCTTTTAAGGGTCAAAGATCCTAGATTCAAGTTTGGAGTACGTACATCTAATCATCAATATCATTCATGACCATATTTTCACTTCCTCTTTACACTTCATGTTGTGTTAATGTAGTTTCACTCGTATGGAGCAAGTGAAGTTTGACTTGAAAAAACTTGTCGGGGGGAATCGTACACTCTATTACATATGCTTTAAAGAGTTATACGAACATCTTTATGTCGTACATACGGTGGTTCAAGTTTTAGGACACCAATAGGTAGCCAAAGATAAGTTCATGGACAACCACTCTTGCATCTTCCAATAGTAAGGAGTTTGCACTTTTCATGTTCTAAGTGCACGGGGGACAACATGGCCTTGAAAAGTGTAGTTGAGTGGCTTTGACAATATTGCACCGCAACTCTCAAAACCTAAATCCAATATAGGTCTCCTATGTTGTCGTCGATTGGTAACTTTAGCACACATGGTTATGTAAACTAGAAACCGGCCTTGGATTTACATATGAGCCTAAGGGCCACTCCACACACGAGACTGAGAGCCCGTGTCCATTACACTTCAAGCACTCTCATTGGTGGAAAAGGCGGAGCCGGTCCAAGTTCGCTTCACACTACGCTTGAGGGACCAACGAAATATGTGGATGTAGAGTCTACATGGTTTCCTACATGGCATCGAATGGATCATGTTTCACGGTCACTTGGACTATTTTCAAAAACCACCTCTTGGAGGTATGCTTAACACAAAACCAGGCTGACCATGGCACTTTGAACGTTCACAATTGTTGATTTATTCTATTTTATCATGCGTGAGGATCCGCATGAATAGAAATTCAGTGAAATAACATTTGGTTGAGGGCCCGGTCACATATGACTTCACACCACACTTGAGAGTCCGTGACCACACTACATGATTTTGGAGGTGTGTTGGGACGGCCTTTGGACAATTTCCTTCGGGCTCTCACAATTTCATGGTCACGGCTCTTGAAGTGGCCCTAAGTCAAGCCCAAGGGCGAAGCATCTCACATACATGCATATCCCAAGTTGATGTCAACTCTCTTTTTTTTCTCTAGAAGACATGGCACCAAAAGGGCACCGTAACCTCAAGTTTAATAGTCAATTGTTATCATGATCAATAAAATTTATATTATATTCATGTTTTGACTTATTTTTTTTGGATTTAATGGCCAAAATCACAATTTCCAAAGTCATGAATACCAAAAGTTAACACTGTGTACCATTGTCATGTATTTAGAGCCCCCAAATACGTGATTGTCGTACTTAATGCTAGTTCTATGTTTGATGTTGGAATTGGATCCGCACATTATCAATGTAGTTATAGACAATAGATTTGAACATCTTATGTTACTGCGTCAAGAATCTTCATGGGACATTTCGGTGATATTCAAATGCAATGTTATGGTTGGTTGAAACTCAAGAGTCAAGGTACATGTCATGCTCTACGAAAATGATAGTCTTAAACAATATCTAATGTATGTGTACACATTCAAGAATGAAATGACCACACCGAAAGAGAATTGTTAAAGGATATGATACGTAAGAAACACTTTAAGAATTCAAAGAATTCTCATCTTAACTCTAAATAATCATACTCTATCACCCAGGGGTAAGACTCTTCATTAGAAACCTAAATGATGTAGGTGGGTCACTATGAAATTAAACCCCCTATATGTGAGAAGTCTGTAGAGAAATACAAATGTATACGTACTAATTGCGGGCTAGAAAATGAACTCATGTATTTATACCAAGCTTTTCAATTTGAAGTGATGAATGCCTCCACTGCATATACAAGATATGATTCATGATAGAATACGCCTTTATTACATATGAAATCCACTGCCACTTTCCAATAAGGATATCATAGAGCAATTTCTTTCATTGCATGTAACTCAATGATTACCTCAAAGACAAAAGGACAATAACTGGCAACAATACGGGGAACAAAACTCAAGAGAGCCCATGAGCACTCCAAGAGCCTCCAATTTGTGAAAACCTAAAACCCAAAATGCAAACCCTAACAAGAATGGTTATAGTAGTCATCGAGAACTATTACCATGTAACAACTTTGGATGAAAACATGAATTAGATGAAACTAACATGTCAAGTTTCCTTCTAAACCTTAGGGCCCCCTTTTGAACATCTACCTTTGCTTTACATTTTTTTAAAGCCTTTTTGGATGGACACACTCGAGTAAAAAATACCTCTCCCTTATGTATATTATGTACGTTAATGCCTCAAATAATACCCCTTCTCACATTCATGTTAGTCTGTACATGGTATGAAGAGTCCACCCCCGGGGCGTTGTCAGTACTTATGTCCCAAGGCTCTTAGTTATGCCAAAATTGGTGACATGAATGTGACATAAACTGTACAAGGTTTGGCTACCTCACCTTGCTGCCGAAACTTGTTTAGGTTCGCACAAGAACTCAACGCTACGATCAAGGTGAAGTCTCCTTCATTCACGCCAACAAAAGTGGTCGGCGTCATCTCTCTCTTTCTCTCTCGCTAGCTTATGTGTGCCACAAGCATAATCAATGAATCCAACTTTTGATAAGTGGTAGACATATTTATATATGTATATCTTCCTTTTTGTACCTACCTATCAAGGTACACAAGGTAGTGGTTGACGTAATGTGGCTTATGTGATTGGATTTGGACTCTTTTTAAGAGGTGGGAGTTTTAGTCGACAAAGGCATGCTAAGATGTGTGGTCCTATTGTGGGGACTTCCAACTCCACACATTCTCGGATGTTGGACCGGCTCGGGAATTGGCAAATCTAGTTCGCACTCACAAATCACAAAGATTGTCATTTCAAGTTGTACGATCAAAGTAGAGATGTAAAAGAATTTTTTGGCTATTTAAACAATCACATAGGTGTTTTTAATTGTGTTCTATATTGAACCTAGAATGGTGACTAAGGTATTAAGCACATACTCCAATCTCAAAGTAAAACATATCTTCTCAGTGTTCATTTGTAAGTACAACCCTTGCCATATACCATTTCAATGTAGGCATCCAATTAAGAAAGTGTCTACATAAAGTTCATGTACCTTATAGGTTTTTCACTACTCTAAGGTGCTTTAAGGTTCGACTTTGATTGGTTCACAGAATTGAGTGTCGGAAATGAACTCTTTGTTGCCAAAGGGTGCATTTCGATGAACTTGGAACTTTTAGAACACCCCGCATGTCAAGTGCAATTTGGTTGCTATAACTAACCTCTTTTATAATCAGCCACTTGTATGTGGTAACCTAAAACTCGTACTTAGACAAGTTTGGATGATATTCTTAGAATATGGACCTTATGGTTGCCTTGATTTTATGGGAGGATCCATCAATACATTTTCAATATACACAAATTCATTGGAGACATGTGAACCCTTGACAATTACTTGAATACTATGAATTAAAATACAATGGAGAATTTTTTTTTTGTTTTTTTACTATCTTTTTGTTTTTTCTATATATTTTGATGATGCGATAATGAGAATATAGATTAGTACATACACTAGCACATCTTTTGTCAATTGTTTCTCTAAATCGTAGAGCCCTTTTCTATACATCTACCTTTACTTTAGAATTCTTGATAAATTTTCTTGAATATAAACACTGGAGAAAGAAAATACCTCATCCTTATGTGTACTATGTTCGCTAATACCTCAAACAATGTCCTTTTTTACAAGTCTCACGTTAGTTCGTACGTGGTATGAAGAATCTAGCCTCGGGCAAACCGTAAAGGGGGTCCTCCTAGGATACATATGGGTTTGCCATGCAAGTGGCAGTGAAGGCAACGGTGTTTAACATGACAAGGGTTGTCACTCTCCAGTTACATACTCAATTATGAAAATATCTGGAAACCTTAACAATTAGGCTCCTGTGTTGGTTTGTGATTAGTACCATCGACCAAGAAACTTTGAACCCTTATAACTTTTGCATACGAAACTCAAATAAGACATGCTTTGATGCATTAGAATCCCCACTCGACCGCTATGGATTACCATTTAACTCTTCCTAGATCATATAGCATCTACGGGCGACGTTTAAAGTAACAATCTTAGCAGCTCATCTACCGTAAAGCGCCAAACCGTAGAGGGGGTCCGTACGATATTTACTGGGTTTGTCATGCAAGAAGGGCTGCCACAGGGCAGTGATGACCATGGTGTTTGGTAGGGAAAAGGGATTGCCACTCTCCAGTTTCTAACTTTTGCGTTTGGTTGCTCGCTCACCCGAAAAGCAACTCGGCCTAGTAAGCTACACACTGTACTTATCTCCCTGATCTATGCTTATTAGACACCCCCCTCCACCTCTGCTGCCAGTGGTTGAAAATGGGCTTGTTCTGATCCCTAAACCTTGGACTAAGTCTCGACACCACGAAAGCCATGGCCATGAGAAGAACTATACACTCTAAACTCTGTAGTATCACACTTACTGCAACTAAAGTGCACATGATATTTCGGAGTTCTGTAGTGTTAACATGGATGCGTGATATCATAGAATTAGTGTAGTAGGCGGCGTTATGGAATGATACAAAGTGCAACATTGTATTATTGAAATTGATGATTTTGTACAAGGGACATGGATAAGCAACTTAGTCTAGTAAGCTATAATTTGTACTTACCTCCTCGATCTATGCTTATTAGACACCCTCTCCATCTATGCTGCCA
The DNA here is from genome assembly GCA_950295325.1 of Polytrichum commune. NCBI lineage: Eukaryota > Viridiplantae > Streptophyta > Polytrichopsida > Polytrichales > Polytrichaceae > Polytrichum > Polytrichum commune. Next base: position 35,163,756 of record OX485808.1, on the reverse strand, counting down.
GTGCTTGAAAATGGGCTTGTTCAGATCTCTAAACCTTGGATGAAGTCTCGACACCATGAAAGCCATGGCCATGAGAAGAACTATACACTCTAAACTCCGTAGTATCACACTTATGGCAACCAAAGTGCACGTGATATTTCGGAGTTCTGTAGGGTTGACATGGATGCGTGATACCAAAGAATGAGTGTAGCATGCGACGTTGTGGAATGATACAAAGTGCAACATTGTATTATTGAAATTGATGATTTCATACATGGGACATGGATGGATAATCCCCCAAAGTTGCACACGTTTGCAAAGCTTATGTACGATCGGGGAGTCCAAGAAATTGACAAACCGCTTTGTACAAGAACTTAGTGCAAGACTCTAACATGAAGAAAATAAGCAAAGATTATGAAGAGGGTGGTGGGGAGAATGATAAAGCTACGGATCTACAAGACTTCTAAGATGATGAAAATTGGTGAGGTTCTTTGGTGGGTGGGCAACCGGATGATCTTGATTTCGGGTTAAGTGAAGCTATGAAAGCTTTGAACGTAGGACAGAGGCATTTGGATAACCAGGGCATTCAATATGGACTTTACGAAGATGATGGAGAAGAATCAAACTTGTTGAATTTTGGATGACAATCGTTGTGCAGTCTCAGTCTAGTGAGTTACAATGTGTACTTACCCCCATCTATGCTTGTTAGACACCCCTCCAGCTCTGCTGCCAGTGGTTGAAATGGGCTTGTTCTGATCTTTAAACCTTGGACCAAGTCTTGACAACACGAAAGCCATGGCCATGAGAAGAACTATACACAATTTGTACATACAAAACTGTTCAATGGTGAAGTCATTCTGTTTGCATGTAAGGTATGTGAATGTTATTAGGTCGGTTTTCATGTTCTCCAGCTTCTCCTGGTTAGGTTTCCACAACGGAAACAGTTTGTGTTGCACTACTAGCAAATCCACGATGGAGCATCTGACACAAAAATCGGACCTCCCCCCTCATGTAGTTATGGTTATCGATCGAAGTGAATGTTTGGTGATACTTTGATTGAATACATAGATTCTCCCACTTGTGCTCACTGTTGAGTGTGGAATAGTTAATAGGATTTGAATACGTAGTCCGATCTCATCTAAACATGTGGTTTTAAAGTGTTTGTTTTTGGTCTGAACTGGATTGGACCACACACCATTCAAATATAGGTTTTCAATTAAGAAAAGTTATCGAATAACACATGCGTACCTTAAGGTAGGTGGCTATACTGTGGGCATTTTTAACTCCATGTATTTTTTGGCCGGTTGCTTAGAACATGAATAGTCTCATCTGGTGAGCGGCTGCAAATCATGAATTGGCATTTCAAATTTCAATGTTGGAGTTGAGAGGCAAAAGATTTAAGAGGTCAAACCAAAGATCTTTTCTTTTCCCCCTCAAACGATCACTCAAACCCTCCCAATTAGTGTGTTAACCATCCCGTTAGCAATTGCAAATCACAAAGAATGTCATTCCAAGTTTTAGAACTGGAGTTGGGAGTGCAAATTGACAATTTATGTCAAAGTGAAGATAATCTTTCTCTTTAAGTGATCAAGTAAGTTAGGTCCTCCCATACTCCAATGTTGTTAAGTATTGTACTTGTAACGGTTGACTTGTTTTGAGCATATGATCCAATCTCTTCGTAACATGTGCATTTTGGTCCCATGTACCACACAAATATAGGTGTCCGATCAAGAATACTGATCATAGAAGGCCCACACCTTATGATGGAGAAGCTCAGCTTAGAATTCAAGTGATTCAAAGCATGAGCTTTAGGGGAGATTTTACAGTAAGAAGTATTTCCAAATTTTAAATTATATATTAAATAATGTTGCTATAGTAGACCGCAAAATTACCGGGCTAACATTACTTATATTTGTGATTCTTTACACGCATATTAGCTATGAATATTGAGTAGCTATTTGAGGGGTTACTGCCATGTCATGACTCATGTCATCAATTACAAATGACATGGAGGCAATATTATGCCATGTCATTGTTGTCTCCAAAAACTACGGCCTCAGTCTTAGTGCTGCAACAATGTCCCCATTGAACATGACATCCCTTTCGTTTAGAATGGATGAGGGAGCATTAGTGTTGTTGTCCAAGCATCATATTAGGCCCATATTAGTCAATGAAATTATAAATTTCATCCAAAGAACATGACACAAAATTATTGAACATTTGAATTGCACCCGATACATATCATCCAAATGTTTCTTGTTCAAACATTTCGAAACCCAAGTGATCTAGAGCTTCATTGGACGGACATGTCAAGGCCGTTTCCTAGAGTTCATATTGTAGCATGATTCAATATCAAACCATGGAAAACGAAATCTCCTTCACAAAGGCACCACATGCATAATATCAAGTGTTCTTGATAATGTATGGACATGTAATTTTGTAAGAATATTCAGACAATTGTCCTTATTTATATATACCATTTATCCAACTTCATCAATGTGCGGGGACACTGTGCATGTACATGGAGTACTATCTTGAACCATTCTCACCATTCATCTTGTCCCTCATAGCAAGGTGATTAGGACACAAGGATTGAGCAATCCCTTTATGCTTGAATCACCAAGCAATTTTGTTCCTTGGGATGATTCACTACAAGCGTATGAATTCTGGAAATATGGACCTCAAGCACAATGATAGATTTTCATGTTTTTTTCGCCTAACACATGGAGAGAGAGAGAGAGAGAGAGAGAGAGAAAACACATTGCACCATTAAGTCCCGAATAAGAGTGGGAAACTCTCTTGGATAATCCCAATAGAACCACAAAACCCCAAGATGGGTGAATCATAATCTAAACAAGATTATTCAAGTCAACATGAGGTCCAAATTGTTACACATTATTGTAGAATTTGACCTATCCTAGAGGAGGTTGTTGACAGTTGTTGCCCCATGGATCGTCGAACTTGACAAAGGCATCATCAAAGATGGCCTCCTTCGTCGAATCTCTGAGAGCTTTTTCCTCAAACGATTCTAGCGTAGTCAAGAAGACCTTGCCATATTCTTTGCTTCACCTTATGAGCATCCCGTCTATCGTTATTGAAGATAAGACCAAATTTCCTCCTAATCTAAACGATCCACAAGGTAATGCCTCTTAGTGGAGCCAATTCTAGAGCACTTGCTACAAGAACAATATGTTCTCATTATGTGTGTGTGTATATGTATATCAATCATACGCAAGCGACATATACGAACACCGTAACGTAATAGCCTCTTCACGAGTCTGAAGAGAATCTGATTTGGCTCAAAATCTGTTCAGTTGTGTAAGTAGCTGGGTGCTTAACTCTGAAACCGAATCGAGGTCACGCTGTAAGGCCTTTTTCGCGACTTAGGTCGCCAAGGACAATCATAGAGATGGCGTTGAATGGGAGTGCAGTGGAGTGCAGTGCAGTGTGACTCGGCCACCCTAGCTAAGCTAGTCTGATGCTGGTGGCTCGGGACTGAACTTTCCCAACAAATTCTGTGCCAGAAATGCCATGATCTGCAATGACACCAGCATTCATTGGCTTCCGATGTCGGTGAACGACTCCATTCCATATAACAGAAGAAGTGATGAGGTCAAGGTCACAGTGCACACCACACAAGTTAGTTAAGTCTCTAACGAACCACACTATATAGCATATGTCAACTCTGGATTAGTTATACAATCTCCCGGTCTCCCTATCTTCGCCACCGATCTCCTTCCTCTCAAGGACAACATACCAGCAACTCCCATTGACCATGTGACGCCTCACCAGCCGTAACTAGAACGCGCCGTGAGCCATTCACACCTCGCTACAAGTGGCACCGTATTCTCAAGTTTTTTGACCGACTAGATTTACACAAACTAGCTTGTGTTGCATTGGCGACTCTACGTTGAAGCGTCGATGAAAATCGGATTGAAATCGGGCTTCCCCTTAGTATACTTGATCGTGTACCAATGAAATACAGAGGCGTGCTTTAATAATGGTAACCAAACAACACCTCGCTACAAGTGGCACCGTATTCTCAAGTTTTTTGACCGACTAGATTTACACAAACTAGCTTGTGTTGCATTGACGACTCTACATTGAAGCGTCGATGAAAATCGGATTGAAAATCGGGCGTCCCCTTAGTATACTTGATCGTGTACCAATGAAATACAGAGGCGTGCTTTAATAATGGTAACCAAACAACACCTCGCTACAAGTGGCACCGTATTCTCAAGTTTTTTGACCGACTAGATTTACACAAACTAGCTTGTGTTGCATTGGCGACTCTACGTTGAAGCGTCGATGAAAATCGGATTGAAAATCGGGCTTCCCCTTAGTATACTTGATCGTGTACCAATGAAATACACAGGCGTGCTTAAAAAATGGTAACCAAACAACACCTGCAAACTTGACCAACATATGAGTCCTAGGTGAATTGTCTTGTGTTGGTGAAAGAAACATGGATTTAAAGATTTTCTAGTGATGTAGGATAATTTTTTGGTGGCAGAGGGAAATGGCCTATGACCCCGGAGGTGGACTCTCTGTTGGAAACCTAAATGACGTGCATGAGTTGCAATAGAATTAAACCCCCTATGTACGTGAAGTTTGTAGGGAAAAACTAATGATAGGCTAGAAAATGGCTTGTGTATTTTATACTAAGCTTTTCAATGTAATGTAATCAAAGCCTCTACTACTTATACAAGATATAAATCTCAAGTAAACTAACCATCTATTACATATAAAATTAACTTCACTTTTCAATAAGAAAGTTATTGAACATTTAGTCATCCATAGCATGTAACTCAAAGGATTGCATCAAGCAAACAAAGACAAGAGCATAATAACGTAGCCACAATCCATAGAGCAAAACTCAAAGGAGCCCATGAGCCTTCAATTTGTAGGAATCTAGAACCCAAATGCAAACCCCAACAAGAATGGACAAGGCAATCATTGAGGACTATTCCCATATGACAACAATGAATGAAAAAAATGAATTGGATGGAACTAGCACATCTGTCGTCATTTTTCCTTTAAACCCTAGGGCCCCCTTTTGTACATCTACCTTTACTTCAACATTCTTAAAAGCCTTTTCAAATGTACACACTGGAGAACAATAATACCTCCTTCTCATGTATACTATGTACGCCACTGCCTCAAATGATACCCCTTCTGACAGTCACGTTAGTTCGTACGTGGTATGAAGACTGCACCCCTTGGGCCTATGACTCATAAGCTTGTATTGTGCATTCATGTAATAATACATAATGAGTGAGTTGTATATTATGAGTGGTGCAAATACAGTTGGGTCAGAGGGCCACTCCACACACAAACCAGAGGCCATGACCATGTACTTGTGAGGGCCCTTGATTCTCATCCGAAGGTTGTATCATTGACATGCTACGCCAAAATATGCGTCAGGCCTACCTCTTGGAGGTGAACTTTGTGCAAATTCTGGCATACCATGAAAACTTATTTATATTCCATCATGTAGGACTCCATATAGACTGTCGATCCACAATAATTTCTTTGGGCCCTTAGGCCTTCACCTTCAAGTGTGAAGTGGACTTGGATGGTCTCAGCCTTTTCAACCAATGAGAGATCCCTGCGGTGGCATCAACTTGAATATACTACAAGAATTCTCAAATAATAAGACCATTTGAGAGATGATATTGGCTCTATAATAATGTATAATAAAGTTATTATAGAAGACTTCAAAACATGATTTGGATTGAAAATACTATAATGCTTGTATAATCTAATATAATACTTATGTTTTATTATAATATATTATTAAGATGGAAAAAACCCAAGGTTTGGACTAGGACCCCATAATATTAAAAAGTACCTTATTATACAACTTTAAACCATAGTATATTGATACCATTGTATCCATCTTGACTTTCTCGTTACCAAAGTATAAAAATGCTAAAGTTAACAATCATATTGATACCATCATAAAGTGATAGACAATTCAATAATCCCCATGTGTTGCCACCCCGGGGAGAGACCTTAGATTGCAATGGTCACGGGCCTTTTAGTCTTGTGTGCGAAGTGAAGTGACCCTTAACTAACTACACTTATAAGTCCGGATTAGTTATACATAGTCCTCCCTCACCTTAGTCTCCACGCTTGCATGCTCGCTCTCCTTTTCCTCTTGAGAATTCACGTACCACTCCCACTGACTCCTCATGTGACTCCCCACCAGTCGAAAGCGGCCGCACTTGCTTTGCAGCTTGGCTATGGCTATGGCTATGGGGTGTTCCCAACTTCACCCGCACCCAAAGTTCAAACAACTCGCACTTCACCGCCCCTTGGGCTATGACAATCCCACTCATGACCACCCCGAGCCCAAGACGCGTGGGAAACGTCTCGAGCTCCCCATGTTGAACAAAACTCCACCCACCTCCAAAGTACCGGCCCAATTATTTGTGTGTGTATATGTATATGTATATATATAGAGAGAGAGAGTCCAACACACAAGTCTTATAAGCATGTGAGCTAAAGTATGTGGGTTTTAAGGGGCTCGTTTTCTACATCGGACCAGGCTAAGTTTGATTGGTATGTGGTTCGGTGAGGATCAAAGAGCAAACACCATAGAGACACTTGTTCAATACATATTGGAATTCGAACTACATTTTCATATATTAATAACTACTCTACACTCAACATTGAACACAATCGGGAGGACCTATGTATCCAATTAAGAAATCAACATACATGTACTTCTGATAGTCATAACTAAATCTAGAGAGGTCCGATTTTCAATTTGGTTTTTGCATATGTTTTTTTTTTGTAGATTTGCTAATGCGACGTGAGTTAGTTTTTGTGTAAATCCGATGAGTATAAGTCGGAGAACCTAATATACAAACCAAATAACACCCACATACCTTAAAAGATGTGGGTGTATTCGGTTCCATTTTCATGTTCTCCAACTTCTACCAATTAGATTTACACAAAGAAACTTGTGGTGCATCAGCATATCTATGATGAAGCATCAACGAAACTCGGACCTCCCCAAATTTCGTTATGGTTATCGAAAGTGCATGTTTGTTGATTTCTTGACTAAATACGTAGGTCCTCCCAATTGTGTTCATTGTTGAGTGTGAAATGATTAATCAAATTTGAAGAGGCGTAGTCCAATCTCTTAAAGCATTTTTCTTTATGGTGTTTGTTCTTCCATCCTCACCTAACCACACACCAATCAAATATAGGGGTTAGATTAAGAAAGGCAACCACATAACACCCGCATACCTTACTAATCTAAACCTCATAAAGACTTTGTCAAACTCCTCATGAAACCAATAAATTCAAAAATATCCAAAAATCAATGTCTATGTCCTATTACCCACTAAATTTCACCTTGTCCTTGAAACCCAAACAACTCACAAATAATCGAAAACCACTTGTTCAATGAACATCATTGAGTAGTTGTATTTCACTTTAATTTCCCTACACATGTTTGATGGCTAACCTTTAAAGTTGTCAAGCTTGAATGATGGTTGGAGGAGTGTGTTGGTGCCGTCAAGCACGATGTTGAGTATTTGTTAGTGTTAAGTTAGGCCGCTTCGAGAGGCACCAATGGTTAGGGCCAAGCACCATGGTCATAGGGCATGGTGGTGTCTTTTGACACCTGAAGTTGGCCTCTCGTTGTGCTTTAAAACCCTCTTGTGAGTGTTGAGAGCTCATTCTTCTTAAGTTGATCCTCTCAACATGTAGTTGTAGTGTTTGTAGCACTTATGGCTTTCATTGTGACATGTATTCACTCTTAAAGAGTGGTGTTAGGCTTGACTATTGTGATGTTTGGAGTGTATTTTGCACTTGTAAGGGTGTCTTTCCACTTCAATTATTAGTAAAGGGGGTATTTATAACCCACTTACTATATCTTATGATATGTTGAGTCATGGGTATTTATTTATTTCTAGTGCATCTTCTTTGTTTATGTATCATTGTGTATGTGATTGAGACATGCTTATCAAACCACTTAGTGTGTGAAGTGGTTGTGGCTTGTTGTCACAAGCCACTTGGATGTAATGGTAGTGTGGTATCACTACAACTTGCCTAGGTGATGTATTTGCTTTGATTAGTCTTCAAGTTACCAGCTCTCACCTAACCACATGATGAGTTATTTGTGTAATGCATTTGTGCACAACAAAGCCATTGGAAGGCCTATAGGTCCAAAAATGGGACTATCAACTTCACATGGAAGAATCTTGCTAATTTGTGGCGGAGTGTTGTTCTCACAAGTTGCTATTTAGATTTATCATGGTTAGGTATCCTCAATGCCTCATGAAGTGCTCATATCTAGCATATATTTTGACAATCATTGAACTTGATTAACATACTATCCAGCCTTCCATCACTCTATGATATTTGTGGTTTTATCCAATCCTATCAAGTTTGCCATCCAAACAATAGGATTTGTGTTTATGGGGACTTTTTTAAACATGGGGATGTTCTTCTAAATTTAGTGTGGAAATTCTTAAAAAGTGATTTGCTTTTTGAAAAGGTGGAAGTGATCCTTAAGTGATCCAACATTGATGCTTCATATCTTTTCTTTGGTGAAAATTCTCCTCATGCCCTTGAAAACATACTTTTATAACACGTACTATGCCTAGCAACCCCCTCATTATTTAAAAAGTACATGTTAAAAGAATCCCCTCACACGCATTCAAAGTGTCTGGTATCTAGGAGTTGCATTTGGAACTTTCTCCTTCACACTTAGCCACCTCAAGTTTGACAAAATTCATTTCTAAATCACTCAAGATCCCATGAAAGTGGGGGTTTCACCTCTAAGTGGGACCCCGGTGGGATTTTGCAATATAAAAACCATAACATAGTGTGAAGCAACCCATAACATCATTGATTTACCACAGGTAGTTTGACTTTAAATTCTTTTTGGAGATCATGTAAACTATTGTGTATGTTCGGTAATCGGAGAATTTTTGATAATTTTGAGACTATTCAAGGATGTGGCTTTCAAATTTAGAACAAGGAAAACATAGATCATTGTATAGTCGGTGTGATTAGTTATGTGCATTTAGGTCTCATAATTTTATACGAAACAATGAGACCTAAATGCACAGAACTAATCACACCGACTAAAATAGTTGACATCTCACTAGGTTATAGAATGTATATTGGTGTTTTTGAGGGTTCCATAACATTTCTAAACTTGTCGAGAATACCCGTATTAGCGGCCATTACTCTTGGCCATATCCCATATGGCATCAATGTTGACCTGTCCGATAGGTGCACCACTAAACATGGGCCCTCGATAACGGCCGTGCACAATGTTGTAATCTATTTGGCACATTGTACCTGAAATTTCTTAGTCAACAAGCCCACATTTATATTCCAATTGTCAGTTCGCCCTTGCAAAACAACTGATTCTCGGGGTTAATGCCGCTCATTTTGTGAGGGTGGCCCAAAATAGAAAATGGCATAAAATTTGTCGGGAAAATCCCCGGGCCCTTAGTGCAACGACCTGTTGCTGAGTGATATGATATCGTGACGTCCATGTAAGCTCCGACATCGTTGTATGTAAATTCCCTTACAACTTGCTCCACCTAGACTAATTCAAAACCTTTGATACTAATTCTGGAGTCTAATAATCCGAAACTATTTATTTTTCAAACTACGAAATAATTTGTTGTGTTTTCACCTTCTTCATGGATGAATTTACTTAGACACCACAAAACCATGTCCGTTCTTGAGAGTCAAAGTACCATCTCAAGAAACAAATGCACAAGAATTTTGCTTAAAATCTTCTATAACCAAACCAAGTAAGGCTCAAGGTTCATCATTAGTGAGCTCAATTCATAATCAATTGGAATCTCAGTACCAAAATATGGTCGGTCGAGCATTTGAGGACCTTGAAGTTGAAGCGCATGCACCGACATCTTGAACTTGCAAAGGACATTAAGTACCTTTCTCTCTCAAGGTATTGGTTGGCTCACCGGACTTCAAGTTAGTAATAATTAATCATTTATTATATATTTCGGTACATAACATGTTAGACATGCTGCATGTGAGTACTCCTGGTGGAAACCATTTTCTCATCACTTCATGAACACGGGCATGGAAAGTGAAAGTTTGTTCTTGAAAACATGAAACACAATAAGGTAATTAAGTTAGTCATTCGTTACTTGGATGGAAAATCAACCTCCTCATTACCATCACAGCCGGGGTGAGAGCAGCCATACACAAACACTCCATTAAAAAACTCACCAACTTAAACATCTCAAAATCAAACACTAAAACCCTCATGAAAAAACATACACCAAAGAGCCATCAAATATCTCACATGACCAATTTTAAACAAAAGAAAACTACTTGGGATAACTACTCTACTACCAGAGCCCACCTCCCAAAGGAGGCATAACATCCTATGTCGCATCTTGGTTAACTGTGATCAACATACGGCTAACATGCTCACATTCATGCCGGTACCTAGATACGGGCGTTACTTTTTATTTTATTTTAATCGTTATTTGGATGCTTTCCTCTCTACATCCAATTCTCCTAGGATATAAAACACACAACTTAAAATTAGTGCAAGATGATTAACAACTCCAAATCATGCCTATTGTCAGTTCTAGGTCTTGTGTCTTTTCTCCTGCTTTATAGTCTTTAGAAATGCTTTAGATCAACATCTACCTTGCGTAGATGCTTTTACTGCTTGTCCATGGTTTTTGTTTTGGGGGTTGGACTCTTCATTGGAAACCCTAATGATGTGAAGTGGTTGATTAGGAAGTAAAACCCCCTATATATGAGAAAGTTGTAAAGAAAACATATGTATACGAATTAAGAATAGCCTAGAGAACAGATTCATGTAGTTGCACTAATCTTTAAAATATAGCATGATAGATGCCGTCACCGCATACACAAAATGTAAATCATGAAAGAAATAGGCCTTTGTTACATAAACTTGAGTCCACTTTCACTTTCCAATGAGAAAGTCATTGAACATTTGTTTTTCAATTATAAGAGAATTTGACTCTAAAACACACTTCAATTGGTCATCAAGATAAATTGGATGGCACTAGCACATCTATTGTCCATTTCTTCTTTAAACCTTAGGCCCTCTTCTTGTGTATCTAACTTTACTTCAAATTATCTAATACCCTTTTTGGACATACCCACTAAAAAAAAATGCCTCTCCTTTATGTACACTATGTATGCAAATATCTCTAATAATACCCATTTGTACATTCACATCAGTTCGTATAAGGTGTGAAGAATCCACCCCTTGGAGTTTTTGTCTTCTATATGCCTTAATGAAATACTAATCAATCTATACTAATCAATCTATCTCGTGAAGGTATCTACCTAAAAAGCTTAATTATAGTGTAGATAGTTTCTAAAAACAAGATTACCTTTGTTTGAAAGAGAACATCAAACGTAGATGCATGCATTTGATGCTCTTTTGAAAGGAAAGTTTCCGACTAAATTTCTTGATCTTATCTTCCGTGCAAACCAATAAGATGCATTTTTCATATTCAAAATAACGGGTCATAAGTTACACCTATGCAATTTCTACCTCAAAACCAAGTGTTCACATAAAGGAGCACTTTCACCGTAAATGGGTCACACACCTTGCCATGTTGGTGACCTCTCCCAAATGTGGCCTTTGAAACCCCACGGGAACCCTAATGCTCACGAGGACATGGATGTCCTTGTGAGCACGTCCACCGATGGATTCTAATGGCACGGGTCAAAGTTGTTCGGGGGTTGGTGGTGGAGCCCGTCTCCCCTTCTTTAATTCGTCATAGCGGGATTAGGTTTTTAGTACCCAAATATCTAAAATAAAAACAAACATATGGTGTGTACCAACATGAATGGGAGACTGTTCTTTCTTATAATGTTCTACCAAGTGTCAAAGTAAGGATATTTAGTTATCCGCTTTTCGGAGGTGGACTTTAGAGACAAAATGTGGGGGGCACAATGGTGGATCCACATGGTCTTAGGGCCGGTTTACACTACGGTGGAGAAGTCCACCGGTCATGAAAAAAAGGGCGTTTCTCAATTGTGATTGGTCGAAAAATGCAACTCTTGACCAGTGGGTGTTTACACTAGGTGAAGAAAACAATGGTGGTGAACTTTTCTCATGGATGATAAAATGACATGGCCGCCTACATGGCGGCACTTTTTGGAGTTGGGCTTCTCCGGAGGAGGAGTTTCTTGTCCGGCCTCAAGAGGCCGGAGAAGCCCAACTCAATAAAAATTTAATTTTCAAAAACAAACCCGGACCGTAGATTTCATATCTGGTTTTTTTCAAAACCTAAGGTGTTGGCAAGCTTCTCTCTCTCTCTCTCTCTCTCTCTTGTTTAAAGTCATATATTTTGTTTAAGCTTGTATTCCTTTACTTTATACCTATCATGCACACATGAATAAAAAAATAGTTATTGTATGGACTAAGTGTTCATAAGTATAGATGAATGATACAAGGTGACTAGGGTTAAGGATGTAGAACACATCCCTAACACGTGGTAAAATTAGGGTTGTACAGAACTTACCTTGGGTAAGATCTCCAATATAAACCTGTAAACCCTAAAAGAGGCTCTTTTTTACCATTCGCACAAGGGCTTGGTGAGGTAACTTGGAGCACACTTACTGGGATACTAGATACGTGTGCTAAGTGAAGTAGAGGATACTAAGGCTATTCACCAAGGAGAGCATCCTACTTGTGGTGATACAATCATGGCTAAAGAACAGGTTTGAACACCCATGGGTAGATCACTCTAAGGCATTTTTGTGCACCACGTGCGGCTGGGGGTTATTTGTTTTGGGGCTATTTACCTTCAAGGGCTGAATTAAAGCCTCCCTATAATTACTTAAATTTCAAAAATGGCCCATTTGTTTGCACCCTTTCATTACTTATATTGTCCAAGTCACTGCAATTTTTTGTACTCTATATTCCTTTTAAGTAATAAACGGGCGTGGGGAAGACAACCCCAACGACGGCGCGTTCCCTTTTCATTCATTTTTGGAGAGACGGAAATCCCAATAATCATCCATCCCCGTGAGTCTGAAACCCATTTACACACCATACTAAACATACCTTCTAGGATCCTTATCTTCAACCCCTATATTAATTTTACAAAAAAATAATGGTCCACATTTTATGTCCATCTAACTTACTTATAATGGGATTGTCTACATTTAATGGCCCCTTCATTATTTGGAATTCCTTTATAATTTTTATTTCATATGATTTTAATCCTCTCTATATTATGCCGCACGTCGTTTTTTAAATGCACTAAGTGACCTACCCGTGTGAACACCCATTTGACATTTTGTAATGAGTGTTACTATTAGCAATACTACTATGCATGTAATGTAAGTTTAATGTGTGTGACATGGATAACAACTGGGTCCTGCTGTTATTTACCTCGTGTACGTAACTAATCCTCAATTAGTTGTTGGTTGGTTGCATGGGCACAGGTGAGGCAGGCCCTTCACACTTACAATACTACGAAGTATTGTGAATATGACATTTTATGCATTTCTTTTGGTTGAGACTACTAGGCATATCTCCTGGTATGTTTTCCATATATATAATAGTTAGGGTACATCCTTGTTGGAGCAATGCATGAAGAGAGGTAATTAGATCTACAAAGGTATGATGGGGTCAGCCACAATTTGTTTTTGGGTACTTAGGAACAATGTATGAGTACTGAAACCCTAAGTATGATACAAATACTTATGAAAGTACAGTATATCGTATTATTACATGTTTGTATTGTTTACATACAATTAGACATGGGCATTTGCAAAGAGCATTGAACATACTTAGCCTTAAAACGATATGATGAGAAGGTTAGATTTGAGGTAATGAGGGTTATGAAAAAGTTCCCACCCACCCACCCTTGCATTGCAATGAAGAAGACATTGAATGATTAGGCCTCTGAAAAGAGGAAGTTCAAGCTTTGCAAAAAACATTGAAAAGTCAGCTCTCTCTTTGCTGTAGTAGCTCCTTAGCGATTTTTTTTGTGCAATTTTTGCATTATATGATCCAAGAAGAAATTGTGACACATATCCACTTGGCCGGTCAAATTTCCACACCACCCTCCCCTTGCTCCCAAACAAAAAATATGCCACCATCATAATTGAAGCATTATGGTGATACCTGATGGTTTTTTGTATCGCCATAGTTGAAACGATAAAATACTTCAAAACCATAAAGATCATAAGAGAGCACAAAATCTCTCTTCTTCGATTATCCATGATTGAAGATCAAAGATAAGAAGAGAGAAATTGATGAGGATGATTAAGAGGAGAGCATGTCTTAAATAATACCAAAGAGTAGTGCTTTGTCCAATGTGTATGGGTTTTCCCCTCTTCATTCTTAAACACCCAAGGAGACAGTTATTTCCTACATGGGCCAAACTTGACAATTGGCAATTTGGCAATTTTCATTATCTTTTGAATGAAATTGAACATTATATTACACAATTCTTATGAACACAATTCTTGTTGAAATCTTTTGATACAATGTGAATGTAGAGAATTATGGTTTTTTATCACAAAATATCTTTACCATTAGGTGAACTTCTCTTCACCGGTGGACTTCTCTGGTGGACTTCTCCGCTAAACTTCTCCTCTAGGTGTTTAGACTTCAACCGGTCAAGACTCCTTAAGAAATATTTTATTGCCTTTAATTCTTCTCCGGCACATCCACCATTTGCCTCATATAACCATGTCTTGGCCAAGCATTCTTGACTGACCGGAGGCCTTCTCCACCGTAGTGTAAACCGGCCCTTAGACTATGTTCTAGGTAAATCTAGATTGATTCACAAGTTTTGGACATAATGAAATTTTATATCTGTAATTCTATCTGCGGACTCTATGATAGAAATGACAACAATTAATTATAGATGTGGACTGCATCTCTTGTTATAGCATACTTTAGTTTCATGCACACTATGTTATTTGTGGAAAAAAATACACATCTAAAGGGAAGATTTGAGCATCTTGTTTCTCGAAATATATGTAATTGAGAATTCCATCATATTCTTCTAGTTTCCTGCTCAATATATATATATATATATATATATATAACAATTTACATGCAGAAAATACGCTAATCACAGGTTTGAGCTGTTCACGAAGGCGCCGACACTTTTTTTAATGGGTCCTTGTTCATGGCCTACATTGGCATTGTGAATAGTTGGCATGCTCCCACACATGATGAAAGTAAGTTTTCTTTGTAATTTTAAAAGACCAAGCAACAAAACATACTCCCAATTAATTACCAAAAAGGTTGTCTTGGGAGCAACTAACTTAGGGTTGGTTTCCGTGCAGGCCGCTTGCCCACTAGACTCTAGAAACTAATGGGTCTGAGGTGTTCACATATACTTAAGTGCAAGCTGCCATCCAACCACATTTTGGTGGTCCACTAGAATGTGAATGGACATGTGTTGCTAGACTTTTATGCGCCCACTAAAGAATCTTCAACTTACAAGTGCCAATCACCGAAGGTTATGAAGACTGCTTTTAGAAGGAGTGGGTTTTAACTCGGAGGAGGAGGTTAGTAGGTGGACCTGGATATGAGAAGATGGGAGTAGCTAGCTAGTTGGCACATACAAAGCCTACCCCACCAAATTCCCTCTACATTTGGGTGGGTTTATCCTCATTCACACTAGAATTTGGTGGGCGATGGCCTACATGGAAACTCACCCTTGGCCAATGGGGATGAAGTTTGGTGTGACTATTCTAGAAAAAATTGCATGGCCGTTCTAGCCCTCAACAAGTTAATGATTCGATAATGTATTGTACCTCTTAGGGTTAGTTTCCATGTAGCCTGCTTGCCCACCAAATTCTAATGGAAATATAAATTCCACATTTCTACTAGAATCTTATGGGCGAGTGGCCTACATAAAAACTAACCTTTACCCCAATGGTCAAGCGAGTTGACATTTCACTCATGCTTGCTCTAATTGGTGGGTCACTTTTTTTGAAGTGTTAAATATAGGAACTTGTCAGCCTTAAACCCCCACCCTTAAGCGTATGATGTCCAGGTGAGGGTCTAAGGTTCACATGTGATTACCAACCTTCTTCAGCCTTCGTAATTCGGGTTACATTGCCCCCTATGTAGATATCCAACCCTCGGCTCTATTCAACTGACATGAGGCATGAGTACTTATGAATACTCCTCAAGCCACCCTCAATTAGTCCACCAATGTCCACTTAGAGCATAAATCCACACGATTTATTATAAAACTTAACTTGGCTACAATTCGATGGCCCTTCCTTAATCTAGTACATGACTATGCCCACATGGCTCATTGATTAACTGCTCACTAATTCTAATTTCTTCCACTACCTACTCACACAACATTACCCTATTGTCATAATGTTGGTCTGCTCCACCTCTCTATCCCAGTCGGCTTTGCTGGAGCCTAGGCTCTGTTGGCTGCCCAGTTGCCCGTCAACTTCCGTCAGTCCGTCAAAACCCGTCAACCCTCTCTGTGTCTATGGTCAACCTGTGGCTTCTGAGCCTCCCATGTTTCTGTCTCTGTCCACTCAAGCCACTTCGCATCAGTCAGGTTGTAGGCATTGCCCTGGTCCAGCTTGTGAACTCCAATTTGCGGAGACTCAACCTGCACTCATTAGCTGGACACATCCGCCTCTCCCTACCTTCACATCTCCAGTCTCTGACTCCCTAGGCAAGCACACCTTGAATTCATCCAGCACTCACGGACTCAACCAGATCTCCTTCCTCAATTCTTCCATAGCACGGCCTTGGAAACATAGGGAGTTCCCTCCTTCCACATACGCCCCTGATTCAAATTTCACTGCTTCCCTGTTGGTAAAACATCGTTCAATTGTGGTTCGGTGCTTGGACCAACAGTTTGACCTCTAAACAATTGGTTGTATTGACTGAATCCCACATACACCCAGAAGCCAACGATTCCTGTCGTTTGTGCCACCTCCCAGCGGCCATCTGTAAGAACGTTGGCCTCTTCCAAATGCCACAGCTTGTAGCCGAGCTGCATTCCTTCCGCATCCTTGTTCGCTCTGTGCTCAATGGCTAATCACACGGCGTGAGCTCGCTCCTACCTCGTTCAGTGCCGAGGCCAGCAACCTCCATTCTACCCATCCAGCAGCTGCATTGTAGTGATTTCTCTCCTCTCGAGAGCCAGCTGAGACAAACCTTTTTCCTGGTGCTCGCCAACCGCAACACACTCTCCGACTGCTTGGCTTTTCCTCCGCACTCAGAGAGAGAGAGGAACAGTGGAGCCCAACCACCTTCCGATCCTGAACCCCGGATTTTCCTAGGGTGTCCAACCTGAATCCTAAAACGAAGAGTGATAACCCCTCACTAAAACACGTACGAGCCTAGCTGACTTGGCCTAAGCTTTATAGCTTAAAAATCTAACTAACTAACTTCTAAGGAACTTGTCCCATCCCCAAGCACTAAGCATCAACATCCTAGTCTTAAATCTAATTCTAATCCAAACTCAAATCCGCCACTCTTTTTATGTTTTTGAATAATAGATAAAAATCAAGATCTAAATTCTAATGATTTATAAACTTAAAACACATGTGGGCACATGACCTTGGGCTCACAGAACTTATCATGGAAAAAGGTGACTATAGTTTATGAAATGTTGAATTCTCGGGAACGTGTTCCTAACATTTCTCAGGCTCCCTTCTATGTTCCCTTTCCTTCAGTAATAATTCCATGGCCACAGTAATTCAATAAAAAAATGGCCACGAGAAAAAGCGTGTTGCTCTCAGCAGCTGATCTCTTGGATGCAAGATTTGCCTTTTTTATATAAAAAAAATTAGTATTTAGTATTTAGTATTTATTATTATTATTATTTTCATGTGTGAACAAAACCTCTAGCTGGACAATGAGTAAGTTTAACCCTTAACTTCCTGAAGCGTAATGTGGTTTCATTAGATCATCTAAAAAGTAAGTTAATTGGAGCTCAATTTTTTTATTGTACCTAAAAAAAAAGATGTTGCTAATGATTTCCAGATCACATCAATACGGTAGACATATTTAGTGAATTTAATGGTTTATTTATAATAGATTTATAATCATTAAACTTCAAGAAATTGCGATTAATATATGCAATAAAATTATAGTCCAAACTTTCAAGCTTACGTTGAGAATAAGTATACACTTTGAGGTAAGAAAAGGAGTCCATAGATATGACAATTTTCAATTAAAATAACCTAAAGTATATATAGCAATGTATCATCAAAGGAAAATGTTAGTTCATTCTTGACTTTAAAAATTCTTGTGAACAACCATCTTTTTGTATTGGAATGGGATCATCACCAATGGCAAGAAATTTTCATGAGGAACACAACGATATCTATTGTGACCTTCCTAGCACCTTCTTTTTGGATAAATTTGCCTTCAAAAGTCATTCATAAGCCCAAAACATGCCTCTCAGGAAGTTAAGGTTTAAGGTTGACAATGAGTATGCAAGGATGACACGTAGATTCATGCCTCGAGCTACAATGCTCAAGTTGAATTTGGGCAAACCCCAAAACAATGGAGGCACAATCCCAATGTGATTCTTGGTTCCACTTACATCATATCTTATTAAAGTAATATTATGTATGGGCATGTTTACACCAAAAGGCATTAGACCGTGGTGGCCCTTAAATGATCGTGGTACCCCGCTTTTTGGATGAAACCATAGAGATGTCCATGAACTATAACTCAAAGTCTTTTGGAGGGCACAAGCCCTTAGAGGAAACCCAAATTCCCGACGCAAATTCCGTTAGGCCTATCTTCAAGAGCCATCGTGAAAAAACTCCCTATAATCCTAGCCAACATTATCCATACTTGCCATGTGGGATTCCATGTAGATTTTTCATGCATTGAAAATGTTATGGGTTGTGGTTCAAAATCGCCCCTCATGTAAACCTAAAGCAAGGGGTCCATGAAACTCTCAACCAATGAGAATTCAAGGATTATCAAGAGTCATGGGCCAAATGGCTTTCGTGTCACCATGCCCTAAGGGATCTTGATTATGTAGTCAAGCTCCAAGAACATACAAAATGTTGAATTTTAGTCTTGCCAAGCAAATGCTATTTTGTGTATCACAAAAGCTACCTAACAACCAAGTCTAAGGAAAGTATTGCCTTGCATTGATGAAATGTACAACACCTAATGTAACTAAGGTAGGAAAACAAAAAATGATGAAATTAGGTTGATTCGGCTAGAAAGAGTGGCTTGAAATTTGTGCAATATTCTCCAGAGACGGAGTAGAGGAAATGATGAGGACTGCAAGTTGTTCCATAATAATTAGTTACATTCTCCCAAGGAGGCAAGCAAGTCCAACCCCCTACTTGTATAGTACAGTCTCCTTGATTCGAGCATCAAAACGCCCTACTCTACATACGAATGCACACAGAATGGTTAAGTCATTGGCACCCAAAAGTGATCTCAAGTGGGTTGAAACATGACTTATCCAGCCAATCATTGCATTTGGCCTATCATTGCATCTATTTTAGGCTGCCACTTTTATAATGAACCATCTTGAATCCTCACGAGAATCATCCTACTCCTAATCTCATGCACCAGTATTGGTCATTCACCGTTGTCCATTTTTCTACCTTAAAAACACTAGGAGGCTAGCAAATTTGATGTTGTGATGACTTTGTGTACACATTGCATATCGTAGGGGCAATTCTTTGGTATGGATAGTGAACCTGGGCATGGACTCATGTCACCTCTGCAACAGGCTGAAGTGACAATTTTTTTTTAAAAGAATAAAAAGAAAATCATCAGACTGGCATTCGCAACCTGAAGCCGGAAGCAACCAAAGCATGATGATAACTTTGTCTTAGTTTTCAAGCTTAGCTTCAAATCCTCTCAAGTAGGCATCACACTAGGCAAGGAAAGGCATGCAGGTCTTAGAGTCTTATCTTACATTCTTCAGACATCCACTTTCCTTCACTGGATACTTCCGAGTTGTAACCTAAGTTAGTTCACCGGATAGCCTAGCTAGCCCTCTCTTCCTTACGAGTTACCAAGTCAGTTGTTGAATAAGAAAACAATGGGACCTGAAGGCCCTTTCCTCAGGTCATAATGTTGATCCCTCAAATGTCATGATCAATTGAAGGACTCCCCAGGCCAGTGTGAGGGTTGTTCACTGACCAGGTGTCAAATATGCCTCATGTCATCCTCCTCGAGGCAGGTGTGGTGGCAGACAACATCACATGAGACAATTAAAGCTGATCCTCTCTTCCAAAGCTTCCCATTAAATGGTGATCCACGGCGAAGCGAACGATGTACAGATCGCTGCACGATCCATCCTTAAGCTTCGACCTATATCACTGAATCACCACATCAACTTCGTCATTGCCCTAGATCGCTGAATCTTGAAGACATCACCACCCGTTTCAAAATTCGGAGCCGACCAGGTAGGCTCGTGGATTTACACACCTCGTAACGAGATGCCTTGCCGACTATATATGTCATGATGTACTTGTGAACTCCGAAACTGAGATCGGCCAGAGAATCGCCAGGAGACGACATCTTCGCCAGATTAAATCAACCATTGAGATCCGGATGGATACCTGTGTACCTTTGCTGGTGTTGCGCGCTGTTGTGATTGTTGCTCTAAGAGACGATGATGTTTATACCTACTGTCACTGCTTTCCTGGGCTTTTGGATGTGTATGCGGGGTTGAAAGTGCCCGCAATAGGACCACGTACACGAGGTGTAAGCTTCATAAGGTCCTTTTTGAAGGCCATGAAGTGATTGAATCGATGACAATCTTTGTGATATGCAATTGCTAATCGGATGACACAATGTCGGATCCAATCGAACATCATGATGAGACATTATGCGCAATTGGAAAAATTGCAAATCTATTTCACTGCTAGATTTGTAAACTTTTCAACCCCTTTTCAAAGGTAGAGGACATGTCACATGTGTGCCTTTAGGACATGTCGCACTGGCAGCTCTAAAACTTTTATGTTGGTAGTAATAAGAGTATTGCTCTGGAGTCTTCTTCCTCCAGCACATGTCATTATGTGTGATTGACAATGTGACGAATCTACCGCAATGCTAGATTTGTAAAATCATCATGTGCATGTGCTAGACTGGGACGTGTCGGTAATAATGTTAAGAGAGCATAGCTTTCTAGGTTTTATGCTTGAGATAGAGTAAGAAACACATGGCTACTAAATCATGAGCTATAGTTGAAGAGATTTCTATCATAATATTTATGATAGATTTGCAAAAAATTCAGTTGTGCGTGACGTGTGTTGTGGGGCCACTACAAACACACAAAACCCGGACAATCATCACGCATCACTAGATTTTGTTTTGTAAATCTACCACAATGATAGATTTACATATTTCTTCAACTGACACATGACGGTTGCCTAAGAGTCATGCTGGTAGGGTTGAGAGGGCAGTGGCATCTCCTGTATTCTGTGCTTGACCAGAGCAGTACTGATTCACTGAACACTGACCCACCCCTGTTTGATCTGAAGAGATTATTTCCACATGGGTGCACGTAAGCCTCATAAAATCATCCCCGACTTGTTATTGTTCACCTCAACATGGGTCTGATCGAGTTTGAGTTTCTAAGTAGTGGCTAATTCGAGTCTTCAAGCTAATTTATCAATGTACTTTGACAGAACGCTCATCATGAGCTGGCTCAAGTCGACTTATATTAAGTGCCGGGACTGGGCCAGCTCCATTCAATCCAGCTTACACCCAACGAGACACCAGCTACTAGGCTTCACCCAAGTGCCCTAATTGACATCTAAGCTAAGTGAAGTATTAATTCACGAACCTTGTGCAGGCAGTGCCTGTGTGTTTCTGCAACTCGTACACTTGGGTGGGCTAGCTAAGCTAAGCTAGAACTGCTGCCTGCAATATATATGCACCCCAGGTGGGGGGAGTACTTACAACTTCAATGGCACACAGTTTAATGATGGGGTGCAGTCCTCTGCACCAAGCTGGCTAGCTACGTTTTAACGGGAATTCTCCTCAGTAGCTAGGCTGCATGTTTGGACTAAGGCAGGTGACCCTATTCATGAGCACTTCCAGCTCCACAGACAGTTTTTGAAGCTTGATCCACTGCTACCCAATTTCGTACGCGTCTTTAGAGCACACGTCTTGTGCGACTGCAAGAATCACAAATCTAGTTTTGTGATGGATGTGATACATAGTGTGAACTGATTTTGTGGATTGTTAGTTTCACTATAGGCATGCCAGTGGGGTTCTGATGAAACCGTACTTAGTTGGAGGAATGTAGTGAAGTATGGACAACTTCTTGTGGTTGAAACTAGAATTATAGGTTTTAGGAGTCCTCAACCGGTTACACTATCGTCTTCTTCAACCCACCATAAGTAGGCAGGGTGAGTCAGAGAAAACTATAGACATTTCTTCGAGGTAGTTTGATCGCATAGTTTCACTTAGCAGACTTGTCTATCTTGGCATAGTGATTATGTGAGGTCAATAGTTGAACTTGTTGTTTTTGAAATATATAACAATTGTCGCAATGATTGTGGGATTGGAAATGAATCCAGCTTTGTGATAAAGTTGACTTTTTAAAATTTGAATATGAGTTACACGTAACTACCACTATTTCCGGTAGAATTATTTTCTTGTTGTGTGAATTGTGAACTATTGTCTTTTGGTGTGATTGGACTTGACTGAGTTCGAAGTTGTGAGAACAATTGACTAAGTTGAAGTTGTGAAAGTGTATGTTTGAAAGAATGCTTGCGTTGAGAGATGAGCATGAGCAAATTGAAGTTGGCGGAGATTAGTGGTCTTGTGAGACAAAAAGTGAATTTAAAGTAAAAAGGAATAATGTTCTTTGTGGAAGAGAGGAAGAGTAAAATAGAATCAACTTGAGCGTAAATAAATGAAGTTATTGGTTAAGTGTAAAATCAACACTTGAATGATAAAAGTGATTGTAAAAATATTGGCTAAAGAAGGTGGTTGAGTCTTTATTCAAGGGTGAAGAATTTCGTTAAACTATAGTCTTCAAGAATAGCACTTCAAGAGAGAGACTTTGATGGTTGAGTTCAAATTGAAGCATAAACAAATCTAGTAAATGATAAACTTCATTGTCGACTGAGATAGTAGCTTGTGCTAGGGGAAAAAAAATTTACCATGTGAGAGGAGGAATATGTGAAGTTGAGAGGAATGCCAAGGGCTAGTCTATGAGAGAGGCCACTTAATAATTGTTGAGGCATGTGAAAGGTGACGGACTGGATAAATCTAGTGATTAAACTTACTATTATTGTTGAGAAAAGAACTATAGTCTTCTTGGTGTGTGTTTGTTGAATGTTGAGTGAAGTTGATCCTCTTTACCAAAAACTAACAGCGATGAGAGTAAATTTCTAACCAACTGTGTAATCGTGGAGATGACAAATTGTAGAGATAAAATTCATAGCATTGACAGAGGTTGAACTTTGATTGCTCAAAAGTATCTAGGCATGAGTCATCCTAAGGTTACATCATTATTTCAAATGGATACATAGTCTGTGAACAATGATCACGAGGAGTTAAATGTGGATTACTCAAGTCAACTATGGTCTTGTTTGTACTACCTTGGTTATGGTTGATAATGCAGGTTGTTGTAGGGTAACCAAGACTATAGCTTGACCTTGGTGTTAGTTATCAACTAACAATCAAGTATATTTGGACAAACCACTTGTCCAAAAATAATAAGGGATGTGCATTTGTGGGGAAAAATTTATCAAACAACAACAAAAGCAACGTCACAACAACCGCAACTTCAAATGTTTGTATTCCATGTTCATCTACCACCATATTTGTGTAGTTTTGCAATCTAGTGTACATCATATTGGAGATTCAAATTGTCCAGAATTCACACATAAATCCAAATATACTTAAATACTAGTTTGTCTGTGGAACACCATATTTGAGAATGTTTTGAGTAGATTACTAGAGCCTATGAAACAGACTAAGCACGTTGGAAATTGTTGTGAATTCCTAAAAAGAAGGCAATACTCTCTAACACTACCCACATACGATTCCTAGTCGCAACATAATTGCACACATCCTATGCAATTGAAAATTTTGAAAAGAAATAGTAATAGGAAGTGATGTTTTCTTTACACTACCTGCATACAAGTTCCACTCTACCACATGCCATGTGTAATTGAATATTTTGCATTACTAATGTTGTGATAGATTCGCAATTTTTTCACTTGCGTAAAATGTTTGTTTTGAAACTTGTAAGCTAATAGTGCCGAATCGAGTCGGGATTGTTTCATCCAATTAGCAATTATGAACCACAAAGATTTCATTGCGAATTTCACATTAGAGTTGAGATGCAAAAGCTATAAGAAGTCATTTAGTCCAATCTCATTGTAACACGTAGCTACAAGCCTTGACATCTAGGTACCACTCAAAAGGATAGGTGTCCAATTAACAAGAATGGCCACATAAGGCCCCACATAGCCTACACATTTTTACGCCAGCAGTGGGTCAACATGATTTTGAAAACTTAAACCCTCTGCTCTTAGCCTACACTTGGCCAATTGCTAACAGGTCATTCCTGATTAATCAGCCACTGCAGCTCCCTTTCTGGATACATCTCTCCATGTGGAGCCATCATATATGACAGTAAGGTACACCCTAACCTCCCTAATATCACCCTCCGTAATGTTGCTCCTTCTCTTATATCCCGAAATCCTAGGAAACGGATGTGCTCAGTTTCAATCTCTCTCCTTGTTGTCACTTCTCTCTTCTGTATATCATGGGTTTTGGCATTAAAGTAAAGTACTAAAGAATTCAAACCACGCGCTTGCATGCATTACGTTGTCATCATTGTGATTATTGTCACTCTTGCAATGTTGACTTTGTGTTATTCCATAATGTCACAATCTACACTAATTTTTTATATTCACTCATCCATGTTAACACTACATACCTTTGTAATAAGGTCTTAATTTGAAGGAATTAACATGCACTTAGTTGCCACAAGCGTGATATTAGGGAGGTTAAATGTACCTTATAACACAACTTCAACCAATTCCTGCAAGTGCATCTGGTTGTGTGCCTAATAAGCTCATGCTTGTCCTATGTTGATTGATTGAGTTTGTTATTGCCAATGTAGCACCGGCCATCTCAAATCTTTTCATGTTGTTATACAAGCATGACGACTCTAGACCGTAGTAAGCGGTCCTCACAACATGGTAAGTGTTATGTTTAATATCATATACATGTTGTCATGTTATGGGTTGTAGCAAGGCTCCTTGTGTACAATATCTAGTACATAAACAATCACTCATCCAAGTGGAGAGCCCTTCGAACTACTCCATACTTGCGTTATTTTATCCACGCAAAGGGCATTTTGTTCGTACCTTATAATTTACATCTAGGAGCAGAGTTGTTATGTCCCATAACGAGCAAGAGTCGATGGATGTCTCATTGCTATTGTAGCTCGTCATCCACTCTCTTCTCGCCCGTTATGTAGTCCACAATGTCATAGCATTGATCATCATTAAGGTAAGTGGGTCTTGAATGGACATTTTTAGCATTATGTGGCATGACAATTTGAATGTGCACTAGCAGAAGCATCTCATGGTTATATTCTTGGGGTCCACATGAACAAAACGCGCACTGCTTAATAATGTTATGGCTCTTACTCATACGAGTAAATAATTGTCATGTGTCTATTGCAATTTTCTATTGCAATTTTCTAGCTACTGTGGGAATCCCGGTTTTGGAGGGCGTGTTTCGGTTGAAGAGCCAAATGTATCTTCCAGGCTTTATTAGCAACTCAACACTAATTGAAGGGCCGGTTTAGAATATGGTAAAAAAGTGTACCGGCTGGTCCAAAATTTATGCCCAAGACAAGGTTATTTGAGGCAACAATTGGTATAGCGGACAAGATGGAAATTTTTTTAATTTTAATTTTAAAAAAAAACTCAAGTTGGAGTTCTCTAGAGGTTAGCGTTCTTGTCTAAGGTTTTGAGGTTGCCCAAGAAATTTGGCCTCCGGAGAACTGCCCTAGCAAAAAGTGTTGCCATGTTGACAATCATGTGATTTTTTTAATGTATGCTGAAGTTCTCCAATAGAGAAGTCCTTTGTAAAGTCTGTAGAGAGAAAGAAGGTCACTTAGTATACGTCAAGGAACGGTAAAAAAATTTCAATGTGAGCGCATTTGTAGACCATTCTTGTTCAAATGAACACCGCAGGCTTGCTTGGATCTACCACAACGGGGAGAAAATCATGGAGAAAACAATTTTCAGTGGACAATGTGTTTGTAATGAGGTTTTGCACACCCTCTTTAAAGCGGCCTACTCTACAAGGAAATAGTCTATTCCTTATTCAAAATTCCCTATATTGTGTAAATTGTTGATGTCTGTGAAAACTCCTATTACGTCTAACATGTATCAAGATGAAAAAACTTGCAGTGATCTCATTTGGTACATTTTTGTAGTAATCCAAAAGAAAATAATTTGTAGGATTCAAAATTTCCCATTATTTGGCATTATGGTTGATGAATATATAAATATTAGTGTCATTAGACATCTTGTCATGTTTACAACGATTCTAGAAGAGAATCTGCCCAACATTGTCTTGTTAGGTCTATTGTAGCTGGTTAGCGGTAAAAAAAGTTGTGATATCTCAATTGCGTTTGTGGAATTTAGATTTGTACAAGTTTGTGGACTTCGGCAGTGATGGAACAAGTAATATAGTGGATTGCTAGACGAGTGGTTCAATCCGCCACCGCAATAAGATAAACTCGTTCCTCTTGGCATGTCATTGTGTAGTTTATTGCACTAACCTTGTTGCCTTGGATGTTGCCAAAACATCAAATTGTAAGGTCTTTTCAGTGAAGTAGAATTTTTTGATAAATTTAATTCCAAGTTTTTTTACAAATCAGGTAAGCGCAAATATGCATTGATAGCCTTGCAAGAACAATTCTTTGATTTTAAAAAGACTATTAAATGCTATCACAAAATTCATTGGTTGAGTAGGTGGCAGGTAATCACTGTTCTTTGTAAATCACTAGAATTTGTCCTTATTTGTTTTTAAGAGGTTGATGAGAGTGAATCAATTGTTAGAGAATTTATTTTGGAAAAATTAGGTCAGTTCAAGCATATCTACATCTTGTTTTTTTGGTTGACATTCTTCATTCATTCACCATATTATTAAAGGTATTTCACCTAAATGGTGTGGATGTCACAACTGTGGGCAGTATTGTGCGTATTAAATTCGTACAATGTTTATTGTCAATTCTTGTGATTTGAATGATAATGTCTTTAATGAATCCACTAATTATAATGTTTTGTCCAATTACGATCCTCACGGTGGGTACTTGAGGAGGCTACAGTCTTAGGTGAGGGGATCCATGTTTCACAATTTCTAGATGACATGGTCTAGGCTTAGCATTGACTTGGAGGAGGCATTGATGTTCCCAAATATAATTGCACAAGTTGTTTGTTTTGCAATTGATGCACACTTTAGTGAAAATGACTTGATTTCTTGCTTTAAGATTTTGAATTCAACTAATATATCGTCAAGGCAAGTGGGCTTACAGTATTGGTGTATCTTTGAATTGGAGATTTTGTTGGGCCATTATGGGATAAACCACTCATATGGAGGTTTCAAATTCCCTCTTCTTGTGGACTAGGCAGCATGTAAGTGTGAATTTTTAGCCTTTAAACTTCAGTGCACTACGGAATGGGAGGATATGATATTCAAGGATTTGTGGGACGTGATAACTTGGAATCATGCGTTGTAAGCATGATACTCCAAACTTCTCATTCTTGCAGAGTTAGCTCATGTGCAATGTGTTTCTACAATGATGTGTGAGCGTGTTTTTAGTGTGCAAAATTTGATCAAGACAAGAGTTAGAAATAGGTTGGGCAGTAAGAATCTCGAGGCAATGTTGTGAATTGCCTTAGAAGGGCTAGATGAGGGGATAGATGACATTATCAATGACGTTGTCCTGCTTTGGAAGAATGACCATAAGTATCGTTTTTTGTATGTTAACTCTTCTTCTTAGTTGAATTCTCCTAATACACCGAGTGTGAGTAATGTGTCTTGTTCATTTGGGGCAATTAATACTAACGGCAGTGGTACGCAAATTTTGTGACTTTTAATACTAACAAGCCTTCAGAAAATACTTGGACTCTTTGTGGATCTTGTATTTTTTGAAGGCTACATCCTTGGCCCTAAGATGGTAGGGGTTTTCCCAGGTTCAACTCCTGCTAAGGATACTATTTACACAAAAAAGATAGAGAGTGAATGCCAACATTCTTTAACCCTGAACACTTGAAGATAAAAAAAAAGAGATAATGAATGACAATAAAACATAAAACAAATAAAATGAGGAGGAAATAAACATCCACCATCAAAATACAAAACCGGCCTCATTTTAGACATTTAAGAAATTGGATAAATGAAAAAAAAATTGTCGGCAAATTGCCTAAATACATTAGGAAATAGGGGATATCAACCGATAAAATGTACACTCTCTAGGCCCATTTCCGGGTTAAAATTGAAATTGTACACTCTCTAACTTCTGGAGCCACCTCCTTGAAGCTAGGAAATTGTCTGATTTCTCTACAGAACTCCCGGGACTCTGAGTGAGACACCTCGATTCTCGAAAAAGCCCCAACAACCAACACAAGATCTTCATAAAACCCTATATACTCCTTCATATTATATGTTGTTCCCAAGGTCACCATAATTATGAGCTCACTCCAAGTGTACATCGTCTATCGGCATGAGAAGAAACTGACAGTCGAAACACTCGATCCGAGCATATGATACCTAGACAACGCATCTTGGGTTGGTGAGGCTCCCTGCACATAACTTATACACATTCCAATGACGTAGATTTTTAGGCTCCATCTCCAACAACGCCAACAGCCAACGCAACACGGATTATCGAGCCCTCATTCCTCGCTTGCAGTGGACTTAATTATCTTGGTTCAAAACAGCGCGCATTGCTCCAGTGGTGGTCCGTGCACCACAATTCCTCTCACTTGCCTGACAGGAAAAAGAAAAAGAAAGAGAAAAACAACTCCTCCATCATCTTGACATCCGCATTGGCAGGTGGAGATCCTCAAGTGGAGGTGGAAAAGAAAAACAACTCCTCCATCATCTTGACATCCGCATTGCCAGGTGGAGATCCTCAAGTGGAGGTGGAAAAGAAAAACAAATCCTTCATCATCTTGACATTCGCATTGGCAGGTGGAGATCCTCAAGTGGAGGTGGAAAAGAAAAACAACTCCTTCATCATCTTGACATTCGCATTGGCAGGTGGGGATCCTCAAGTGGAGGTGGGTGCTGTTAACTTAGGAATTTCCTCCATGAATCTGTGAATCGTTCAACAAGAGGCGCGGGGGTACTTGTTCCTTGTTCCTTGTTTACGATCGATCCATTCCAATGTCATGCCATGCATGCCGCCTTGAAACAACAACTGGAGGGTGACTGTGATGAAGGAGGCGAGTGTGTGACTGGAATTCGATCAGACCCCACACGCCCTTGGGAGAAATGTCAACTGCCATATCCACCGGTCGAAGCTTCAAAACCATGTCACCTGTAACTGTTTGTCCAGTGATGCCAACATTGCCCTAGTGGCCAGTTGGGACATAACACCATCGTGCTGTTTACATGTGGTCGCCCACGTCGCCAATACAGTGACACGTCACACAGCCCTTAACTTCAAAGTCAAAGCAAATGGAAAATGAATGGAAAATCTTGTCACCGGAACCGCATTGCCTTCAGTGTACTATCTAATTTCCACACACTTCACAGTCTTATGAGTCCTTGGCGATTGTCCTGCGTCATTGGAACCTTGTCCTATGTCACTGGATCATTTGCAAATCTATCATATTATTTATGTAATATCTTTCCACCAACGCATGACGATTGTCTAGGACTCAAATTTATGGTAGGTGGTAGCTCGGGGAGAGTACTTTAAAGAGTTAGAAAACTTGGTGGATTAAAACATGGGGTCCATTTGACTACTAGAAAAGAAATGTTAGGGTTGGTTCACATGGGGTCCGATTGATTCCTAAGAGAGAAATGTTAGGGTTGGTTCACACGGGGTCCCAAGTCCCAAGTCTGACATGTATGTGTGCATGGCAACACTTTTTGGAGGCGAGGTGAGGTGAGGTGAGGCGAGGGACTTCTATGGAGAGTTGGGTCGAGCAGAAAACTAGACCCAACTCTCAACACAAGTCACGTGAATGTTTTAGCATAAAATAATCAAGATCCAACGTTAATGATAATTAACCATATTTTTAATGATTTCTTGAGGCTCCAAAGTTGGGACTTTGCCTCCATGTTGGGACTTGCTAACATGAGTGGGATTTGGGACTTGGGACCCCATGTGGACCAGCCCTTAAAATACATGTAGAGGTAACATAGGCCGGTCCCTTTTTTATGACATGTGGCCATATAGAAATCATAGGCATTTATTTAATACTTGCCATTTTTTGGGCATTAGAAAAAACACAGCATGCCAAGAAGGGGTTGAGAAGAACTCAATTTAAGTAAAATCATATTTATGGTCTACTTGAACTTGGATGGAATTCCTTTATCATCTCTCGTCATCCAAATATGGAATCCAACTTTTGTTCATATAAAGATTTCAAGGTCTAGCTTCATGCTCATTTTTAGAAACCGTGCATTAGCTAGGCAATTTTGCACCAGTGTGAGTTAAGCTTTATTCTCCATAACGCGAGTCAGATCTACCGTAATTTATTTGGTGTGTGGAGGTGCAAGTAGGAGGCCCTTTATTCTATTTTGCGTCAAAAAATTAAGCAAGTGGGTGTCATTGATTGTCCCTTTCAATTTTGGCATGTCGAAAACAACTACAAGATTGAAACCCAATTGGAACAACTAAATATGATTGAAGTGAAAGTTCATGTCATTCATGATCCTATCATTTCACAATGCACCATTTGAAATCAATAATGTATGTTCTAGTGGGGATAGGGTTGCAAGAATGTTTGATTTAGGTGGATTGAGGATAATCCTTTAGGATGGCATATGCTTGTTGTTTGCTTCGGGTGGCATAAGAATGTTACCATCCCGTTATGATATGTGGACGTGATTCATGTGGCCTCAACTACCTTAATTATGAAATTTAGTGTCACTTACTATTTGGAATTACACAATGCTATATCTATTTACAGTGTGTCTTGTACCAACAAATGTTAAATTGGTTGTTTGGACACCATAGAACATTAACAACTTTACTTGGTAAAAATTTGCATTGATGGTAAAAAGATATAGCATTGTGTAAATCCAAATAATAGGTGACACTAAATTTCATATTTAGTGTAGTGGATTGAGTTGTATGATATGTATGTATGTTAAAATTTACCAACCAGTCAGTTTTACCAAGCTACCTAAATTTGAATGGTCATTTTGATTCATCGGCTTGTAATTTCAAGTCAACCTCACTAGGAGATTGGTCGGCTTGAAATTTTAGGTTGACTGGTAAAAACATTTAGAAAATAAATTCAAAGTTTGTTTTCCTACCCAAAAAAATTGGCGGGGAGAGGTTAACTGATATGACCAATCGAGCTGATGTGGCGTAATCGAATTTGCTGATTTTCTCAACCAACTTGAAAATTCATGTCAACTTGATGGTCAATTTGTCTAATTAGATTGAAATAACTAGTTAGCCAACCCTCCCAAAAAAAGAATATTTTTGGTTGAGCGACCAATCGCATCAACTACTAAGTCGACCGGTCTACATACATTGAGTGTTCCCATTGACCAATGTCTACCCTATAAAGAAAATGGTTTACCTTCGGTTGTCCAAACGGAGGGCAGGTCCCTGGCATGTCTTGGATGGGACGATGAAAAACATGATAGTGACAACCCTACAATAGGGTGCATTCCAATAAGGGCCATGTTCATAGCGTTCCCCAAAATAAATACCCTCTTAATGCACATTTGTACCACAAAATATACCAAGCGCCCACCCCAAGAGTGTCAATTGACTACATAAGAACAGACTCCACTCACATCACCTACCGGTGGCATTCTTCTTTCTTGCTTGCTTTCTTTCCTCAGTTGACCCCCACTGAGGGACAAGATTCCTGTATAATGAATAGGAGCAATAACAAGATAAAAAATTTGACAACATACAATAAGTTCAAAATGAAGCATGGAATTGTCATAAATCAAATACAAAAAACATACAATAATATGTGCTCTTGTTTCATGAATATATAGGTAAAATCCCTTCTTATATCATATGACATATGGAACATAATAAGTATCCTTATTGTTCTTTTAAAAATCATCCATCATCCATCTTTTAACTTCTTTGTGACAAAGATCACTATATTCGTTAATTTGGGACTTTTTCGGCATTTTGAGACAGTTACAAATATAAGAACATGGATAAAATCACATAAATATTGGAGAATGTTGTAAGATGCAAATACTTTGAAGCGGGTGTTCATATCAAGAACCCAATTAAGAACTCATATCAAGATGGTTTAGGTAGGACGACCCAAACATCAGACCATGTTGTTGTGGTCCATATATTAATTTGAGACAAGAAAAAGTCTCAAATTAAAGAATATAGTGATAAGGACTAATTTCAACAAGAGGATTATATATATATATAGAGAGAGAGAGGACTAATTAAGAAAAATAGATATATGAGTTGACTAGTATGTATCAAAACCAATTCTTTGACCAAAAGTGAGGGAAACATAAAATAAAATAAAATAAATGGTCTACTATAAATTGCAATACATAACATTTTCCATATCTGCTCTGTGGGCCCTCGAACATCCAACTACATTGTTAATGGTATTTAGTGTCACTTACTATTAGGGGTTCCGTAGCATTATGACTATTTACTGATACGGTAGTATTTCACCAAGCAAGGCCACTTCCTGTATGTTCTATAATGTCCAAATAACCTATTCAACCTTTGCTAGGAGAAATCTAATTCAAAAGGCAAGAAATTGCAGCATTGCATCATTCCCAATAGTAAAATGACACTAAATATCACAAATGGTGTATTGATGCTTGAATCACTCTCCGCAAATTCTCACAACCCCCCAAGTTCACGCTATTTATCATTTACACACTTGTATTGTCTGACAGGTGGATGGATCTACATGAAAGAGCTCATGGACCCACAAATCTCATTGGCTAGGCACACCAAGGTGTACCCAAGAATGAGAGAATGAACAAACACGCATGTTTAGTAATGTTGTGTAAGCCCTAGGCTAAATCACATCCTCGTTCTGGTGGGCCTTGCCCTGCCCCTCCCACGCCTCCTTCACTGTCCAGTCTACCTGCTTGTACTTGTGTGGAAACTCTTCCCTGTTGGGAACCAATGTGACAATACCATGTCACTTAAACCATTAAGCTTTTTTGGCATGTGAAGAACTCCATCCATGAACTTGGAAATAATAAAAGTGATGTCAACTTGAATATTTGTAGTTTTGACCGGGTATTGTTATGTTGCAAATGTGGAAAAGTTCATGTATTCTTTTTAATGATATATATATATAATAAGTTTTTTATTTTTAATCTTTTTGTGACCAGATCAACAGAAAAAATCAATAAAACTGTGTTACATCATGTCCACGTCAACGCATCCTAAGTAACAACCGCGACCAATGCCTTTCTGTTGATTTTTTGTTGATCCGGACGCAGAATTTCTACTAGTGTTGGTTCCAAATGTGGAAGAGTTCCCATGGAGGTGCGGGCAGGAAGACCGGGCAGTGAAGGAGGTGTGAGAGGGGTAGGGCCCAGCTGAACACAAATGTGATTTAGCCCGGGGCAGTATATAAGGCAAACGGGTCCTAAAACAGACATGTTTAACCCTACACCCACTTCTCAAAGGATATGAAACACAAAACTAGTGGAAAATGATTAGCAACTCCAAACCATGCATGTAACGATCCTCCTCACAATGTTTGAAGCTTGTATGAATGTTTTATTTGTTGTTGAAGCAAAGATTTTTCTTCTTATTATTAAATGGTCATATACAGTAAGTCCCCCCAATTATGACTATTGAACCTAGATTGATTAAGCACATAGTCCAGTGATCTTTATTGAACAATTGTCTTTATGATGTCCGTTCTTAAATCCATGCCTAACCATGCACCACTCAAATCTAGGTGTCTCATTAAGATGAGTAACCAAATATGGCATACTTACCTCATGCAATAGTCTTAAGATTAGAAGGGAAATCTCAAAATACTAAGAATCCAAATGAATTGAAGGTAGAAAGAAGGAGATGTAGTTGACGTGCTTGCGGTTTGTCGCACCTTGACGATTTTTAAAACCTTGTCATGATGAGGTCTTAAAATACATTTCCCTTTTGGAATTAGAAGTTCATCCTAGGTGAGTGGAATTTAGCACTTCAAAACTTTTTGTTTTGTTTCAAGTGATATGCTAAGTATGGGTGTATATAGGTAGCCCAACCAACCACCAACACCAACTCTAGTATAATCATTGATTGGAAGACAAGGGCAACTTTGACACACATTCAAACCATTCTAGAAAAGAAAGCGTTCCATGATCGAAGTCTATGACAATTTTAATGCACAATATCGCTAGCAAAAAAACATTTACCAAAAGCGCATGTGGGTATGACATAGGTGGTTATGTAAAAAGGGGATGACATCTTTAGCACTTCCATGTTTTGATCAAGTTTGATTATGGTAATGTATTGTGCAACTTCTCATCTTTCGACATGAGTGTGTTTTTAACATGTCATTTGTCAATGCTATCCATGCAAGAGAAAAGAAAGAAAAATTAACATTAGTATCATACCAACATGAACTTGAGTTTGTTGACCCTATCATGTTCAAAAGTCCCCTTAGTACATGGTGGGTTTACCACCTACCTTGTGGTAGGTGGACTCTTTTTAAGCGTTGTGTTATATTATCAAAAACACCCCTAAATGGGAGGGGGAGGGGCGTGCACTACACTAAAAATTGTATTTAGTGTCATATAGTATTTTATTTGGTAAATTTTCTAGTGACACTTCTATGAATAAGTTTACAAGTATATTCTAACCTCCCTAATATCATGCTTGGCAACCAAAGTGCACGGGATGTTAAGGAGTCATGTAGTGCTAACATGGATGCATGATAATATAGAATTACTGTAGATTGTGACATTATGGAATAACACAAAGTCAACATTGTAATAATGACAATAATTACAATGACGATGACGTGATGCATGCAAGCAAGCATGTAGTTTGAATTTCTTTGGTGGATTACTTTAATGTCAAAACCCCCATGGTATATGGGAGGGGAACGTGACCATAAGGAGGGAGCTTTAAACTAGCACATTCGTTCCCTAGGGTTTCAGGATTTAAGAAAGGGAGTGACATTACACAGGGTGATATTATGGAGGTTTGGGTGTAATGTCATCCCAAATTAGTTTTAGTTCATACAATTGCCAATAATTGAGACAAATTTTGGCATATTTTGCATCCTAAGATTTAAGTAATGAAATATTGTCCAAGATGATTGAAATTTGAATTGGAAAATCACTAAGTGACAAAAATTGCAACAATGTAAATCTATAGTGACTCCAAAAACCGAGTCTATGCATCAAACAAGGACTTTCATGGGTATTTCACAAAAAGATAATGATATATCTAGGAAATGTAAAATCTAATTGTAAAAGAATTAGAAGTTGACTTTCAGATAATCTCATGGTGATGTCATGAACTTCACTAGGGTTTCGGTGAGAGGAAGAGAGACGTCAACGTCGCATAGACTCAGTTTTTGAGGCGCCGCTTGCTACCTTCTTTGAGAGCTCTCATTTTCTTGTTTCTTCATCATTTTGAGTTGAAAAAAAATTGAGGGTTTCATGTGTATCGTGTTGAATACTTCTTGTGGCTTTGTGGAGGTTGTATGAACGACGAGACCTATTTCACGAGAGAAAGAGCAAAATATTGTAGCCTTGATAGAGAAGGGGAGGAGCAATAGAGGGATTGCAAAGTGTGTGGGTTTGGCACAATCTACAGTTAATAAAGTGAGAAAGAGGCATTCTATGATTGTGGCATTGTGTAAAGGAGGTCATCCTAAAGTCCTAACAAAGTGGGAGAAGCGTTAAGCTTCACAACTAGTTACTGTTGGCGGTTTAGAAACTACAACAAAGGCATCAAAAATGCTTCGAAGAGAGATGGGTATAAAGATGTGCGACAATACCTTAAGGATTGTCTTCTTTTACGAAGGTTAAGAAACATGCTTTGAGTCGGAAGAACATCAAAGACAGATTTCGCTTTGCTCAAATGCATAAAGATTGGACTATGAGTGATTGGGAGTAGGTGGTGTTTAGTGAAGAAACTAAAATATGTCATTTCAATTCAGATGGGAGGACTTAGTGTTGGATAGAGGACAAAGAAAACATCCTTGTGCATGTTGTGAACCAAATTGTGAAGCATGATGGAGGCTCTATAATGCTTTTGGGTTGTTTGACTTTTAGAGGATTGGGGTCATTGCATAATATACAAGGGCACTTGAATGCTAGAGGCTACATTGCAACTTTAGACCAAGATTTGTGTAGTACATTGCTTGCATTTGGGTTCAATCTTGAAGAAATCATTTCTCAACAAGACAATGTTGCCGTGCATATAGCCAAGATTGTTCGAGAATGGTTTGGGAAGCAACCATTTTGTGTTTTAAAGTGGCTTGCACAATCCCTTGAATAGATTTAGCTGCAAAAGGGTGATGAACAAAGTGGTGAACTTCTACACTGTGGTGCAAAAACCAAGTCTAAGTACATACTTTTCTTCAACATCTTTATCTACTTTGTTGTAATTGAAATCATGATTTTATCATTACAGTGGTGTGTGAAACTTTACACTTTACAATTTTTGTTTATATAGCTTTTGATTTCGATCACTCTTGTTTCCGGCATCATCATTTGAAGTTTCAAGTCCCTTGCATAGACTCAGTTTTTGGAGTCACTGTATAATGCCCCAAAACTGTTCACAAGAAATGACAAATAATGTTAGGTTCAGATTTAGTGTTGGTGACACTACATGGGCAGTTTACAATAAGCATTGATCAAGATAAATGTGATTGTGAACCAAAAGGGATTATAGGTTGGGGAGAACAACCGGGTTTGTGCAGGTTAGGCCGCCACATAAACATAAAGATTAGTAAATGATAACTGCATTGAAGGCCGGCCGGCAGACTCACATCCATAAAGAGCAGCTCTTCATAATTCTAATCATCGTCATCATCCTCATCAGCTTGCTCATAAATGGCATACTCAGCATCGTCTTCTTCAGCTCCAGCAGGTCCTCCAAGTCCAAAGCCAAGAGTCTGGTTGCTCCCCAAGGGAAACCTCTGGAGAAGCTCCTGAAGAAATCCACCTGGCACCTCACCTGTAAAATTAGGCACAGGTCAGAGACTATCAACGACAAAAGCAATGAGGCGAAATATATCAATGAGGATTGTAACTTGTGAGTGTGCGGATGGAATTGGTGAAGAAAACTGAGCAGGAGGAGACAGGCAACCAAGTGTCCAGAAAGCACATCACCAATAAAATATAGCTATCCCATTTTGTGGACTTGCTTTTTAAAACAGAAGAAAGATCAACAACACTATATAATAAGCCGAGGAGGTACCTGTTTCAATACCACCTGGGTCTCCATCCTGCAAGTGTAAATCCCAGCAGCTTAGGCTCTCTGAACAGACACTAAAATTTTGGGTACACACCTTGGATGACATAAGTAGAAAGACTCAGAACAAAGACTCTTGTAACTAGACACATCAACACATGCCAATGAACTGTACAGAACTGTGTGACCATTATGATCACTTTGTGCAGAGTCTTACCTTAAACTGTTGTCCTTCAATGTCATCCTCCTCGTCCTCTTCATCTTCAATCTCCTCTTCTTCCTCATCCTCCTGCAAAATGTAAGTTACCTCTTAACCTATTGAGGCTTGCTGTAGTCCTCATGACTCAATTTCACTGCCATAAAGAGAAGACTTTTGCAGGAGAAGAATCAGCTTGTGAAGTACTTGAACAAGGTATTATAGCCACTGACCGGAAGGTAGAGTAGAATAAGAAACAAACCTCTTCATCCTCGAACTCTTCTTCCTCTTCCTCCTCTTCCTCCTCTATAGGTCTATTCACAGCAGCTTCTGCCTCGAGAGTTTCTTCATCTTCTTCTGGCATCTCAACCTCCTTTTCAGTTTCAAGTACTGCATCCTCTTGGGGTAGAATCTCTGGTAGTGGTGTGAATGAAAGTTCTGAAGGAGTTTGAATCTCAAGACCTTCATGGACTAAGCCTGACAATGTAACAGAAGCACAATCAGATCTGGAACTGTACTACAGCAATTCTTAAAGCAATACTTATGCCTAAGAATATGCAGCCCTTATATGATGTAATAAATAAGAGATAGTTGACCATATCAAACTAAATAGTTTTCAAATAAATTGTTCGAAGTACCTGATTCTTCAACATTGAGTTCTGGCTCAGGAGCTTCATCATCATCTTGCCAGCTACTTTTTTTTTTCGCTCCTGTTGTGGACAAATAACGTTGCAGGCTTTTTGCTTCTGCACGCTCAAGCTCTCGTGCTGCCTCATTTGGCATAAGACCTAAAAAGCGGACTCGTATATGTTGCCGGATTCTCTCCAGAGTGCCACGACGAAACCACCCAGTGTACTCCTGAACAAGTAGCAACACATATCAAAACCAATTCAGTAGCTGGATAGCAACACCATACAGAAACTTAAGCCACATAGCTATATCACTTCAAATGCAGAAAGTGGAAGGGACTTACACTACAAGTTGTCTTCTCTGCAGGTTTCTGTATTAGTTCTTGAATGAAGTCATCTTGTAAGTCATAAAGTTGTAAAAATGAGAACTTCTTTTGAGGAGCCACTTTGAAACAGCATATATCCCTCCATGCAGGTCCACTGGCAGTCTCAATCCACCCACAACCGTGCAACCATGGTGAGCAGGTACGAGTAAAATGAGTCAGGTCTTCCTAAGAAAAAGTTATTGCAAGCAAAATACTAATATCAAGCAACACCTTTCTTTTGCATTTTGTCTTTCAGGACCACCACCAGTTTCCCTCACAGCTTGTGGAATTCGGTAGTCCAACATCTGGTACCTGCAAGACAACAGAAGAAACGCATTAGAACCTGAAGAGCTAACAAAGAATTTCCAGAACATTCCAATTACCTCTAAATAAGCACATTGAAGTAAAAAGTAATCCGAGAAGTGGATTGCAAATAATACAGCTTAGAATTGCAACTAGAGAAGTGTCCAAGGAGACAATGAAAAAATTGATGGCTGCTATGAGAAAAGAAATCAATGATCTCAATACCAGTTGAAGCTTTGAGCCTTTAAAGCAAGAGAACCACAAAACAAATACAAAATTACTTAAACTCTAGAAGAAAACATCATTTCATCAAAGCAACCAGCATCGTACTTCCTATTAAAGAAACATAATCTGGTGGAATAACAGTTATCACTGACATAAAGACAAAGAATACCATGCAAAGAATATATGTCATACTTGCGTGAATCTGGATCCTTTCGTGGGTCATACCCCCTCTTTATCCATAGTGTGCGAAAGGGACCATAGCCAAAATAATACCCTGTTTTGAACAGTAACCTGCAATAATACACTATTGTTAAATACCTTAATGGACAATCATATTCACAAGGAGAAGCCAAAGCATGAAGCTGGAGAAGTTGCAGATGATCAACTGGTTAGAAAAGATGACCTTCTAACATGATTATCTGTTAAGACTACACCCAAATCAGTCAAGCGGTCATTGAGTGTGGCCTTTGCCCAGATAGGTCTTTCATCAAAAAGTTGGGCTGTCGCTGCTGTAAGCTGATACTCAACAGAGGTTTTGAGAAGCTCTTGCTCCCATAACAGCGGTGCTGGAACTTGTGTACCAAAGTCAAGGACACTAGCAATAATAATGAAGAAGAAACATACTAATATTTGATTAAAAGGCCACAGAGAAGGACACCAAAACCATGCTAAACTAGAACACATGTGGCAATGTCAAAGTACTGCTCAAAGTTCCTTCATATGATCCTGTAATTGCATAAAGGAGTGCACATAGGAAACACATCCACTGAAACTCTTTAACTGTGCAGTAACCAAGCAGTAATAAAGGTCTAAATGCCTGTAAGATGAGGTATGTGGATATCTTTAGTCTTGAAGTCCAATGCAAAGCATGGTAGTGCATTTGCCTGCATAGATAATATTACAACATGTTACTACATACTTGTAACTTCGGCAAATTGAAATACTACAATTTTGCATTGTTCACATCCAAACTGGACTACCAAAGATTTAGCTTCCCTTAAATGGCATTCACGCACAAGAGATATATTACAATGTTCTGATGCAACATTTGCGGGGCTATCAAAATCGGGTATGAAGCCAGTCTACATACCTCCATCTGCGAGGTGGAATCACCTAAATTTTTCCTCTTTGTCTTCTTGTTAGTGAAGTCAGATGGTCGTAACCTTCAAAATCAGAGAAAAACAAGATCTCTGTTTTATCAGTAAGTACGCCACCAGATCACCATTTGTATCATACTGGCCAAGATAATACCTGGATTGCCAAGCTAGCAGAACATTTTTTGCTCCTGTTACAAAAGGGCTACTTGGACTATTATAACAGCAAGGAGACTATTATTGCGATTTGCAGGGTTGGTCAGGAAGGCAGGTATCCATACACAGTCTCCTCTGGAATGTCTTTAATGGAGAAAAGAGGAGGAACTAGCATCATCAGCTCCTCCTGCTCCATGTCCGTCAAGGATCCTTTCTCTGCACGAGGAACCAGTCAAAATATAAATACCTGGGACCAACTCTTTTGCTGAGCATTTTGGCACATTCCACTTTATCCCAATTCTAAATGAATCAGCATCATTATGACACAGCATAATATGATCAACTCACAAAAACATGATCCAGGACTGCATTTTTTCACTTCATCTTGCCATATATAGATCAAAGACATAAACTGCAGCATGTTTCTTGCGTCAAGATCTCCACAAACAGCTTTCTTACCAAAATGCTCCTCAGCATTTCGACGTTTCTGGCCACATTTTGCAGCATCCACATGTACAGCCAAAACATACTGATAGTCCGCCATCCCTTCAAAACCACAACAAGGTCGTCAAAACCACAACAAGGTCTTCACAACCACAACAAGGTCTTCGAAAGTTACACATACGCTAATTGCAAATTCCACATGAATGTTAGACTGGTCTGCGTACTATAGGCAAACAGTCTAGTTCCAACCTTGTGTTTACTCACAAAATATATTATTGCGACTTATTGCTGATAAGGATGTGAACAGTTTGAGAGTAAATTGGTCACAGGGACGCTGATCTCATTGCACTTTTAAAGTCAAAGGAAAATTTCTCCAAAGCAACGTGAGCATACTGAACAAACAAGCAACTATTCACATGAAGATTTGATCAATTAGTGAATCCCTGCTTGCCAAAAATGCCCTAATGCTAACCCTACATACACAACTGGAATATGCATGTGATAGACAAGCAAACTCTAGAATTGTTTGAGTCTTGCAATATATTGAAATAGGCTTTGGTTCTGTTTTTCTCTTGCCTAAGGTGGACTTTGAATTCCAAATGGACATAACCAAACCAAAACCAAAAGTATGAACTGAAGGCCGAAACTTCTCAAATCTATCAGCACCCAACTTGTGGCGCTGGTTAAATGAAATAAAAATAAACTCTATATATACTAACAGAGAGCTAATCATAAGAAACCATTGAACAGTGTTAGGGCTGACTGAAGAACTGACCCTCAAAATTATATGTATTCTCCACCCTTGCGATGATGTCTGCACTAACTTCATATCCTGGTGAAGATGATCCTGGAGCTGTATCTGTTGTCCCCGGGACACAACTTTTCAACAAGTTTTGTCGAGGTTTGCGTTTTATACGCAAAAGTAGGTCAGAAGTTTGCTGCAATTCTCCAAAGGCTGCATGTGCGCAAGGGTCTTCTGGTCGAAACTTGAGCTCCAAGTAGTTGGAGTCTGAAGACCGAGCCTGTCCAATATATACAATTGGATTGGATGAGAGACTTTCACAATT
Organism: Polytrichum commune; assembly: GCA_950295325.1. Classification (NCBI taxonomy): domain Eukaryota; kingdom Viridiplantae; phylum Streptophyta; class Polytrichopsida; order Polytrichales; family Polytrichaceae; genus Polytrichum; species Polytrichum commune. Next base: position 35,121,730 of record OX485808.1, on the reverse strand, counting down.
ATGAGGCCCAACCCCCAATTGGATGGAGAACTTATTTCACAATTGTGAAACAAACCATTCAGAGCTTCCTATGTAAATCAAAACTCCTGACGAAATGACATACTTTATCATAATATAAGAACTTACGGCAAACACAGAAAGACAGCGTTACACTTGTCTTATTGGCAACTAAGTTGTGGATTCATTTAGAGCAGAAGGTTATCAAATGAAAGTGCAAAAACACTCCTGAAATTAAATTCTTCTTTAGCATGACAAACTGAGAAAAAAAACCAATAGTACAAGGTGGTTGAGGGACTTCCCCAATTGCAAGGTCCAAGCCACAATTTGATGAAAGACATTTTGCACAATTGTATAACAAACTAATGACAGGGGTTACATCTCAAACGTTTCAGAGCTTGCTAAGTTACTCAACCCCCGAGAAAATGACATATTTTAGCAACCACATAAAAACTGAGGCAAACATAGAGAGACAGCATTACAATTTGTCTTATTGACAACTAAATTGTGGATTAATTTAGAGCAGATGGCTATCAAACGAAAGTGCAAGAATGTTCCTAAATTTTAATTTCTTCTTTTGCAAGACAAAATGAGAAGAAACCAAATACTACAAGGTGATAGAATAACATGTTTTAGCACAACATTACAAAACTTGGGCAAACATAGAGACACTGCATTACACTTGTCTTCTTGTCCAAAATGTGGATTCATAAAAAGCAAACCGCTATTCAATGAAAGTGCAAGAATGCTCCTAAATTCTTCTTTTGCATGATAAACTGAGAGAAGAAACCAATAGTAAAAGGTGATAGAATCACATACCTCTGCAATGCGTTTCTCGCCACCAAGAGTTTGAGTGGCCCGTGCGAGGGAAGATGGATAACCAGGGTAATTCACAGCGAAAACTCGGTCATCGGGGACCACCCCGTGCACACTGGCTTTATCCACCACTCCCATAATTAAGAAAATCAATTTCTCCCTCCAACAAACTACAAAAAGAAAAGAATAAAATTCTCTACACAAGTTTTGCCCAACCTTCGAGGTCGCCCATACTCTGAGGTCCTCTGGTTCCAAGAATTGTCACAGATTTTGGCGAGATAAAAAAAAATTCGATGCACACCGAGATTTTAAGCCAAAGCCATGACATGCAATCGACGAATCTCTGTGTGGCAGCATTGCATTATTCCTTTCTGCCGCCGCCATGACCACCCTGCTCCGCTCATTCCACCACATACGTTGCACATAATTAACCTGGTCAGCTTCCCAACCTAGACTAGGGTCCAAACCTCGGCTCCTGAATTCTCGATGCTCCTGACAAAGAGCACAGCATTCGCAATACAGTGAGTGCCGAAATTAGACAGGTACAAGCACTGCAAACCCTGATCATACTGCCCCATCTCCTGCGCTCCTGAAGAAAACAATTGCAAAAATCCTTCCCCTCTGTACAAATGACACTTCAGCAGGTCTCCGACACGCAGAAACCTAGATGAAATTCAGAGAGACGTTAAGCACATTTCTTTCACCTTGATGATAGAAGAGCTCCAGCGATCGATAGCAATGATGGTGGTGATGAGTCCAATAAATCCACAGGGCCCTTCGGTACGCGGAAAGAAATGACAAAGATGCACCACCTACTAAAATTCTACAATCGTCAATGCAAGGAGTGTAATGCAAGAGAGCTGGACGCTTCTTCGTCCACCATCGCCATCGCCATAGCCGCAGCGCCTGAGGCGAAGAGAGAACCCAGTCTCGCTTACTCCAAGCTCTGAATCTTCGGTTTTCGAGATTTTTGGGTTTAAGATCTACCATTTTCTTAGATTTGTCCTCCCCTGGGTTCCATGTTCAAAGTCATGTACATTTGTGGATGGTGGAAATCGAATATGTTTTTACTTTTATGTTTGACTTGACATAAGTTGCTAATCATCCATATATTTTCCATCATTTTCATCCAATTTTGTAAATATCATCCATGGGTGGCTTAAACCCAAGGTCTTTATCTAGATCACATAGAAATTCCGAGGTTAAGCTGCCTGAGATCGGAATAGTATACACTATTCATTTGGGTGACCTTCCTAGCATTTGATTTTCAGTGCACCTTATATCTATGATCCACCCAATCATAATGAGAGTATCCAGGTGAACGGATACTTTTAATAAAACATGTGTGAACCTAGGGGCTTGCCCTTGGGGGAGATAGATGCCAGCCAACTACGCCCATTCATATTCACCTTCAAAAAAAGGTAGTAGTCATCATGGCCCCTCTAATCCTCGTAATGCCTAATTTGGGATTACATATAGATTCAGACCGACTAAAAAATGAAGCAACAACACAATTCATGCTAGTGGCAATATTGGAATTGTCTTCTTTGTTTTTGCTTTCTAATTGCTCCGTGTATTTTCTATGGGTACAACCTTAAAGAAGGCATGGTATTGTAAACTTTAACTCGACTAGAGAACCCTGACACTCAAATATCTTATAGCTAGAGCATCCCTCATTTGTTTTCATCTTTTCCATGATTATCCCAATTTTATAACAAGCAATAAGGTGAACCGTTGTCTTGGGTGGTGTAATAATTCATGCATGTTGGCAAAACCTATAATTGCCATGTGGACCTTCTTCCCCGTTGCCTTTTCACATGCAACAGACACTATTTATAGGGCGTTGTCGTAAACATGTTCACATTGTTATTTATAATTATATCTAGGTTGAAGTATTCATTAAATTAAACATATACTTATGGATAAGTTATCGCAATGGAGGTAGAACTTTATGAGTACATATTATATGTGAATCTTTCATAACATGATTCATCATAGTATATTATTATAAGTGTTTGATGAGATGACAGGGATGTGTGTCATGGGAGAAAGTATATGCGGCACACTTATAAAATATAACTATTTTGCACTTATATAGCGTGACAATATAGTGTCATTCCAACCACGTCATCGCTGCTATCTTAGGACACCATGATTATTTCTATGACCTTGAGCAATTATGCAACCCCTTTTAATTAATAATTAGATATATGCCTCCATTCAGTATGAAATTAAAGGTAACCTTATTTATTTATTTATTGAATTTCATATGAAGAAGCAAGATGAGCATGATGGTTTTGAATTTCATATTAAGAAGTGAAGTGATATCAATAAACAAAATTATGAAGGCAATCCGAATGAAAAACATATCATGAAAATAATTGAAACGAGTTGATTTCCAAAACTAAGAGAGGTTATAAAATTCCAGGGAGAGAACATACAAATAAGACATTATAGAATAAGAAGAGGGAAAGAATCAAGAGAAAAATACTGAGCACAAATTATGAGAAGAGTAAGGAGATTTCTCAAGAAAGAAGAAAACAAGGTAATCCCAAGGAAAGAAAATTCTCTTTAAAAAAATGTAGGGTTAGAATATGAGAAACACAACTCTTGCATAAAAGAAGAAGAAGAAGCTTATTTTTAAGATGGTATAAAACATAAAGAGCTTGAATGTCTCAAAAAAGGGAAAATAATGAAGTGGAGTAAGACTTAGGCATGGCAATTACAAAGAGCAAAAGTAGCAAGGCAAAATCCTATAATTAGTACATGTGGCATGTAAAGAGACAATTATAAAGAGGGTCCCACACAACTATAAGTTGGCCAATTTGAAAAGTCAACAACCAAGTGTGCTAGCTCAGTTTTTCATGGAATTTTTTAACATGCATGTAATGGTTATCCTACACAAGACAAAGGACCATCTTATTGGTTGTTGTTTTGATCGCTTTGCCATTATTATTGACAAGATGAAAGTAGACAAAGAACACTCTAGCTATGAGAATACTTAAGTATCATGAATTCTTGGTTGGTTTGAGGGTCAAATAATGGGTCATGCTTATTTGTATAAGCCATAATTGTACATGTACAAACAATACAAACTATGGGTGCAAGGGTCTCCTATTCTCTTAGTTGTCTTGGGTTGATTTGAAATTGAATTCACAATTGTGGGCCCCCAAACCAGTTAGACGTTAAATTCACCAAGCAATTTGCGTATGATTCAATTGAAATGTTGTATGGGAATTCAAACCTGTGAATTAAGAGCATCCACCATTTGAATATGAAATTTAAAGTGGATTGTCCATCCAATATTTATAAAATTTGGGCTCATTTGAGGCACAATTTAAGGTTAGAACACCGGTTTCGTTAAAAGTGCACATAAGCATGTGCACTTTTTTGGGTGATTATTTTTTAATATTTTATTCTCAACTTTTGGAATGATTGCGCAATAAATTCATACTTTGATACAAATACTTTCAAATGTCATTAGTTTCAAATAATTCCAAGACAAGGCTTATACACTATATGACCATCATATTTATATTGTGTTTCACTTTTTTAGTAAAAAAATTTAGATTATGAAATAAATCAAAGGAATAAAACACATCCGTTTGTGCATAGCTTAAAATACATTATTTATAAACTTAATGAAAAGTGCGACACATACACCTCACCCTTGGACCAAACACATGAAAATAAATTGAAACTAAGTGACACAACACTTGCTTCACCATAGAAGTAATAATATTGAAGTAGATGGCTCCAAAAAAAAATAACGACATACTTGTGTCATCTTATATTGAAATATCAATATATAATATTTATAACAAATATTTTTATTTCCAAACTATATATATATATATATAATAAAATACAAATATGAACTAAAATAATTTTAACCATCCAAAGAGTCTAAACCTAAACCTAGAGAAAACATATTTTTTCGTATATCTGGATGTACCAATGCATATTCTTCAAACTATGTTGCTCCAAATATACTAGCATTTACTTCAAGTTCTTCATCATGATTGTGTCCAAAACTTCGTTCAACATATTTGTATTTAACAAGATCTTGTGTATAGGCATGAATAACAATTTTTTGAACAATTTCTTCTTTGGACCATGCTTTAGAACACCATATTTTGTTCTCCATCCACAGATAAGTAGAAATCTTTAGGAGTACATGTTTGTCATCGTGTATGAGAAACCATCCATAATCCTTAAAAACATTCGAAAGATTCAAATGTTTATTCGGGGGGGGGGGCCTAGAAGGCCGACCTCCTTGTCCCGCATAATATCACCTCCAACCTCACTTCATTCAAGCACACATAAATCATTTTCAAGACATAAAAATATCCTCTAAACACATTACTTTTCAAGCAATCACAACAAAAATCGATTTTCTCACTAAGGATGAAGCATGTGCCTTACCTCTAAGCACTAGCTTAAGGAAAAATTCAAATTTCTCAAGAAGGGTGAACCACGTGCCCCACCCCAAAAAAATAAATTCAAAACATATAATTTTGTTTCATAAGGGTGAGGCATGAGCCTCACCTCTAAGCACAAGCTTAAGGAGAAATTTAGATTTTTCAAAGAGGGTGAGGCATGTGTCTCACCCGAAAAAAACAAATTCAAAACATAGAATTTTATTTTATAAGGGTGAGGCATGTGCCTCAACTCTAAGCACAACCTTAAGGAGAAATTCAAATTTCTCAAAGAGGTGAGGCATGTGCCCCACCTTCAAAACATAGAATTTTGTTTCATAAGGGTGAGGCATGTGCCTCACCTTTAAGCACAATCTTAAGGAGAATTTCAGATTTATCAAGGATGGTGAGGCATGTGACTCACCTTCAAAACTTAGAATTTTGTTTCATAAGGGTGAGGCATATGCTTCACCTCTAAATATAACCTTAGGGAGAAATTCAGATTTCTCAAGGAGAGTGAGGCATGTGCCCCACCCGAAAAAAACAAATTCAAAACATAGAATTTTATTTCATAAGGGTGAGGCATGTGCCTCACCAAAAAAAAACAAATTCAAAACATAGAATTTTATTTCATAAGGGTATGACATGTGCCTTACTTCTAAGCACAAGCTTAAGGAGAAATTCAAATTTTTCAAGCAGGGTGAGGGATGTGTCTCACCCCAAAAAAAGAAATTAAAGAAATTTAGAATTTTGTTTCATAAGGGTGAGGCATGTGCGTCACCTCTAAGCACAAGTTTAAGAAGATATTCAGATTTTTCAAAGAGGGTGAGGGATGTGTCTCACCCCAAAAAAAGAAATTCAAAAAACTTAGAATTTGTTTCATAAGGGTGAGGCATGTGCCTCATCCCCCAAAAAACAAATTCAAAAAATTTGCCTCAACTTGAAAGGAAGAGAAGTGATACAATATTTTGTAATTAATAATGAATAAAACAAAATTCAGCAATACGGATGAATAATACCGATTTTGAAGGGTTATATAAGGGTAAACATCATATATTCCAGAGTTTGAAAAATGAGGATGAGGCATTTATTACGAAAATCTCATAGTATGAATTACATGTATTAAGTATACTTTAATTTGTTATAATAATTAATAAATTATGTTGTTTTGAAAATCGAAATCATATTAAGATATGAATCCCAAAAAATTGAAGAGTTAAACAATTACATGAATGGAGTGTTGAATTGAAGTACATTATGAATAAAGTTAAAAATAAGCGTAAAATACGATGGTATTTGAATATTGAATAAGAGTTGGTGTTGAAGCGCCTATATAAGTTGAAAGTAGAGTCGAAGATCAGTTGAGCTGCAAATGAAGACATTAGAGTTATTGGAGAGTGGATTGAATGCAATAAGATGATAGAGAGCTGAAGGATCAAAATTTGCAGCAATAGGTTAGACGGTGTAGTACCAGAAAAAACTTCTGAACTTTTGAGGAATAATAATCAGAAGAAGGAGTGAAGAGGTACCATCGGAGAGAAACAAGAAGGTGTTGGAGTAAGAGTTGTAAGAGTAAGAGGCGCCGAAGTAGATCCGTATTGGAGAAGAGCGGCGGCTAAAAAACTTGACCTAACCCTAAGCGGTGTTTTATGGTTTAGGGTAAACGTTTATTTTTCAATTTTATATGTGTGGACAAACTTTGTATTGGTCTATCATACACAGATTTAAGAAGTTACACTTGAATTTTTTTAGGTGGTCCGGTGGCATTATTCTACTCATACCTACTCATTATTTAGTTTTTTGGAAATAAAATAGAATTTCTATAAATATTTAATCTTTTATATATTATAAATATAACTTCAAAATATATTTTATTACAATATATATATATAATAAAAAACAAGATTTAAAGGGGCTAGGCATATGCCACACCTTGTGGAGCCATAATTAGTTTTTATTCAAGTTTTAAGGGGGTGGGGCATATGCCTCACCTTGTGAAGCAATAATTAGTTTTTTTTTTTCAAGTTTTAAGGGGGTGGGGCATATGCCTCACCTTGTCAAGCAGTAATTAGTTTTTTTTCAAGTTTTAAGGGGGTGGGGCATATGCCTCACCTTGTGAAGCAATAATTAGTTTTTGTTCAAGTTTTAAGGGGGTGGGACATATGCCTCACCTTGTGAAGCAATAATTAGTTTTTTTTTTCAAGTTTTAAGGGGGTGTGGCATATGCCTCACCTTGTAAAGCAATAATTAGTTTTTTTCCAAGTTTTAAGGGGGTGGGGCATATGCCTCACCTTGTGAAGCTGTAATTGGTTTTATTTTATAATTATACATAACTTCCATAAAATGAATTCCTCGTCTTATTGTAGGATGAAGTCTTTTTACAAAAATCATCAAATTATAATTTGATTAATGACCAAGAACATTGATCTAAATGTACCCATATTTATAAAAAAATTATTTATAGCCAATACAATTATAATATGGTCATATTTTCATTGAAATCTATGCGTTTGCAATAATTTGTTCATGTGCACTTTTACATATTGAATTGCACTTTTAACGAAACCGGTGTTTTAGGTCATTGCAAACATCTGCAAAAAATGATATTTGAGTAAATCTTTGTGGATTTTTGCATTACATTGTTAGTGAGAAATATAAGAGATTCCCAATAACATTTTGCAAACTCCAAAATTTGATGGTCAACTCGTCATTTTTTCTACCTCCAAACAAAACTCATAATGATGTGTGCTTCATAGCAAGCACCAAAAATTTGTAAAATCAACCAAATGACAACACATGGATTAAAATTTAAAATTTTAACATTAGAATTAAAAGTAAAAAAGCAAGTTATGTAATAATTTAATAATAATTTTAGAAACTCAACTTTTTAGACCACAAGTTAGATACCCTAAATAAAGTGGAGCTCTAACATAAAACTCACAAATCTTTGACACTTGAATTGCGTGTTTTCACCTCCACAATCACCAAAGGCATTTAGGGGTTTAGATATTTGATAAAAGTATGTTTCCAATGGTTGTTAAGGACTATCATAAAAAAAATTCGTGAGATGTGATATGATTTTTTGGACATAATAGCTTCATTTTTTAATTTTGAGGCAGTTTAGGGTCAGAATTAGAATAAGAACTCGGAAACAATGAGAAAAAAGGCAATTTGTGATTATTTAGTGGAAATGAAATGAAAATGTTCCTTCTCAACTCACTGACCATAGTCCATAGTGGGAGAGTCGTTTGAGAAAGACTATATTCATGTGATTAATTAGGAGAACTTATGAATCTGGCTATGGGCAGGCACATCGGTTAGGAAAAGAGGTTTTTTGACATGGCAATGAACATAGGCTGAGAGGGGAGGGAAAGAGATCATCATTAACAACCAATTCTTGTGAAGATAGTAGCTTATTTTCCTTGTCTATAAGCGAGACTATATTCTGGTCAAACTACAAGGTTTGAAGCCCTTGATGATGTAAAAGTGCCCTTGATGATGAATATAATATAATATAATATTGTGAAGCTTTTTGAGTTATATGTTTTCAAGGACCATTGTCTAGGAAGTAGTGCTCGTAGTGAAGGAAATGAATTTAAGACAAAACTGAATGTGAGTTGGGAAGGGTTTGGAAAGACTCAAGATGTAGGGGAATTAAGTGTATACGTTTATCATCTGAATTATTTGGGGAGTAGATAGGTTCAAGAACCACTGTTTAAGGAAAGAATCCTCGATCCGTGGGAAAGGGTGAAGTGCAGTTTGGATGTAATTGTGAGGTTGATTTTTTTTAAGATCTCCATAGAGGAAACCCTTGGCAACTATCTCGTGTGGAGATGGAAGATTTTTCCATTATCATGCTTATCATGTAGGCAGTGAATTCAAGTGGTATCCAGTTGTGCCCTGAAGAACATAAGTGAATGTTAAATACCAGGATTAATTCAAGTCACTTGCCATAGTCTCTTGGGAGCAAATGACATACCCCTGTGGGGAAAATCCATGGTGAGATTGGCTAAGACCATAGTCAAATGAGTAATAAAATAACACAAGGAAGAGAATAAGACAAATAGCAAATTACCTCATTAGGAAAGGAGATGATCTTCTTCCCACCAGTGTCAAAGTGCATGTTCTTTAGAATTAAAGTGATTAAGGGTGTGGAACCCTGATTGTGAATGAGGGAAAAAATCCTTTAGAAATGACAATTTATTTGCTAAGATGGTAGTTCACCAAGACGATGGTCTTTGATTGAATAGAGGTGTGAATCCTAGAAATTAATGGAAGATTCATGAAGAACTTTGGGTTAATAAACTTAATTCCAACCTATTAAAGAGGGCTATATTTTGTGAAGGAAATATCATCTTTTGGCATCATGAATCACAGTCAGGTATCCATGACCATTGTCTAGTGGAGATTTTAAGGAAGAGAGTTTGGTGTGAGCAAACACTCAAGAAGTCCACAATCTTGAGGTGACAAGTCCCTAGTCTTAGGATATGATAATGAGGTGTTCGTCTTCGGCAAACAATATAAATTTAAGTAATCTAATGTTGATAAGGACCATGGTCTATAAACCAAGCAATCAAAGTGTGACCAATGTCCCTAAGCCAACCAAGCTAACACAAACAAATTGAGGGTTGCGAAATCATCTTAACCTTAACCATAGCTTGCGACGAGGGCGATAGTCTGAGAAGGACAAAGCATCAAAAACGGGGGGGAGAGGGGGGCGAACCGAACCAGGGAGGAAGCGAGGCGATATCCCATATCAGTTGCCCATGAGTTCAAGGGCCAAAATATAAGGGGAGGAGTTCATGTAAGTCTTTAAGAACTATATACTTAATTGTTACTAAAGACTATGGCATGCCCTACACTACGAGACTCAATATTTGGGATTAGGGATTGGGATACTAAGACTTATAACCGACTCTCACTAGACTATGGAGTCGGGAATTTAGACTCAATCGCTTAGCTATTGTTCGTTTAGGTTCCGATACTTAGTTCTTGTCACTTGTAACTAGACTTTTGCAAATTACAACAACCAATTTTAAAGCATGAAGTTAAATGTTACTTTGCTAATTTAGAAGAGATGAAAAGAGATTAAACACAATATTACCGGTTTTAATTAATCAAATTGAAAGCCTGAGGGGTGCAATTGAAAGATGTTGTGAACGAATGATAACTTGTTGTATGGTCTATAGTCATTGGACAGTTAAGGTAGAGACTATGGACTACAGTCTAACCTTGATAATGTCACCCTTGTTAATAGAACACCTTGATATTGTCACCTAAAAGTTTGAAACCGATTTTCATAGTGTAAAACTCCCTCGTTATTATCCCTATCACCCTTGATAATGTCACTATTTTTTTTCAAAATCCGTACTGTAAATGTGATAATATCAAATATGGATGGATTGTATGGGTGGGCATGGGTTCGATATTATTGTTCATGGGTGAGCATGGGCTAAAGCAAAGCATATTGGGGGTCATTGAATGAGCTCTCATTCAATGCTTTCGGCATTGTGGGATGCCTTGTGTAATTTCAAATTTGGTACGTGTTTCAGAGACCAAATGCTCAAACATATTGCGAGTAATGTTTGGGTTTAATGCTTTTGTACTCTCCCATATCACTATCTTGTTCCTTCCACCAAATGTGACTTCAGTTGTTTAGCCTTTGGATCAAGGAGTGATTGCAGCATTCAAAATGTGTTATAAGCGCAAGCTTGTTGTCTGGACTTTGCAACAAATTGATAACAACTCAAATGAAGATTTGGGGAAATTGAATGTTGATGTATTTCAAGCTATGCTATGGTGTGTGGCGGCATGGCATGAATTAGATGATCAAACCATTAGAAATTGTTGGAGAAAGTCCGCCATATTGCTTGCAGAGTGGAATGCATATATAAACAATCTTGATGAACGTATGAAGTCCAAAATGGAGGAAGCAACTTTGGAATTGGGTAGACTCATCGCCGCATTAAATTTGGGTTTGGATGTTGAAGGCAAGCCTGTAGAAAAGCTTTGTCCTTTGGAGTACATAAACATGGAAGGTGAAGATGATTTTGAGGTGGAATTTTCTACTAAGGAGCTTGTGCAATTAGTGCAAGATGGCGAACAGGTTCTTGATTTCATGGAAGTGGACCCATTGATTGTTGATAGCAGTGATGATGAGTCTAAAGTAGTGAACCTAAGCGATGCACAAAAATATGCTAAAGATGTTTTGAATTTTATGGCTAGCCAAGGTTCTCAGATTTTCAGCACTCATGAGTTGTTAGAAATGGAAAAAATCCATGACAAACTCATTAGAATTGGTGTTGCACATTTAACATCAACAAAACAATGTGACATTAGAAGCTTCTTTGTCTCTAGTGAGAGGTCTTTACCTGATCTCAATGACACATTATGATGTGCTCTTGTTGTTATTCACAATTTTGAATTAGATTTTACATTAAAAAACATTGAAGTCTCGTATTTAAAAAAAAAAAAAATTATATTTTGATTTTCTACATGTTTTTTGATAATATCACATTATGCACAGAATGTCACATTATCAAGTACGTCACACCTTGTTTATATCACACTTTTTGGTGAAACGGAGGGTGTGACATTATCAAGGTTAGGGTGTAAAACAAGGTGCCCCTGGCCTTGGGTTTATGAGATTATTGTAAACTCAAAAGACTATTGTTGAGTCGTAACTCCTTGCCTTGCAAAATCATAATAAGAGAGATGTTACTGCTGAGTGTTGATAGTGAGGGAGAGAGTGAGCAATTGTATGCACGGCATTGAGTGACCTTATTTACCCCAGTCCCAATTTAACAAGTCCCAAAACTCACTTAAAAAGTTGTTTTCCCTAGGTTTGTCATACTAATTTCATTCCATAATCCTTGTAATCTATCAATCAACCTAATAATGACACTTATTTAGTCTTCCTTGTGTGATTTTCTTAATTGGAACCCAAACCAAAAACCTATCTACACGAGGCATCATCAAAGAATCACATCCACAAGGTATATGTGTCTAAGAGTAATATCAACTTAATCCTTAAATGCTCTTGTGACCCAAAATAAATCGCCACCTAATATTTTGATGGGGTTTGCGACTCACTAGGTGGCAATCTACGTGGATGGAAGGTATTTATTGGTGTAGGGTAGTCCCCACTATCATGTGGGCCAAAATAACATACAAAACCCTCAAACTCCAAGCATGTAGAATGTCTTGTTAGGTTGCCAATTCATGTTTTGGGAGCCGATTCCAAGTGTTGCCAAATTTAGAAGCCGATATCTTTCATATATGATGTCCAATTTGGGTGGGGTTTTCCCCTTCGGAGAAGGTGATAGTTGTGCATAACTTTACCATATGGATTGGAGAGAATTTAATGCACATGTTGTTTGCTCCATGAAAAAAAGGAATGTCCCAAAAATGACCTCATGTGACCCCCCCCCAATTTTGATGGTGACGGACTTCATCTAGATTTGCTCAAAAAACCAAATTTATTGGGAGCAACTCATTTATCATCCATACAACATACAAATTACGAACAAAATTGAGTACACTTTGAACATACTCCACTTCACCTCCCATTGTCATCTGATTCAAATCACAAACAAAGTGATGAAGTGATCAAAGTAAGAGTCCAAGTAATCAATTACATAAATGTGAAACCAAAAAGTGAAAAATATGTTTTCTAAAATAGGAAATGTAAAAGTGATTAGGGTTACATTATTTGTTTTTGTTCGCCGCCATTCTTCCAACATCGACATCTCTATGTGCATTGCTTGTTGAGAACATTGTGAAATTTATTGTGCATTATGTAGCCTTGGTTCCATAATACGTGAGGTGTAATTTGTAGAATTCGTTTGTAGTTGTATGGTTTTGTTGTCTCATAAACAAAAGCACCAAGCTTTGGTGCAACTTATAAGTGATGTTTTTACTCACAAAGCTGCCGCTTTAGTGGGGATGAGCCAATATTTTGTAGTGTATCTAAGGAAGGATGTAGGGGGCAAATTTGAGAGACAGAGAGCAGGGCGTCCAAAGCTTCTTGCAGACCAAGAGAAAAGGCATTGTGTCACTCTCATTATTCAAGGTCGGCTTAGAACTACATTTGCGAGGGCAAAACAACTTCAATTTGAAACATGTAAATTATTGTTTGACATCACTATGAGGCGTGCTTTGAGAGAGGTTGGATTGGGTGCACAAGTGCAGCCAAGGAAGCCATTTTTAAGTCGTAAACATGTTCTCGCAAGCTTGAGGTTTGCTCAAAGGTATGAGAAATGGACCATTGATGACTGGAAACCCATGAATTTCAATGACGAGACATAAATAAATAGGTCTAACTTATATGGTAGGTTATGGTGTTGGATTGGAGATGGAGAACGCGTCGGACCTCAACATGTTCATCAGACCGTGAAGCATGGTGGTGGGTTGGCGATGATTTGGGGGTGCATCATGGTTTTTTGGGCGGGGAACATGGTACAAAATTGAAGGTAGGATGGATATGCATATGTACAAATTTATTTTAGAAAGTTTCTTATGGTCCACTATACATAATTACAATTTAGATCCAAGTAGGTTGGTCTTTCAACACGATAATGATCCCAAGCACACGAGCAAAATCGTGCAAGAACGGTTGGCATCACAACCATTTCAACTCCTTTAGTAGTTTGCACAATCTCCGGATTTGAATCCCATTGAACATTTTTGGGCACTTTTTAATCAACGCTTGAACAAATTTATGACACCTCCAAGAGGTATCCAAGAATTGCAAGAGCGGGTGTGTTCAATGTACAACTTCAATGAACATGATTGCATGGCGGTTTATGAGAGCATGCCACGAAGAATTGATGTTGTGTTGAAGAGTAGGGGTTATTGGACCAATTACTAAAGATTTTATAGGCAACTTGAACAAAATTGAGTATTTGTATATAGTGTCTCATTTGGCTTTGCAACACACTTTCTTACTATCAATGTAATGTGAAGTTTTACATACATGTGCAATATCATATCCAATTTTCAAATTTGAAAAAGAACATGTGAATTGTATGTGGTTGTTTGTTGAAGATGAGTATGTTCAAAGTGTACTTTGTTTTTTGTTCATAACTGTATTATACCAAAGTTACCAACTTTTAAAAAAATTGGCATGACCATATTGGTCGCAAAACAAAAAAAATAATAGTTTTTTTTCTAGTTGCTCCTAGATGAAGGCATGTCCATATGTTAACCTAACCTAGCAAATGTTGTCCAATTGATGACTCCAAATTCTCAAAGCAAAAATATATGGAAGTCCAGTTTCACATTCACACAGTTGAATTTCGAGAAAACAAAGCCTATTTTGTTACATGACAAAAAAAAATCAGCATTAACATTGAAATTGTCCAAAAATGGAATGTGAAGGCTTGAGCATTTAGGGGCTAAGATAACATATATATTCCACTCTTAAATTATGAACAAGTGAGTCTGGTTGTGCAATTAATAAGCCAATGTTAAAATCTACTAATCATATGCGGCATTCCATATAAAATAGTGGTGGTGTAAAAATGATGAAAGAAGGGTTTAAGGAAGCACAACTTTGCCCATCACAATGGTTGATATAGAAGGCTACCTTCTCCATGGCGCAATGCAAAAAATGCTCAACAAAAGGTGAGCAATTGGACATTCCTTATGGATCATGCGGACTATCAATTGGGACTTTGCCAATCAAAAACTTGGTCACTTGTCCCATGAAGGCGTGCACTTTTGAAACTCCATGGCTTGGTATTGAGTTGTTCTTTTGTTGCACTTTGCCATTGTGTTTTTTGAAGAGATGTTGGCTCTCACCATTGGTGGCCTTCGGATTTTGCTTGCTTTTTTCCAATTACTACTCTTGTATATCACTCTGTGGTTGGATCTTTATAAGGGAAGGAAATATTGTACATGAGCGTACCTCTCATCTATCCACTACAATTTTATGGTCAATTTGTCTCAAATGACTTAGACTAGACTAACTTGGTATCTTTAAAACCATTTTCAATGTCAGGTAAACTTTAAACAATAACATTTGGGTTGCACATTATTATAGGGCTTCTATATGAGATGAGTGAGAAATGCGTTCGTATGTCATAACTCTTCAACCCATATCATTGTATTGCCTTCCCCTATATTTTAGTGTATTGAACTTAACTTGGGATGCATCAATAACCAACATAGCGGGTCTAGTTTTTACTATTACCCACTCATCGGGCTTTACAAAAGCAAACTGAGCTCATAGTCTCCTGAGGAGTTTGACAAGGTGTAATTTTACATGACCGATTCTTTACATGTAACAAGAAGAAAGGTGTGACTTACTATCTGGAATTACACAATGCTATATCTATTCACTGTACATCTCATACTTTACCAACAAGAAAACGGTAGAACCGTGAGGCTTTGTCCTTTACTATGAAAGACTACAATTGTAGATGTCCACTTTGCTCATGCCAATCCATGGCTATTCACTATACAAAACCTTCCTTGGATTTTGTGCACCTTCTTCTCAAATGTGGGTCAAGGATTGAAGCTACTCATTTATCACCCGAAATTTTTAAAATGAATAATCAAGAATTGCCGAAATAACTATAGTTAACTAGATTTCTTCCAATGCATTCAACTCTCTCTCTCTCTCTCTCTCTCTCTCTCTCTCATCCACATTAAACAAGAAAACGGTAGAACCGTGAGGCTCTGTCCTTTTCTATGAAAGACTACAATTATAGTTGTCCACTTTGCTCATGCCAATTCATGCCTATTTACTATACCAAACCTTTCTTGGATTTTGTGCACCTTCTTCTCAAATGCAAGTCAAGGATTTTGATATCACCCGAAATTTTTAGAATAAATAATCAAGAACTACCGAAATAACTATAGTTATCTATATTTCTTTCAATGCATTTTAAGGAGCAATTATAGTTATATATATATACATATACATATATACATATATAATTATAGTTAACATCCACATTAAATAAAGTGGACCAAAAATAACAAGAACAAGTAACGTCCAAGTGTGAATGCAAAGTGGTTAGGAAATTTGCTCTTGAAACGAAGAAGTTGATGCATAGCCTCTGTCCTACAGACATAGCCAATAAAGTGGACCAAGAATAACAAGAACAAGTAATGTTCAAGTGTGAACGCAAAGTGGTTAGGAAATTTGCTCTTGAAACGAAGAAGTTGATGCATAGTCTCTGTCCTACAGACAGAGCCAACAAATGTTGAATTGATAGTTTGGACATTAAAGAACATTGACAACTTTACTTGGTAAAAAAATGATTTCAATAGTAAAATGATATAGCACCTTGTAAATCCATATAGTAAGTCACCCTAAATATCATACTTGGTGTAGTGATGTCTTTATAGGGACCCACATCATGTCCTACATGACGACCCAACTGGGTTTAAGACACGGGCTTGGAATTTGTGGTCACAATGCAGCAAAACAAGGGGCATGATCACGAGCTACTACATTTAGCAAGGCTTTACATCACACCTCAACTTCACTATGTTGTTCATTATAATATTATTATATATATAAAAACATGCGTATTAATAATACTATATATAGTTGATCCTGTGGTGGAATTAGTTAGGGGGCTAGCCTAGTGGACTGGCAAGCAGCATCAATCATAAAATTAGACCTACATTAACTTATGGCCACTAAGTTAATTGTGTCCTTTAAATAAAAAGTGTATAGCTGCCTTTTGTGAAGTGTTGAAGGATTGCTATATATATATATATATATAGCCCAGCTGCTCCAGAAGGAACCTTGCAGCCAAGGGTGCTCCTTTTCCCATAGAAGTTTAGTAATAAGTTCGTATTTGGCCGAGCTGGATTTTTGCAGCATGGGCAACATGGGAATCTTCTTATATGGTAACTGGACACCTATATTTGAGTAGTACATGCAGTGCTCAAAATTGAAGTCTTGAGTGCCCTTCAAATGGGTTTTGGGACTTCAAAAAATACCTCAAGGAAAACAACCCTTTTAAAACATAATCCTCATGTCTAAGTACTCCCGTCACTTGAAGTGCTGGATAAATAGTACCCTTCAAGTATTATTCATCATCTCAAGTAGTTGTTTAACTCTGGCTGTCTAACTTTGGGCTCCAGATCTCAGATCCAGATGGGAATTAGTTCAAAACTTGAGAATTCCGATTCCCGAATGATTCAGCTTCCAAGTTCCGGTGGTTTGAACTTTGAAGCTTCCGATTAGGGGCGGTTTACACTATGGACCATGAAGTCGTCCCACGTAAGAGGCCTATTTTGCGTGGGACGACTTCATGGGACGACTTCCATGGTCCGAGTTACTAAAATATTAGTTTTCATGGTTCATGGGCCCCTCACTAGGTGTAAACCGAATGTGGACCATGAAGAATGACCATGCACCAAAAAGTGGAGGTGCTGATTTTTTTAATACATGCCCAAAAAGGGCAATTTTGAAATAAAATTAAGTTTGATCATTCCTTGTCTTCTCTTGGGCTTCACTTGTCTTCACTTCTTGTTAAATGTGTCGAAGATGTGGCTTGCAAATCTTCTCACAACAATTTTTTTTAAATAAAATGAGCAATTTAATTTGTACATGCTCAATGTAATTTACATGTGACATGTACCTTGTGTTGTCACTACACTAAATAGGATATTTAGTGTTTGATTATATTTAATGTTGTTACCACCCTACCTTGCTCAACACTAATTTTCAATTCTTTGATAATTAATGTTAGAAGATTTCCCATTGCACATCTTTGGACTACCCTGATCTACAATCACTAAACCACTACAGATTTTTCTTTTTTGTTTTACAACTGCATTTTGTAAGAATATTGGGGTGTGTAATATACCGTTGGAAAGGTATTTTCAAGACCTTTCCAACGGTATATTACAAGCCCCAAAATTCCAAACATTACATTTGGTAGACCAAAAAACAAATCTGCACTTGAATTCTTGAGTTCTAGATGTCCCGCGTTGTTTGGTGAAACACGTGTGAGCCAGTTTAAGGGGTAGGGCAAGGTAGTGCTGGTATGTCTCATGGGCTATGGTATAATTAAGGCGCTTAATAGGTAGATTTATTAAAAATTTATTGAAATGGTATTTCTCTGACATGGGCCCTTGCCTTTTCCTACCAGACCACCTCTCTTGCCTCTCTCAACGCAAACCTCGTTGGACCATGTCAGTTCATTTATTAGGCCTTAAAAATTATATTTTGGGGACCTCGACCTCCATAGTCCCTCTGCCATTTTTTCCTTAGTGTAAACCGAAGTTGTCCCGGGAGAACTTCAACAGCCAATCAGCTGCCTTGCAGAGCCCTGGTCCAACTTCATGGTCCATAGTGTAAACCGCCCCTTAGTTAGACCATTCAAACTTCTGATTCAGTCTGGTGCAGCTTATACTTTCTAAGTTTCTCTCAAACTTCAAAGTTTTGGTGATCTAGGACCACTCAAGCTTGTGATTCAATATGGTGCAACTTACACAAATCCTTTCGGTGCAACTTATATTTTTGGCATCTTATACTTTCGGTGCAGCTTGATTGATCAGGCAACTTATACTTCGGTGCAGCTTATATTTTCGGCAGATTATTCTTTCGTAGGGAATATTCAATCGATCATGAATTTTGACGAGGACTTGAGGAGGGAGTATTCAAAGTGGGTGAGTGAGATCAGTATATCGCTTATACATATTGTGTGTGTTTGTGTTGTGGAGGGATCGTATGAAGGGTGTATGTTTAAGGTCAAGTTTGTGCAACTGGGATATATGATAATCTATTAGGTTTTGGCTTGACATGTGTTCTGAGTGTCGCTGCAATCAACTCAGTGTTTTCACGCTCAAGCTGCAAATATGCAAAATCTAGAGCCCACTGAAAAATTAATGAGGAACAAAAATTTGATTCACGAAGTAAATTTCGATCGTTGTTCTGGACTGATAAACATTACCAGTCAACATTTTTTACAATTTAACTCACATGGACTGATATCATGCAGTTTTTATACCTGGAGATTTTGCTGGCGTGTCTGTTGCAGTGTAGTTCCATTGCTAGTACTATGTCTCTCCCTTGTGATCACGGTGTTCGAGTTCTAAGCAGGTGGGTCATGTGCTGGTGAGATATTTTTGTAGTGAAAGAGGGTTGATCATGACGTCCAGTTCATGTAGAGGTCCCGGACGTCCACCTCGGGATGCTCGCCAATTAGACTTGAATTTTTGTTTCGGTAAATCTAGACTGATCAGTAGCGAGGACGGAGACTCGAATATTGATGATGCGGTTGATGGTGAACACGGAACACCGGATTCCAGTGAAGTCACTATGTTGCAAAACCCACCCAATATTTTCTTACGCAGATTCAACAGCAAGTGGAAGATTGGACGTCGATGGTTGTATTGGTCAAAGCCTCATGGTGGACAGATCGTTGGAGTGATGAAGTGTGAAGCGTGTGAGGAATTCGAACTTGGATGAATAGGTTTACGAACATTGGGCAGGAGCGGGTGTTCAACGATTTAGCTCTTAGCAGTCAAACAACATGAGAAGTCCGATGATCACAAGTGAAGTTGCCAACTGTCGCGCACCTCTCCATGAGGAGTGCCCGAAACACCATGGGCACAAGGGGGACCCCGGAGTGACACCCGGGACTTGTGGCGCCGTTGGTGAGAGGGCCCAAGTGATCCTAGTGTGGGTGAGGATCCCGGGCGTTGGGAACGCCTCCCACCCACGAAGACTAGGAGGCACAAGGGTAAGGCCATGAGTTATGCGTAGCTCATGGCGTGGTGATTCTAGAATGCTCAAGAACACCTCAATCGGAGGTGTGAGCTAGGAGTTATGGCCATTTGAGTGGCGCGCTGTCCCGGGACAGCGCCCTGCTACAGCAGTGCCTGGGAGTGATTCCCGGGACTGCCAAGGTTCAAACAGGCATAACTTCCTGACCACTTGCCCGAATGGGGCAAGTGAGGAGTCCATCGGCATGTACGTGAAGCGTAGATGAAGATGGAGTGGTTGGTTGCTGGAATCAGACATCATACAAGGAAGTTATGATGGTCTGAAGCTGCTGGGGGCTTCTAGGCCCAGCGGCTAAGGGAAAATGTCCACTTGGCCCCAACTCTTGGGAGAGAGACAAGAGGTTGGTTGACGGTGGGGTAGGGGCCCCGCGTAGAGTCCTAGAGGCTTATATGGGTGAGGTGGTGTGGCCTCACCCACCCGAGGCCGAACGGCACGGCCTCCATGGGCATTGGCCCATTGTGAGGCCATAGTTGCCTAGTATGGTTCGGGTTGTTGTAGTGTTGCTCCGGCAACGCGATGATCAACATAGGATTGGACTTCCATGCATGGAAGTCCACATCAAAGAAATGGGTTACCGATTAAGGGGTGAGTCCCGAAAGCAAAGTAGGAGGGTTGATTCCCCTCCTTTGAATTAATGGTCCGGGGTAAGAGGAGCTAACCATTAGCATGGCGGTATGCGAAGGGTTAGCGCTCGTAACCTTTGCTAGAAAAGAAAATTGGCAAGATTGCTAAGGGGGCTAGCAAGGGTTGCGACACCAACGGTGGCTTGCGAAGCACCATCCATCAAGCAAGGGACATGTGGCGCCCATTGAGCTTGGCCTCCAAACAATGGTGGACTGTGAGAATGGAAGAATTCTCACAGTTATGAAGCTCTTGTATTTTGTTGTCAGCAACGATCAGCTATTACTTGCTTACGTTGACCAGTGCAAAATTCACATGCACCTGGCTACTCCCAAAATGCCATATTCCTTAGAGTACTCATCGTATGCAAATGTGATCTCAATAATGGGGTTCTTGGATGCAATATCTCAGAATTTATATTTGAACCTTATTGAGGAGGTCAAAAGCAGCCCAGTTTATTCGATATTGATTGACGAGTCAACTGATCAAACATGTTAACCACATCTTATTGTGTATGTTTAATACTTGACAGGTGTTGGTTTTGGTTCAACGTGTGCGCAGTTCATAGAACTGATGCCTCTATCATAATGAACTGGGGAAATCATGTTCCAGTCCATTAATATTACAAAGACTTGGGTTCGATCTTCTGAAGCTGGTGGCCATAGCTACAGATGGAGCGGTGTGCATGATTGGTGTGCATCAAGGAGTGGTGGAACGACTTCGAGATCTAGTATTTCATCTGGTTGGAACATATTGCATAGCTCACCGACAGGCTCTAGCTGCAAATGACGCTAATGACGAATTTTCATGCCTTGGATTTATTGACCGAGCTGTGAATAAAGTGTATGAGTGGTTGGGACAATCGGTGATTCGGCGAGGCACGTTGGTGAAATTGTAACTTGCATTTCGCGAAGAGACCCGAGTGGTTTTGCATATTTATTTCGTACGGTGGCTATCACGCGGCATGGTCATGAAGATGATGGTTTTTTGTATGCCTGCAGTTTTAAAGTCATGGCAAGTTGAAGAACATGCATGGTACACAAATATCACCTCTCTGCAGTTCCAATTCTTCATTCATTTGTTGGCTGATGTGCTACTTGAGTTTAACAAGTTCAATCGGAAATTTCAATTTGATCTCGTAGATATCACATCCATAGTGTTACACACCTCTCCATGAGGAGTGCCCGAAACACCATGGGCACAAAGGAAACCCCGGAGTGATACCCAGGACTTGTGGCGCTGTTGGTGAGAGGGCCCAAGTGATCCTAGTGTGGGCGAGGGCCCCGGGCGTTGGGAACGCCTCCCACCCACAGAGACTAGGAGGCACAAGGGTAAGGCCATGAGCTATGCGTAGCTTATGGCGTGACGATTCTAGAATGCTCAAGAACACCTCAATCGGAGGTGTGAGCTAGGAGTTATGGCAATTTCAGTGGGGCGCTGTCCCGGGACTGCCAAGGTTCAAACAGGCATAACTTCGTCAATACTTGCCTGAATGGGCCAAGTGAGGAGTTCATCGTCATCTGCGTGAAGTGTAGATGAAGATAGAGTGGTTGGTTGTTAGCATCAGACATCATACAAGGAAGTTATGATGGTCTGAAGCTGATGGGGGCTTCTAGGCCCAGCGGCTAAGGGAAAATGTCTACTTGGCCCCAACTCTTGGTAGAGAGACAAGAGGTTTCTTGACGGTGGGGTAGGGGCCCCGTGTAGAGTCCTAGAGGCTTATATGGGTGAGGTGGTGTGGCCTCACCTACCCGAGGCCGAATGGCAAGGCCTCCATGGGCATTGGCCCATTGTGAGGTCATAGTTGCCTAGTATGCTTCGGGTTGTTGTAGTGTTGCTCCGGCAATGCGATGATCAACATAGGATTGGACTTCCATGGATGGAAGTCCACATATAGAAATGGGTTAAGGATTAGGGGGTGAGTCCCGAATGCAAAGTAAGAGGGTTGGTTCCCTCCTATGAACTATAAGGTCCAGGGTGAGAGGACCTAACCATTAGCATGGTGGAATGCAAAGAGTTAGCGCTCGTAACCTTTGCTAGGAATGAAAATTGGCAAGATGGTCAAGGGGGGGCTAGCAAGGGTTGCGACACATAGCCTCTATTATTGATGTGACAATCAATTTGTTGCGGAGACACTATTTGGGTGTGAGTTTTGGCACAACAACCAAACATTTGGAAACTTTTTTGCGCAACGTGGTGCCAACTGGAGAGATATTATATGTTGATAGGTTTGGTTGTAAGAAAGTGCATACTTTGCACTATGACTCTATGCCCGGGTGTGATGTAGGAGGCTCGTTGGAGGATTGCATCATCTTTAGTAGACTATACGTCCAAAAGGTTATTGACTCACTAAATGATCGCTTCCCCGACTTGTCCATTTTTAATGCGGCCAGATTTTTCAGCCCAAAAGACTATCTCATGGATGCATTGGATCAAGGCACTTTAACTGAGCAATGGTTGAACCGGTTGGTGACACATTTCAAGCGGAGCTATGTTCTTGTTGATCAAGCCAATGCAGAGTTGCTCGAATTTGTGGAGATGTTATCTTCAACTTGTCAACACCGAAGTATGCATGAAGCTTGGGTTTTTTGTGGCCATGGCCGAGAGTTTAAGATCAATTGGCCAACCCTAATGTCGCTATGGCAAGCCATAATTGTGATCCCTACTAGCACTGTTGTTTGTGAACGTGGTTTTTCAAAGTATAATTGGGTTAAGAGTGAAAGGAGAACATGCCTAAACCTTGACACACTTGATGCATTGATGAGGATTAGCATAAACAGTTTGGGAGTTGAATTCATGGATTGGAATAGCATTTTTGACACTTGGAAAACCGCTACAATAACCAACAAGCGTAGGGCATTGTCACTTCAAGAGGTGAAGTTAGATGGTTGATTCTTCATTATTTCATTGTACTAGAAGCATGTACCATGCAAATCATGCATAATTTTAATATAAGTTTTATATTTCTTTGAATTTTTTCCATTGACGTCCTAGATTTAGATATGCCCTTCAATTGCAATGCTGAAATTTTAGAGCCCTTCAAAATGAAATTCATATGAAGGCTTCAATTTTGAGCACTTAGTACATGGCAATGTTTGCAACTAAGGGCCGGTTTACACTACGGTGGAGAAGTCCACCGGTCATGGAAAAAAGGGCGTTTTCTCAATTGTGAATGGTCGAAAATGCAACTCTTGACCGGTGGGTGTTTACACTAGGTGAAGAAAACAATGGTGGTGAATTTTTCTCATGGATGATAAAATGATATGGCCGCCTACATGGCGGCATTTTTTGGAGTTGGGCTTCTCTGGAGGAGGAGTTTCTTGTCCGGCCTCAAGAGGCCGGACAAGAAACTCATCCTCCGGAGAAGCCCAACTCAATAAAAAATTAATTTTCAAAAACAGATCTGGACCGTAGATTTCAGATCTGGTTTTTTCAAAACCTAAGGTGTTGGCAAGCTTCTTTCTCTCTCTCTCTCTCTCTCCCTGTCTCTCTCTCTCTCTCTTTGTTGTAATAGCTCCTTAGCGATTTTTTTTTGTGCAATTTTTTTTCGCAATGGCTGGTTACTCACAATTTCAATTTGGTAGTAGCCAAGATGAGGATGACCTCATTGGTAGTGAGAATTATTTTGAGCCCTCGAGGCAATTTCTAGGAAGTGCTTTTAGGGCTTATGTTCAACACCCTTCTCCACTTGCAAGGAATTTGAGGGAAGAATTTGAAGGAGGAAGAGAGATAGAGGAAGAGAATGATGTAGAAATTGTGGAACGGCCGATTGAGACCACAATGATGGGCCAAACTTGACAATTGGCAATTTGGCAATTTTCGTTATCTTTTGAATAAAATTGAACATTATATTACACAATTCTCATGAACACAATTCTTGTTGAAATCTTTTGATACAATGTGAATGTAGAGAATTATGGTTTTTTATCACAAAAAATTTTCACCATTAGGTGAACTTCTCTTCACCGGTGGACTTCTCCGGTGGACTTCTCCTCTAGGTGTTTAGACTTCAACCGGTCAAGACTCCTTAAGAAATATTTTATTGCCTTTAATTCTTCTCCGGCACATCCACCATTTGCCTCATATAACCATGTCTTGGCCAAGCATTCTTGACCGACCGGAGGCCTTCTCCACCGTAGTGTAAACCAGCCCTAAGAATGGACATAAAAAACATGTGTTATGATGAGATAATCGGATGATGTGTTCAAAAGTATATATCAATTTATATTGAATATTGAATAAAAAATAACATCGGTACATATTTGAGCATGTGAATGGGAGCCCGTTCTTCTATAAGTGAGACTTGATATGGCTGATTGAGGGGGGGGGGGGTTGCTGACAACATGAACTACTTTGCTTGGCTAATATTGTGATTAGCCAAGGGGTGGGGTCCTTCCGGTTTTGGGGAAAACATGGTGGCATGTGGTTACAAGGGCACAACGCTAGCGGCAATCGTTGTTCGAATTGAGAAGGTGTTGCTAAGCGGTAGCGGTGCATCGGTGGGGCGCCCGACATCTTGGTGTACTTGGTTACCCTAGCCACATCAATCGGTTATGGCCTAGTCAGTTGGTGGCCCCAGCTAAGGAGGCAACATATTGGGTCGGCTTGGTGTGGCCCCGCGTTAGCCCGTTCTCCAACTAATGTTGTGGCAGGTCCCTACCCAACACTTTTAAAATAGGTTGAGGTGACAATACTTGCAAAATTATGCATAATTGGCATTAAAAAAAGGTCGACATGTCGGACCCTTTTGACATAGAGGCAAATGGTATAATGAAAGAGATCATCAAGATTTAGATATTTTGAAAATAAATGTAGCTCTCACCCTTGTTTAAACTCTCAAGGCCGAGGCCTTAATACGAACTCTACTCATAATTCCAACACTTAAGTCTATCTTACATCACATTATCACTCATTCCTAATTCTAACACTCAAGTCTATCCTACATCACACTGTCACTCCCATAAGCACTAGAAGAAGGTGTGGAACTCTTCGCTGAGAGACTTTAAATATTACGAATTAGGAAGTTTTGCTAAAAATACCCTAAATCTACTTACTCGTAGATATGACACATAAATCTACAATAACATAGATATAATTAATATAGAAAATCCTACCCCGTCAACTTGATAAGGTGTAGGCCTTGTCAGCATTCTATCAACTTGGACATTAGCAAGCCATGACCACTTTCTTCATAATGCTAGTAAATCCACAAATTTAACCATAACATACAAGCTAGCCTGACCGGAGGTGGCAAGCAGGTGCCCCTACTAACCAATTGCAAGGGGGTGCCTTTTAGCCAGCCAGCCGGGACACCTTCCGGACTCTAGGCGGTGCGGCCACACCGCCCCCGAAGTGGTTGGGCTGGTTGGGCTGGTTGGCCCCTTGGTGTGGCCATGCTAGGTGTCAGCTTGCGGAGGGAAGTGTTCCTTTATGTGAGTCTGCACATTGCAGTCACTTCAATTTGCTTGCTTTGTATCGTTGTCATACATGACACTATGTCGTCTTTGGAATGGAAACTCTCTACTCATGTATTGTTTGCTTTGTTGTAGATTGGACACAAGTTGTTTTGAAAGCAAGTTGGCTTGCCAACACTTCTGTTTGGAAGATCGCTCCTCATTTGCTGTCTGTTTCTTTCTGGATTGGGGATTGCATATCTGCATTGTTTGTTTTCTTTTTTTCCTTTTGCGATTTGTTCATTCAACATCACACTACTTGTTTATCTGATTTTTGTGTGTGTTTGGATCGACAGTTTGTGGATAAACTCTATCGACACTGATGGCAGTTCGGTGGCAGTGTGTGTTCACTTCAGCATGCCTGTGAGAGGCCTCAGGAAATCTAATGTTGAGAGTGCTTTTTGAAAGGCTATCTGTGCTTTCTGCATTTGGAAATAAAGCCATTTTCCAGCTTGGCTATATCTGCCTCTAACTTGTCTTTTTTCGTTGTCTCTCCACTAAGCTGCTATTAATATAATGAAACAACCAATATACTTTTAACATATACTACATGCATGAGTGAGTTAAGGCTAAGGGCCACTTCGCACACAAGACTGAAGGCCCGTGACCATTGCAATCTAAGAGCTCTCATTGGTCGAAAGGGTGGAGATTGTCTAAGTTCACTTCACACACGAAGGTGAAGGCCTAAAGGTCCAAAGAAGACTTCATGGATGAAAAGTCTACATAGAGTCCTATATGGTGGACTATGGATAAGGTTTCATGGTCTCCTGGAATTTTCGTCAGGCCCACCTCCAAGAGGTGGGCCTGACGAAAATTCCGGGAGACCATGATTTTTTTAATATTTTCCCAACAAGACAAATTCCATAACATATTCCAAGATAAATTCTAGGACATACAAACACCGCCAAGTAATTCTCTTCAATTGATAGAGTTTGAGACATATTGTATTAAACCAAATCCTCCCTTCTTTTTCCGCCAACAAAATATGCAATGGTCCCGCAACGTGGTCCATTCTCATTTCACACTATGCTCGAGGGCATGTGACTATATAAAATGGCTTTCCCAACACCCATGGTACGGCCTTCGGATGAGAGTCAAGGGTCCTCACTATTACAAGGTCACGGCTCTTGGCTCACGTGTGAAGTGGCCCTAAATACTCCAACCGTGATCATGTTTTACCAAGCATCTTACTAGGATTCCTTCTATCCTTTTGGAGGGTGGGCTCCTTTCACTAGCGTGGAGCAAGGGTACTTTGACATGGGCCACATGACATAAAAAACGTTTGTCTCCGAGTTATGAGCTCCAAGCTTGAGCCAACAAGGATGAATAGTGTTTAGTGGTGTTTCTTCCATATATGGGAGTTGTGTCACTTTTTTGTCATGCAAAAGGTCTATTCAAATTTTCTTATATTTTTGTTTATCAATAGATATAGGTATTATATTTATTCATGAGATATAGATTCCATTCAACCTTATTCATTAGATATAAATTTCACATGATTGAACGCAAATGGAGGAATATTCTCTCCTAGTTTTGTTGAGAGATCTTCTTACAATGATCTATTTCCCCTTTCTAAATTGTTAGATTTTTGGCTACTCATTCAAGCTTACTCACTAGATTCCGTTTTTTAATTATTAAATGTCTGTGAATGAATTTTTTATATTTGTTTAGTTTTGGAGAGACCGTCTAGATCTAGATCTAGATCTAGATGTGAGTCACCTTCCTAAGTAACTACTAAGGTGGGAGAGAGGGATTTACCGCATACAAATGTGTCTTTCGTTCATCCAACATAGAAGCATTGGAATAGTAGATAGTAAATAGTAGATAGTAAATAATATAATTAGCCTTGTTGTATAGAAAGCTTTGGAGCACTCTATTGAATATGGGTAGTACAATGAGTCAGTGGCTAAGGCATACAAGTGGGGGCTCTCTCATTTAAACCTCGGTGAGGTCTTCACAACATACAAGTGGGGGGGGCCATGAGATTCAAGGTTTGAATCCCTTGGTCATTGCCCTTAGCATAGCCCTGTAGGTGGTTATATACCAAAGGTATAATAGGTGGAGGCCTACCACCTATGTATGATTTTTTAATGAGATAACTATAAAAATTTAATCTATAAAACTACCACTAAAACTTACACACAAAATACACCCATAACAAAAAATTACTATGTTGGTAAAAACATGCACCAACGTATACCATGACAAGGTTTTGACATTCCACTAATAAAAAAAATTGGACAAGTCCAAGGTGACACCATCTCCACATTAGTTGCGACCTCCTAGGCACTCTACGACATGTGTGATGATCAATCAAATTTGTGAGTTCACTATCCCTTTTGATGTGGAAAAACACCTTGCTTCATACTAGTGTTTGGTGGTCATGACCGAAGGTGTGGGTGGATTCCGCTTTATGGGGTCCATTGGGGGTTGGTTGTTCTTAGGTTTTCCTTTTTTTGAGTACTTAGTATGTGAGGCAATGTATTGAAATTTGGTGTATTTGTTTCATGAGTTTTAAAATTTCGGTGAGCAGTATTAGGGTATTATAAGGTTTTGTAGTGCATACATTGATTGTATGTGTATAGCTCCTATGACACTTGTGGTGATTGTAAGAAGGAAGTTGATTGTCTAGTTGGTTGATTTAAGAGTTAGCATCAATGGGTCAAATTTGTCACGTTTTTTTTAATGGCAGTGATCAAAAAATTATCGTGGCAATATATGAATTCACTGAATTCTATGATGTTAAGTTGAGGATGCAATGGGGGGCTATCATTGGGAGTGCATATGACACAAAGGTTGAGAGTGCAAGGTCCCAATAGGAGGACAAGTTCCAACATGGAGGGCATGCAACAATGTGAGGAATGAAGTGGACAACACCCATAAGACTTGTAAATAATCTAAACCCTAGAGCTAGAGGTTAACAATTGAATTCATGAAGGACATGGTCTTTGGTTAGGGGCAAAAATACTATATTGCCCGAGACTCCTCTTTTTGGATAACAAGCATTCCAAAAAACTCCGGCGTTGCTTGAGAAAATTATTCCCGATCCTTTTTGGAAATGAATAAGTCGTAGGAGTAACTTGCATCATTTCAATGCCTTGTGCATTAGGTGGTCTTGCTTACCTTTGATGTGCTTCAAGATTTGCAAGTAAGTAATCTTGAAGGACGTAATATTATGCAATAGTTTTTGCAAGAGAATTGTATTTGTCATTTGTGGTCATCGTAGGCATTGCATGGGATAAACTTTCTTGGGAGAGGACTATGGGGTTTAGGGCATGACCAATCAAAAATTAGGTGAACATATGGGATTGGTATTTTAAAGCAAGGTTTGTTGAATCTGCATCATCTCTAGTTGCCATTTAGTTTGGATGCCCTAAGTGAAAAATAAATCTTCTTGTACTTGGTAATTAAGGTTCATTAGGGAGTGCTCTTGGTAGAATAAGAAAATATATAGATTCTTTATTGTCCACATTCGGACACTAATGGGATCATAGGGATATTTATTTCAAAGCTCTTTGACAAATGCTTTTAACATCGGAAGACAACAAAAATGTGTTGTTGGTCACAACTCCATTGGACAAAGCCAATTCTCAAACTTCTTTGGTGTGTTGTTGCATATTTTATGTGGGTGATAGACCAAATACATGGATTTGAGCCATTTTGAATTTCAATTCCTCAAATAGTTTGGACCCAAGTGCACATTGAAAACCACTAACCATTTAGCCATGACAATGTTCTCCTTGGGCATTCAAGTGTTCGGTGTTTTCGCATATCAACAAGCATAAATAGTGGTCTAGATTGGGCTCCTTGGCCGTAAGAAAACACTAACATCCTCACTTCATAGAGTTTCTAGCAAGAATCTTGCCAATGTGCCTAGCCTCTGCACGGGTCACTTTGTTGATCGGGAATGCGTCATATTACAACCTTCTTCCAATTCCATTTTTCTAAACTATCTTCTTCTTCATTTTCTATTGGGTAGATTTCAGTAGCGCTTGCATATCCTAAAGCATTATTTCAAATTTATTATCGGGACCAAAGTTGCAAATGTATATGATAAGAAGTGATGGCCGGGGATTCGTGGCACTCAAGTAAAATCATCCGTGCGGATGAAAAAAACACAGGAATCATCTAAATGGCTATTTTTGGGCAATTTTATTCCGGAAATAGAGTCAAAGGCCCCGAATTAGTCTAGTGACGTCACATTCGAATGAATCGGCCCTCAACCCCATAGGGGGCTTTTTTTTATTGGAGCCACTTCATCCACGATATCTTGGATGGATGATTTTACTTGAGTGCCATGAATCCCCAACCAGAAGTGATGGGTTATTGTGTGTACGTGTGTGTGTATTGGCTTACATATATTGTACTATGAAGAATACATAATGTAGCTAAGGGTGCACCGACATACCATACATTACTTGTATGACACATGGAACGAGGTCCCTCAACTAAACTTCTTTACAAAGAAGGACATATACTTTCGCCATACTTGCGTTCTGTAAGACTATATCCAAACAATGTTGAATGTTGAATGGAACATGTATTACATTTAATTGCTTAGTTAGTAGAGACTTAAACTAAAAACATGGATAACAATGGGCACCTCAATAAGAGCACGGAACTAGTTGCGCAAGGGGTTCTCAAAAAGCTCAGTATGTTAACTCCTAAGATGTATTTGGTGTATTTGTAAGGGAATTGAGGGTGGTGTTGCTCCTCATTAATGAAACCGTCCAATCGGTCCCACAAAATGATGGCAAACATATAGGATTTGCACTTTCCCTTTAGCATTTGTCACATTGTTAGTCCATGCTAAGCAAAATGTGCATGAAAAGGGATCCGAAACTCTCTCTTTCTCTCTCTCTCTAACTCTCTCTGCCATGATTAGGTCAACTTACCTTGTTCAAAATGTTGCAGGGTCATTGTGGGCAAGCTCATCATCTAACATAGACAAAGATTGAAGACCTCCATGTGACATAGGACGTGGATGATGGGCACTCGCAATATGACGGTCAATTGAAACCATTTCCATGGAATGAGGCAAAGAGGGATGCAAGGAGGGAATCAAAGTAGACCTCAATTCATTTGAGATGTAAAGGACAACAAACTATCGGCCTCTACTGATCGCAACAACATTGCGTCAAATAATGCATCTCTCCTTGCACATCTCATGTGAATCGAAGAACACAAATTATCAAATAACACGAAATAAAACCAAAGAACAATGCAAAAGCAATACTACTATGTAGAGCATGCAAAACAACAAAGAGAGGACATTCAAGTATGTTGGGATCAAATATGGGAAATGACCGGATCCAAAACTCGCAGGGAAATAATTGTGAAGAACAAGATCTACATGACAAAGTTACGAAGAACATGATGATGTGGAGGACAAACTTTGTGGCACTTATGTGGGGGCGACAATGGGGGGCCCACACCGGCCAGGTTGGTTGGGGGTTGACTAGACCCCCCGGTGTGCCCCCCATATTGGACCCAAAAAAAATTCCGTTGGGTGATGGCGATGACATCAACAACAGAAAAACCTGGTTTCGGACCTTGGACAACTTCCGACGTTGTCAGACTGCCCCCTGAGGGGGCTGTCCACACCAACCACTGCTAGCACCATCCGCCAACATTTCCGGTTGTAATAATGTGAAAAGTGGTGGGCCACCATTTATTTCTGGACATTATCCCCATGAATTTCAAAGGTTGGAACCGGACGGAAAGTTTGATGTGATCGGGGCATGAAAGTTCGAAGGGGGGCATTTAGCGTCCGCCCTAAGTTACGAGAAGTGGTGCAGAGAGGAAAGTATCCATTCAAGGCTCGTCTAGTACGTTATACGTAGAGTCCGGGACGCGTACAGAACTATCGGCAAGGGGAACACAAGGCCCCACCGCCCCGTTGACTGGTGAGAAGATCCGGCTGGCATGTGCAGGCGTGCCGATTATATAGCCACCTTCCTCTCCCTCGCATCAGGCGTGTATCCGATCATCATTCAGCACTGCTATCGCCATCGCCATCACCACCGAGCCTAGCCGCATAGCACACACAAAGCCGCTCCACACCACCTTCATCCCAACTCCCGCCTCTCCCCTCCCCTGCACCACATTCTCCAACTCCGAGGTTTTGCTGTGATTTGCTTGTGGTCGTAGGTGGGGGAGATTGCAGGTCCACGGGTTTTGGGTGTTTGTTGAGTGCGAGAGCAAGCTTTTGTGAACAGCTGGTACTTCTCTTTTCTGTTGTCCTTGACGAGGAGAGCTTTCAGGGTGTAGGATACTGCGGAGTATCTCTCTGGAGTGCGTGTTGTTGTCGGCAGTGGTGCATTGGTGTTTGGCGGTTGTTGGAGGGTTTGGAATAGCGGCTCAAAAATTACGCAGAAGAGAAGCATGGAGGAGATGATGGAGTATGAGTACGAGCAACACTTGAAGAAGCAGCTGCAGCCACGGCCGAGCCAGTCGGTCATCGATCGCAAGAAAATGATGTTGAAGAAAACGGCCACCATTCACGAAGCCGCGCAGGCGGGTGACTTGAAAGCTGTGCAGATCAAATTGGCGGAGAATGGCGCGCTTATTAACCTCCGCAACCCAATCGTAAGATCTACATGTTCCATATTATCGCAGGATGATGCTTTTCATGAATCTTTCCTGAAAGTGAGATCTTGCTGGTATAGGTGAGTGTTTTGCCACTAATTTCGCAACAAGTGGAGCTTACGGTTAGCGCTTCGTTCGTCACATTTTTAGGAATGTCTTCTTGCTCAGTGCCTCAAGCAGCACTATGGAGTGTACTTCATCTTTGTAAAATGGCGTGTGATTTAGTGTATGAATCACAGGAAATGCAGTTAGTTAAAAGAAGGCGGTTTTTGGTTTGTTCAGATGACAGAGGTGCCACTTCACAAAGCTGCTGCCAACAACCACGTGGAAGTTTTGAAGTATCTGCTCGAATGGAATGGTGCAGAGAAGCCCGAGTTGGAGGCGAGGAATATGGTACACACTTTTCCTTCGAACTTCTTAATGTGCCAAATGATTTCTTGTTGAGGCAGTTTCGATTTTTCTGCATTCTGCACTTCAGATCTTTTTTGTCACGGAGGTTTCCATTCTTTGAAACGTTTGAGTTTCTCAAGAGGTCTTGATCTCGCATTTCGAGTTGGCCAGCAATTGAAACATCGCTTTTTGCTGTGCAGTATGGAGAGACCCCGCTTCATCTTGCTGCCAAAAATGGCTGCACAGAGTCAGTGGAGATGCTGTTGAAGCATAATGCAGACAAGGAGGCCAAGGCCATGGTGAGCCTCTTTCATTATTACCTCCTGGATATGGCTTCCGAAAGATAAAACCCTCATGGATTTGGACTCTAGCGGAATTGGACTATGCCTGCAGCTTTTGAGATTCTTTCTGCGATTTCAGGTTTCAGTTAACATGCGTCAGTTTTCCAGCCTCCAACTATATCTTTTTACTTCGTGTTGCGCAGAATGGTATGACACCACTTCATTTGGCTGTTTGGTTCTCCGTGCGTGGTGGCACTGTTGCTCCCGTCGAAGCCCTCCTTCAATACGACGCTGACATTTGCGCCAAAGATGATGTAAGATTTTCCCCTGTCCGAGTGACATCTCTTGGCCTTCAGACATGGACAATTGTTTTCCGCTTCATCCTTCATGCTTTCCTTGCGCTTGTGCTTGTGCTAAATTTATTTTAAGATATCCTCCCTGTCCGATTGACATCTGTTTGTTATCAGACGTGGACAATTTGATTTAATCTTTATCCTTGATTTCTTCCCTGAGTTTGTGCTGATGATCAATTTGGGGCATTATAACATGTGCAGGAGTCGAAGACACCCTTGAGTCATCTTCCAAAGAGTCCAAGCAACGAGAAGCTCCGCGGCTTATTGCAAGCGCATTTGGACAAACAGCAGAGCAACAAGGGGCACCACATGATTGCAGCCCTTGAAGCTGCGCTGAAGCCGATCGTGGGGCTGGAAGGCCTGAAGCTGCAGCTCCGGAGGTGGGCCAAAGGAACTTTGCTGAATGAGAAGCGCCGCGCACTTGGTCTTCATTGTCCTGCTCGTCGACCACCTCACATGGCATTCCTTGGAAGCCCAGGCACAGGGAAGACCATGGTGGCCAGGCTCCTGGCTGAGCTTCTGCACATGGTAGGAGTGTTGAAAGAGAACAAGGTGGTCGAGGTCCAACGCACAGATTTGGTTGGAGAGTTCGTTGGTCACACTGGACCGAGGACAAGAATCAAGGTGCGAATTAGAATCTCGCACATGTTTCCAGTTTTCAGGCTTGTCAAGAATCAAGGTTGTCGATTGGTTGTTTTGCATTCAACATCAGTGATTTGTTCCCACTTGTGGTGCATAGTCGGCGGTAGTGTCTGGATTTGATTGAAGAGCAACCTTCTTTGGTTTATTGAAGGTCAAACTTATTGTAGCACCTCTTGATTGCATGGCCAAATGAGTTAATCCTCAATGAATTCATCTTCATTCAAACCTCCACACCACCTCCAATTATGCACCGAAAACTTACTGAACATGAAAGGTGTTGTATGTGAAACAACCAACCTCCGATCAGAAGTCCTGTTGAGTAGAGGATGATTTAAACATCAGTGATTTCTTTCACTAGTGGTGCATACTCGGAGATAGTTTTCAAGTTTGAACGAGGAGCAACCTGATTTGCTCCGTCGAAGGTCAAAATCATTTTAGGACTTCTTGATTGCAATCCAAAGTGAGTTTGACCCTTGAATGGACTGATACTGTTATGTAAGGATAACTCTAATAAGCACATGAAGCTAATAATGTGGCCGACACCATATCTGGCAGATCAAGGAAGCTGAGGGAGGGATCCTCTTCGTGGATGAGGCATACAGACTGATGCCAGTGCAGAGTGGCACAGACAAGGACTACGGTATCGAAGCTCTGGAGGAGATCATGTCATACATGGACACCGGCAAGGTAGTTGTCATCTTCGCAGGCTACGCCGAACCAATGCAACGAGTGTTCGGTGCGAACGAGGGTTTCTGCCGAAGAGTGAACCGGTTCTTCCACTTCGACGATTTCTCTCCCAAGGAGATTGCACAGATTGTTCAGGTGAAATTGCAGGAGCAGACAGAGGGAAGCCTGATTTACGGGTTCAAGTTGTCCGCAGACTGCACCGAGGACGCCATTGCAGAGTTGTTGCAGAAGAACACCACAGAGAGACAAAGGCATCTGTTGAACGGAGGTCTTGTGTGGCCCATGCTTGTGAATGCAAGAGAGCATCTCGACGAGAGACTAGATTTGGATTGTGACATTGCTGATGAGCTTGTAACCATCACCATGCACGATTTGGAAGCAGGTCTTCAGCTCATTCCCACAAGCTAAGTTTTAGGGTTAGGGTTCCTCACCATAGATCCTGTACTTATATTGCAAGGGTAATTAACCCCAGGTGTTCCGAAGATGGAATCTACACAAGCGTAGACGACTATTGAGAGATTATTGATTGATCAAGTGATGAGAGGCGTGCTTTTATAAGCGGTAGTGATAGCATGCCTTTAATTTTTTGGTGACCAGGAGGGAAATAACCCTGGCATCATCACTCCGTTGGTGGCATTTTTTTTACTTGCCCTACTACAGAGATACAAATCCAGTGTTTGGATCGAGGATGGAATGTACTGCAATCCTCAATAAATTGTTGGAACTACTTACATTCATTCATTCAGTTCTCATGGCAATATGATACAATTATCCACAATTCATTGCAGGTCATCGCATCCAATTTGGTAGTGTAGTATATCATTGCAGTGAGTTCCATTGTATTGTGAGCTCTGTTGTTGTATTGTACCTTGACCAATATTACTATTAGACATCAACAGAGCGCTTCTTAGTCACTCCTAACTTCAGGCATATTGTGCCAAAACGTAATCCTTTCTTTTCATAACATTATTCAGATCCACAACAGTGTTATGTGGGACTGACAATATTTTACAGACCATTCCTCGCATTCAGGTTCAACTTGGCACGAGGAAAGTACATTTACTATTTCAAAGAGATGATTATTATTGATTTTGGGGGAATTTTTTGTTTGTTTGTTTGTTATTTTAATTTATTTCAATTTTGCTTCTGTTGTTTTTGTTTTTTGTTTTCAGCTTTTTCATACAGAAGGTCAAAAACCCAACGCCAAAATGCATTGAAAAGCAGGGAAGATGCGCCCACTTTGAGGGCCACCCCCTCCCCCAAATCACGCCTTTGTTAAGCCTGGATGTAGGGGGGATGCCCATCTTGATTATGATGCCATTGTTCTAAAATCACTTTTCAACGCAATAATGTAAAGATGTCTGGAGTACTAGGGGCACTTATACAATGTAAAGGGACACTTACACGACTCCTCCAATTCCTGCTCCAAAGCGGCGGTAAAGGTGTCTGTGGAGTACTAGGTAGAAGTGTTAACACTATGTTGTTGGAGGGCACCAAGTTAACAACATCAATTGTTGTTATATTCATAACTACACCAACATTTCTCCCCATCTTTCCAGTATGATGGATAATGGTGGGGAATGGCAGGGTGATGGCTTCACCACCTTCATCATGTTCATTGTATACTAATATTACAGTACATAGAAACATGTTGTTCAGATTTTCACAAAATCATACAACTATGCAATCTCAAATGTGTATAATAACAATGTGTGTGTGTGTGTGTTGATATCAATAAGATAACTGTGGAATGTTTAATGTGAAATATTTTGTAACATTGAAAGAGGTTTCATTGGATAGAGAACCTTCTTGTGAAACTGCTCATTGAGCTATAACAGATGCTTCCAAGTCCACATGTATTTTGGCCCATTGGATGAGATTGCAAATTGTTTCAACCAATTAGTGGTAGTGAATGAAGGAGGTTGTCGTTTTAAGTGTCAAAATCGGAGTTGAGACATAGAAGTTTTAAGAGGCCAAAATGGAAGATTTTTCTTTATTTTTAAGGAATCACATAAACTCTCTCAATTATGTTAAATATTGAACACTAAATAGTCTTAGTAGTATGGGCCACATTAATTTTCTCGAGCCCATGCTAATTCTCATAATGGAAATTAATGTGAGCCACATCAATTCTCCGCACACGCTAAATTTCTAGAGTAAAATTAGCATGGGCCACATTGATTGATTTGCTAGAAACCAATGTGGATGATTAGTTCTATTTTGTGCTACTTTTGTCCTATAACTAATTCAATGTGTTGGTTGGAAGTCTTCATGAAGACTTAGGAAAAGACCTAGGGTCTTGGACCCACGTTATTTCCACCCTCACTAGAAATTAATGTAGCCTACGTTAATTATTTCCATGCTAATTTTCCACCCACACTAATAGGACTATTTAGTGTAGTGTTTGATTAAGGACCGGGTAACTTATTTCAGGTAGAGGGTGCCAAAACCGACATCCCACCCAAAAGAAACACCTATAAATGCCTTCCAATCACCAACACTCTACTACATTGAACCGTTCCCCATGGAAAATGAGTATTTGGGCCCACGGAATGACTGGTTTAGGTGCCATTAGTGGCGCCACCACATACCGGCCTCCACTACCTCCATATAGGGGTGGGTAACAAGCTCCACTCTATGTTGGGTTGGTTCAAGGTGGTCGGTTATGGGTACAAAGGGGTCGATTATGGGCACAAAAGGGGTTGATTATGGGTAGCATGGGGATAAGTACCCGGGATGCAAGGGTACGTACGGTTCTACAACCGAACCGGGTGGTATCATGGAGGTGGCCATGGTAGGCTTTGATCTAACTTGGGTCTAATACCCAACTATGTTATGTTGGTTCTAGGCAATGAAGGTGGAGGTCCTCATCATATGCAAGATGGTCATACACGAGGCCTAGGAATCGGTTAAAGGAAGCTAGTGGTTTTGACTTTGAATATTCATCAAATACTCAATCGAGGCTAGAGCTGTTATTTCTTTCCTTAAAACTACATATATGAAATTGTTTATTGTAGTACCAACCACATAGCCAACCACATATGTATGCGAAATAGCTGTAAAGTGTTAGTCTAAGCACCCTCTACCTTCACACCCTCCTCAGCTTGGTGCATACATTAATGGCTTGGCAAGCTTTGTCAACAAGCTCCCCTGCTTCCAAGCTGGAGTCTGGTTCACTCAGGCCATGCAAATCATAAACAACCGGTCGTGGAGCAGTTGAATGCTGCTACGCTAGATAGATTCTGGACTAGATGGCTCTAATAAGTTACTTCTCCCCATGCCAGCCAGTTGCTGGGAATGATAAATGCACGCTTGATTGTTGGCTTTTGTAAGGGAGAGGCAACCTATATATAAATATATACACACAGTGACACACTGCTTTCTGAGACTACCATGCCCAGTGATCGGGGAGGGTTTAGGGCATAACCGGTTGAGATCCTAGTGTTTGCAAGTCCAGCCGGTTAACATGTTCACATCCTCCGGTTTTCCTTTTATTAAATTGGGGTATATTCTATTCTAGAAATTCCTCTGAAATGATGGGTAATGTAATTTTCCTGCAGTCTTGGACTTCAACCGGTTGTTATTTCTCAAACTAAACCGGTTCATCTGTAACCAACTGCCGGTTCTCGCCGATTATAGACCATGCCTTAATGAGTTACCACCTCCTCCCGGGAAGTTGGAGCTTGGGAGATGCTTTCAGCATACTACTTATTAAGAAGCAGTTACATACTGTACGTGAGGAGCAAGCAACTGGCGCTCGGCGTCCGGGACGGAGAAGGAGGACTTGCCTGCCTGCCTGCCTGTCTGGATGGACCTCGGATACCTGCTACTTTATGTTCCCATTCCTCCTTTGGCTGTGGATAAACAGTCCACGGAAGCAAGTGGATTAATAAAGGTATGTGGGTGTTAGAGCCAGGAGCCGTGACCATGAGATTGTGACAGCCCAAAAGAAAGTGTCCAAAGGCCGTCCCAACATACCTCCCACAATCATCCAGTGTGGTCACGGATCCTCAAGTGTAGTGTGAAGTCATATGTGATCGGGCCCTCAACCAAATGCTTTTTTGATGAATTTCTGTTCATGCGGGTCCTCACACGTGAGAGAATGGAATAACCTGACCGTTGTGAGCGTTTGGAGTGCCATGGTCTCCTGGTTTTTGAAAATAATCCAAGTGACCGTGAACCATGATCCATTTGGTGTCATGTAGGAATGCCATGTGGACTTTACATCCATCTTGCATTCACATACTCCATTGGTCTCTCAAGCATAGTGCGAAGCGAACTTGATCCGGTTCCGCCTTTTCCACCAATGAGAGTGCTTGAAGTGGAATGGTCACGGGTTCTTAGTCTCGTGTGTGAAGTGGCACTTATTTGGTTAGTTTTCCATGTCCTCTAGCTTGTGCCGATTAGATTTACACAAAAAAACTCGTGTTGTGTTAGCAAATCTACGATGGAAACGTTTGTGAAAACCCGATTGCAAATTGGGTCTGCCTTAATTTAGTTATGGTTATCGGAAGTGCACGTTTGTTGATCTCTTATTTTATTTTGAAGACGTAGTTCAATCTCTTCTAAGAAATGTGTTCTTCTTGATGTTTGCTCTTTGATCTTCACTAAATTACATACCAATCAAATATAGGGGTCCAAATATGAAAATGTGCCACTTAAGACCCATATCTAACTTAAGTTTTGTGGCTAAAGACATACCCACATGACGATCGACAATCAGCCCACAACAATGGGAGAGTTTGCATCTTGATATGGGTTTCTATCTAGTATGCAATGAAGTGAACATGCGAAAGTTTAGTACATTACATTTGATAGCAATATTCTTTTGGAAAGAGATGAACTTTCCCTATCAAGAGGGACTCCTCATGATGTCAAGGAGTAGCGATTGGCCCTAGTGTGGGCAAGACATAACTCATCATGTCCGTGTTGCCACCCTCGTGATAAATGCATCTTCTTTGCCATCAGGTAGTGTTTTACCTTGTTGAAGGAGAGCTCCAATGTCACCTTTACATCTCCCTACTCCAAAGCGGCGGTGCCTTGGGAGGGGCTTATGGGATGAAAGGCTATTGGTTTTTAAGTTCAAGAAGCCCAAATGCTTGTGGGACTAGAAGTACATCAAGATGGTGTTGAAAAGGCTAATTTCCTAGAGTAACAAAGTGCAGTGGCCTTAGTAAGATGGAGGCTAATATTAACTTGATGGTCCAATTGAAAGAAAGACTTGAAATTGACTAGTACCATAATCTAAAATAGGGAAGGGAAACCTATTTCTAGTGGAATTGTAGAGGGGACACTCCAACATAAAGTGTGCTTCATTTTCAACTACATTATCAAAGCATAAATGACATACTCTTTTATCTCTTGAGATTATGATAGTCGACCACCAACCAATTTCAATGGCGAGTCTATGTTTTGAGGTGCGGTGCAGAATGATACATGGAGGGACCATGCCAATGTGAGCAAGGCTCGCAAAGGTTCATGTTAAAATAAGTTTGTGCCTTCCCAATCCTCCCCCTCCCCAATTCTCCCCACCTTTCCAGGTGGTGGGGAATGGCGGGGCAACTACCACCACCACAATGTTGTCCATGATATAGTAGACTAGATTTGATTGCGGGGCCGACACTTCAAAGAGGTATTACTCTCCTCTTAACCAAAGTTGCCCAGTTTAGGGCCCCAAGCTTGATCTTAGTGCTTGGTGCACAACGTGTGGTTATGCCCATATGTGTTTAGAAATAACAAAGTTAGAAGAAGAAGAAGAAGAAGAAGAAGAAGATTGTATTAGGCTTAAGAGTAGAGTGTAGGAGAATGTTTCAGCTGATGGGTGGAGGCTTGTAAGT
Organism: Polytrichum commune; assembly: GCA_950295325.1. NCBI lineage: Eukaryota > Viridiplantae > Streptophyta > Polytrichopsida > Polytrichales > Polytrichaceae > Polytrichum > Polytrichum commune. The sequence goes on along the minus strand of OX485808.1, from coordinate 35,080,892 downwards.
TGCAAATCAGTCCCTAGTCTAGGGGAAGATTACTAGAACTTTAATATTTTCAAATAGGGTGGACATATTTCATACACCATGGGAAGATGAAGGCTTGAAGGTTTCAACTTCAATCAAAGATGTATTGTAAAACATAGGGACTGTAGAATCCACTATTGGGTTGGCCTATATGACTATAACTTTTTGACTTTACAGGACTATTGCAGTGAAATTTAGGGTGACCATTCTTTACTTTAGTTGATATACATGAGAAAGTTGTGAAGAGATATTTTTGACTATATCCCTAATGTTAAAATAAGAATTTTTTTCCTTGATCCCATCAAATTAATTTAGAAGCCTTATCCCTCAAAACAACAATCAAAATCCAAAGCATATCATAATCAATTGATCTTTGATATGATTGACCAAAAGTATAAGTATTTTACAACTTTGTAGGAAGCCAAAAATATTCATGTCACGAAAAGTTGTTATTCTCTTCACATGGTAATTTTTTTGACAAAAAAAGCTTGTGGGTTCCAACCACTTCAAGGTCACTAGGGAGTGTTGTTAATAGAAAATTCACTTGAGATAGTGTAAAACTTTATTAGTTTGAGATGCAAGAAAACAATCTAAGGAGAAGGTAATATCTTCCCCTTGCATACTAATACGCAAAACTGTCATCTTAAGTATCCCAATGTGCTAAGTGTGTGCTACGCTAAATGTCATAATATATAAGTTTCTTCACCTCAAAGAGTTACTTATGTCGATGAATAGGGAGATGTTGACAATTAGCAAATGTGACTTTTTGAGACCTATAGGCATCTAATTTAAGCGTTCACCAATAGTGTGCATGACACTAAATACCATAAACAATTTAGTGGGATAGTAGTCTTTTAGTCCTGAAGACATGCCCATGATAACATAGCCGTGCTTCTTTTCTAAGTGATGAATAATTTGTTCAAATGAAATTCAACAATTGAATACAAGAGAAGTCGATGAACAACTAACTTATGTAATTAGATATGCGTTTCGCCTTTGCTTGATTCACATTCAAACATGCACTACAAGTTCAATTAATGGAAGTACTACAATAATTACCTCTACTTCCAATCCATCCCCCCCCCCCCCCCCCCCAAAGAGTGATATTCCATAAATATTTAAGAAAACATGACTACGTATAATCCAACAAAAACAAGTAGAATCTACTTTCCATCCCTTCTATTGGGTCTTTCCTTGCCATCATATGTAGTGTGTTCAAGTAAGCTCCAGAATTATGACTATGTGTTTCAAAACGAGCAAGAACCCATGCAAGAAGCGAAGGCACAATTAAGAAAACAAAAGGCTAGAGAACTACTAGTTCATGCACAAGAAATACTACATTGATGACCTTGATTCTCCAGTATATCCTTTAATTTGGTTTTAAGTGGTCATGATTGTCCAAGGAATGTGCCCATGACCTAATAAGTCCCGATCCCTATTCACAAACCTCATGTGCAGCAAAGCCCCACACATTTAGGGAGTAGTCTCTTTTTACACTCTCGTCACACGACAATCTATGGACGATTCAAACTTGGTGTATCACGACGTTGTGTAATAGCCTCCCCACACCTGCTGGTGGTGAGGCCAGTCGCCGGCTCCCACCAGCAGGGTCACACTTTTTAATCACTTTATAGCAGTGGCAACGATTGGTCGCATCGGTCTTGCCACTCGCTCGTTCGCTACTACGAGCGGTAA